>OZ024743.1:272879394-272891894 GCA_964016885.1 Eledone cirrhosa | reverse complement strand
TGTGTGTGTGTGTGTGTGTGTGTGTGTGTGTGTGTGTGTGTGTGTGTGTGTGTGTGTGTAAGAGAGTAGTTCGTGGTAGAGGGATCGGTCAGTAGGAATGTGACTGTACGTGTGTGGGGGATATTTTAACATGTTAAAAGATATTTTCCAGCTCTTGTCTTATACGGAGAAGTGTATGTGTGTGCGTGTGTGTATATATGTCTCTTTGTATGTTAGTGTACGCGTGTGTATGTGTATGTGTATGTATGTGTGTGTGTGTGTATATGTGTGCGCGTGTGTGTGTGTGTGTGGACCAGTATTTTTGTGATACTGGTAAAAATGGTGTACATTATTCGATATTTTGGCATGTTTTAGGTAACACATGCCAAAGTACTGCCAACCACAACAACGAAACCCACAGTAAAAAATGCGATAGACCCAACTGTGGCATATGCATCAACCTAATAGAGGGTTCGGAATTATATTTCAAAGAAGGACAACGTTTTATAGTAAAACACAATTTCACATTCGCATCAGAAAATCAAATATATGTATTAACTTTCTCAGGTTGTCGAGAACAATACACAGGCCAGACTAAAAACAGCTTCCGCCAACGCATGACTGTCCATAGATCCCAAATTAAAATACGGGAATACAGGAAAATACCACCGAGTGAACACATTGAAACCTGTGCCGCCCAAAATCATCCCAACTTCAGAATCTTTCCCCTCTACAAATTTAAAGATAATGCCACCCACACCCAGCGCATCAGCAAGGAATCTCACTTTATTAACAAATACGGACCCCGTCTAAACACTTCTCCCTAAGATGAACCCACAACATACACACGTCAACATACATATCTACATCAGCATACATCCTACATACATCTCTATCCACATATAAACACAATGACATACGTAAACACACATGTTCTATGGTGCAACACAAATATACACAAATTTGCATACCTTTTGATGTCTATAGATATAAACGTGCCGACACACACACATACATATACGCACACATGCATTGCACACTGATGGGCACATACATATTTGTACACAAGTATTCCAATACGGCAGGGCCTAATGGATTCCCCTTGCAGTACGTACAATCTGGACACTCACACACACCTTGGTATTATGACAATACTATATATCATTTCACACCTTTTATTATTAAGGTTTTTGATGTTCTATTGAGAGAATAGTTTTTACTGAAAATATCGAATAATGTACACCATGTTTACCAGTATCACAAAAATACTGGTCCACCCACACACTCACACACACACACATACACACATATACCACAAACACACATATAGACACACATACATACACACGCGTACACTAACATACAAAGAGACATATACACACACACACTTCTCCGTATCAGACAAGAGCTGAAAAATATCTTTTAACATGTTAAAATATCCCCCACACACATATAGACACATTCCTACTGACCGATCCCTCTACCACGAATTACTCTGCAACACACACACACTTGTCTTAATATGCATCTGAACTGTTGACCTGTCAACATGACTGCAATTCACACACACATCCCTACTGACCATTATCACAACAATGAACCTCTTTACTACTACACACACACACATATTTGTCTTAAAAGACTTATTTTTCAGTGACTTATCAATCAGCCGAGACAAACCTACATTTGGCGCAAAATCAATTTTTAACATTCACATGACCTCTACCGACCAATCAAAATTGTTTTGACCACAAGAATTTTTGCAACACAAATTGGCGCGAAACTTATTTTAATACATCTGGAGCCACTTTTTTCGCATAAAACAAGTAGAATTTCCAAAACTAATCAGATTAGAGCAAACATCACGGGCGCTCTATCTCAAAATTATTTTTGAAAAGCATTAGAAATGCGCAACCGGTAAAAGCTTAAAACCAAAACTGAATACTAACCAATACTTATTACTAATTTTTACTTATTCCTAATTAAACTATTTTTCACTGGGAACAATTTGTCAGCATTTTCTTTTCCTTTTACCAATATATATATATATATATATATATATGTGTGTGTGTGTGTGTGTGTGTGTGTGTGTGTGTGTGTGTGTGTGTGTGTGTGTGTGTGTGTGTGTGTGTGTGTGTGTGTGTGTGTGTGTGTGTGTGTACGTGTGTGTGTGTGCGTGTGCGTGTGCGCGTGTGTGTGTGTGTGTATGCGTGTGCGTGTGTGTGCGTGTGCGTGTGCGCGTGTGTGTGTGTGTGTATGCGTGTGCGTGTGTGTGCGTGTGTGTGTGTGTCTGTGAGTATACCATAAATAGAAAGATATGTAGAAATCAGCAAAGGTGAGACGGAAATATAGAAACAGTGTTATCTTTGTGTCTGATCAACCCTCTATTATGTTATTAAGGAGCGGAAAACAGCAAACCAAAGTTTAACGATGGATGCGAAATCAGAAGTTGACTTGATCTATAAGTCTAAAAGATTTGTAAAAATTAATGATAATATTAGTTTTTCCTAGAATTGGCAAATAGTAGAGGACGGGAAGAGGTTCTAGATGGTCGCTCATTCCCCTTGTGCCTACATGTAAACATTAAAAACTCAGGGAAATCTTTCTACATAATATCAAGTTTTACTCAATTGGTAGTGTTGGCGTTAGCAGTTCAGTTGAAGTAATTCATACGTTCGAATTACCTATTTATTTTCAATAATCGTGCTCGAGCAGAAATGGACTGGACACAACAGAATCGTTTTTTTTTTTTTTTTTGTTTTTTCATATTCTACCAGGTGACTTTTTCCCTTATCTTTTGAATTTGTATATGCTTATGGGAAGAACTGAAGGGAATTTACATTCACGAATCTTGAACGCGGAAAAAAAATCACCTCCCTGATGCGATAGTGTGAATATTATATATATGGCAAGAGTTGTTGATTGCCTTTCATTCTGCGCGGTCGGTACAATAAAGTACAACTTATGTAATGGCGTTAATTCAATCAATATTACTCTACCCTAGACTTTGCAGACTTGTTTGCCTGAATTTTTTGCCATTATGGGGTTAGCAAAGTCTTACTGTGAGATTTTATATTTTTCTTAATAGTTGTTTTTCTTGTGCTCAGATTTACGCCGAAAAATTACAACCGATATTTTATAGATATCAAGGACTTCATTTAGCACGTATCATTTCTCGTTTGCATTACTGACACTGTGATTTAAGGGTGACCTAGCCGCTAGTTTTAGAATGTCAAATACACACAGAGAAAAGCAATCTTCATTGGCTATTGAATCATCGTGTGTTCAAACGGGCCACTATTATGTGCTTCCTCATTACCTAATGAACTTTAATAGTATCAAATCGTTTTATCGTAAATCTGACACACCAACACAAATACATCAATGGTTTTATGTATTAGTAAAGTATCGAATTTTAATTCTTGGAAATATTATGGCAAAAGAAATATATGAAATTAACTGTAACGGAAAAGGTATATAAAAATTTATAGAACATTTTAAATAACTATCCATAATGCACTTAAGCTAAAACTCTCTTTAATTTCCTGACACCTATGGTGTGCTAAACTCTCACGGAAGCAATATTATACAACTATTGCCATTATAAATATATGTGAATAATACGAATTTATTATCATACTAGCAGCAGTACCCAGCATTGCCTGGGTAGGTAAAATATTATCTGCTTTGATGAAAAGGTGTTGATCTTAGCGACTGCGTCTCGGTGACTCATCTATGGCTACACACAGGCCATGAGGAGGAGGGTGTTGATGACCTCTATCACTGAGAAACGCGGGTGACTGACGAAGGAGCATGCTGGGGGAGGGAGTTTTGAATTTGAACGAAATCGATTGAAAAATCTGGGAGCTAGAGCCGAAAAGGCGGAAATTTGAGCGAAAAGGTGTTATTTTCGAATATTTAGGCGACTGTCACGCCGTTCCTGAACAAAAAATCCAAAATGTGACGTGAAATAATCAGATCTAGCGTAGTGTAAAATTTGAACAAAGTAGGTTGATTAATGTGAGAGCTAGAGCCGAAAAAGTGGAAATTTGAATTTAAAAGTGCTATTTTTGAATATTTAAGCGACTGCCACGCCGTCCCTGAACAACAAATGCAAAATATAAAGCCATTACAGGATGTGCAATAATAAATTCTATTTTGCTTTAAAATGTGAAAGAAATCGGTGGCAAAATGTGGGAGCTAGAACCAAAAGTCTTATTTTTCGATACCTAAAAAAATGTGACCCTCCCCCCCCCTATCGATTTTTATCTGCAGAATGACCCCGGAATAAAAAAAAAACGATACGCTGATGCATAGAAAACACTCCCCGATGACTAATCTATGAACCTGTAAAGTTTCATGAAAATCGGTCGTAAGATGTAGGCCCCTATAGATAATACACAGACACACAGACACAGACACACACACATACTTAATTTTATATATATACAGATTACCGCCATTTACTATAAATATGAATTCGATGTGCAAAGATAAATTGATGTGGTATTTAAGTTCTGATAGCATATTGGAATGTTATAAACAACATACAGATTGTTCAATATTTACCCGTAGGTGCACTGTAATCATAACTATTTACTGATACTGTCACTGTCACTAATTTGAGCCATTGCCTCGAAATATATCTTAAAGACAAGATAATTGCAACATTGCAATAACATATAATTCTGTTTGAGAAAATATCTTTGAATATCATTGCACGTATACTGTTGACAATTGCGGAATCTTTCTATATTGCCCAACCAAGCTATTTTGTTACATCACTAACTAATGTCTCTTCAAAGAATTATAAATTGCAATACTGCCAATTAACGTTAAAAGTAACATCTAATCTTAACAGGATTATAAAAATATAAGAAAACTCGTTATTGAATGGTGGATTGATATTATTTTCAAACGTTTTATAATTACAACCAAAAATCTTAAATGTTATTGATTGTGTAAAATCATTAATATTTCCTTAGTAATTAAGATCAGTATTTGCGATTTCATTAACCTACTTGCGTGCGAAATAATAGAATAATTAAAATAGGTGCAATACATGATGCAAACAAAATTTATTATCGGAAAAATGTCTTCCAGTATTTAGTTAAACCTCTCGATGATCTCAGCTCAAATTTCGCCGGGTTCAACTTTGTCCTTCGTCCGTTCGATATTTACAAAATAATCGAACTGTCAAGTACTTCATTTTATAAAGTCGACTTCACGCGTCACCCAAATTTGAGGTCCTTTCTTGACATTTTAGAATGCTAAAATATTTAAGGTAAGTTGTTATGTGTGAAATGGAATGTCTAACTGGATAGATTTATTTGATTATAATTGAATAAACATAACAGTAAGCATACATGAAAGGATAATCTCCAATCATTCATTTATTCAAGTTTTTAATGATACGATAAACGTATAATTGCAAATACACAAATAAGATTTATTTACATATCATTTCATGATAAACATTTATTTGAATGCCTCCTAACTTAAATCAAATATAACCACAAAACTGTAATCACTGCTTTAGAATTCAATTGGAAAAGTATATTTCCAACTAGAAACTAAACTTGGTTCGCACACTTGATTTGCTGAGATCTTACACATACCACTGTGTATGTGCATAAAATACTGTACAGCTTATCACTGAGAATTGGCAGAAGGAAAACTCTTCTCGTGTGAATACGAAATGTCAAATATCAAAAACTAACAATCGTATGATTTCTTTGCAGATGTTGGATATTTTTGGATGAAGAAATATTACCTAATCATTTCACCTCTAGTCATACGTGTTTCATTATATTTAGGATAGTATTGCTCATAGTGTTCTTACATTTATTAAGTCTGTAGATTTCTTTAGGAAATGTTACTGCTGTTCGTAGCAGATTAAGTAATCACCTGATGTTCTCTTGCAAATGGTAATCTGGAAATTCTAAGACTTGATGATAGCACGAATACTAAAATCTGTTTCGGCACTTTACCTTCGTCCATGGTTATGATTAGATAGCTATTCTAAACTCTATATACATATATTATATATATAATATATATATATATATACATATATAATATATATATATATATATATACATATATAATATATATATATATATATAGGAACCAGTAAGACCCCGACAGCTGAGCTCAAGCCGTTTCGACGGCTAATTAGCCGTCGAAACGGCTTGAGCTCAGCTGTCGGGGTCTTACTGGTTCCTATTACCCACTCTACTACCTCAAGTATTGAGTACTTTGGTGCGTTATGGTCCACCTGGTTCCTTACCACATTTCCTTCGTTATATATATATATATATATATATATATATATACACATCACGTATAGATTAAATAACATTCGTTTCAAACAATATATCCGTTGGAACATCTCACAAATTTATTCGTGTAACCTAGACTGGATAAATGTCTATAGAGTTTGAAGGCACGTATCAAAACGGTCTACACTCATCTAAAAGCAACGAAGGTAGTGTTTGTCGTAGATTTATCTATCTACTAAATATATATTACAGGCTGATAATTTTCGTTTCAGGCATACATCATAATTGCACTTCCATTTAGCTTTAACTAAACACATCACCAACATATATTCTAAAATGCGTGACATTCAATAATATATTCTTCCTTTGTTTTCATATTAACATTATGATCTTTCTCCCTCCTTCTCTCATATTGTACATATAATTATATATATATTGATTGCATCTTTCTAGGTTTTCGTCTCTCACTTTGTTTCCCCAAATACATATATTACTTTGCTGTATCTGAAGTATCTCAGGATTTATTAACAGTTTATGATTACTCGCGTGTAATGCACATACTTACAACAAGCTCGAACGAATTACTCTGCCAAACAACGACAAGCGTATACATAAACGCTAACTGAATGCATATGTATCAATGAATGTAAAGTAGGGTGTATATGGCAGGCTAATTCGATACTGGGGGAAAATTTGATGAATATCAAATAACACGCATATTTATAACAGTAAATATTTCAAGGATATTTTCCCAACCCAGTTCTTTACATATACATTAGAAAGTATAAAATAAAGGAAGATGACATCAAAAGAGAAATATGCGATAAGTAACTTAAAACATTGTCAATAAATCTAATTCATGATGGAAGATTGCATTCTATTCTAAATAATTTGAAAGAATTTCTAATTCTGCATTCTGAAGCAGCATTGTAATAAAACAAACGAATACCGTGGGAATTAAGTTGCAGTTATAATATTTGTTCAAATACTGCAGGGGTCAAATTTCGGGATGGATAAAATAAAATACTAGTCTATTGCAGTGAGTAGGTAGTTTGTTAGAACGTCGAGCAAAATGCGTACTTTTATTTGTGCTAAGTATTTGCGTTCCTAGTTCTTGGGGTGAAAACAATAATCCAATTACCACTTTAGGTGTACAACTAGCGACTTGGGGGTTTAAAAGAAGTTCCCTCTTTTGTAAACATTTTACTCTACTCTCTGTATGTGAAGTAAGACATCGCTCATCTCTCCTATCGACCACGGAAATCTTGAAAAGAGATGGATATTAGCCTTCCCTTGTTGACGAATCAGGAAAATTACTGATTGGTCCTGAACATAACTTTAAAGTTGTTTTATCTTCAATAACGATTATATTAATAATTGTTTCTACGTTAGGCACAAGGCCAGCAATTACCCAGTGTATTACTGGTACTTTATTTTATCGACCCCGTAAGGATGAAAGGCAAAGTTAACGATTATATTAATAATGGTTTCTGCTTTATTATATTAATAATTGTTTCTGCTTTATTATATTAATGATTGTTTCTACTTTTGGCTCAAGGCCAGCAATTGTCCCAGTGCTATATTTTATCGACCCCGTCAGAATGAAAGGCAATGATAACCTTAGCGGTATTTGAACTCAGAACGTAAAAGGCCATAACTCTGTGCTGAACAGCATATTGTCTGACGCTCTACCGATACTGCCAATCCACTAATAATACCATCCAAACCATTCTTAGATGATCACATCCTGATATTTTGAAAAATGGATATTTAGAAAGTTTCGGTGTGGTCACAGCTGGAATTCTTTTGCTGGATCAACTTTGACCTAAAGCAAACAGCACCAATAGCCACGAAATGTAAGTCAAATTATAAGTTACTATCTTAAAGTGAGAAGAACAGATTTGAAAATATGGTTTTAAAAACACATACAAAAAGGACAGGATAATTCCAATTTCAGTGACTTTGTTCGTGGGGCTATTGTATTAGGGTTGAATTGCAGCAAAAACCAAGTCGTAGTAAATCAATCAAATAAGAAGCCTCGATGAGACTACTCGAAATGTTAGCTATATTTCACTGAAAAATATAGCTAACATATAAGAGAAAATGTAGTCCTAGATTGGTACGATTATCAGAATTAGCAAGTTTCTGAATTTCATGTACTTTTCTTTGATGGACAAAAACAAGAGTGATGCTTCAGAAAACGACTTAATTCTATTATTTTCATGACATAATCAGGAAGGAATTATATTGAAACTTAAAGAAATCGAAAACAGGTTTGAAGAAAGGAGGACGTTATCCTGAGATTGAGGACATCACCCGTATGGTTGGATCCAATAGGAAGTAGCAGTGTGCATTCTTCTAACAGTGGAATTCTATCAAAATATTGTGTAACAATGTTTATCATTTCGTAAATTGGAAAGGAATATAGAGTATATGATAAAGTAACTTACACTATTTCTACTCACTTTCTGCGCTATGAATTCAAATCCTTGTCAAGTCAACTTTCCTTCCATTCCCTCGGGATAGATAATATTATCCGTCCCAGCGTCGTTGTGGAATCACTAGAGTAGCAGATATTTGTCCCGACCATTGAGATTCTGGATAGGAGATTTAATTCGACGCCAATACCTGCTAACCATTAGCTGTCTTTACCTTATTGAAAACATCCATAGTGGTCGAGAGTTTACTAATAATTTCCTGACATTTTCTCACCAGTTTCATAGTCATGACTGCTGTATTTTCCTCTCTAACTAAAGGTTAGAAACAATATTACAGCAAAGCTTTGTGTGGTTAGTCGGCCTGCTAGATAATACCAAATTCCTACAGAATAAAGCATAGCTGTCTTTAGTAAAAAATATATAAGTACATATTGAATAAAGACCTCACATAAACTATCTCTAAAAAGACTGGATCGTTACGAGCTCGATTTAAAATTACCTGGAAATAAACATAAAACATCAATCACGAAATGTAATACACTATGCTCCCATCATAGCAAACTGAATCCTTTAATATGTATGCTTATTGAGAAAACACAACTATAAATATTGTCTACTCAAGGGATTTGGGTGTTAAATGTGTTCAGTTTATTTACCACTACCAATAACATTTTACGAAGACCTAATAGGAATACAAAATCTATGAAGCTCAATTAAATAACAGGAATTGCATGCCCCTGTTACAGTTGAAATTTATGACATAAATATAGGAAACGATATGTAATATAACTGTATACAATTGCTTGAAATAATAATCACTGGCTACTATATCATTTTTCATATTTTATTAGAAGTAAAATCCCTATCAGTTTGGGTGGATATAATATATACTGGCATATGGCATATATCATATATAATAAATGATTCGGAATTGATAATATATTGTTTTCATATGATGAATATCAGTTTGATTAATGATAGGGATACAGTTATTTCATTTGTGAATCTTCGATCGTTGCAAATAGTCCCTTTAAAATGCGTTGCTAATATAAACAAACATACAATGAAACTCCATATTGATTTCATTTGCTTCAAAGATGCTGCATTTTAATTATAATTAAGTATGATTTTATGTATGTGTATATATATATACAAACAAACGCACATATACATTCACAGACATATATATATATATATATATATATATATATATATATATATATATATATATATATATGAATGAAGTTAATATGTCCAGGGATACTAGGTACCCCTAGAAATACATAGGTTGTCTATGATTCAAGGTTGTTCAATGGTATTAATTTGATATACCAGAACTTTAATATTAAGATAAGCAGAACAAGTAAAATTCAACCAATTTTTCAAAATAAATTAAAAAATATAATATAAATATTTACCTCTTCTAATGGCCCTTACTGATCAGTTTCGCTTTGTAAAACCCCAGAATCCGATGGATATCTGATGGAAAACCAAAGCTCATCAGAGAAGCATTTTCCTTTCCTAGGGCTAAACGACCCAGGAACGATAAAATATATGACCTCCTGCCAACTAATACAGGTCTGAAAGGTCGTAAAAATGACCCGTATGTAAACCGGACCGAAGTAAAAGCGGGAAACCACAGACTTGCTGTCTATAATTACTACTAAAAAAAATAGCAGCTAAATAGAACAACAGATTTGTTCTCTACATAACGGAGTTAATGAATGAAGTTAATATGTCCAGGGATACTAGGTACCCCTAGAAATACATAGGTTGTCTATGATTCAAGATTGTTCAATGGTATTAATTTGATATACCAGAACTTTAATATTAAGATACATACGGGTCACTTTTACGACCTTATAGACCTGTATTAGCTGGCAGGAGGTCATATATTTTATCGTTCCTGGGTCGTTTAGACCCAGGAACGATAAAATATATGACCTCCTGCCAGCTAATACAGGTCTATAAGGTCGTAAAAGTGACCCGTATGTATCTTCCTAGGAAAGGAAAATGCTTCTCTGATGAGCTTTGGTTTTCCATCAGATATCCATCGGATTCTGGGGTTTTACAAAGCGAAACTGATCAGTAAGGGCCATTAGAAGAGGTAAATATTTATATTATATTTTTTAATTTATTTTGAAAAATTGGTTGAATTTTACTTGTTCTGCTTATCTTAATATTAAAGTTCTGGTATATCAAATTAATACCATTGAACAACCTTGAATCATAGGCAGCCTATGTATTTCTAGGGGTACCTAGTATCCCTGGACATATTAACTTCATTCATATCCCGTTAAGGGTGAAAGCAGCGATTCTTTGCTTAAACTTTAATCTGTTATTTTAATAAATATTTGCTCTACGGTTCTTATATATTTGATATATATTTATCCTTATCGAACCCTCTTTGGATTTTAGTCTTCAAATTTATTATTATTACTATATATATATATATATATATATATATATATATATATATATGTGTGTGTGTGTGTGTGTGTGTATATACATACTGCTGTACGTCTGTATATATATATGTATGTACGTATACAACTTATATTTAAGTATCAGCCGTACTAAGAGTGAGAAATGAAATTTCCTTTTTTCCATATATATATATATATATATTATATATAAATATATATGTATTTATATATTATATATAAATATATATATTATATCATACACCTACGGTAGTTGGTGTATAATATTCTTAAGGTCCCATTTCGGTCACTCGCGACACCTTCAAAGCTTTGTCACTAATTCAATCTTTGATAGAATTGGATGCGGTTTTTGCACTGTATAGGACCACAGATAAGCTACCTTTTGACATAGAAATATTGAAATTTGGTTCAGTAGAAAAAAAGTTACATAAAAATAAGTGAGGACCAAAAGAGTGTAAGGAACTACATACATAAGTAACGCTTAGTTTGTTTCTAATTTCTAATACATTAAAATACTGATAGATTGTGCAATAGTAAATTGTGGTCAGGTAGCTCAGTCGGTAGAGCAGCGGACCGGCTATCCGAAGGTCGTGGGTTCGATTCCCACGCTGATTACTTTTCCTATCTGCACTTCTTCCTATTCATTATTATTTATTATTATTATTTAACTTATTTGTTGATAAATATTTTTATTAATATTAATATAATATCCTTGCATTGCCTGGAAAAAAAAGTGGATTACAGGGAAAAATGCGGGCGAATGTAAAGAAATATTCTTAAATTAATAAACCTAGAAAAGTAAAGGACAAGAAAACTTTTTCTTAAAACTTCTTAAAATATTGCAGCTAAAGTCTAAATTCGAAAAAAAATATTTAGATTATAAAACTAAAAATAAATAATTATAAGTTAATTGTTAAAAAATATCACTTTAAAGGACTGGAAAAATGACTGTCTTATAGGGAGAGTTGACTACTGTATACTTAATTTTTTTCTTGGTGTATACAAATTAATCTTTTTAAAATAAAATTTGTACAATAATTTGTACAATAATTAATTAATAATAATAATAATTAATATGTACAATTTATTAATTTATGTCATAAGATATTTAAAAATTTTCACTCTTAAACAAACTATATTTTTTAAAATTTAGTTATAAAATAATGCAGTAAAATAAATCAAAAACAGTGCATCATATAATTGCACTTTTTATGAGTATTACAGATTTTTTTTATAATATAGTAAAATTCAACATCTCAAGGGGCAAAATTAGGTAAAGGTCAATTCATCAATTATTCATTTATAGTGAATCAATCAATTATAGTGAATTCATCAATTCATTAGATGAACTGTTGAAT
>OZ024743.1:272851539-272864039 GCA_964016885.1 Eledone cirrhosa | reverse complement strand
GCATTGATATTTTATTAACCATTTTGTATTAAACTCTGATGACTCCTATAGTTTATGATACTGAATTGAAATATGTTGCTGTATGTGGTGTATTCCTATGGGAAGTAACAATTGTCAGGGATTAATTAATATTGCCTGTACGGGTAAACCAAGTGTTTATGTAGTTGAAAATGAACAAGCAAAACACAGGAGACAATATTTACACAGTTATATTAGCTTGCTGGAAGCGGAGGAGGTTGCGACGTTTCGGACAGAAGTCCTTCTATATAAATAGAATAACTTTTACAATGTTAGCTATGGAGATTCCTAGAAAGAAGCCTGGGTCTGAAAGCGACTGGAAGATAGGAAATATGACAAGTGAATGAAGACACAAGAGATGAGTTTCTAAAATAGCAATATGTTCTGCTCCCTGGTGTCGCTTTTCTTCATATAGGTTAATAATGGACATACAAATATATGTAACACACGCTAGCATAAATTTTAAATATTATTAGTCATAATTTTAAGGGCGGTGGATTGGCAGTGTTGGTAGAGCGTCAGACACCATGCTTTGCAGCATAGAGTTACAGCCCTTTATGATCCGAGTTCAAATCCTACCGAGGTTAACCTTGCCTTTCATCCTTACGGGGTCGATAAAATAAAGTACCAGTCACCGACTGAGGTCGATTTAATCGACTTCCCCCTCTCCCAAAATTGCTGGCCTTGAGCCTATATAAGAAACAATTATTAGTCATAATTTTATTATTATGATTAATATGATTGTCATTATTATTAGTAATGATGGGCGGTGGATTGGCAGTATCGGTAGAGGGTCTGACGCCATGCATTGCAGCAAAGAGTTACGGCCCTTTATGGACTGAGTTCAAATCCCGCCGAGGTTAACTTTGCCTTTCATCCTTACGGGGTCGATAAAATAAAGAACCAGTAATACACTGGGATAATTGCTGGCCTTGTGCCAAAAGTATAAACAATTATTATTATTAATTGTTTCTACTTTTGGCACAAGGCCAGCAATAACCCAGTGCATTACTGGTACTTTATTTTATCGACCCCGTAAGGATGAAAGGCAAAGTTAAACTCGGCGGGGTTTGAACTCAGAATGAAAAGGGGTGTAACTCTATGCGTCAAAGCATGGCGTCCGACCCTCTACTGATACTGCCAATCCATCGCCCTTGCCTTTCATCCTTACGGGGTCGATAAAATAAAGTACCAGCAATACACTGAGATAATTGCTGGCCTTGTGCCTTAAGTAGAAACAATTATTAATGATTGCTAAATGTAGAAACAATTATTATGGATTACATATTACCTAGTTACGTATTTAATAGAAACATTGTTTTGAAACAATTGTAAACATGAAATTATTTAAGAACCATATGTCATGCTTGTGTGTGCGTGTGTTTGCGAAACAGTATCGGATGTATATATAACGCAGTTTAAAATATATAGCCACGTACGGACGCACACGCAAAACTATTGATATTATGAAAGCAAGGTATAGAATGTATTTATTTTAAATGTCTTTTAAGAGAGGGAAGTGTGACTGTGACGGCCATGGAACTGTTCAGGTACTATGAGACCTGTGGTAGGAAGGGGGAACATATTCTCAAACCGCCAATCTGGTTTTGAGTGCTTGTAACAGATTAAAGTCTGCTAAAGGTACCCCAGTGCTAGATTACAGAAGTTAACTACAGAGATAAATTAAGTATGGTGTTTGTGGCATTTCCTGATAGTTAAACAGCTACAATAAAGAATACACGTTAGTTAACGCAGTGTCATTATGACTGGATAGATGGTTTTATTTTCATTTTATGATAAAATTAATTGAAATACAATAAAGTGTTCAAAACTTATAAGATTTAATCAGAGCTGATCTTTTAGCATAAAGTAGTAATTGTACTATTATGGGATGGAGAAAATCTACGACACCTGTCACAAGAATACATAGTGAATAACGAATGCGTCATGATTTTATTGGTGGCTTTTTAACGCGAACAGCTGTTACTATAGAAACAGGAAATGTTTCAGATGAACAACGCTTACACTGAAACTAAAGAACGAATATAGGAATGACAGAAGGAAACAGTCAAATTGATAAAAATGAAATAATTATTGAAAAAATAAATAAATAAACCTCCAATGTAAGCAACAGATAAAAAAAAAAGAAAATATAATACAAAGAATTTTTGTGCTTATGCGCACAATCTTTATATATACATACACACACACTCATATACGCGCAGAAATACATATATATATACATATATATACACACATATATATATATATATAATATATATATAATATAATATATATATATATATATATAATATATATATATAATATATATATATATATATATATAATGCGGACATTTGAAGAATTTACCAAATATGCAGTTATGTAAATATAATTGAAAATTTCTTAAATTCTTAGGAAACGGAAACTTTCCATGCTATATTTTACAATGCTACACCATTAATGTTATATCGTTTATAGCTGATGGGATAAGGAACTCTACCTAATAACGTTGTCTCTTGGGAAGGCTAATTATCGGAATGTTTTATCACACTAAGAATTTTAATGAAATTGTTTTAAAAGTTTTCCATCTTACATGTAATAATTATAACAGCTAAAATTCACTTGAATTGTCTGTTTTTAGCGCTAACAATAAGGAATTAGCAATACTTGCTTTCATATTTTTCAGGCAGGGTTTAACTTATACTATATTAGATATCCTTATGTCGAATACGTTTCAAGAAAGAAGACATTAATGTACTTTTCTTGTTGAGCTACAATCTAGAGATCGTGTTTACAGATAACTTATAATAATAGATTCCTCATACATTTCAGTTGTATTCCAATTGTATGTATGAACCTGTAACTACTGATGCAGAGGAAACGTAGTGTCATACGGCCTTTCTTAAGAAAGTCTGAGCACAGCTGATTTCTTCCAGAGAAGAAAGACTGCAGGAAAAATTGACTCAAGTGCTGAACCAACACATGAAAGCCAATTCACTGTCAACCCATTCCAATTAGGTTCATTTCAAACTACATTTACCATTATTTTATTGTAATTTCAATTTGTAACACTAAAATCGAAACATAATCTGATATGTGTGTATATATATATATATATATATATATATATATATATATATATATGCGCGCATATGAGTGAGTATATATATACCAAAGGCTAGGGAGTGCGTGATTTTGATAAACGCCAAAGACCGAGAAACAGATTGTCAGCCTCTGTACCTACCTTTGCCGAAAATAAGTAAGTGACATAGTCACTACTTTAAAACTGACAGCGAATGGTTTACTAAACGTTTTTAATTAAACATACGGTATATTGCCAAATATACTATACATATATTCATATATATGTGTGTGTGTGTGTGTGTGTGTGTGTGTGTGTGTGTGTGTGTGTGTGTGTGTGTGTGTGTGTGTGTGTGTGTGTGTGTGTGTGTGTGTGTGTGTGTGTGTGTGTGTGTGTGTGTGTGTGTGTGTGTAGTAATAATAATAAATTTGAAGACTAAAATCCAAAGAGGGCTCGATAAGGATAAATATATATCAGATATATAAGAACCGTAGAGCAAATATTTATTAACATAACAGATTAAAGTTTAAGCAAAGAATCGCTGCTTTCACCCTTAACGGGATCTTCTGAAACTAAAAATATCACTCTGTGAACGCAGAAAATGAATCGCTGTTTTCACCCTTAATGGGATCGTCTACCTAAAAGCGGTATGAAGTACAATAAGACTAACTGATGTAATCGTTGGCCTTGTTTGTTTATAATTTGTTTATGTGTATGCAAAAATATCTGTTAGTGATGCATGTGATTATGTAATGGCCTGCCTTGTTTGGTTATATTTTGTTTTTGTGTATGCAAAAATATCTGTACACGAATATCTATATTAAAATAACATATTAAAGTTTAAGAATCGCTGCTTTCAACCTTAACGGGATCTTCTGAAACTAAAAAAAATCAATCTGTGAACGCAGGTGTAAATATTTCGAAAAACGTTGCAACCGAAGGAAAACAAGAAGACGATGCTTTGGTTCGTGAAGACGTTCCCTGGCATAAGAATATATATATATATATATAATATATAATATATATATATAGTAATAATAATAAATTTGAAGACTAAAATCCAAAGAGGGCTCGATAAGGATAAATATATATCAAAATATATAAGAACCGTAGAGCAAATATTAATTAAAATAACAGATTAAAGTTTAAGCAAAGAATCGCTGCTTTCACCCTTAACGGGATCTTCAGAAGATTCCGTTAAGGGTGAAAGCAGCGATTCCTTGTTTAAACTTTAATCTGTTATTTTAATTAATATATATATATACACACACACACACACTGAACTGAATATATATATACACACACACTAATCGCGTCATAATGACGTAATGCAGACAGTCAGGCATACAGACAGATATTTTAAAGGTGCGACGTTATATCTATGTATCTATCTAAAAAGAGAAAGTCTAAGAATTAAAGGCAGAAATCGCTATATCGCCTAATGCAGTGCCTAGGGCATTGAATATCTGAAATTTATTTTGCTCAAAACACGCACGGGACCATAATTATTACATGTGTAAAGTTTGAAAAAACTCGGTTGGGTGGTTCTCGAGTTTTAGTGATTGGACAGACAGACAAACAGACATTCTCTATCTTAGTAATATAGATTATGTTAATTCAAATACAAATTCCACAATCTACATCCGTCGTCTCCACTCATTTATGTTATGGCAGTATTTAAATATTTGATATGATAAGATCGCAATCGCATTTTTGTAACATAAATTATCACAAATGTTCACACTGAGGGTAAAGGAATATTGCGTTTATTAAGTATACATAATTGATGAATTCATAGGGACACTGCAGTGAAATACAGTGGGTTTCGGGGTTTTAAACCTAATGGAGTCCATCCCTCTTCAGGGCTGACCCCACCCAATTCCCCCTAGTTTATTTTACGAGAATGTTACAGGGGGGAAGAACTTAATATATAAGTATATAGAATGCGTATAAATTTCTTAAATAATTAATACTTTACATTTGCGGCAAATTTAAGACTTATAGCTCAGTAGATATGTAACCTTATGGAGAGAGAGAGAGAGAGAGAGAGAGAGAGAGAGAGAGAGAGAGAGAGAGAGAGAGAGAGAGAGAGAGATTCCAGTAAAGGTTTGGTACATTTTATCGACTCGGAAAAATGAAAGGCAATGTAGACCTCTGCAACATTTGAACTGAAAGAAGAAGCGTCTGTCCGATGCTCAAACAACTCACAAAGTTGAGGAAATCTGATAAAACCTTTTTGAAAGTGTAAAATATAACAATACCCAGTCTGGATATATTACTTAATTCTAGGCTACCAGATTCAACCAGCTAGAAATAGTAGACAAATCTCCCTGAAATCCCATCCTACCGTTTTGCGAAAATGTGGATAATATAGTCTGGAGTACAAAATGCCCAACAAAGACGGGATGGTCACGAGTGAAAAACTCTCGTTATCCAGTTGCTAATTCAGGTTTGACGAACAGGTTTGACGAACAGAATTACATGGTATTAATTAACTCGTCAGAAGGGGAAGCCTGGGAAGTGTATTCTACATGTGAATGGAGTCCCACTGAAGCTGGTAGAGAAGTTCCAGTATCCTTGGCCGTGTTCACGAGTGATGGAAAGCAGGAGGCTTAATCACGTGCAAGAATTGCAGGAGTAGGTGCAGTAATGCGCCAACTTCAGTATTCAGTTATCGGATGAAGCAAGGAATGTGGAAAAGCCAAGCTCTCTATCTTCAATTCGGTATTACTACTAACCCTTGCCTATGGTCATGAATCTTAAACCGAAAGAATATGATTGGTATTACAAGCGGCTGAAATGGGGTTCCTCCGAAGGGTCTTTGATGTAACGTTACTTGATAGAGTGCGTAACTCGGAAATCAGAAATTTGCTGCAACTAGAGACGCTACTTCTCCAAATTGAGAGATCACGGCTCTCATAATATGGGCATATGGTTAGAACGCCTCGGGAAAGAATCGCTGGACAGATCTTACGGACAAAACCAACCGACAGAAGACCCAGGGTTAGACCTAGCAAGATGGTAAGATAATATTTGTGAGCTTGGCTTGTCTCTCCTGGGAATCCAACCGGATCAGTTGGAGTCGGTTGCCTCTGTCAGGTTCCGAGGGAAGGAGTGTTTGACATCTCTACCCCAGGGCCCACTCAGGAATAATTGGAAGAAAAAGAAAAAGAAGAAAAAAAGAAAAAAGGAAAAGAAGAGGAGGCAGATGGGAAGAGGAAGTATTAGAAGTATAGATATATTTCTTTATTTGCCACAAGGGCGCACAAGAAAAGGGGACAATACAAAGACATGCCGGGGATTTTACATACAGTTGTGTAAAAAATATGAAACAAACAATTATATCAATCGAAATCCGCAATAGGGGGGAAGCGCCACAAATGGGTTGTTTAATACCCCGTCGATAGAACAACCCTCAACTTCAGGAGCGTGTTGTGCAAGTCTCCTTTCTTCCTTTTCCTCTCTTCTTTAACCTACAGGCTTATAAACAGAGAAGTCCCAATTACTCGGGCCATTTTTGCCACATTCACCCAACTTTCAGTAAATTTACTGGGGTGCAGTGCTTCTCTCTCCACTCTGATTCTTCTTCTAAAGTGATACTTAAAGAAGGGAATCAATTGTTGTCCGGAGAGAAAGGCATCTGTCCTCAGTCCTATTAATCTCGTCCACCATACAACCTCTTTCACCATAGCCACTGTACAGAGGAAAACCGCCTCCCTTTTGTTTTTGAAAGAGACTGGGCAGTCAATTGGATTTGTCCCATACGCGACAACAGTTGTTCTGCATAGTTCCACAGGTCGGTTACGCCCGGGCAGTGTACAATTGCGTGCAGGACGGTTTGTATGTACTGCGTGCATCTTGGACACGTCCTCTTGGAAGGATCCCTGCCGGGGCGTCCGTGCCTGTAGATCTTGTCACGAACTGGTAGAGCTCCTCGGTAGCACTGCCAGGCCAGGGACCTCTGGAAACTATCCATAGGTCCCGGGCGGAAACTACTACCAAACAGACTGGTGAGCTCATCATCTTCGACGCCCAGAGTCTATCCGAGCACGTCGTCGCCCTTGTAACGTACAATCCCTCTATAGAATGTCGAAGTGGAGTCTCCACTGATTGCTGTGCCCGCTTGCCAGAGGACTGTGAGCGCCTGGGCGCATTCAATATGCCAGGCGCCCATCGTTTTCGGTGTTTTCTTGACCCAGGACTGCAGCTCCGTCAGCGAGACGAGCTGCGGGAAAGCCTGTCTCACAAACGGTGCCCACACCTGTTGGGGATCGGTGAGGAATACCTGGAGATGCCGCAGCCTCAGCGCATGTTTGCGCATCATCAGCCACGGCATCCCAGCCCTCCGTTGGAAGGAGGCTGACAGCAGACGAATCTCCTCACCAGCGGAGCCTGCTTCTTCCACAGAAACTGGAAGAGCATGCGTTCCATCTTGGCGAGGTGTTCACGGGGACAAGGCAGGACAGTCAAGCGGTAGTAGATGACGGACGCTATGAAAATGTTTGCCACCTCCGCTCGACCTTTCAAGGACAGTTTGCACTCTGCCCACTTCTGGGTGAGCGCAAACACCTTGGCCGTGACCTCGTTCCAGTTTTTCTCCAACTGGAGGTCTGGACCGAACCAGACTCCGAGCAATTTCACCGGTCCGTCCGTCCAGCGTCCAACGACGCTGTCGGACGTCATCGGTTTGCCTCTCCACGTACCGAGTTGCAAACCGACAGACTTGTCCGGGTTTAGTTTTGCTCCCGTCAGCGTTTCGTATTCTTTCAGTAAGTTGCCGATCACCCCGGTTTCCGAGGTGCTCGACGCCATTACTGTCACGTCGTCGGCATAAGCTGACGCCGCTTTACGCAGTCCCGGTTCTAGAGGGATGCCCTGCAACAGCTCCAATTTCCGCAGTAGAGGCTCTAGAGTCAATATATACAGAATGGAGGAGAGAGGGCATCCCTTTCGAATGGAACGCGTGATTGCGAACGGCTCCGATACGTAGCCGTTCACCTTGACCCTCGAGCAGATGCTGGTGTGCATCGCCTGGATCCAGCCTCTGAAAACGGGCCCGAAACCGGCCGCTTTGAGAACCGCTTCCAAATATCGATGGTCGACCCTATCGAATACTTTAGACTGATCCAAATTTATCAGAGCCCCACCGATGTATCGCATGAGGTGGAGGTTGTCGTGTATGGACCTGGTGGGGATTGCCCACGTTTGCGCTTTCCCTACCAGGTTCTCGACGATAAGCGCCAACTTCGTCGCTAGCGCCTTGGCCAAGTTGCTAGCACCGAGCCTGAAGTTGTTAATTTCGTCCCACTTGTTCTCGTCTTTCCTGGTCAGCGTCACTACGCCCTTGACTGCAGAACTCGGAATTCTCCCGTTCTGCTGCCAATTGC
The DNA here is from genome assembly GCA_964016885.1 of Eledone cirrhosa. NCBI lineage: Eukaryota > Metazoa > Mollusca > Cephalopoda > Octopoda > Eledonidae > Eledone > Eledone cirrhosa. The sequence continues at coordinate 272,855,549 of OZ024743.1, read as the reverse complement.
AGTAGACGGCTTCGAGGACGCCAGAGAACAAATCCGGAATTCCTATGTAAAACTCATAGGGTAGACCATCTAGACCGGGTGACTTGCGTTTCTAACATCGGCTCAGAGCGTCCCGTATCCAAGTGTCCGTGATCGGTCTTTCGCAGAACTCGGCGTTCGTATTCGAGAGACGCAGCAGGCCGTCGAGGTATGAACTAAAGCCCATTGCCTCGTTGGGCTCACCGTCGTTCTGCTCAAACAGTTGCGCAAAATGCTGCCGAAAGGCCGCGCACATTTGCTTGGGGTCAAGTAGCACGCGTCCATTTTGGTATTTCAATGACCGAATCGTGGACTTGTTGCCACATTTTGCCTCCGCCACTCGGGCCCAGCTGACAGCTTTCGCTCCTTTATTTCCTAGAGCACGTGTTTTTCTTCTGAACACGCAGCCTTCGTGTTTCGGATCAAAGAACTGGTCCAGTGCCGTTCTCGACGCTAACACTCTAGCCGCGTTGCCACTTCTAAGTGCTTCCTCTACCTTGGCTACTAGTTCTCTTTCTATTTTGTTTTTCTCTAAGGCTAACTCTCTGCTAAAACCTATCGATTCTACTCTAATTGCTTTCTTGAGAGAGTACCACCATCTATTGTTGACGATGTCTCCGTTAACTGTTGCTTGACTAATTTACTTATCCGTTCACTGTAAGCTTTACGTGCCGGCAACAACACGTTCAGCTTCCAGTATCCGGGTCCCTGTCTATGTGTTCTATCATGGTTGACTATGCAGACGACTAATTTGTGATCTGAATAGGCAACCATGTGCATTCGTAGACAGCTTAACATCTCCTTGTCCCTTTCTCTAATGAAGAACCTATCTAAATACGATCTAGATGTCCCGCTGCGGTTTGCTCACGTCCACTGTAGTGCAGTCAGGGAATCCAGTCGATACCTATCAGCCAGTTGGAATTGGCCGATTAAAGTTTTGAGGCTGTTGCACCCTACCCCCTCTACTGGGAAATGCTCCCACATAGTCCCATCGTGCATCTAGGATACCATTCCAGTCCCCCACTAAAAGTAAGGAGCGAGACGTTCCCAGAAAAGACTCTAGACGCTTAAAGAAGTCTGGCCGTGATTGCGATTTGCCTGGTCGGGGCATAAACGGCCACCAGTCTGAAGGCTCCACCTCCAATACTGTTCACGTCTAGGACTACCTGTCTACCCTCCGAGTCCAAGTGTACTTTCTGTACTTCGACTTCCAGGTTCTTCCGAAATATGACAGCCACTCCCCCTCCACCTCCTGGCGCGCCGCCCCGCCCGAACAATTGAGCAAAGTGCCGCTGAAGGTGCGCACACATCTGCTTCGGCTCACGTATCACGCGTCCGTTTTGGTCCTTCACAGACCGAATCGTGGACTTGTTGCCACTTTTTGCCTCCGTCACTCGGGCCCAGCTAACAGCTTTGGCTCCCTCGTTTCCCAGAGCACGTATTTTGCTTCTGACAACGCAGCCCTCGTGCTTTGCGTCAAAGAACTGGTCCAAGCCCGTTCTCGTTGCTAGCACGCTGGCTACGTTGCCACTTCTAATTGCCTCTTCTACTTTATCTACCAGTTCCTTCTCGGTTCTATTTCTATCTAACGCTAATTCTTTACTAAAACTAACGAGTCTAATCTAACTGCCCTCTTGAGAGAGTACCACCATATGTTGTTGACAATGGCCCCTGTCAAGTGCTGTTTAACTAAAGTGCTAATCCGTCTACCGTAGGCTTTGCTTGTCGGTAACGACAAGTTCAGCTTCCAGTAGCCGGGTCCTTGTCTATGGGTTCTATCAAGGTTGGCCATGCAGGTCACTAGTTTGTGATCTGAATAGGCAACCATGAACATTTGTGGACAGCTTAACATGTCCCTATCCTATTTCTAACTAGAACCCTATCCAGGTACAATCGAGATGTCCCGCTGCGATTAGTTCACTTCCACAGTGGCACAGTCGGAAAATCTAGTCGATATCTATCAGCCAGGTCAAATCGGTCGATTAACTGTTTGAGGCTGTTACACTCCCCTTTATCGGGACATGCTCCCACATAGTCCCAACGTGCATCTAGGATTCCATTCCAGTCCCCCACTAAAAGCAAGGAGCGGGACGTTCCCAGAAAAGTCTCTAGACGTTTGAAGAAGTCGGACCGCGGTGTCCCGGATGGGGCATATGCAGCCACCAGCCTGGAGGCTCCACCTTCACTACCGTCAACGTCTAGGACCACCAGTCGACCCTTCGGGTCCAGATGTACCGTCTGTGTTACGAGGCCCAGGTGTTTTCGCAGCAAAACGGCAACACCACCCCCACCCCCCGGCCGACAGAGAGATGCGTAGATCTCAAAGTCATCGAAGATGGGGGCTAGCTGTCGCTCGCTGTGGATCCTGGACTCGCAAATGGCTACTACATCCATACTGTGCGACCTGAGGTCGTTTAAGAGTTTGCCCTATTTCCAGGGCATCCCCATGCCGCGTACGTTCACACATCCAACTCTTATATTGGCCATGTTGGAGCTGAAAAGTTAAAAGAGGAAAAGAAATCACTCACCCTTCGTCTCCTGGGGACCAGGCTGCACAATTTCCATGGGGGTGTTGGAGGGTTTGTCTGGGTGGGTGGTGGTTTCCGGCGGGGTGGGGACGGAAATGTTTGGTGGGGTGGGGTCTGGCTGGGGAGACATTTAAGAAGGACGCGGTTAAGTGGTTTCACGCAGGAATTCCCCACATCCTTTTCAAATGTTTCTTTTAGGGACCTATAAGTTTGTATAGGGACCCTAATCAGTTTTAGGCTCAGTTTTTTGCTATTTTTAATAGAGTGGACGAAAGTTTTCCCTTCGGTTTTCACCGAAGGGTTGTTCGTGATGGTCTCCATTAGTGTTTGCTGGTTTTTTGCTTTTGTGATGTATTTTCTTTCTTTTCGAGCGATGGGGTTCTCCCTCGCCTTCACTGGGTGATGGCGAGATAGCCTCATCTGTTGTATCGTCTGTGTGATTGGGGAGGGGTATGTCTTGGGGAGCTCTTGTGTCTGTATGTGATTTTGCAGTGGTTTTAGGTGGAGTGAGGTTGGGTGGGACTGTGTTTGTTGTGGTTATTTTTGTGTGTTAGTGTTGTTGTTGTTGTGGTGGTGTTGGTGGTTGTGTTGTTTTGATGAGTGTCGGCAGAAGAGTCTTTTTTTTACTCATTAATTTAGGACAGGAAGCCCTCAGGTGACCACTGCTAAAGCAGTGGTAACATGAAGGCCACCAACCCTCAACCGAAAAGTTTATGTAGGTGAGTCCGTCCAGGAGTACACGTTGTGGGATCATAGCTATTCGCTCTGGGCGAATTTGCACCAGAACTTCAACGCTAGTCCCATTGAATACATCTCTGGGGGACTTTCCTACTGACAGTATTCTGTCTTCATCAAAATTGATGAAGCCGCACAGTATCCACCATATGTTCACCTTTGGTGTGACACTTGTGATTTTAATCTTTTGTGTCCTTTTTCCCATGTATGTAGGAAAAAAGGTATACAGGTGGATACAATTGGCGACACAGAGTAATTTTGGGCCGTCAATTGATCCTTCATGAGTACCGAAATACTTCCAAAGAGTTTGCTTCTTTGAATGAATGAAATATCATTCATTTAATTTTTGAAAACCATTTCAATTTCTTTCTGTGACAATTGGACTGGTTTTCGTGTAGAATTGGAAACTGTCCTAAAAACTATCGTTTTGAGAGCAGTTTCCTTGCGAATTTCTACCGGAGAATTGATACTGAAAGCACCATTCTTTTCGAAAGTGACATATCTCCTAGCGTCCTTTAAAAGTTGTTCGGCATTTGTTATGTCAAGATATGCCAGTTCCTCCTTTTTCTGAACTGTCTGTGCAAAGGAGATTTTTGGTTTATTTGTGGAATTATCCGTGTTGGTGGTGTTGTCATTATTGTTGTTATTCTTGTTGTTATTCTTGTTGTTATTCTTGTTGTCACTGATGTTGATATTATTCGTATTTTCCTTGGTGTTGGTGTTGTCTTT
>OZ024743.1:272816539-272841539 GCA_964016885.1 Eledone cirrhosa | reverse complement strand
GAGAATCCTTGGATTAAAATGAAATATACTTATCCAAGTACCCTGGGCAATGTCGTTTCAGAATATACATGGTGATGGGGCTCTATCTCGAAAACCATAGGAGGAGTTCGTGAACAAACAACCAGCCAAACAAACAAACAAACAAACAGACAGACAGTAACTACAAGTTTATATATATAGATGTCTATATATATATATATACATATCTATATACACATATATATATATATGTATACATACATATACATATATACACACATATATATGTACATACAGTAGAAGTAGTAGTAGTAGTAGTAGTGGTAGTAGTAGTAAATACAAATGCCCAAATCAAAAGAGGCCTGCTTTTTCTTCAAGAAGACTTTTTTTTCATTTCTGCCATTGCCCACTCTCCTCTATCTTTCAATTTTTCATTAAATTTTCATCCTATTGTCTGATGAAACACTAGCACGCGAAACGTTAAGACTGTTCTTCATTGTACCGTGTTGTTTGTTTCGTTATTTCTGCTAACTTTTAGCATTCATACTAATAATTGTTTCTACTTTTGGCACCAGGCCAGCAATTATCCCAGTGCATTACTGGTACTTTATTTTATCGACCCCGTAAGGATGAAAGGCAAAGTTAACCTCGGCGGGATTTGAACTCAGATCATAAAGGGAGGTAACTCTATGCTTCAAAGCATGGCGCCCGACCCTCTACCGATACTGCCAATAATAATGGTTTCTTATATAGGCACAAGGCCAGCAATTTTAGGGGAGGGAAAATCCGATTAAATTGACCCCAGTACGTGACTGGTACTTTATTTCATCGACCCCGTAAGGATAAAAAGCCAAATTTAACCTCGGCAGAATTTGAACTAAGACCGTAAAGGGACGTAACTATATGCTGGAAAGCATGGCGTCCGACCCTCTACCGATACTGCCAATTCCCCGAAGGCAAAGTTAACCTTTCAACCTTATCGGGTCGATAAAATAAAGTACCAGTAATGCACTGGGATAATTACTGGCCTTGTGCCAAAAGTAGAAACAGTTTTTTTATTATTATGAATGCTGAAAGATAACAGAAATAAGGAAATAAACAACCCATATTTTGCACAGTTAAAGCAAACAACTATTTTCACCTGAAACAGAAACAGCTTTAACTCACTAAATAGATAAACAAACAACGACAAAACAAAGTAAAATTGAAAGAAACATTAAAAACCAAAATTTTTTTTTGATAACAAAAGTTAGATACACGTATGTATAGAAACTCTGTGTGGTTAAGCAGTCCGCTATGCAATCACGAAGACCCCATATACAGGTGAAAGTAGAAATTATTTGCGTAAAACTTTGATTTGTAATAAATATATATATATATTTAGGCAGGCAGGCAGATATTGATAAATAGCTAGTTAGATAGGTATATTGGATATTCAAGCTTTCCAAATCGAGAATGTTTTACGAATCAGTGTAAATGTATTTATTTAAAGTCTATCGAAGCCAGACATGCACACACACACACACACATATATATATATACATACAGTAGCAGATTTGATACTGGGGGGGTCTATGTTAACGACTAAATCGTTAAATATATATATAGAGAGAGAGAGAGAGAGAGAGAGAGAGAGAGAGAGAGAGAGAGAGAGAGAGAGAGAGAGAGAGAGAGAGAGAGAGAGAGAGAGAGAGAGAGAGAGAGAGAGAGAGTACGTGTATGTACGTGCTTGCATGCCTGTGAATGTGTAAGCGTGTCTGTGTGTATGTGAGATCGCGTCTATAGGTAGACAGTAATAAATGGTTGGTAATGCACCTTTTCAATATACACCTTTTAAATATTCGTCCAACGTTTTTTTTTGTTTTGTATTTTTTGTTTTTTTTTCGTGTGCGACTTTGCATTTTATTACTACATATATATATATGTGTGTGTGTGTGTGTGTGTGTGTGTGTGTGTGTGTGTGTATATATGTCTGTGTATATATATATATATATATATATATATATATATGTGTGTGTGTATATATATATATATGTATATATATGTGTGTGTGTATATATATATATATATATGTATATATATATGTGTGTGTGTGTATATATATATATATGTATATATATATATATATGTATATATATATATATATATATGTATGTGTTTGTGTGTGTATATATATATGTGTGTGTATGTGTGTATATATATATATATATATATAAATATATATATTTGTATATATATATATATATATATGTGTGTGTGTGTGTGTAAACCATTCTTAATCATATATATAATTAAGAACGGTTTTCCGAGGAATATCAGGAAGGAACCACAGTTAAGTAAACTACTCAATACATTGGCGGAGAAGATGCCTAGTTATTTGATGTAGAAATGACTTCTACAGGACTAGAACTGTTTTATTTATATGTATGTATGTGTGTGTGTATGTATTCTTGTTTGTATGTGTGTATGTATGTTTGCGTGTATGTATATGTGTATGTATGTGTGTATGCGTGTGTGTTGATAGACAGATCGGCAGATATTAGAAAAAGCGTAATAGGCTACCGGAATGAATTAATGTGTGGTTGACAGGGATTAAGAGATTGATATATATATATATATATATATATATATATATATATATATATATATATAGAGTGAGTGACAGTCAAATATAGGAAGGACGGGGAGAAAATCTGTTGCATTGCGATGTTTTTACTCTACTAACAATACGCCAGTAATAACGATTTTTCTTACCTGAGATTCACCTTCAGTGTACACCAGGTGTAGCGACCAACAGGTAATCATACTGGCTGACATCGCACAAACATACACACAAGCATCGTATCTATCTATGTATGCGTATATATGTATTTATTTATTTATTCATTAAGCGGTGTGTGTATGTGTGCGTGTGTGTATGTGTATGTGTGTGCGTGTGTGTATGTGTATGTGTGTGCGCGCTTTCAATGGATGTTCGGTTTGTTAGAAATGACAGCCGAACTTCCCCCGAAATAGCAGAATAAAACATTGATTGGATAAGGTGGTGACTGTTAAGCTGTGCCAAAATAGAAAGCGTAGTGATAATAGCAGCCAGACCATTAATCTTAAGGCAGTTCAATGAATGCTCACTTGAGGCTAATCAACACCATAAACTCTTGATTAGATATTGGAAGAATCAGTAACACATACGTGTATCTAAGCGTATGTGTGTATGTATGTATCTGCGTTTATTTTGCTTTGCTTCGTGTTTCGTCTTTTATCTTGTCTGTGTGTAGATAAAAATATATATAAAAACTATTGCTACATTCAATTTATTTGACTTTTACATTCTGCTACTGTACGTGTGTTTTTCTTGTTTGTTTTGGTGGCTTTTTTTTTTTTTTTATATTCTTTAATTCGTTTGAAAATGTGGTTCATAGTCATTAAATAACATCAGCTGTTCTGTGTTTATGACTGTACTTGCGCGCGCACGGTATGCTTGTGTATATGAGTGTGTGAGAGAGCTTTTTAAGAGAGGGCGTGTGCGTATTTTCATTACTATTATGTTTTTACGCTGAGGTATGAAGATTTCTTCCCGGCATTTTTTATTTATGTTTTCTTTAGTCTTTTTTTACGAAAGAAATACGGATATACTACTGATGCATAGTTCATTAATTTTACCAGAATATATCACGTAAAATTTTGTGGGAGACATTAGAAACTTACTATAAAATATGAGTGTCAAGTTGTTTCTCAAGTTTACACATATACGCTGATACCTTCATTTATTTCAGTGATAACCATTAAGTAGTGTAATCAAGAGAACATCCAGCTTGTAAAATTAACGTGTTAAGTGGTTGGATATTTCACAGACACTTGTGCCTCTAACATGACACAATACGTGTCAAAGCTGGACCACTGAATCACAATTACATCCCATCCGACGATTTTTCACACTGTTCCTTTACCCAATTTCACTGTCAAGACTTCGGTAGACCCTAGGTAGGGTAAAAACACTTGCCCAAAGTGCCGCACAGTGGAATCGAACTTGGAACCCCATGTTTACAAACGCAACTGTTTAACCACTCAACCATGTCAGTAAACATGTGAAGGTGCACGGCGTCGGGGTTAGAGTGTTTGACTTGAGATTATAAGAGTGTGAGTTCGATTCCCGATAACATTTTGTGTCTTTGAGAAATTTTATTTCATGTTGAGCCATTCCGCTTATCTCGAAAAAGCAAGTTGTAACAAGGATCAGCCTTATCACAGATTCTGTAACGCTGAATCTCCCTGAGAATTGCGTTAAGAGTACACGTTTCTATGGATTGACAAGCTACATAGTTAAACGTCAATATTACGAACGGGCTGTTCCGATAATCAAACAACTGGAAACCTCGTCGTCAGAATCGGTGGGTGTTCAATACGGCAACATACAGACAAAAGGTAATGATCCAACAAATTTGTATGTATCTGAACCCCATTAAAGAATATTTCTATGCCCCTGTTAGATATTACCCACTTCTTAACATTCATAAAACAACCGATTTTATGGGATAGGAAAAAGTGCCATTGCATAGAGCGAAATTCATGGAGCGTTTTGTTTATACTTCTCGCAAGACGAAAGACTACGAAGGAACTTATTAATTTAAGTCATGTGTCAGTAAAAATTATACTTCATTAAATGATTTAAAGTATTTAATTTACTTCCATACTATTGAATACACAGTTTGACTCCTACTGAGGTTGAACTTTCGATTTCAACCACGCCGCGGTCAATAAAATATACACCATTTATTGGACCCATTCAACCGGCTCTCACATCATTCTTTGAAAATTGTCATTGAGTTTAATCGAAAGTCGCTATTTAGATACTTATCGATTTATCGATCTCCTATAAAACTAACATTATTTATACCTGCTAATCGAAGTCAAATAGTATTGAACTTCTAGCTCCGTGAGTTTCAGGCTCAAATCTACTAGAGATGTTGTTATTTTGTGCGACTAACTCACCTGGTCCTCTCAGATATCTTATCTGTAAATGACCATCAAATCTATTTATCGGCTACATGATGCTTACAGACTGGTTGAAAGGTTAAGAAGTAGTTCGCAATTAGGTCATGGGAATGTATAATTTACCATATCTGCGAGTCGACCCATGCCTTGTGAGTAAAATTGGATACACGGAAACTGAAAGCCCGATAGATGACTGTACTCAAAGGGTCAGCTTCGACACACACACTGTACCACACTAAATCTGCCTGAGATTTACGATAAGGATACAGGTTCTTACGTTATATTCATGAGCAGGCGCTTTCAGGCTGGATTACACATCGTCGAAACGGACGGAGCCCCAACGTCATACAATCTAATGTTAAAATAAGCATAGGCACTATCAAAGCCATGAGCTTTGCGAAAAGGATAAATAACTATATGATGTATCGTAAATACTATTATTTCTTACTGTGTTGGATACACAAATCGTTGGGAGGAAAAAAAAGAAAGTTTATCTATGATGAGAAATTTATTTCATATCAACAAGTAATCAAACGATGATAGTAGTCAGCATGTACCGAGGGCTTATTTTTCAAATACGCTTGATATAATGTATATAAAATAGAACATTGTGAGAGGAAGGAGAGAAATAGATATATATAAATATATATATATATACAAAAAATTCTTTATTTTACGAGAAGGTTACAAGAATAAGGAAGAACTCAATATATAGGTATGTAGAATGCGTATAATTTCTGAAATAATTAATACTTTACATTTGCACAAATATTTCATTATAAATTAAGACGTATAGCTTAATAAATATATCAACTGATAAAGATAAATAGATAAATAAAAGAGAGAGAGAGAAAGTATATTTGTGCTTGTTTTTATTATTTGTGTACATACGAATGCGAATGTTTATAATTGTCATTACGTAGTTCTATATAACGACCATGTGTGTGTGTCGAAGTCGATGTATGTGGCCTGCTGCTAATGTTTACAAACGTACTGATGTAAACAAACTTCTACGAATGTTAAGTGATGATGTTAATCATTTTATCTCTGTGTGTGCATCAATATACACACACACACACATATATATATATATATATATATATATATATATATATATATATATATATATATATATATATATATATATATATATATATATATATACACACATACATATATATATATATATGTATATATATATATATATATATATGTATATATATTCTATATACTCAAAGTGATCTCTGACAAGATGCAAAGCGACGATTTTTTATCATGTTCACCCTATTTCCGTTTACTACTCATTGGTGAAGTAAAATTAACTAGAATTTGAAATATTTCTTCTGTTTACTTTATGTCTACAACCTGATCACCGGCACCATTTTCCAAACTATTATGTTAATATTAATTTATGTTAATATTAATGGACCTACGTCAGATTCGACGATAGGTGTTCTAGTTATTCGAACAACGAAACAGCCTGCCACTGAATTAATGTGTAAATTACAGAGCTTTCCACAGGCACGTGCAGCCTAATCGTATGCGAGTTAAGATTGACCCGTTGAATTAAAGATACAGTCCGTCCGACGGGCTTCTAAACAATTTCCGTCTACTCAATTTCATCCACAAAGCTTGGGTCGACACGAGTCTATGGTACATGACATTGCCCAAATGCCGCACAGATGGATCGAATCCGGGACCAAAGGATTACGAAGCGAGCTTTGTAACTATCTATCCATGCTGCGCCCACTACCACATATTAACTGTGTTATTGCCTGTAATATGAACGCGCGTGTTTTGAGCGTTATGATGTTAGTCTCACGCTCATTAGTCCTTAAGTTCGATTCATAAAGAAGACGCCACTTTCTGTCCTTGATCAAGACACTTTATTTCACGTTTCTACACTCCATTTAGATGGGCAAAATTGGGTTGAATCGTACCGGATACATTTTTTTTCTTGAACATCCGTAGGCTTCTGACTGGGTATGGAGCTTTCCACGTGTAAACACATTCTCAGGCATTACCAAAGAGGACTTGAATCTTAGTATGTAATAAATATACAGAGTTCTATCACACTAAATATCAGGTATTCTCTGATTTCTTTGAAGAACATACATAAACACTATATTCTAAACAAAGCTATCGTTGTTGTTACTGTCGTAGTTTAAAGAACCACTGGAAACCAAGTCCGTATTTCTTCGAAGACATTAAACCTGTGCCTAGAGGTGTATAAATAAAGCGGTTGACTTGAAAACATTGAAATCTGTATGTCCCAATGCGAATGCTCATAATAGTCGATCACTATATATATATATATATATATATATATATATATATATATATATATAAGGACCATGCCAGGTATGTACGCTTCGTTAGCCCTAAGGACCAACTTGTTCAATCTATGCCGATGATAATGAACCGATTAATGTTATATATATATATATATATATATATAATTGTCCGCTTTATATATATATATATATATCATTTTCCGGTTCATATATATATATATGCCGGGATAAAGAAATGATTGTAAGTAGTGCAACAGTGTGCTTTCTCTAATCCTTGTCCTGTATGTATCCCACAGTAACACCTCTACTGTAACCATGTAACTGTACCCCTACCACACTAATCCTAATACTGTAACCCTTCTCCTGTAACCTTACCACAGTAACTATACCACTATAAACCCACCATTGTAAATATACTAGAGTACCTCTACCACTGAAACCCTACTACTGGAAACCCTTAAATTGTAACCTACCACTCTAACTCTACCAATGGACCCCTTCCTCTGTAACTCTCCCACATTAACCCTTAGAATGTAACCTCACCATTGTAACACTTCCACGTTAACCTCACCATTGTGATCCTACAACCGTTTATCCCTCCCGTGTAACCCATCAAATGTAACCCTTCAACTGTAAACTAACCATTGTAATCCTTTCATTCTAACCTTACCACTGCACCCTTTCCACTGTAGTCCTACCAATGGACTCCTTTCTACTGTAACAACGTTCGACTCGTGATAATGATTTCTACTATAGGCACAAGGCCAGCAATCTGTGAGGAGGAGAAAATCGATTAAATCAACCCCAGTGAATTTACTATAATGCCAACTGCTAACATATTAAAACTTTCGGTGGATTGGCAGTATCGGTAGAGCGTCAGACTCCATGGTTTTCAGCATAGAGTTATGGCCCTTTGAGTTATGAGTTCAAATCCCACCGAGGTTAACTTTACCATTCACCCTTAAGGGATGGATAAAATAAAGCACCAGTAATGTACTGGAGTTTATGTAATCGACTTTCCCCTGCCCCAAATTACTGGCCTCTCCTAGAAATCATTATTAAAACTTTCGGTGGATTGGCAGTAAGGGCGGTTGATTGGCAGTATCGGTGGAGCGTCAGACACCATGATTTGCGGCATAGAGTTATGGCCCTTCAAGTTCTGAGTTCATATCCCGCCGAGGTTAACTTTACCATTCGTCCTTACGTGGTCAATGAAATAAAGCACCAGTAATGCACTGGGGTAATTGCTGGCCTTGTGCCAACAAGTAGAAACAATTATTAAAACTTTCGGTTAATATATATAAACTGTAAATATACGGATTGATTAACAGATGTGTTCAAGGTGTGAGAGAGGGAGGGGGAGAAAGAAGGAAAGAGAAAGTATGTGATATAACGTGTGAAAATAAGATCTAGTGCATATGTGTATAAATGTGTGTATGTATGTCTGAATGTTGTGTGTGTGTGTGTGAGTATGTATGTGTGCGTGTGTATGCGTGCGTGCGTGTGTATATGCGGCTGTGTATGTATGCGTGTGTGTATGTATGCGTGTGTGTATGTATGCGTATGTATGTGTGCATGTGTATGTGTGCGTGTGTATATGTGCATAAGTATGTGTGCGTGTGTATGCGTGCGTATGTATGGATTTATGAATGTAAATATGTATGAGAGAAAAAGTTTATTATCTTGTTTTCAGTTTTTTTTTGTTTTGTTTCAGTCATTAAACTACTGTAATGCTGGTGTACTGCAATGAAGGGATTTAGTCGATCATACCAACGACCTCAGTATTCATTTCCTTCGGGCCTGGCACTTATCTTATCAACCTCTGTTTGTCGAACTACTCAGTTACGGGACACAAACAAACAGTAAATATAAAAAACAGTCACGGACACGAGCACATATACAGTGTAGTGAGAGAGAGTATATATATATATATGAATGACAGAAAGTATGTACGTGTGTTATAGTCGTTGTAATCGTCATAGATCAGCACTAACCGAAGTAAGTTATGGTCAAAGGATTTCCATCTGTGCCCATTCTGTTTATTATATTTTTTCGGGCATTGGGATTATACTATTCAATGTACCCTTCCGTATTTCTAAGATGGTAAGATTTGATATGAGTGTAATTTAACTGCCTTTTCTAGCGTACCGAATGACTATGCAGAGGCTATAATGTATTTGATGAAGGAACAAAATAACTTTAAATAATAATTTCTACTTAAGGCATACACCGACAGCAGTATTTTCCTGGTATTTTTTTTTTGTCAACCTCCGCTGGATTTGAACTCTGAATGTAAAGATCGAACAAAAAAAACCTCTAAGCATAATGCGGCGTGGTCTAATGATTCAGCCGACACCACGCCCGTTTAATAGTAACGATAATAACAACAATAAGTTATATACATATGTAACTCTGTGTGTGTATTTATACATATAGATCCACAAATAATCACGAACACACATACACATATGAATTTATATAGAAAGAAAAATAAATAAAAAGGTAACAATGGAAATTCGAACATTTTTCTTTTCTCTTTTTTTGTACCAACTTTGTTTATGAGAATCCTACAGATGGTGTTATATATAAATATAATTCCATTTGCGTGATTGTATATACGCATATATATATGCATGCACATTGACACGCATGCACATATACTTGCACACACACCCAAACATATATGCATATATATATACACATGTGCATATATATATATGCTGATGTAAACAGATACACGCACATATGTAGATACATAAACACATACACATACATAGGCATAGATAGACGTGTACACACAAACACACACTCTTGTGCAGAAATAATAAATATAAGTAATTATAAATAATAAATCTTAGATCCTTACTTTATCGAGAAAGAAAAAATAAATATGATCCTCGTTTCTGTGTTATTCCACTCTAGCTGGATCGCTAGGAATAAGGCAGGTATGTTTAGCAGATAGAATGCGGCGTGCTTGTTGTATATATACTGACTGGTATAACAGCCACTAAAAACAACCAGCCTCTCCAAGCAACAATCTCTCATACCAACATGCGCTTTAACTGCGTGCTTCAGGTCGGTCCGACTTCCGTCAGCTGACTTGCTTACACGCTACCAGCTCTGGTGGACAGCGACAACATTCATGACGAAGGGAACGGTTCCATTCTTTGCTTAGCAACAAAACTATCTCATACACAAATACGCACATACATTCAAAAAGATACGCATACACACATTTCTCATGCATCTAACAGACATGACTCTCAGCTAAAAATTAAAAGTTAGCTTTGAAACTATGTTGTTTCAGGTTCAATCACACTGCGTGGCACTTTGGCCACGTTTCAACTATCATAGCTTTGGGTCGATCGAATGTGTCTCAGTGACATTTGATAAGCGAAAATTAGGGGAGCCGGTTTATTGAACCGGGTCTGTCCTTGGTTTGTAGAGTTAAACCAACGCTCGGTTTAACGCCCATCATCTTAGGTGATATATTGGCCAACCCTGCTTTTATATATAATAGAGCACGGACCTCAGAGGGACGCATCACTGAGCTTTAAATGTGTATAAGTAAATTAAATATACAATAATTTTGTGCAATAAATAAACATAACACTAAACATCTTGGCTACTTATCAGCGTTGTGGAGCTAAAACTGTGGTGAGTGTCTTAGGTTTTTATGAATGTTAACATTATTAGACCTGTGTAATTGGGGACTGTGTTGAAAAAAACTTAATCATTTTTTTAGTTAGTTTTGTCAGAGCAATTTTGACATTATGTTTGGGAGTATGGGGCGCACAAAGAGAAGAGTGGGTACGCAGCAGGGCTTGACTAGAGAACTAAATTCCCAGGTCCCGGCTCTAGATAACTTTAGCAGTGCGTACTATTACGAGCAATGGTATCAGGTATTCCGACTAGTGATGACTTCCTCCTTTGCGTCAACCAGTCTAGCGGGACCTGAAAAAGCTTATTGCTGCTGCCGATTTCCTAAGTCATGGGAGAGAAAAATGTGCAGGGTTATTTAGATTGATATACAAATCAGTATATCATGTAGCCATGTGCGTGTACGTGTGTGAGCGTGTACGTGTGTGTGTGTGTGTGTGTGTGTGTGAAGAGTGTGTGTGTGTGTGAAGAGTGTTTAGAATGACCTACGTAGTTCTAACTCTAAAAAGGAAAAAATTCAATAAGTAAAGTTTTGTTGTGGCATTTATATACATTATATATAAACACACTTACATGCAATGAGCAAACACAGAATCACACTACATATGTGTGTTTGTGTGT
Organism: Eledone cirrhosa; assembly: GCA_964016885.1. NCBI lineage: Eukaryota > Metazoa > Mollusca > Cephalopoda > Octopoda > Eledonidae > Eledone > Eledone cirrhosa. The sequence goes on along the minus strand of OZ024743.1, from coordinate 272,829,993 downwards.
CATACGCATATGGGTGTCTGTGTTTTGGTAAAATTGTCAAGAGTAGATCCCAATGGTGATGGAACAGACCACGAGATGTCCTTGACGTATCTGCGAAATCCTACTAAATAATTCTAAAATACCACGAGAGGTTTTGAAGTTAAAGCCTGCTTGGGCGAGGAATTATCTGCTAATTGACAATTCGTTTTTACAGAAACGCTCAAGGCCCGGTGTTATCAACATGGCCTTCTGCCAAGCATCTACTATACATTCCGAAATATCTTGAGATGCCGTTGTAGAATGTAATGGGAATTAAAATGTATACTAGCTAGTTCCTAGGAAATTAGGCATGTTTTACCTGAATTGGGATTTATAGTTCTACCAAACTGTAACTGCTTTTAACTATGAGACCAGAGAATAACTTAGCAAACACTGTATGGTACATAACGCTACACGAATCTGAGGATCTCATTTGTTGTTCGGCCCAGACAGTTCTGTTGACATAAATGAAATGGAGAATGATTAAAACATTTTGATTGAAATTGCACCTAGAAATTAAGGAGATAACCAGACATGTATATAATACATGAACTGGAATAGATACAGAACAAATGGCCAGTGGGTCAATACAACAGGTGTAGGTGAGATGTGAGCAAAGAAAACCTTCAGAGGGAAGAAAAATAGAAAAGCACAAGCAGTTGGTTTGAACAAATGGACATCCTGCCGATAATACATTACAAGCAATAAGCCCAGAAAGAAACTTCTATGGACAATAGGAGGGAGTACAGATTGAATATAACAGTCATGTTGCGGAGAAGGGAGCAACTAGGTTTAGATTCTTCTGCAGATTGGTGTACGTTATACATCTATTTCTTGCAAATATTAAGGACGTCATAGTCTCTACATATTTTAATCGCCGTGATGTTTATCCATCGGTAAAGCATATTATGGCAATATGGAAGTATTGCCTTTACAGAATATACTTCATTGCATAACCATATTTTGAACAGCATTAGTAGTGTACAAATAGTGTTTTGTGGCAGAGAGTTATGGCTCTTTATGTTCTGAGTTCAAATCCTACCGAGGTTAGCTTTGCCTTTCATCCTAACGGGGACGATATAATAAAGCACCAGTAATGCACTGGAGTCCATTTAATCGACTTTCCCGCCCCTTCAGATTGCTGGCTTTGTGCCTAAAGTAGAAACAATTAGTGTACAAACAGAACAATGCAGCATCTTCAAAATTATGAGAATCAAAAGAAAATTATAATCGTTTGTTTTCTACAGGGAGAGTGAGAAAGGTACACAAATAAAACTCAGTCTTCTAATGAACACTAATGACATGGAAAACGTGGATTGTGAAGAAGCACTCGTGTTGCCAAATCATACTGCAATGGCAAATAGCAGAATTTGGGGGTGCTTTAGAAAGGCAATACAGACAGGACATGTTAAATGAATAACGGAGTCATATGAAGCATGCGTAGGGTAGTGAATATTATTTTTGTGGGGTTGGAATATCTTGGTGTTGTAGATATTTTATCAAAGTGCAGCGCCACTGGCATTAAAATTAAAATGAATAGCAGGTTAGTGATACGTGAACTGCAGAAGGAGACAGAAATCTTCATGTAGACAGGAGAGGGAAGAAAAGACCAAAGTCGATAATAAAGAGGAACATGTCCTCAGCAAGTAGTAAAACAAAACCAGAGTTAAGTAGTTAATGTTTAGTGAGGTGGCTTCGACAAACGAATCTAAACATTTTCTGGTATCATCAATATTGCTCGGACCACTAATGTGAGTGATTTTGTAAGATAATTCCGATAAGGTGCTGCTATTCTGACCATTACACACACTCACACAAAAGTCGGTGGATTATTTGATCAACCAGCATTCCTCACTCAATGTGGGTGTGGGCGTGTGTGTGTGCGTGGGTGTCTATCTGTGTGTGTGTGTGTGGGTATAAAAAGATCGAAATTAGTTACTTCCGTGTATATTGGAAAAAAAAAAAAACAAATACTCTAAATCCATTTTCGGGTCTTATTAGATTCCATCAGAAAATATCTATATCAACTGATCATCATGTTCTCGCTACTGGGGCAGCCAATCGTTTGGTGAGGGGTGGGGTCACTTTAGATGTTTTTGTTGTCAGTTGTCACTGTTAATCATGCATAGAAGGGTGTCGGTTTTGTGACCAGTTCAGTCTTTGATGTTGTCGAACCAGGATTTTCTTGGTCTGCTTTTTTCTCGCCCTCCCTCGACTGTGCCCTGAAGGGTGGTTTTGGTCAAGGAGTTATGGTGGGATATATGACCATACCAGACAAGCTCCGTCTTTTCACTCTCGCAAGGAGTGGTTTCTTTCTGCCATCATATTTGTTGACTTCCTGCCTGTCAAAGCTTGTTCTGGGTTCAAATGACTGGATTCTTCATTCCATCTCAGCTGTCAGATTTCAACTCTCACACCCATGCAAAGGGATCGAAGTCACCAGGGACTTGTACAGTTTAAGCTTCGTTCGAAAACTGATGGAGTTGCTTTTCCATATGACGTTTAGCTTTCCCATAGTAGAAGTGTTCAGGTTGAGACTTGTCAGTATCTCCTTTCGATAGTTGTCATCATTGGTCAGAGTGGGTCCTAGGTATTTGAAGGTGTCCACTTCTTCAAGCTTTCCCCCGTTCAGAATGATGTTGGTTGTTGTATTTTGATTATTATTGTTAATCAGAATCTTGCTCCTTTCTGAACTGATCTCCATACCATATGCCCTGATACCTTTCCCATTCTTGTAATGAGCTCCTGGAGTTCTGATTCACTGCTTCCTGACAGGTTAGCATTATAATAAAATTGCAGGCTGGAAATGGGCCATCCTTCAATGGAAAATGAGGTGTGGACGACTTGGAGAGTATCATGCATGGTCTTTTCCAGGAAGATGTTGAAAGGTACTGGAAAAAGGAGACATCCTTGTCGAACTACCACTTTTGTCCTGAAGAATCCTCATATAGTGCTTTAATTACATTAACTTCTCTATCAACACATCCACAAAAAAACGCGCATCAGACGGTCTCTCACAGACTATTAATGAGCTGATTTGAATATCATTAGCTGGTATGTTGGTAGTTCTTTTTGTCTCTTTATCTGATGTACACAGTTGTCTGCTCTAGAGTTATATTTCCTGCTGTGTTTGTCTGTTTTTACCACATTCACTCTACTCGTAGCGCACATAAGACTGTTGCATTGAATAGATTTTTCTAAAGCTGTGGTCGGAGTATGTGTCACTATTTGCGATAAGAAATATCTAGATAGATGTGTTTTACGTTGACATTGAAAAGTGGATTGCATCGGGTAATAATACATGCATTGCTTTTTCTGCATTGCTTAAAAATGTTGAAGTTTTATTACATATACTAGCAGAAAAACCACCCTCGGTTGGTTTTCTGCTGGCATGTGTAGTGTGAATATTGATATTATACACAAATAGATATGCATGTAAATAAAATCGTAATTGACAATATACACAGAAATTGAACGAAGACTGCGTTACACTGTCTTATGTAATCAGTAACATAATCCATGATACATTAAAAAAAGACGATATTATATATAAACTGCATTAGGAGAAAATTAGCGACGGAAATATATGCGATTATAAGTGTTATAATATAACGGCCGCTAACGGGAAGTGTTGACATTTGACAATTTTAAAGAAGTGAATCGTTAAATAAGCTATAAAATATATTTAATCAACAGCCACGAAATTTAGTAGATAAATTATGTAATATTCATTCATCATTTATTCAAAGTAATCCAACTTATTTTACAAACGGGTTAAACAAATATATTCTGGATGCAGTCCCGCACTCCTTTCTTTATTATAGTTAAGATTATTGACTTACTTTGTGATGATGGGATGGAGTGATTGACGTCCTGATGGATAAACATTTATACATTTATCATTCACCTTTTTGTGAGTCTTGTATCTACCTGCATACAGTTTTAGTAGGGCGTCTATAAAATATTTTTGTTTTTATCTTACGGATGTTCTCTTACGTGATTTGAGACTTTCGATCTGTCGTCTCTGAATAGACCCGTAACTATGTTTTTAATATTTCGTATTAAGTATTTCCAGGCTATATACAATCCAAAGAGATCGTATGTATGTGTCTTGGCGACGCCTATTAACATGAAACTAATATTAAACGTATCACTTCTTTTGTCACTCATACAGATGTTTTACAAAACCAATGCGGCATACCAAATCCCCAGTGCCTTGTGAGTATTGATTTAGAAATCGGTTTGTAGAACTCAAATATGTCAACTTGGAAAAATTGACATCATCTGTCTTTATATGTAATGCTGCTAAACTAGTCGTATACGGGTGGAATTACTAATTTTGTGGTTTAAAATGTGCATACTATCTTCGGTTTATCAGTCTCTCACTTGTAAGCTCACATTGTAGTCGTTGAGAGTAATGAAATCTTACCAATGGTTTAAACATACTATTTTTTTATCTAGCTTACGTCTTTCTCGTATAGTGTTTGCTTCATAATTATGCTGGCGTTCGATCATTATATTTGCCTTGCATTCTTATGTCTATTCCTATCTATTTCCTATTCTTGTTTCGTCGGAGAATGTGTATATATGGCTAAATATAGTAAAGACTGAGTTGGAGATGGTTGCATTTGATTTCCGTGATGTAAGTCATATCTTACTGATAGCTTCTAAGGGTTTGCTTCAAACACGCATAGACTTTGATACGAGGTGGGCGTTTGTGATCTTTTATACCGAAGTTATTATTTGATGCTTGATTGGCTTTGCTGTTGTCATAGGAGTAGCTTTCTATCTCCTTCTTCTAGCAAACTCTTCCAATTTTATAAAAGCAGTCACTGACAATTATTTTATTCAGAAAATAAATCTGAAATGTAATAGAATATTTGATGAAACTAGTAACGTTATTGATCTAAACTAAATAGAAAAAAACAAAAAACATGTGATACAACGAATAACAAATAACAAATAAATCAAGCTCGAGCACTCCCATGTTATCGATATAACGTTTGAAAGATATTTATACGAACACATATACACACATACCTAATATTAGATTACACAAGACTGTAAAACAGAAACACTGTGAAATTCTATTCTTGAATACACGTGGTACAAGTATCAAACGTGGCAAGTTTAAGATGATTTTCTTTTCTTAAACGTTAAATGCACTGATTTTCATTCTTTATCAATTTTTTAAAGGGGAACGTAAAGGTTGTGTATATATTCTAAAATATAATTCCTATTTCTCTGGAATATAAGCAAATATTCCCCACTGAAAAACTGCAAATTGTCAGAAGCGTTAGAGCTTTGAAAGAAATGTTTTACGGGATATATTTAAGTCCTCAATGTTCTGAGTTTAATATCTGACTTTCGACTTTTCGGCTTCCCTAAATAAATATCTAGGGGATGAACAAACGAAATAGTTAAAGCCCCGTGTCATACGCTTTGCAGCTTTTCTTCTAGGGTTTTGATTCTAAATTCATATCACATGTACCTTAACAACTGCCATAAAACTAATTGTAATACTACAATACCATACCTATAGTTAATCATTGATAGCATTAGGTAGCTCCACGATATACAATCTGCTGAAACTAGATGTGATCTCTCGCAAATTCTGGTGCTACAGAGAAGGAAGTGAAGAAAGAGAGGAGTATACCACTACTTCATATTCAATTTTATTCTATATCTGACTTAGAACCGCGAAGAAAAGTGTTGATGTTTTATTATATACGACATTAATAAGAAACAAAACACAAGAGAATGTAAATGTATATGTATGGTTTTGAATATCTTTTGGGTCGTCAAGTATGAAATACGTAGACATTTGTATTTCTTCTTAAATTTCTACAAATTTCATACCTGATGACCCAATATATTGTTTCTACCACCATGTAATTGTTTCAATTTCCCCCATATGATCTTAAAACCTAACCCCCAACATTTATTTACCCTCTCCAAAGTTCAGATGTAACACAGCATAAAGTACAGCTCGCTAATCTGAGGTGAAGTTGTTATTTACAGACATTGTTTATTTGGCAGTATCGGTATCGGTAGAGCGTCGGACGCCATGCTTTGACGCATAGAGTTACGGCCCTTGCCATTCTGACTTCAAACCCCACCGAGGTTAACTTTGCCTTTCATCCTTACGGGGTCGATGAAATAAAGAACCAGTAATGCACTTAGTAATTACTGGCCTTGTGCCAAAAGTAGAAACAGATATTTACACACATTCTAGACTGCATCTATAAAAAAAGGCACTGGGTTAACCGGTATAATATCACTCACGAACACACTCCAGCTCCTGATCCTCGGGTAAATTGTAGATATGCGGTCCTAGCTGTACTGTGGCCCCGAGTACTTCTAAGACGTGAAGCCACTTCTGCTCCATACAATTGACAGTACCTCTCTGAATACTAATTTGTTTCCTGGTGATTCGGTTGCCGGAAAACAAGATCAGCAAATCGTATTGTTCGTTTCGCCACGTTATCTTGGAATGTTGTAACAATGATTTTCTTTAGACATTTTCGTTTCTGCTATGATCATGGTACGAAATCACCGCTACATCCGACAACCAACCAATATATTATTATAATATAATTGTTTCTAATTTTGGCACAAGGCCAGCAATTATCCCAGTGCATTACTGGTACTTATCGACCCCGTAAGGATGAAAGGTAAAGTTAACCTCGGTGCGATTCGAACTCAGAACGTAAAGGTCCGTTACTCCATGCTGCAAAACATAGCGTCCGACCCTCTACTGATTCTGCCAATATACCGAGATATCATTATAATATAATGGGTATTAAATACACACATACACACACACATAATATACATATAATATATATATATGTGTTATTGATTCTGAGGAAGATTGATCTAGGATATTGAGACTAGTAACAGGTGGTGTCATAACGAGTCTTAGTTAATATATCGATTAATCAATCAAGCCCATGAAACGATCGTAAAACAATGAACCTATTTTCGCCTTTTGTTTTGTTTGTATTATTGAAAACACACTTATATCTGTGTCTGTAGCTCGATTAAATCTACGTTAGAACCTTATGCGATGAAAGCCTACAACAAAATCTATAGCTCTCACCATGCGGTCTCATTGGAATCAGCTCTTGAAATTGTATAATATTCTAACTACGTTATCGGCTCTGCCATAAACAGGTGAATGAATGGATGGGCGTTTACTCACACACACACACACACACACACACGCACACACATCAGATACGTCTTGATTCTTGATACGTAGAATCAAGATGTATCTGAGGACCTTGCGATTTTCAGAGTCAGGTTCGATCATCACAACGATCGTGCCTCGAGCTGGTCGCCAGAGAAACGATTGTAATATGTCCAATAAATTCCATTCGTCGCAACACTGATGATTCTCTTTTTTATGTGATATATATATATAAATATAAATATATACAATTGTATGTATATGTACGTACGTATGTGTCTAAAAGCAGAAATTACGATCGTAATATTTTACCTGATTGCTGTGGGAGAGCCACTGGTGATATATATCACTGTCACTTTGAAAATATGTATAAATCAAAATAATATAGCAAATGACATTTATTTACGCCTAGGATCAAACAAAATTCGCAATAAAATGGTGGCCATGAAACTTTCATGAAATGTTAACCTTATAGGTCATTAATACCTAATGAACAAGCGGATAGATTGCTTTTACTTACTAGAAATAGCAGCCACATTCCTCTTCAAATTACACACTTCCGCACTATAATGAGCAGAGAGTAATGTTATTCTTGATATGTTATGCTCCGATGGGTTGATTATAGCTAGAATGTTTTTGAAATATGGGCGAACATGTTTATCACTGATCTGAGGATAAACATAAGCATACTTAAAACCCAAAAGTGGATGTTACGGCAAGTAATGGTTAAATGTCACCTAGTTATTTATCTTTTAAATATTTTTGGTAGGTCTGAATGAAGCGGTTGAGTCCATGGCTTTCACAGGGCCTTCGGAATCGATAAAATTTATCCTGTCGAGGAGAGTAATTGCTGCCGGACCACAACAATCTGCACAAGGGTCTTACATGATCCCCTATGTATGACTTCTTTTTCTAGTGCAACATTATTTCGATCCCCTTTTATGAGATAACACACGTCGACACAGTGTTTTATCTAATGGTTAAATTGTTATTTTATATATTGTATTTCGTCAGTAGTCAACGTTCATCGAAGTATCCGATATCACTATACATGTACTTAAATACAACTACAATATCGTTCTTATGCAAGGCTTCAAAGAATATAAACATATCCCGAGACCATAAAGGCCTTAATTTGCGAATTAATAGTCAATCAAAGCATACATGACTGGTTCTATCCTCCTAAACCTTTCTAATGCTAAAACATTTAATGTAATCTATTGATACATTTTATTTTTACGTGGTCAGGAAATATTACCGATATGTAAAGGAACAGAAAATTATGTTTTACAGAATTACCTTTTGATACCGTATTATGCCACAGAGAAAAAAAACGTTTATCTTTAGTCCCAAGGAAAATATAATGAAGCATATTTATGGATATATGCATTCTAGCCACAATCATTCTGTCGATCTCAGAGTACATTACCTAATGTGTCATTTGCATTTATAAGACTCGAAGGAGATTTGGATGTTATTTCTAACAAGTTGAGTTGTCATATATGTGTTTTCTCGTTGACCTAGTGAAATGTTATTTTCTTGTTAGCTGTATTTCTGTGTGGCATACTGGAAATATCTGCGAACTCACATTTAAATCCCACACTAACTCCTTTAAAAAGAAAGGACATATTGGATGATGTACGGTTAGATTATATGATCTTGGCTGGATTACCTTTTTTCATTGGTCTGCCCGATTAAGGGTGAGTTCAGCTGTGGTTAATTAACAAATGTTTGATTTCAACAGCTGCTGTACGTCCCTAGCAAAGGCACATTAAATCAAAAGTCTCAAACTATCTAGAGTGAATATTTATAGTGATGTTACCTGTTTCTACTGGTGTTTTTTCTTCTTCTACACTTGCTGTTGTTGTTAAGCCCCAGTTCAATAATATCTAGTAGACCTATAATTTAAATACACTCCAGTGGTTATTACGTTTCTTTCTTTCTATTTTTTGTGTGTATATTTATAACAACACAGTCAAAAGTGTCCTTCCATTTCTGCTTTGAGCTGGCTGCTTGAGTGTACTTGATAGACTGCTTGAGCACTAATTTTGCTCTATTTGACTAGCTTTTAAGCACTGCATGAGAATTATTTGAGAAACCTTTGGGCACTGCATGAGCACTTCTTGGCATTAATTGCGCACTGATTAGGTACCACTTGGGTTCTACTTGAGATATCCCCAGGCACTGTTTAAGCACATTATAATGGTTTAATTATCCAATTGTTTGCTTTGAAATAGATTTATATTTCAGATATTCAGACACATTTATCTCTCTACTTACTTCCCCTGTTGTGCTACATATAAAGGTATCGTTTATATTTTATTATTGCAATCTAACAAGTTTAAATTCAAACACGAAGAGTGTACGTTCTAGAATAGTTGAGATTGGTCGTGAAGTTAAAGAAAGATATAATTGAATTTGGGAAAAGTCAGTGATTTAAAACTGTCAAGTACAAACACAAACGATTTACTGTTTTCAATTTCCAAAGCCCTCTTAAAATGAATTAAGCAGTCCTGTCAAATTGGATTTAACAAATCCTTCTTACAAAATGTTTTCTACGAATGTCACTCAACTAATGTGATTTTTATGCTCTAATACAACAATATATTTTACCTATACTTTATAGGAAACTTACTTCATATTTGGTCTATCTTTAAATCAATAACACAACTATTAGCATACGTGTGTGTCAACGACGTATCGGCTAAATATAAAAATAGCAGATGAATGGAATTCGGTTGAAAATTCACTACATAGCTAACGTTTAAAGGCTTGGCTATGCACAACGTGTGCGTGTATTCCAGCCTCAATTTATATATTACAGTTAATTTAATTTATGCTTATTCTCTACCCTGAGCAAGTGACTACGTATATATGCAACAATATTTATGTTTTCATATGAATGTATGTGGAATTGCAGAAATGATACAGAGCCAGTTCACATAATAGTTTTTCAATGTTCTAAGCTATAATCTAGTCTGATGTCTGTTGTCTTTTCTTATTTTCTGGTCAACATTTGAATAAGGATCAGTCATATACTATAGGAAGATCAATTGACAATGTTCCTCCATGGGATATTTCTAGATTTCTCCATAAATCATTAGTTCCATATACATATGATAGACTGTTGTAAAGGGAATGCCGAAGTCGTGGAAAACAAGTTTTACGGCGTTTTACGTTTAATGATAGACAGAAGTCATGTTATCTATGTCAATTCTACATATGTAAAAAGTGACTATGAACTTCATATCATGCTACAACCTCGCACTGAGTAAGCGATAATATCTAAGCTTCCAGTTGACCGTTTTACCAACTAGGAATAGCATCTAAATTTCTATGAAGCCACTCCGTACCAAATTTAAAACAAAGAATACACTTGATAACTGAATGCAAGATATACTACGTATGAAACAAAAAGGCGGAATTGTCACATCTGGAACGCCATTGTGAGTATGTAAAGAAATCAATACTATACTAGTATAAATACAAAGTTCGTGACATATCAACCCTACATTTTATAAAAGGAAAACAAAAGAATATCGATTACCTGTTGCGGTAGACAAAGTTAATCAATGTCTTATAAAAGATGGGCTAACATGATCCTCCAACTTTTCTAATAATACTTTAATGAAGTAAAATATATTATGTATAGACTTTCCATCGATAACTATGTTTCAATGGGCGAGATACTAGATGATCATAGATTACTTAAATACAAGCTTTGCAGTGCTTTAAGAAATTATTAAATTCTGCCTTGAGGTTTATCAGGCTTCATCTAGGTTTCCTAAATGTCTGAGTAGAAGACTTTCATTCAAGACGAGAGCCAGCCCGTCGCAAATATAAATATCAAGTGCTGCTAGAACTCATTTTTCCAGATCATTACAGGGATCGAACATTCGGAGTCATAATTCACCCTTCCGATGTCAACAGAACAGTTATCAATAACATACTTAATGGCATCAATCGATTACAACTGTAGCACTAGAATACTAACCCCCTTCCTAGGAATCCAATATCTTGATAAAGGCAGAGATATGAGTGCAGAGTCGCATGTTGAAACAAATGTCGGATAGTATTGAATTTCGTACTTCTACGTTCAAGTATCGAACTTGTCACAATCACCTTAGGCATTATCTTGACACTTGTGTGTTGCTCGTCATATAGCAGGTAAATTTGGATGTATGCGTCTGCCACTGTAAAAGTAGGTAATTGAAAATGTACAACATTACTAATAAAACTAAATTAGTTCACTAAGTCTGCATTCGACTTAATTCATTATATTGTTCACACGCAACACTTTACATATAGTATTAAACAAAATAGCGATTTGAGAAATAGTAAAAAAAAGTAATGACATCTGGCATCACACCAGCCAATATACGTGTTTTCAAAAACGGTATATTATTTAAACGAATGACCATGTAATCATGCAGGAACTTATACAATACATATCTAAATAACTGTTTATAAAATCATTTACATATTAAGCATTTGTAGAACGTGTACGTAAAATTGTATGATTCCTTTTGATACACTCTGTATATATAGGAACAAGTTATGAGTACTTTGCTGCGTTATGGTCCACCTGGTTCCTTACCACATTTCCTTCGTTATATATATATATATATATATATATATATATATGGGGGAGGGGGTCTGTGTGTGTTGTACATAACTACATATTTGGAGAGCATGTATGTATACAATTGTTTTTTTTAGTGGCAACAGTCATATACATTCGTCGCTAACACTGTCATACCCTCAATATAGGATGTTACGTAAACATATACGGAAAGGCATGCACAAAAGGTTTCTCCATTGCATTAATATTTCTTCTTAATTTAAAAAGATGTGATAGTAATAATTCATAATGTTATTGAAATAAAAAGGAAACTTTTAACGACATTCAAAATCAACTTCACAATATTGATTTACAGGCTTAAGAAAAAATATAATCTATATTAACGATTTATGAGACCACTACAATTTTTGCCCGTATAATTTGTATAAAATTAAAAATTTATCATTGTAAATAATGATTTCTACTACAGGCACAAGGCCAGCAATTTTGGGGAGGGGAAAGTCGATTATATCGACCCAATGCGTTACTGGTACTTTATTTTATCGACATCGTAAGGATGAAAAGCAAAGCTAATTCGAACTCAGAATATAAAGGGCCGTAACACTATGCCGCGAAGCTGGGTGTCCGATGCTCTACCGATTCTGCCAATCCTCCGTCATTGTAAATAATGAAAGAGGGTCAATGGCTTGAATTTCAATTAGTATATTGAAATATCATATGTGTATGACTGTTAATAATTTATAAGACTGAAGATACTTAGTCTTTAATGTTCTGAAAGTGTACTTAATATTTTGTGATTAAAAGTTTTTGATCACAAAAGAGTTAAGTGCAACTTGAGAACATTTTAGACATTAAAGAATGTGAATCATCAGAAAAATAATTTTTCCATTTTTCAACTATACTTTATTGTACAAACGATTTCTTTCATTTAGATTGTGTGGAGACGTGAGTGCGTGGATGCGTGGGTATCCGTACGTGTGTGTGTCTGTGTTTTCGTATTTCAATATTTAATTAATTCCCAATGTTACACTTGCAGCAACGCAATAAATTCTGGGGCAATCAGGCTTAAGCACTCTGCTTTGGTTGTACTTCTCTTAGATTATCACCCAGTGAAATAATAGTATCTTATTACCTCGAATTTGTAATAATTAAACGTTACGCGCAAATATATGATTTTCACAACATATACCCTACACTTCTCGGTCTAGTATATCAACATATTCTGTCTGATGGTTACATCCCCGCCTGAGCAACTGTTACGTAATATTTGGAAGATCCCTCTGAAATGTGCATAAGGTTTGGTTCTTCAATAAATTGAACAATAAAATGGGAGAACCTGTCTTCAAATTTATTAATGTATATTTATACAGGCATACAAGTGTGTGTGTGTGTGTGTGTGTGTGTGTGTGTGTGTGTGTGTGTGTGTGTGTGTGTGTGTGTGTGTGTGTGTGTGTGTGTGTCTATGTGTGTTTTCTTAAAGATGGTCGTGTAGCCATAGTCCTCAAACACTTCTTCCAGCGGGTCCTGTCGTCTCAAACTGATCCAGGTGGATTCCCAAGCGAGACCAGTCAATTTCACGGATGTTATCCAACCATCAGTAAAAACTGTCCAGCTATTCTTTCCTGAAACATTCTAACCTCATAGCCATAGTATCGGAGCTGT
>OZ024743.1:272794039-272811539 GCA_964016885.1 Eledone cirrhosa | reverse complement strand
ACCTATTATACTGGTATTAAGAGGTTAAATTTCATCAGTCAACAATCGTCTTCAAAACCCGGTTTCCGTCAGAGGTTTTGACTACAGAAATCACAACTTCCGCCACTTCACCTGCTCGGATAAATAACTTCCTTTCTGCTCATCACTCACTCGAACATACATTAAGCCACCAATAAGCATAAGATCCATAAACTGAATGAATAAAATACGATAGTTATCTATCATAGCTTATCCCATATAGATTATTTATTCCAATCTAATCCTTTAAACAATATATAATACCCATACTAACGAATAAAACTGTGTAGACAATATGCAAAATTATACTTTTCAAACGAAATAAACATACCCCGAAATTAATAATTTAAAAAGGAGAACAAATCCCCCTCCCGCCCCTCAACTAAAGACTTATTTATATTTACACTACACCAATTAATCTATTCAAGATTAAAGGGAATCTTAGCGGCGATCTTGGTACACACAGAATCAGTCATGATACTACAATATATATGAAACTTACTTCTTCCCTATCTCCACCTAGCATCGATATAAATATAAAAGTATACACCAAACCTAAATTAGCTATGAGCCATTAAATAAAATTCAATTACACAGCTACTAATAACACGTTTAACATAACTTAATTACCTTAAACTAACCACTTAATATATCCTATCCGTATTTACAAACTAAACAGCGCAGACATAATACACCTTCCCCAAAATTAAACATACCTTTAAAAAATAAGAAAATCATTCTACCTCTCCTTTAAATAGGACCTTAGCCATACTAACACTACACCAACGTATTATTGAGGGCGGTGGATTGGCAGTATCGGTAGAGGGTCGGACGCCATGTTTTGCAGCAAAGAGTTACGGCCCTTTATGGTCTGAGTTCAAATCCCACCGAGGTTCACTTTGCCTTTCATCCTTACGGGGTCGATAAAATAAAGTACCAGTAATACACTGGGTAATTGCTGGCCTCGTGCCAGAAGTAGAAACAATTATATATATTATTTTTCTCTCACGAGCCATCCGTCAACTAAATGGCTGAGTGGTTAGAGAATTGGATTAGCAATTCCCGGACCGGGCGATGCGTTATGTCCTTGAGCACGACACTTTATTTCATGTTGCTCCTTCTGCCTAGATTTGTGACCGACAGATAGTATTAACAATTGGAAAGACCAATGTAAACTTTTTTTATGTTTTCTCGAATCGATTTAACGTGCGAGTTCCACCACACTCGCTAAGCGAATGCGGTCTGGGATCTTGCCAATCGACTGTCTTTATATATATACAGAGAGCGAGAGAGACCGAGTCGATTGGTAAGCTCCAAGAAAAATCTGTTTCGTAGAATCAAGACGTATCTGAAGACCTTTCGATTTTCAGAGTGAGGTTCGATCATCACATCGATCGTGCCTCGAGCTGGTCGCCAGAGAAACGAGTGTAATATGTCCAATAAATTCCATTCGTCGCAACTCTGATTCTCTTTTTTCTCTGATATATATATATGTGTGTGTGTGTGTGTGTGTGTGTGTGTGTGTGTGTGTGTGTGTGTGTGTGTGTGTGTGTGTGTGTGTGTATGTGTGTGTGTGTGTGTGTGTGTGTTATTGTGCTCGCTCATCAGGTTTGGCAATCATATTATTTTTATCACTCCGTTGGGTGTACACACTCACACACACACACACAAATACACACACACACACACACACACACATTGTGTCTGGCCTTTAACGTATGTTGTAGCTCTGGTTCATCTGAATCATTGAGCGCTTGCCACACATCTCGGAAGTTGTTTTTCCTTAATTCCTAAGCCAAAATACGATTCTCGCTAATTTATATTTGTATTAATCTCCTGAGTCTAGCTATTGACCAGTTAATTTTCTTGATTTTTTTAGTTGATTCTATTGACTGATGATAACATCATAACATGACTGATGAATAGCTTATGTTAACTTATAACCATTCTGTTGAGAGCTTAATTCGTTTTGTGATGTTTTGCATTCTTGCAATAATATACACATACTGAATTCATCCGCCTAAAATAAGGCTTGCCTCCCTTGCCGAGCCCGACGTGGGGTCAGTAACGATTAAATTGTCACTCGAACTAAAACCTGTTGAAAAAGTGGCTTCCTTGTTCAATCATCTTACCAGAAGCCTAACATTATTTGTGTAAGCGGACAGTACTTGATTTAGGAGTCGCAGAAACCCAAATGCTGGATTTTACCAACCATCCAGGGGTCCGGGTAAATTTTTTCAATCACATATATTTATATTTGTTTGACCCGAATTACTTGGTCGTTTTTATGGTTGTGCGGATGATTGTTTTAAACATCGTCTCAATGTGTTTGGCCTTTAACGTATGTTGTAGCTCTGGTTCATCTGAATCATTGAGCGCTTGCCACACATCTCGGAAGTTGTTTTTCGTTAATTCCTAAGCTGAAATACGATTCTCGCTAATTTATATTTATATATATATATATGTAGAAGTTATATTTAATTTATTGGGATATAACAAGCAAATATTTTTATAACTGATATAAAGCACTCAACAAATTATTATATATATTATTATTATTATTATATATATATATATATATATATATATATATATATATATATATATATATATATATATAGAGAGAGAGAGAGAGAGAGAGAGAGAGAGAGAGAGAAAATATGTTCAAATCTCATGTCAACTGTGAATGGTGGGGAATCACGAATGAGGTTTACGCTGATTTCTAACAATCGCTACCACTAATGCACAGATATCAGTCGGTCTTTGTGGTAGTAACAAGAACTATCGAGACGTTTGTCTCTGTTTTCTGTCCTTTTAATCTACTTCCTTCGATGATAATGTGTTAGATTAAAAATTCAGTATAAAAGTATAAAACTATGATTTAATCAATGGCATTGCGGTGGCTTGCACGTGTGCTCATAAATTCACATGTATCACAATACTTGACATTCGCCTCAAAATATTTTAGTGCACGCGTGGCGGTGGTTTACACCAATATACATGTTATCACTTTTCTATTATACATTCAATATAATCAAGAATGAGAATTGTATGATTTGAATGAAATCGGGAATATCCTATCTATTCTCAATAATGTAAATGCAAGTCTCGTGTTAATCCCACTGGATTTTACTTTTTATTGAAGAATGATATATCACGAGCTTATTGAACTGTCAGAGATACATGAGCTATAAATACATATATATATATATATATAATTCGTTTTTGAATTTGTTTTATGATATTTCTTATCTGAAAACGTGTGTTGAAACAGATATTGTTATACTTTGGGAGGGCCATGTTGCCAATAAAAACACAGGCACCTGTTGGTTTTCACTTCAATTTATTATAAAATTCCGGTTGGTTGGTTCAATAACCGGAAGGTTGTTTATATATTGTTACCGCTCTTTCGTCACACATTCTGTGACCTCCTCGGTGACTAGGTTTTTATTTTGCGTGTCTCGCCTTTGTTATCGAACCATTCAACCAACCGGAAATTAATAATAAATTGAAATGAAAATCAGTAGGTGCGTGTGTTTTAATTGGCAACATGGCCTTCCCAAAGTATAACTATATATATATATATATATATATATATATATATATGTGTGTGTGTGTGTGTGTGTGTGTGTGTGTGTGTGTGTGTGTGTGTGTGTGTGGTTTTGTGTATTTAAACTAGAAATAAGCCCTGCAGAAAGTTAACATTTACGAGTTCCCATGTAGGGTAAATACACAAATAACATATAAACTCTACACCATGATATGTATTGAGTACGCCTTCAATAAAGACTAAAGGTGGTTTTATGCCTATAAATATTTTTAGAAAAAATGATTAGTGAAAAGCGGTTAAAGAAGCTTTTAAAAGGTACCGCTTGAAAAGAGCACTCGAGTGAAACATTTAGCCGTCTGTCCCAAACAATATGGTTTAGAAATAATATCTATTCATCGCATCTAACACTGCTTTGAATACTTTAATTGAGATTCTGACTGGACCATAGATACCCTTTCATTAATATATCATATGCATACACATGTACTGTGTGCATTTATAGACACGCACACATTTAACATATACTTTCTATCAGATACATTACACGAAGACGATATATTCATGCGCCACTGAGAAGGAAATTCATCACCATATTTACGCGTGACTTTATGAATGAATACCGTTTCTTATGGAAGCATGAGACACAATGGTGTTCATGTCTCTACAGTATAACAGCTATTGCGCACTTCCGGAAATGAGCTCTTCAGTTATTGTGACATGTTAGTCTCTAAAGACATGCAAAGAGAATTATTAACGCAACGCTTATATGTGTATATCGGTTAACATTGATTTCTTCCGAATTACAGATAGAGTAATTTACAATGCTGGATAAGTGATATGTAGCGTATTAAATCACCTTCATTATATGTGTGCATATATATATATATATATATATATATATATATATACTATGTTGTTTTTATTATCAACTAAAGACAGACAACGTAAATTTTAAATTCATAAAATTGTTCAAAACTAAATATGGTAACTCATTTAGTCAGAACATTACTAGTTTCTCTTAACTTCAATATCTTGTGACATCATTTAATATCATTTTACATAGAGATGGGTTTCCTATGGACAGTGCATTTGTAGTTTACCAGATTAGACGACGAGAGAAGAGTATAAACCTTATTCGCGCGTTTGTTCGTCGGCTCCTGAGGTAGTAACCCTGAAATCATCTTTAACAAGGAAACATTGAGGATAATGTACCCTCGCGTACATAATTGTTTCTACTTTAGGCACAATGCCAACAATTAACCAGTACATTACTGGTACTTTATTTTATCGACCCCGTAAGGATGAAAGGCAAAGTTACATAATGCTCGAAATAAATCCTGGATACCCATGATTAGCTTGCTAGAATGACGTAGAAGAAGGATTTTGTCAACCAGAAATGACTTGGTCGTGAGCAATAACAACATGAAGGTGATTAGGCGTGTATAATTACAATGGACTTGTAATGGTAAGCATAGTTAATGGCCATAGATGATAATTGATATTGCAGATATAATTACCGCTTTGATAAGAGAACTATCAAATTCCTTGCGGACTTTGTTAGCGTTGCAGTTGTTAATTCCAACTATGCATACACTGAGGCCTCTAAACGTTCACTTGTCCTACTAGAATAGTAAAACATATTTTCCTCGAATCAATCATCTATTGATTTAAATATGGGAAGCCACATTGAAAATTGTAAAGCATACATACACCATGTGAGAATAATGAAGTTGCATGATGACGGCATAGGTCAGCTCAAAGTAGAACTGGAAATAAAATGGTATTCATTTCAGTATAGTAAAATCAAAAGATGGTGAATTGATTGAGTCATTGCAGTAGAATGAGAATAGTAGAATGTTTATGGTATTTGTTCCAGCTCTCTGTACTTTACGTTCAAATACTGCCAAGCTCATGATTATATTTCAACCTTTCTGTGTCCATAAATAAAGTATTAGGCCAGCAATGCGTATTATCTCTCTATTTTCCTATTGCGCACACCTTTATTTCATCTCTCTCTCTCTCTCTCTCTCTCTCTCTCTCTCTCTCTCTCTCTCTCTCTCTCTCTCTCTCTCCCTCTCTCTCTCTCTCTCTCTCTCTCTCATTCTCTCTCCCTCTGGAAGAAATGGACTGTAATCCGACAACGTATATGTCATGGCTGTGTCCCTACGCCTTCCTTCATCTAGAGTTGAGGACCAAACGAAATTAAAATGTATAGAGTTTACATCGTGTATGCTAACTTTCCCTTCTATCATTACTACAACCAAATACCTTATGAACCACCTTTTTAGAGTGATGTAACACAAAAATGATAACACAGTAAAAACGATATCTTATAGAATTTATTTTTAATTTCGGTGTGCTGAAGCCAAATTGTGTACGAGTTGAACATAGCAAGTCATCCTTCCAGAATTCATCAAAATACGTATCAACAAAGGCTTTATACTGAATGAGTTACCTGTCCCACATTAATACAATAATCTGGATATGTATCAATGAAAAACGTGTTATTTAAATTCGGATGGGAAATTCCTTTGTGAAAGAAGTAAACTCGAAGTGTATAAAATTGCAACGCATTCTTGATATTCAGTTTTTGCAATAAAACATGAAAAGAAAAACAATTTACGCAGCATCTACCTAGTCGCTCGACTTGCTAGAAATGGCAGCCAAATTCTTTCAAATCGCACTCTGTTTTCTACAATAAAAGATATTATGATCAGAATAGTCTGTATAGCTTATGTATGAATAAATACGATAGGTGACTGCTGAGATTCCTTTGATCTTAGCACTATTTGATATGGATTTACATCAACGTTTTGGAGCTTCCTTTCTTTTTGGGAAACGAAAAACGTGATTAAGAGCGAGTAGTAAGTTCGAGCGTAAGCTATATCTTACAGGCAATTTGAGTCAGCTGTAAAGAATACGAAGTGGTACATTCCCGCCTACGTATGAGCTAAGGTCTTGGAGTTTTGCTTTAGGGAATGAGGAAGGTATATTCGATCAAGTGATTTGACCCGAATGCTTGCAAAAGATTGAGCTTTGCTAAAGGAACCCTATAACAAGGGATGGTATTAAACCGGACAAGCTTTTAAGTCTAACACACAAGTAGGTGGTAATAGTATTTAAATTCACAAAACAAATAGCATTTCGTTCGATGCTCGAACCGAGTTCTCTAATTATCGATCCCAGAAGGATAAAACTTATCGCTCTCAGGATAACATTGACATTGGTGGTATTTGAACTGAAGACGTAATGAAATGAAATTAAAGCTGCAAACCATTTCGTCCGACGCTCTAACACATCTGCAAATTTACCACATGCGAATTTCGCTTTACTTATGCCAATATGGTCTTTGTAAAAGTTATATCACACAGAAAAATAAAGAATTGTTTTTGAAACAAAAACACATATGCAATTTAACATGTTTATCAGAGAAACTACAGAAGTTAGATTCCACGTACTCACTTCAACTCCCACCGAAATCGATAAAAATTAAGTTACATGTACTACACTATTATATAGTTAATGAAATATGTGCTTCCTGTACACATATTAACCTTTAGTTTCACTTTATCAATGATAATTTATTTACGTGTTAATGAGTGGTGCTGAAGAACATTTAAATTCTCGACATGCTGAACATGTGATGTTTGATTCCCACAAGCATTTCAAAAGTAAATTTGACACGAATACATAGGGGAAGCTTTTAAGTGGCCACTCGATCTGCTAGAAATAACAACCAAGTTCCTCAAATTGCCCTATTGCAATGATAAGACCAATTTCACAGAGATTGGTAGCTTATCCAGTAGTTGACCTCTTATCTACAGAAATTAGAAATATTCCTTGATTTAAAGGATTATAAAATTCCGTAAAAGGGAATAACACGTTTTAGCGTGATGTCATTGGCACAGCCATTGTTGTTTTGTTTCTTAAATTTCCCTTAACTAGACACAAATGCATCAAGTTTTTGTTTTACAGGTGGTACAGTGTGTAATGATTATTTTCTTTAAGTGTGTAATCAATTAAATGAAATTGATTTAACCAACGATAAAAAAGGGAAGTAATTTTGAATTGATGTTGAATTAGAATGTTATACATCTAATCCAGCCTACTCAGTGGCCACACGCCACAGAAACCAAGATACGTACTGGTCAGATGAGCCTTTGGCCCCGAGACAGACGTTAGACTATTTTAAAGTTCATCCTACTTGAAGGTGGTCTTATAGTCAGTCATTACAGAATTAGATTGAAAGGTGACCAATAGACAGAGTCATTACAACGTTAGATTGAATTTTTGGCAGGATTTGTTCCAGTTTTATGCGTGCTTAGTTCTGCTGAACTTTGAGGTCAACTTTGTCTTTCAATCTTTCGGAGGCTCATTAGCCATTAATCAAGAAGAAAACACCAGTTGTAGTGATTTCGTCCTATTTTGGTACTTTACATAGTTGATATTTTATACAACTACGACTATTATCAATTAATCCTATCCATAAAATCGTCGTAGTCAGTTTCTAGTGAAGAATAAATACTTCGAATATTGTGTACCTTATTGATTAACTTACAGACTACTGAACATATCAATACTTTATATATGTTTATCAAACATTAATATTTCACGAAAAGATATCTGTATTTCTTAAAAGCATATACCAGTGGTAAGAGACTCCCAGGAGAGTTGGACATCAAAAGGTCTCCAGAGAACTCCATACTCAAGCAAATTTTTATTAATATTCCACAGATGTTCAATAATTATTCTGCATGTCAATGTCTTCAACCATTCCATCACAATTCCATCCTTTGAAACCTCGTAATTTAATGGTTAATGTGTTCCATTCCCCACGGTTTGTTTTGTCCTCGAACGCGTCAATTTATTTTACGTTGCTCCAAATCACACAACAAAACTGGGATTTACCTGTAATTAAATGAGCCAGTCTTATCACACATCATCAGGCTGAATCTCCCTGAGAACTACGTTATGGATGTATATTTCTGTGGAATGCCCAATAGCTTACACGTTAAATTAAGTAGTTGGCTGTTGCGTTGTTCGAACAACAGGAAGATTTATTGTCTCAGCTAATTGTTGAAACTATATCGTTGATCTCGAAATTAGACGCGTAAGGAGAAGATAGCATCATTAGTATTAATGAAAATTAAATTGATTAAAACTTAAATAGAGATTTACAGTAGAGATTTCGGTACGTAGCGTGACAAACTCGAAAATATTTCGGTCTCATTCGAAAAATGTTTTGTTGAAAATCATGTTATCTAAAAAGCCAATACTTTCAAGTCAATCTCTAACACATAAAAGTTAAACTGAGGAGCCCGGCGGTGGTCTGAGTCAACTAACTTTAGTAGAAAAAGATCACCAAATGAACATGACTATTCTTAAGACAATGTATTGCTAAACTCAATGTACGAGAGTTTGTTTAAAGTATATGATCAAGAAAATTGTAATTAAGAAAGTATGCATCAGAGGCTTTTCTTGTTACTTATTACTTTTAAAACCATGTTTACTCAACTAAAGTTTTATAACATGTAATATGCAATAGTTTTAACAGTGAGCTACTTTAAAGTATGTACATTGGCAATATCGTTAGTGCATCGGATTAACTTCACATTTGTTCCGGCTCTTTCTATATACTCTATTGACATCCTATAGAAGGCAAATTTTAGTTTCGTCGTTTCGAGGTCATTAAATTAAATACCAATCCAGAGCATTTTGATGGGCACAATAGTTAAGGAGTGTGTTCGGATAAATTGTGATATCTGTCCTGTTCTGTGCGTGCTAGGTTCAAATCCCGCAGAAAACCGGTTAAGACTGCCAAGTTCTGCGAACGGCAGATAGTGTGTGTGTATATATATATATATATATATATATATAGGAAAAAGTTTAACCTCGACGGCAGAGCTCAAGCCGTTTTGAAACGGCTTGAGCTCTGCCGTCATATTACCCACTCTACTACCCTAAGTATTGAGAACTTTGGTGCGTTATGGTCCATCTGGTTCCTTACCCCACCTCCCTCGTTATATATATATATATATATATAGAAAGATTTGAATGGATACAGTTTAGTTGAAAGGAATTTATTGACACGTGTTTCTATAACAGTTACGTAACCTAAAACAGCTG
This sequence comes from Eledone cirrhosa, assembly GCA_964016885.1. Classification (NCBI taxonomy): domain Eukaryota; kingdom Metazoa; phylum Mollusca; class Cephalopoda; order Octopoda; family Eledonidae; genus Eledone; species Eledone cirrhosa. The sequence continues at coordinate 272,801,845 of OZ024743.1, read as the reverse complement.
CTATCTACAAACTTTTAGTTATGCAGACATTCAATATTTCAATGTTATTATTTACTGTCATTTCATCAGAATAATATTACTGAGGACCTATTTAGTTTTTATAGAGAATATTAGGAGGGAGGGGTGAAGTTGTTAGAAGAATAGTTGAAGGAGTGGTTTTTCGATAGCAGTGAGAATTCTTGGTGGCAGTGAGTAATTAGATTCCCATCTGTTGTTTTGACATTTTTTATAGAATATATTATTGGTTATTTTTCTAAATCTATAGAAGGATTAGAGATAGTAAAGATATGCGTGGTTGGTTTTGTGTTTGCACTTAATTAACATTCAGACTTAAATTTTTCTTTCAAGTGTAAGTATCCTTTCACACACGCATTCACACACAAATATATTTGCACACCTCTACAAAATACATATACTCACAATTCACATATTCATACTTACATATATATACGCATGCATACACATATATATACACACATGTATTCATATACATACATACGCGCTCATGTGTATACATTTTCATGCTCAACTTATCTTTATATACACACGTATAGACACACACATATATACATACATACTCTAGTCCATGTGTACACACATACACATACATACACATCTATATACACATACATACATACACACATATATATACACATACATATATATATATATATATATATATATATATATATATATATATATATACATATATACACATACATATATATATATATATATATATATATATATATATATATATATATATATATATATATATATATATATATATATATATATATATATATATATATGTAGATAAATCTACCAAGAGTTTACGGTAGTGTCCAATCCGTATGAAGAACTCAATGTATTCCGGATATCATGGAAAGAAGAGATGTAATGAAAAATCACTTTCGGTGAAATATAAACGGAATACAGAGTCAAGATAAAATATTAAACAAATAATGAATAAAACAATGAAACAGTTCCTTATATTAAACAAAAAAAGTTCATTATTTAACGATCGTTTCTAGGATATATATGTGTTAGAATTGGCATGCATATTCAACAGATCTATGTACAAAATTATACAAAATTATACAAACTATCAAGATTAAATATACATACCAAACACACATATATGCCGTCTTCAGAAATAATGAAATATATTTATTGATAATAACAACAATTCAAAATTTCAGGTCCGTTTGGGAACGGAGTTCAAAATTGACCAATGAAAATACAAAAAGTTTTATGCAGTTTGGTGTGTGTATATACATGTAACTAACACCGTACACATATTTATACAAAGATATATGCTCAACATGCATACGCATGCCAAAGAGATGTATGCAAATACAAAAAATTTAAGGCTAATGTCTCTGTAAGTTTATAATCCACAGATAAAATGCGTATAGACACATAAATATGAAATAAGTGTATACACATATTCTCATATTCACACATATCCATACACTCACACACACGCGCGCGTATATGCATAAACATACACATAATTACGAACATACATACACACACACACCCCCACACACATATATATGTGGATATAATATTATCATAAGCACATGGATATTAATTCACTCACATAAACACTGCCACACACATTTAGATCAAGATACAGAAATTAGGTGGGAGGGGGGGGGAGGTCAGTATTCAACTGTTTGGGCAGACTGCTTATTTATAGATGTATCTATAAACTTCGAAATAAAAAGAAAAGAAAAGAAAAAGAAAAAAGAAAAAAGAAGTATATCAAGAAAATATATATATATATATATATATATATATATATATATATATATATATATATATATATATATATATATATATATATACATATATACACACATCTACACATACAACACACACACACACACATATATAAACATATACATATATATATATATACACACACATACACACATACATATATATATATATATATATACACACATATATACACATATATACACACACACATATATAGACACGCATATATATACACATACACGCACAAATACATACACATACATACTTATATACATACAGACATACACATACATACATATATATACACACACATATACATACAGACATACATACATACATACACACATACACACATACATACACACACATACATACTCATACATAGACATAGATATATATTCACCCACACATACGTACTTATATATACGCATATATACAAATATTTACGCATCCATATATCGGTATATACATACAAAACACCACTACACTCTCACACAACTCAGACATACAAAGAAAAAGGTATATACATATACACATATACACATACAAATAGAGATACATATACATATATATATATATATATACATATATATATATATACATACATATATACAAATACACACGCATCCATATATGCGTATATACATACAAACACCACTACACTCTCACACAACTCAGACATACAAAGAAAAAGGTATATACATATACATATATACACACATTAATAGAGATACATATACACATATATATATATATACACATATATTTATATATATACCCACACACTCATACAACCATAAACACACATACAAACACATACATACACACATATATAAACATATATATACACACACACAAAAACACGCATACACATATATATTTTTACACATACATATACATATATATACACATACACACCTTCACATATATACATATACACATAAGTTATATTATAATAATAAATAATATATATATATATACACATACGAATATATATATACACACATAGATATACATATTTATATATACACACACACACACACACTCACATATATATGTGCGCACACGTACATATATACACATACACACATATACACATAAACATATACATGTGCATACATGTACATACACACATATACCCACATAGATACGAAGATAGACATATATATAGAGAGACATACATATACATACACATATATACATACACATACATACACACATATATATATATATATACACACACATACACGCCCACACATATATACACATATACACACATACATATATATATATACACATATATATACACATGCATATATACACATATATATATATATACATATATATATACACACAATCATACATTCTTATTTGCATGCGCATATATGTATTTTTATACTCAGATATAAACACCCAAACATATATACACCTACCTACATATATATTCTTACATACACGCTTACAAACACAGATGATAATAGTATGGGGGAAAGGGGGGGGGGTGGAGAAGGGGATTATAGTAAATATATGTTTCAAGAAACATAGAATATTAATCTGTATTTGGATCCCAATATATGTTTTTACATAGTTTCAGTGTTAGGAAATGCAAGAAATAAGGCAAAATTATGCATTTCAAAATAAGTATATCATTAATTATATGTTAACTAAACTAAAGAAAGTTAACATATTGATTTCTAAGGTGTAAATTAGTTAGGTTTATAATATTTGAAGCAGAATTTTGAAGTTAAATAGTAGTAGAGTATTAATTATAGTATAACTAAATTAAAGTTATTAACGTTATGGTATCAATATTAGGAAATGAATTTAGTAATAGGGAAAAAACAAATAAAGTATTACATCGGTAGTAGAATATAAATTATAGGTTAACTAAATTAAAAATTATATATTAATTTCTATAGTATATGTTAATTAGGTATATAATAAATAAAACAGATATTGTATTTTATCAATAGCAGAATATAATTATATGCAAATAGAAATCAAAATTAATACATATACATATACATATACATACACACATATATATATATATATATACACATATACATACATACATACACATACATATACATACATACATATACATATTTTTTCAAAAATTGCAAAGAATATATTAACTAGGTATACATCCAAAACACATCCCATTCTATGATTACATGACACTCTGCAATCCGTCTGTATTAGGATACTAATTTTAAGCCAATTAAATTAAATTTTTAGGTTGACTAAATTTAAAACCAAATTATAAATATATTTCTAAAATGTATATTAATTAGGTCTATAATACTAAAAATTATTTCTCTGTCATTGGATACACGATATTTTGTTATATTTTATCTGTAAAGGAATTTTAATAAAGGGTTAAATAAATTAAAATTAATCTATAAATTAAATTACTAAGTATATATTAGTAATATTTAAAGGTTTTTCACAATTTATGATTACACAATATTTTATATTCTCATCTGTAGTAGAATTTTAATTAAATTAAATTTATAGGTTAACTAACATTTAAATTAAATTATATATTAATTTCTAAAATAATGTTATTAATTAGGTTTATAATATTTAAATGTTTCTTTAGTTTATGATTACACGATATAATTAATTCCTGTCGTTTATTTAATAGGATATCCTTAGATTTCATTATTTCAAATAGTTCTTGGGAACATAATCTACATTCATTTCTATTATTTTGATAAGGGGTGGCTCTTTTGAGCACACTCCAGGTCAAATCATATTCTATATTCTTATTTTTATAACTATTGATTTTTTCTGCTAGAGATGTTGTATTAGCCAGTGCGGCATTTTTAAAACTATGCTTGTGGGTATTAAACCTTGTCTTAAAATTGTTAGAAGTAGCTCCTATATATGAGCAAATAGAATCTTTAGTTTTAACATTACATTTATAGACTATGTTGTTAACAAGACAATTCCCTTTTAATGGGCAGTTTGCTTTGTTTCTACAGTTACAACCTTTCGTTAATTCTGTATTTGAGGAGATATTATGGTTAATTTGATGTATTGGTGGTATACTTATGGTTTTCTTACATTTATATGCATTATAGGCACTTATATTTTGTTTTATGTTATTTGTTGTTGAGTATGAGAATTTAACTGTAGACCTATTTAAGATTTGATGGTATTTGTGGTTTGGCGGGATGTTTTTCTCTAGGATATAAACAAATTTTTTAGCAATATTATCCTTAATTTGTAAATTAAATGGAGCATTATACCAAGTAACCCGTCTATTACGGTTTCTATGTTGTTTATTATTTTTATTATTTTTATAGGTTGTATCGTGATGTTTACTAGGAGGATTAATGTTAATGATCTCACCACAACCATTTTTAGTTATATTTGTAGATTTAGGTGTTTTATCTTTTTTATTAGGAGTTTTATTATTAATATTTATTAGAGTTGTATGATGAGTAGTTTTTTGAGAGTTACTATATTTTATATTAGAAGATTTGGTATTTTGGGGTATAGTGTGGGTGGCATTTAGGTGTGTACTTTTCATTTGGTGTTTGTTGGTAATATTAGGTTGTATGCTTTTAGTATTTTTAGTAGAAGGTATATATTCTAATCTATTTTTGTGGCCACTTCTATCTAGAGCTTCGTTATAGAAGGTCGCATTTTTATCAAATACATCTTGGTTAGAAGAAAGGTTAGAAATTCTAAGTGATATATTATATGCAAGGTTTTTAAGGATAGATTTAGGGTGATTAGATTGTGAGTGTATGTAATGTAAGTTTTGGTTTGGTTTATGGTAAGGTTGGTAGATACCCGTAGCTAAATCTAAAGTTATATCTAGGAAATTTACTACTTTACTTGTTTTTTCAAAAGTAATATGAAGATTATAATAGTCTTTAAGGAAAGTTCTAATATGTTTTTTGTTTTTTTCTATTTCTGAAAGGCTAAGGTTGTTAGAAAGAAGAAGACAGTCATCACGATATAAACCACCTTTAAGGTGGGGAAAGGAGGCATTTATGTTGAAAAGGAGAAAGAGGCCCACAAGATCAGTAATTTGGGCGGAATCGCTTGAACCCATAGTAATATCAAATAGATTACTATATGTGTTTCTGGTCCAGTATTCATTCTGAAATTCAATAAGTGTTAGTCTAGCATGTGTAATAATATTAATGTCATCCAAAGTTAAGTTAGATCTATTTTTAGCAAATATCAATGCTTTGTTCAGGAGTATAGGTGATATAGAAGAATAGTAATTATCTATATCAAATTGTAGAAATGAAGCAGTAGATTTACATCTAATATTTTTAAACCAGTTAATTACCTGGGAGGTGTTTTCCCAGAGTGGTAAAATAACGTGTTTTCTTATTTGTGGGATGACTCTATCCAAAATTTTTTTGCTAATTATTCCAATATCTGATTTGGAGGGACATATAAGTCTTATAGAAGGATTTGAGTTAAAGTTTGATTTATGATCCTTCAGGTTGAAGTGTGGTCTTTTCAATGCCAAAGGTTCAGTTCTATCTTCAATGTTTAGTTTTTTTACTATGTTGTGTGTTTTGTTGTTGATGTTGGTGAGTGACGCATTATTAGATTTTTTATAATTTTTTCTGAGTTCTTTATATATGAACTCATTATAATGTTCAATATCCATGTGATACAAGTTACCAGTTTTGTCCGAGTGGACATGGATTTTTTTAGACTTTTTTAGGTCCAATAGGGTAGAATCAAGGTCCTTTTGAAAGACGGATTTATACTTTTTAAATTTGAGGTGTTTAATTAAATTAAAAAGGTCTTTCTCGAAGTCTTCAAGTAAAAAGTTGTGTGGTGGATTCTTGTAAGTATTGAAATCATACATATATTTCCGATCTGCTTGTTTAGATTTTTTATCGAAGTGGTAGGCCCTCCATCTAACTCTTCTGATAAAATTATTAGTTTTTTGAATCATAAGGAGTAAGAAGTCATCCTTAGAAGGTATTGGTATGTTTTTTAAAGAGGTTCCCAAATATTGTTTTTCCATTGTGTTATGGATGATGGACAATTGAAAGAGCTCAACTAAATGTATATGGGTTTACAAAATCATACATATATATGTATATACATAAATATAAAATTAATACACACATACAGTACAAAAATACGAATATTTCCGTGAAAATAGGAGCAAAATTATGTAGATAAATCTACCAAGAGTTTACGGTAGTGTCCAATCCGTATGAAGAACTCAATGTATTCCGGATATCATGGAAAGAAGAGATGTAATGAAAAATCACTTTCGGTGAAAGATAAACGGAATACAGAGTCAAGATAAAATATTAAACAAATAATGAATAAACCAATGAAACAGTTCCTTATATTAAACAAAAAAAGTTCATTATTTAACGATCGTTTCTAGGATATATATGTGTTAGAATTGGCATGCATATTCAACAGATCTATGTACAAAATTATACAAAATTATACAAACTATCAAGATTAAATATACATACCAAACACACATATATGCCGTCTTCAGAAATAATGAAATATATTTATTGATAATAACAACAATTCAAAATTTCAGGTCCGTTTGGGAACGGAGTTCAAAATTGACCAATGAAAATACAAAAAGTTTTATGCAGTTTGGTGTGTGTATATACATGTAACTAACACCGTACACATATTTATACAAAGATATATGCTCAACATGCATACGCATGCCAAAAAGATGTATGCAAATACAAAAAAATTAAGGCTAATGTCTCTGTAAGTTTATAATCCACAGATAAAATGCGTATAGACACATAAATATGAAATAAGTGTATACACATATTCTCATATTCACACATATCCATACACTCACACACACGCGCGCGTATATTGAAATGCATAATTTTGCCTTATTTCTTGCATTTCCTAACACTGAAACTATGTAAAAACATATATTGGGATCCAAATACAGATTAATATTCTATGTTTCTTGAAACATATATTTACTATAATCCCCTTCTCCACCCCCCCCCCCTTTCCCCCATACTATTATCATCT
>OZ024743.1:272784039-272786539 GCA_964016885.1 Eledone cirrhosa | reverse complement strand
GATATTGAACATTATAACGAGTTCATATATAAAGAACTCAGAAAAAATTATAAAAAATCTAATAATGTGTCACTCACCAACATCAACAACAAAACACACAACATAGTAAAAAAACTAAACATTGAAGATAGAACTGAACCTTTGGCATTGAAAAGACCACACTTCAACCTGAAAGATCACAAATCTAACTTTAACTCAAATCCTTCTATTAGACTTATATGTCCCTCCAAATCAGATATTGGAATAATTAGCAAAAAAATTTTAGATAGAGTCATCCCACAAATAAGAAAACACGTTATTTTACCACTCTGGGAAAACACCTCCCAGGTAATTAACTGGTTTAAAAATATTAGGTGTAAATCTTCTGCTTCTTTCCTACAATTTGATATAGATAATTACTATTCTTCTATATCACCTATACTCCTGAACAAAGCATTGATATTTGCTAAAAATAGATCTAACTTAACTTTGGATGACATTAACATTATTACACATGCTAGACTAACACTTATTGAATTTCAGAATGAATACTGGACCAGAAACACATACAGTAATCTTTTTGATATTACTATGGGTTCAAGCGATTCCGCCCAAATTACTGATCTTGTGGGCCTCTTTCTCCTTTTCAACATAAATGCCTCTTTTCCCCACCTCAAAGGTGGTTTATATCGTGATGACTGTCTTCTTCTTTCTAACAACCTTAGCCTTTCAGAAATTGAAAAAAACAAAAAACATATTAGAACTTTCCTTAAAGACTATTATAATCTTAATATTACTTTTGAAAAAACAAGTAAAGTAGTAAATTTCCTAGATATAACTTTAGATTTAGCTACGGGTATCTACCAACCTTACCATAAACCTAACCAAAACTTACATTACATACACTCACAATCTAATCACCCTAAATCTATCCTTAAAAACCTTGCATATAATATATCACTTAGAATTTCTAACCTTTCTTCTAACCAAGATGTATTTGATAAAAATGCGACCTTCTATAACGAAGCTCTAGATAGAAGTGGCCACAAAAATAGATTAGAGTATATACCTTCTACTAAAAATACTGAAAGCATACAACATAATATTACCAACAAACACCAAATGAAAAGTACACACCTAAATGCCACCCACACTATACCCCAAAATACCAAATCTTCTAATATAAAGTATAGTAACTCTCAAAAAACTACTCATCATACAACTCTAATAAATATTAATAATAAAACTCCTAATAAAAAGGATAAAACACCTAAATCTACAAATATAACTAAAAATAATTGTGGTGAGATCATTAACATTAATCCTCCTAGTAAAAATCACGATACAACCTATAAAAATAATAAAAATAATAAACAACATAGAAACCGTAATAGACGGGTTACTTGGTATAATGCTCCTTTTAATTTACAAGTTAAGGATAATATTGCTAAAAAATTTTTTTATATCCTTGAGAAAAACTTCCCGCCAAACCACAAATACCATCAAATCTTAAATAGGTCTACAGTTAAATTCTCATACTCTACAACAAATAACATAAAACAAAATATAAGTGCATATAATGCATATAAATGTAAGAAAACCATAAGTATACCACCAGTACATCAAATTAACCATAATATCTCCTCAAATACAGAATTAACGAAAGGATGTAACTGTAGAAACAAAGCAAACTGCCCATTAAAAGGGAATTGTCTTGTTAACAACATAGTCTATAAATGTAATGTTAAAACTAAAGATTCTATTTGCTCATATATAGGAGCTACCTCTAACAATTTTAAGACAAGGTTTAATACCCACAAGCATAGTTTTAAAAATGCCGCACTGGCTAATACAACATCTCTAGCAGAAAAAATCAATAGTTATAAAAATAAGAATATAAAATATGATTTGACCTGGAGTGTGCTCAAAAGAGCCACCCCTTATCGAAATAATAGAAATGAATGTAGATTATGTTCCCAAGAACTATTTGAAATAATGAAGTCTAAGGATATCTTATTAAATAAACGACAGGAATTAATTATATCGTGTAATCATAAACTAAAAAAAACATTTAAATATTATAAACCTAATTAATAACATTATTTTAGAAATTAATTTAATTTAAATGTTAGTTAACCTATAAATTTAATTTAATTAAAATTTTATTACAGATGAGAATATAAAATATTATGTAATCATAAATTGTGAAAAACCTTTAAATATTACTAATATATACTTAGTAATTTAATTTATAGATTAATTTTAATTTATTTAAACCTTTTATTATAATTCTTTTACAGATAAAATATAACAAAATAATATCGTGTATCCAATGACAGAGAAATAATTTTTAGTATTATAGACCTAATTAATATACATTTTAGAAATATATTTATAATTTGGTTTTAATTTTAATCAACCTAAAAATTTAATTTTAATTTGCTTAAAATTAGTATCCTTATACAGACGAATTGCAGAATGTCATGTAATCATAGAATGGGATGTGTTTTTGATATATACC
>OZ024743.1:272769039-272779039 GCA_964016885.1 Eledone cirrhosa | reverse complement strand
ATAATCGCATATTTGCACCTATTCTCATCAGCATATCTTTCCATTATTAGTGTGGTAATTTAAGGTTATTAATATATGTTGAGAAGAGATTGTTTTTATATTTTTCTAACTAGATTAAGGTTTATATAGTTGGGGGATGTCCCTCTTTTATGTAATATTCGGCTTGTAGTGGGATAAAAGGGTTTTAGTTCTGTGACGGCAGAATAATGTTCGTTCAATTCTGTTATTCAGCAGTTTCTTCTTGTGTGTGATTATGTAATAAATCTCAAGATTACACAATTTGCAGAAATTTTGGCTCCTGGAAAAGCTTTGGGTTTTAGCTAATTTCTCCCATTTTAGGGTAAACTTTTGATCGCTATCCCTGAGCGTCCAAGCTTTTTCTGCTAAAGTTGTTACATTTCTTTGGCTCTGGTGTTTTATTGAGTAAGAATGCCTATACAATCGAGATTTAAACGATGTTGCCGTTGATCCCACGTAATACCACTCGTTGCCTCCGGATTTAATGGTACACTTATAAATAATATTTTTTTCCAGGCAGTTATTGCCGAGGGGGCAGTTGTCAGGATAGGTGCAGTTACAGTTGTGTACGTTGGGTTTTCTCTGGAGTAGTATTGCGGACGAACTTAGGTGTAGTTTATTTATGTTCTGTAGTGTATTGTCTACTGTTTTTTGTGTGTTCTTTGTACTTAAGTTCTTAGTGTTTTCGTTTAACCTTCTAGTATTGATCTTTTTTATGTGTTGTTCAAGGTTTAACGCTGTAGAGTATGACAGTCTTATAGTGGTAGGGTTTAGGATTTTGTGGTATTTGTGTGATGTGGGAAAATGTCTTTTAATTATTTTAAAGAAGAGTACTGGTAAATTTGTACTAATGGAACTATTGTATTCGGGGTTATACCATAAGTATTCTTTGCATCGCTTTCTATTAGTTTTGTTTGTTGGTTTACTGGTGTGCATACTATGGTAGTAAGTGTGGTTTGGTGTTGTGTTATTATATCTACCTATGTGGGATTTATTTTGGGTGTTTTGATTGTTCCTATCTATGTACTCTATTTTGTTGAGGTAGCCTGCTTTACTAAGGGCGTTATCGTAGTACTCGGCGTGTTCCTTAAATACTTGTATGTTAGAAGATAGACCCGAGATTCTAAGGGAAATATTTTTAGGGATAGATTTAATTATAGAGATGGGGTGGTTAGACCCAACATTTACGTATTTGAGATTTTCATTCAATTTATGAAACGGTTTAATCAAACCAGAGTTTAAATTGAGTGTGACATCCAGGAAGTTATTGTGGGGTTATTTATCGCTTTCAGACTCCAGGAAAAATTCAGCAATCTCCACGGCGGAATATACCGCGACGATGTTCTCCTCCTAGCTAAAAACCTTAATAACCAAAAACTAGAAAAACTACGCAAAGATATAAGAAAACTACTACTCGAAATAGGACTAACTATAACATATGAATACAACCTTAAAGTAGTTAACTTCCTGGATGTCACACTCAATTTAAACTCTGGTTTGATTAAACCGTTTCATAAATTGAATGAAAATCTCAAATACGTAAATGTTGGGTCTAACCACCCCATCTCTATAATTAAATCTATCCCTAAAAATATTTCCCTTAGAATCTCGGGTCTATCTTCTAACATACAAGTATTTAAGGAACACGCCGAGTACTACAATAACGCCCTTAGTAAAGCAGGCTACCTCAACAAAATAGAGTACATAGATAGGAACAATCAAAACACCCAAAATAAATCCCACATAGGTAGATATAATAACACAACACCAAACCACACTTACTACCATAGTATGCACACCAGTAAACCAACAAACAAAACTAATAGAAAGCGATGCAAAGAATACTTATGGTATAACCCCGAATACAATAGTTCCATTAGTACAAATTTACCAGTACTCTTCTTTAAAATAATTAAAAGACATTTTCCCACATCACACAAATACCACAAAATCCTAAACCCTACCACTATAAGACTGTCATACTCTACAGCGTTAAACCTTGAACAACACATAAAAAAGATCAATACTAGAAGGTTAAACGAAAACACTAAGAACTTAAGTACAAAGAACACAAAAAAAAACAGTAGATAATACACTACAGAACATAAATAAACCATATATATATATATATGGGATAACAAGTTATCGTTTTAGGTAATCCAGTTAGGGGTTGTGAGAACTCTGTACTATGGATAGTTTTAACGTACGGCGTTGTTTGACTCAACAAGGGGTTTCCAGTTAGTAGCGAGTTTCCGAGAATTCCCATGCAGGTTCTCCTTGGAGTAATAATAGTAAAAGAGTGAAGTATTCCGATCATTTGATTAGAGACTCACACTGTATTTAAGGTCGAGTGACGCAACTTCGAGTGATTAGCGGCCTTTAGACTCACTTGATCAATGAAACAATTATTAATACTGTAAACAAAACCCTTTTTGAACAGCCGACCATGTTATTCTTCACTCTTTCGCTATATATATATATATATATATATATATATATATATACGATATTAACAAATGGAAACTATAATTATAAAACCATATTTATTTCATTATACATATTTCAAAGACACCAAGTTAAATAATGGTGTGCTTTCATCAGATAAAATATAATATAGAGCAGTTTTATAAATAAATATTGACATACCCTTAAAGAAAGCAACCATTACTGTTGGAAGCTCCCGGATAGTGGGGTTATTACTTTATTTATACTATTATGGAAATTAGTATTGGATATTTTTAAATAAGCCGTTGGGTTACGGAGAAATAGAAAGAGAGAGAGAGAGAGAAGAACAATTGAGAGAAAAAAAGAAAAAAGAAAAGAAAAAATAGAGAGAAAGGAGAAAGATAACAGAGCGAGAACTCTAAGTGATAGGTTGTTGAGTTATCTTAACATTTGAGATGAAGTGAAAGAGTAAATAAATATTTATTTTTTATGGATGAATAGAGAAATGTAAATAATCTTGAATGGAAGATATATATATAATATGACAATTTTAACCATTATTTAAATATGATTAAATGTTTAGTTTATCATTTAAATTATACATTAAACATTGAGATCTATATATTAAGAGATCTATATAATTATTTTTACTCCAATTATTTGTTGAGTGCTTTATATCAGTTATAAAAATATTTGCTTGTTGTATCCCAACAATTTAAATAGAACTTTTACATATATTCTGCTCCTGTATTGTCGAGCGCTTTATATTATAACTGAAAAATGGAGTTCTTTAAGATATCTTCTCTAGGAATAAAGATTTTATTAAACAATTAATAGAAAAATCAGACTCTTTTATAAGATAACTCAACAACCTATCACTTAGAGTTCTCGCTCTCTTATCTTTCTCCTTTCTCTCTATTTTTCTTTTCTTTTTCTTTTTTTTTCTCTCTCTTGTTCTTCTCTCTCTCTCCCTTTCTATTTCTCCGTAACCCAACGGCTTATTTAAAAATATCCAATACTAATTTACATAATAGTACAAATAAAGTTATAACCCCACTATCCGGGAGCTTCCAACAGTAATGGTTGCATTCTTTAAGGGTATGTCAATATTTATTTATAAAACTGCTCTATATTATATTTTATCTGATGAAAGCACACCATTATTTAACTTGGTGTCCTTGAAATATGTATAATGAAATAAATATGGTTTTATAAATATAGTTTCCATTTGTTAATATCGTATTTTTACTCCAATTATTTGTTGAGTGCTTTATATCAGTTATATATATTAGTTATATATATATGCAAGTAGCTACAGCCGTAGGTCTATTTGTATGTATTTCACTTTGTAGCTACGTAGTTTTGGGTTACCTCCAGCTTCGTGGACCCTTGGACATATCATCTACTCTAGCTTCGGCATGAGCAAGAAATTGGGAGTGAAATTTCTTACATGGAAACATCTGTAACCCGTCATATATGTATATATATTTTTACGGAGGCACTTACATAATTTGAAATTTTGAAAGTGTGCGGATCAAAGCGCTGAAAATATCTGTACCAAAATTCGATCGCTATAAATAATAGCTTCTAAAAAAATGAGTAAAATACCCTAGGGATCGCGAAAAATTGTCCAGCAGCCGCTGCCGGCCTAGGGCTTTAGCTATTACGTTAAGAGGCGGCTGGCAAGGGATTCCGTCTAATTTAAGAATATTTACTGAACAGCTTGCAGCTAATGTTAGAAGTAAAGAAGTCTTATGATTTATCGCGTTGCTTGGATGATTTGAAATTTTTGAAATTTTTAAAATGTGTTAATCCAAACGCAGAAAATAACTGTAACATCAGTCGATTGCTAAGAGTGTTAGAAAATTGGGTAGAATACACTTACGGACTGAAAGAATTAGCCACCAACTACCGCAGAGAATCAAACTTCCTAGCCGGCCGTTGCGATAGCCATTAAGCTAAGGCACGTTTGTGTTTGTCTCTCATAAATAAGCTGTTTGGCAAAAGAAATCGATGAAATAGACATCAGACTTGGAAATATTATTCATGGGATCAATATTTTCAACTAATTGTTGTGCCCACCATAGCTGCAATCTAATGATTGAAAGAAGTGAAACAATATATTCCTAGAATACGAAAGATTTATCGAATAGTCACTGAACCCTTAGATTTAACTGACTGCCATTCTAAATTTATCTATACAGACACACACACACACACACACACATATATATATATATATAATATATATATATATATATATATATATATATATATATATATATATATATATATATATATATATATATATATATATATATATATATATATAGTAGAGAAATGAATAGCCTTCTTTTGTATTTAAGCAGTTAAGCGATTACAGGGTTAGGCTTGGAATTACTGCTCGACCGAATGTGTTGAGTTATATATGAAGTCTGCGGTGCCGAGATCAGGGAGAACACAAATCAGGTTACTGCCCTATGCTTTTTTTATATGCATAATGTGCTACGCTGACTGGTGGTCCTCCTAGTCACGTTACAGCAGACTTTATATATATATATATATATATATATATATATATATATATATATATATATATATATATATATATATATATATATATATATACATAATGTAGGAGGTGAGTTTTATTTAGCCTTCATATCATGTTCTCCTGTTTTATCTGATGAAAACACAAATATTATTGCATGATGATGTTTGTTTTTGAAATGCGCATAATAAAATACATGGAACTCCTTTAACCATCTTTTGATCTTATATTATATATATATATATATATATATATATATATATATATATATATATATATATATATATATATATATATAATGTGTGTGTGTGTGTGTGTGTGTGTATAATACCATTGCGACATGAACCTACTTAACTCTTTACAATATGTGTAGGTGCTATTTGTAGGTTCATTATTTGTAGGTGCTATAACTTAATAGCGATATGTTAACAAAGGAAGTATTTTTAAAATTCGAAATGCGAATAGTTTAATAATGGGGCGTGTAAACCCTATGAACGGAAAAAGATGGGTATCAGATAGATGGATGTCGAGCCCACACCTCCTGTTTGCCAGCAAATAAGATGTGTGAGATCATAACGTACATGCTCGTGTATGCTGATGCCCATCTTCTCCGTTCTGTGGGTTATTAGATTTCCTTTTTATAGTCATTCAAAACGTTACGGTGAAGTCTTCTATTTCAATATTCAAATTCCGGTCGCAGCTCTCTAAACATTCTTCCTATATATCTATATATATATATATATATATATATATATATATATATATATATATATATATATATATAGTTTTAATATAGATGAGATTCTACAGGACTAGAACTGTTTCATTCATTAGAAATCATCAGGTATCTGGGTATCAAAAAATAAATATGGTATTTATAGGTCTCTACAAGTGGTAGGAGAGGGTGGGGAGTGGGATGGGTGCAGGTCATTGGTTGATAGAAAAGGGAATTCATTAAAAGCTAATTCTACAAAGCTATAGTTAATTTTTATTTTTATTTATATTTATTTATGTTTTTAGAGTAACAAAGGCAGACAGAATTCTATAAACAGGTTCCGGATGGCATACCATTCCTTGTCAATAAGTTTCTCTTAAGCTAACAGATGTCTATAAAATCAGTGGGGGGTCAGTCATGCTCGATAGAATTAAAGAAAAGGGAGATTCTATAAAAGCTAAAGTCATTAAGGTTCTACTAAGTGACAAAGGTCTAGAGAATTCTGCAGACAGATTCAAAATACTGAGTGCATATCTTACTATTATCTTCGAACTTCTCTTAAACTAATCAACAATATGCCAAAATCAACAGACACATTCACAAAAAAACAAAAAAACAAAAAAAAACAAAAAAACAGAAAAACAAAAAAACACACATAAAAAACAAAAAAAACACACATACTCACTCACACACGCGAAACCATAAACACACACACAAACACATATACACACATAAAAACACACACACATATATAAAAAATATATAAATATATATTCATGTACACACATACATACACACATGATGGCTGCCCCCTCGTTATCGAGTATGGCCATTGCACAATAGAAAAAAAAAAAAATAATAATAATAATAATAATAATAATAATAATAATAATAATAATAATAATAATAAATAAATTAAAAAAAAAAAAAAAAAAAAAAAAGGGAAAAGATATATATATATATATATATATACACACATATATATACACATATATATATATACACATATATACACACACACATACATACACATACATACATATATACACACACACATACATACACATACACTCACACATATATACACACATACATTAATAACAATAATAATAATAATAATAATAATAATAATAATAATAATAATAATAATAGCAATAATAATAATAACGACAACAACAATAATAATATACATATTCATATATATATACACACACACGCACGCACATAAGCATATCTACACACACACACACACACACACACACACACAAACACACGATAGCAACTAACAGTGCTGCGATCGAATGTGGCTTTTTAGCCCAGCCAATGATCTAAAATGTCTTGCACAGAGTCGGCAACCAAAACATTTACTGGGAATAGTCGGCTGTGGTTGGAGTTCGTGTACTTTTGCATGTCGCTTGAGTCCTCCTGCTGATTTACATTCTCTACCACATGTTTGGCAAGCATGATGAGTAGCATCTCCAACAGCAGCCTGGTAGTCAACCACTGGTCTTACTTTATGACTGCGAAGATGACTTTCGAGTCCAGCTTTGCTTAGGCAGAGTCTCGCACAGACGCTGCATGTCAGAAACATAGGAGGACCCTCGCCGTCTGGAAGTGCAACAGCAATACCCTTCCTCACGTCCCGCCTTACTTTCTCGTGTGCGATTCGAGATGCCTCAAAGGCAACTTTTCCCTCATATACAGTCTTTCTCCATTTACTACGATCAGCAGCAATATTTTCCCATGTATCAGCAGAGATGTTAGCGTCTTTCAGAGAGGCCTTCAAGGAATCCTTATACCTCTTTTTTGGTTTATGTGGCGGTCGTTTTCCTTTAACCAACTCTCCATAGAAGAGTTGTTTTGGTATTCTAGAATCCTTCATCCTGGCAAGGTGACCACTCCAACGGAGTCGCTGCTTAAGCACAAGAGCTTCTATACTGTCACACATAGAGCTTTCCAAAATCTCGACATCACTGATGTGGTCCCTCCAGTGAACGCCATGTATCCGTCTGAGACACATCTGATGGAAACGCTCCAATTGCTTAAGGTGGCGTCGATATGTGACCCAGGTCTCGCAGGCATAAAGAAGACAAGAGAGTACACATGCCCTGTACACCCTTACCTTTGTCCTCCTGCATATGTCTCGCCGACCCCAGAGTCGCCTTTCTAGCTTTCCGAAAGCATCACTTGCTTTCCTAATCCTAAGTGAGATTTCACTGTCAAGGTTGCCGTATCGATTGACAGTGCTTCCCAGGTAGACAAACTGATCAACCACTCCAAGTCGTTTGCCATACACATAGATGTTTGGTTCAGTGTACTGCCCACCAGGTGCAGGTTGGTACATGACGACGGTTTTCTTGAGACTGACAGTCAAACCCAGGGCAGTGCAAGCGTCAGAAAATACATTCAAAATGTGCTGCATATCACTCTCTGTGTGCGCTACAAGATCGCAATCATCTGCATACAAGAGGTCTCTTATGACTGATGTAAATACTTTTGTCTTCGCAGCAAAGCGCCTGATGTTAAATATGCTGCCTGAGGTTCGATATCGGATGTAAACACCATGCTCGCAATTCCTGAATGCAATACAGAAAACCATTGCAAAGTATATGGCAAACAGGGTCGGTGCTGGAATATCCCCCTGTTTCACTCCATTTTTTACTGAGATAGGCTCCGACATGTTACCTCCGACATTAACCCAAGCCTTCATGTCGTCATGGAAAGACCTAACTAAAGCAAGGAACTTATCAGGGCAACCAAGTTTCTGGAGAACCTTCCATAATGCATCTCTGTTGACAGTATCGAAAGCCTTTGTCAGATCGACAAAAACCTGATACAGATCCAAGCCCTGTTCAATGCACTTCTCCTGGAGCTGTCTAGCTGAGAAGATCATATCAGTAGTGCCGCGTCCAACACGAAAACCAGATTGACTTTCAGGAAGGACACAATCTGCAATGTGTGTCAGCAGACGGTCCAGAAGCACCCTACATAAAACTTTCCCCACGACAGAAAGCAATGATATACCTCTGTAGTTCCCACAATCATTCCTGTTACCCTTTCCCTTGTACAAGACCACCATTACTGCATCTCTCCAGTCCTCAGGCACGGATTCATTAGCCCATATCCCTCCAAACAGAGAGTGAAGATGTTGCAGGAGTCTCTCACCACCATATTGTAGGAGCTCAGCATGTATGCCATCCATACCTGGAGATCTTCCACTGTTCAGCTTCGAAATAGCCACTGCAACCTCCACAAGTGTCGGAGGTTCTGCGAGAGCTACTTTCACAGGACTTTCCGGAATGAGATTGAGGAAATCTTCACTGACGACAGACGGCTGATTCAAAAGATCATCAAAGTGCTCTCGCCACCTTCGTAGAATTCCCTGTGAGTCACGAAGAAGTTCTTTGCCATCCCTGCTGCGAATCGGTGTCACCAGAGAAGAAGACGGTCCATAAACCTCACGCAAGAGACTGTACAACAGCTTTGTGTTATTGCAATCAGACGCAGTTTGTATCTCACCAGCCTTCTCACTCCACCACTGATCCTTCATCTGAGAAAGACTCCGCCTAACACGTGATTTTACATCCCTGAGCTCCTCATGCAACGTATTCCTCTCCTGTGGTTTTGCCGTCAAGTAGCGTGACAGAGCGCGCCTCTTATCAGCCAACAAGTCATCTATATGCACATCTTTCTCATTAAACCAGTCCTGATGTTTTCTCTGCACCAATCCCAGAACACGTCTGCCTACATCATAAACCGACTTTTTAAGGGTCGGCCAATCCTCACCAAGATCTGCAGCCTGCATCTCTTCTTCCAATGTCCTCTTCACATTTTTATCCTTAAGACGAGCAGCATTCAATCTTTTGGGCAGGGTAACACCAGGAGCCCGGATTTTACGTTTGGTGATTAGATTCACTTTTGCGCGTACCAGGCGGTGGTCCGTCCAGCACTCAGCTCCACGAAGAACACGAACACACTGCACATCCTGTCTGTCACGCATCCTGACTAGGACGTAGTCCAAAAGATGCCATTCCTTAGATGCAGGATGCATCCATGTGGTCTTGAATTTGTTCTTTTGTTGGAACATGGTGTTGGTAACACACAGATCCAGCTCCTCACACATCTGCAGCAAGAGCATACCATTGCTGTTACACTTTCCCACCCCATGCCTTCCGATTACATTCCATGTGTTAAAATCCCTACCCACTCTAGCATTAAAGTCACCAAGCACGATGACTTTGTCTGCCTGAGGGATATTTCTTAAAACACCT
>OZ024743.1:272726539-272761539 GCA_964016885.1 Eledone cirrhosa | reverse complement strand
GCTTAATTCGGGATGTTTGTTTACAAACACACCGAGCATTATTATAAATGTTCGGTGAATCCATACGTACATATATATATGTGTGCATGTATGTATATATATATATATACATACTACTGTACGTCTGTATACATATATGTATGTACGTATACATACTTATATTTAAGTAACAGCCGTACTAAGAGTGAGAAATGAAATTTCGTTTCATTTTTTCCGTTTATACATATATATATATATATATATATATAGGGTTTCTGAAAATAATGTATACACACTTCAACAGCATTCTAATAAATATATACCAGATCCGATTGAAATCAAAGGAAATAATGAAAAACTGTCAAAATAAGACAAATTAACTAATTCAGTATAAAAATAAATCATTTAGAAACCAATATTTGATTGCTAAGCTGCAATGCGAAACTGAACACTTGACAAATGATTTACAACTCCGTGTAGTGTTTGAAAAGACGAAACGGAAATTAAATTCGACAAGATACATTAAACTACTGAAAATTATGAATTCTAAAGTTTGTTAAATCTTGATATTTACAAAAGCTTTTCTTTAAGACACTTCCTGTTGATTTCTTTTAAAATCAAAATACAAATTTGAAAATATAGCGTAAATTGTCTTATGACTAAAACAAGAGTCTTTTAACAGGAAGAAAACAATTTTAAATCAGCTTCGCAGTAAATATGATATGCCGGATGTAGTTTATAATGTGTGGGTTTAATTATAGTGGTATCAAATGTATTTCTCTTTGCAGATTAAAAACTTTTCAGAACCAAAATTAACTATTACAGTGTCACCCAACACGTAAATACATATTTATCTTTTTTAGTTATGTTGTTTTCATTTCTATTACTATATCTATGAAACAGGACAGTCGATTGGCCACAGCTATTCGATATTTAGCCCCACTGTTTCGTTCTGAATTCGATATTCATCAACGTCGTATTTTACTAGTCGTGTTTCCGGAGTCAAAGAAATAAAATGTCAATATTAATTCATGGCATTATATCTAAATTAGAAACCAATATTGTATCCATGAAGCCTGCAGCTTTGGATATTTTCATTACTAGAAATATCCTTGCAAATAAATACTCTTTATGCCATCCAAGCTCCCATAATTGAAACAAGAATGTCCTATAACTGAAGATATTTTTTTACATAAATACAATGACAATGCAAGTAAATGAAATAATTGTGAACATTGTTTAAGTATCTCATGAGAAATCTTAGCAATTGTTTTCGACTTTCGTTAGACATCTTTAATTATCTGAAATATTTTTCCTTCATTTGATTTTCTTTGACCAAGTTACCAAACAGAATTTGTTTATTTTATTCTCCAAGTATTTCATCACCTCTCAAACATTTTGATAGCTGTGAAATTAAATTGTATGTATTTATGATTCATTACATTTTTAAAGATTTCACCCCAAGACCAAGAGAAATCAAGTAGAATGCAATGTATTTCAAATGATATTTGCATACGTACATATATGAGAACCTATGGGTTTTTGTTTGATTTTTTTTTTTCGATTTTTTTATATTTAATCTCGCGTATCTTCATTTTGTTTTGCTGCTTACTTATTTGCTGCTTACTTTTTTTATAGAATAAGCTATCCCTAAAGATTTCGCTATTTCATTAAATCGTTCGTGTTTATGTCTGACTGATAGAATTCTACACTTTGTTTCTTGTACAGTCTATTTTTCTTTTCTTTTTCAAATAAATATATTATTCTCTGATTTAAAAAAGAATCATGACGGTAGAGGAATATAGTTGAGCGGATCAAGTCCATTTTATTCATCTCATAAACTACCGACTTCTAATGAATATCGGGCAAAATGCCAAGGATTATAATTCAAATAGACGAGTATATATTGTATAAAGCTGTCGAATCAAGGGTGATGATTTCAAATCTACTGTAGGTGTTTTGCTGTTTCTTGGCAGGATATTTTATACTAGACTGTTTCATTTCCATACAGTGAAGCATGTGTTTACATTGTAAATGTGGATATTTTCGGCAATCTATTATAATAATAGTATACTAGATAAAGTATCCAGAGAATGACTAAAACTCGTTTAAGCATGTTTACAATAACTTTCTAGTTTAATACTGTCCGTAAGAGTGTTGACTACTATTCGACCCCATAGTACTACTATATGAAATAGAATACAATAAATAGCATACCTTATCCCAATTAATTGCCGTTCTGCTTCAGCATATTCCTATCAATTTCGACAGGGCACCAAAGCTTTCTTGTTTTGGTGGTGATAGATGGGAAATATATGTCTTTCGTGTGGTTCTTGATGTGTGTTGAACAAATATCACCTTCAAAACTGTCGCATATTATTCGTGTGATTTTGTTTATTAGTTAACTCTACCTCCCGGCATTCTCGGTTGGGGGAATCACAGAAAAAGAATAATTTACAGTATTTTTAACTAACTCTCCTTAAAATTAAAAACAATATATTAAAAAGAGATAGAAACCTTTAAGAAACCTACCTATATGAAATCATTTTAAACCCCCAATTATGCGAAAATCGAATAATCACCAATGGGTTTGAAGGACATAGTCGTTCAAAATATATAAAAAGCAAAAGGGAAACAAAAATCACGTTCAAACTCAAGATTTCTGTGGGTGAGTCACCCTATCTGGTAACCCCTCAAAAATAATAATCTGAATGTCAGATTCATTCAAAACACACCAACAACCATAAGAACGTGAAATTTACCCTCCAAAATGAAACGGCTGCAATTGGAAAAACTCCCACAGTGTTCTCCACACCACATTTAACTAAAACACGAATAATGTCTAAGAAATCTGCAAGGCAGATTCGTTCCAAATACATAAAACAATAAACAATATACAAAAAACATAAGTTTCATTTCCAAAGCGAGGTGGGTGTAATTACAAAGAAAATTCCCGGTGTGCGATTTCAGATGTTATAGTTGTCATCTCTGGTAGGTCAATAGACCATATAGAAGTTCCCTTGTGGGTTCATTACAGTAGAGTAAATATTTTATGTTAGAGATATGGTAGTAATTATGACATCTTAACACTTCAAAATTGTTACGTTTATTTAATTTCCGTTATCATTTATATTTCGAGTAGGTGAAACCACAGATAAAGAATGGGCGTGTGATCAAAGGAAAAATTAAATTGGAAGTCTCTCTCTCTGATTGTATTAACCCTGCATAAACTACCACGAATCTCTTTCTTGCTATAAATAGTATGTGCGTTTATATACATACATACACATACGGGGGTCGGCGGAAAATTCATAGGCTGACCAAAATACTCTCATGGCAAATGAGGTTTATATTTCAACATAGCTCCTGGAAAGATACAATGCAATTTTTATTTAGAAGAGTTGAAATAAATGCTTGCAAGATTTCATAGCTCTAGCATCGATCTTTCATATTCAGCCTATGAACTTTTCAACAAAACGTGTGTGTGTACAAACGTATGACAATCAGATACCACATTTACGACGTGAAAATGATACCAACATGGACTGATGTAATTGATTTTACGTTTATCCAATTTAATACGAAATTTATTCAATACAGAATGGGGACGCCAATGTGATTTAGTACTGATATAATTGAAATACCATCGCATAGCATCTCCAATAACATTCGAACCTAATTCTAAATAAAACAGCTTTTTATCGAGATTTGGATATTCTGCAGTCTTGATTCCTATAGAAGGGCACTGTGCCGCGAACCGCTTATATTTTTAAAGATAATCCTACATTCGGAACATGTGAACAATACGAACACACACCCATATATTTGAATGCTGTGGTTTATGTAATTTAATTTTTACGCTTATCTAAATAAGAAATCAATGTTATATAATTTGTGATTATTGACACGTGGTTAGACTAATATACCAATAGTTTATTATTGGGACTGTTCTGGTAATATACTTGTGTGCAGGTATATGTTTACAATCTTCGCTTAACAACTAAGCAGTTTCTCGTTCGATTCTACAGCAAATCATTTGAGCAAATTTCTTCTACTATAGCTTCGGATCGAGCAAAACTTAGACAGGACTTATATAGAAGTCTTTTCTTGGGACGTAGACTCAATCCTTCTCCTATTTTATCACATCCACCTAGACATCGTGTATTGTTAGCAGAATTCACGTATTTGTAATCATTCGTGCCAAATCTCCGCTCTGATTGTAATGTTCTTACTTCCACTATTCACTACAGACTTAAGATAATTGATGGTCGCTGCTCTTATGATTGTCATTAAGCAAATGAAAAACAAAATATATTGAAGAATAGAAGTAAACTCCTGATATTATTCTACTTCATTTATATCATAAATAATCTTGGCAAAGGCATAACTTTCACCATCATATACTTATTTGCAAAAAAAGCTATTTAACAACCATCATGATTAAACATCTGTAGATTCTAGTTTAAGACATTTTTTCCTTAGTACCAAGTCAGACATAATCATGCAGACCAGTAAATTTCTTTTTTTTTCATACATAATGTATCAAGTCTTCGAATGTAATGCTT
Source organism: Eledone cirrhosa (assembly GCA_964016885.1). Taxonomy (NCBI): domain Eukaryota; kingdom Metazoa; phylum Mollusca; class Cephalopoda; order Octopoda; family Eledonidae; genus Eledone; species Eledone cirrhosa. The sequence goes on along the minus strand of OZ024743.1, from coordinate 272,756,995 downwards.
TTGTATATGTTTCACATTCTTGAACATATTGTTGATTTGTTTTCAGATATTCGTTTTAATTGTAGTTACTCATTATAAAGTTCTTTGTTCGTGTGTATGTATGTGGTATATAATGCATACGTATATACAACATTTCATATATATATATATATATATCACCTTCTTATTCTCTTTTCCCCTATCTTACATAATAAGTATGGATTCTACGTAACTGTTTTGTGATTCTGTAGAAGTTATCGGATGAGACTACGCTCTCTTGTAGCATTTAAAACGACAACATAAGGCCGGACTGGAAGATATAATGTAAAATTTAATCCCGTGAAATCACTATACATTTTTCAATGGCCCAGCTCCATTATCCATTTATGATGCAAGACAGTGTGATCTCACACATATTTGTCTTAACAGACACCTGAACTGTTGACCTCTCAACATAACTGCAACTCAATCAAGCGCAAAAGGACACTCTTCGACAAACCTACATCTGGCGCGAAACAAGCTCGCGCTAAAATCAATTTAAACATTCACGTGACTTCTACCGACCAATCAAAATTGTTTTGACTACACGAATTTTTGCAACACGAATTGGCGCAAAATTTATAGTGCTTATTTACGTGACATTCAACAATCAACCAAATCTGAATACCTTCTAAGCCACTTTTTTCACATAAAACAGGAAGAATTTCCAAAACTGATCATATTAGAGCAAAAATCACGTGCACTCTAACTCAAAATCATTTTTGAAAAGCATAAGAAATGCGCAACCGGTAAAAACTTAAAACTAAAACTGAATACTAACTAATACTTATTACTAATTTATACTTATTCCTAATTAAACTATTTTTCACTGGGAAAAATTTGTCAGCATTTTCTTTTCCTTTTTACTAATATATATATATATATATATATATATATATATATATATATATATATATATATTGCGCAAGTTTTAAATTGTCTTTTGATTAGTTGAAGCTGATTTCAGCAGATAAACTCAAATATTTGAGAATTTCATTAAATACCTCATCTAATGTTTAACATTTATATTCCATTCTATTATTCAATTTGATATTCCTATTACTTAAACTTAAACATTGACTGTCATAAATTGTCTTTCTCTTGAACATTATATTTAGATTTAATTTGTTGAAATCAGTTTAAATATTGTCGCATAGCATCCAAGTTTCCGTTGTAGATTCAATTTCATACTAAAGCCAATTCATCTTATTTATGTTTTTAACATCACAGCTTCATTGCCAAGCATGGTACATTCTCTATATAATTTATTTATTCATTTTGGTATGATAATGATAATTCCCGACACTGTTAGAGCGTCTGAGAGAATGATTTGCAGTATTTATTCAGATGGTTTGCGTTCAGGTTTTCTTTTCATCTTTCCAGGTACGATAACGTTTTGGGATGATAAAATGCCCTGTAGCTGTTTTGTTTTTGACACCGCGTTCTGTTAAATTCGCGCCATGGTCGTGATTTAACATCCACACCTGACACTTGATGTCCTTTATGGAGTCTAATATGTTGCAAGCATTCGGACCAGGTATTCGTTTTGCGAATACTTTCTTCTCTTCTTTCCGTCAGGTTAGTAAACGCTGTAAAAGGAATATGGACACCATCCGTTTTCCTAATTAATAAAGAATGATTTTAATTTCCTAGCATTGCTATTAACTTTCGCCATACTTAATTCCTTTATAAACATTATACTTTAGATAATGACTAACAGAAAGTTTGTTATTTTAGTACATTTGTGACGTAATTGAAGGAGCTTTAAATAAACCCAAATGGGAATTCAGATACTAACTTTCGTGCATCAGAGGCACACCATTTTCTCTCTAACGTTTTTGCTGCTGGTAATTTCAATAATAACAACTTGAGCGTCGGTGGAGTGACATGAATTTGTTGCAAGAGATATAGTTCAGTTAATCAACATTAATAAATAACTAAATTAAGAAATGGTCGCCTACATAGGTGTTTGCCTGGCTACTAATAGAAACCAAATTGATTCAGATACGAACAACAATTTTGAAAATGGAGATATATAATGTAGGCATAAATATACTAAAATAGGAGTTGAAAAATACAACTTCAAAGTATTTGCTTAATCAGCACCCCACGAGACCAGACAACGACCTGAGGAGGAAAACAGTCAAAATCAACTCGTATTCGAAAGCTTTTATCATTTCACAGTACTACTAAGTTAAAACATTGCATGCCAATATCCAATCTTACAAAACTTTTACGAACACATTCTCTTTATAATTTCACAAACCATTCAAACAACAATGGATATATAATGATGAGCAATATAATATTCATTCTGTACCACAAGCATAAATCGCATTAGATTCAACCGTCTTCATCTTCCTAAAGGTGATAAAGTAAGTTACATTACTTTAAAACGATGTATGTGTTGATTCTCATTTCTCGTGTAGGGGAAAATACGTATCAGTCATGTACGGTGGCCGATATAATAGACTATTCCGTTATCAACAATTTTCCTGAAATATTTGTTGTCTAAATTCAGGTAAGTCTGGATTGATCATACTTCTTTACAATGACGATCCAATTGTGTTTATTGTGTCATTTTTTATATCAGGCACTACATGATGGAAAATTAGTTCCATTTCATGAAGTTGATGTAGTGTGGATAAGAAAAATATGACAGCTATTGAAGTGTGTTCATCGATCATCTAGAGAATGTCGATAGTAGAATTAGTTGTGTGTCCAGGTATTATCCCTTTACGTTTTGAGTTTAAATCACACTGCGGTTAAGACAACGCTTACCAGTCCAGTACTATATCGATTTCAGCAGTTATTTCATCTCACTAATTTGATTAACTTTTCATGTCTCATATCAAATATTTGCCTTACTTCTCAACTCATCCAAACATAGGGTTTGGAAATCTGACAATTGCCCCAAGAAAGATTATTCCTTGCTAGCTGTGGTGTGAGTTATTGACAGTTGATAAAATCAAATTTGGAATTAAAAATGAAATGCGAGAGTAAATCTTTTAAAGTATAGATTTATAGGTTGTCAGCAATAAGTTTTAGATTTTTCTATCTCTCTATCTCTCTCTGTTGAATATCTATGTACCTTCAAAGTTATGAGACAATTCAATAAAGGGCGTTTAGTTTCGTACACATTGTTTTGCATCTTCATTAGAATTTCTATTTCTGAAATATTATCCATCAACATTGACAACTAATCATTTTCAATAAATACATATTTTGTCTTTTTCCATAAGGCAGCTTGGTTTTTAAAATGAATAAAAAAGTTTTAACAACATAATTTAATTTCTTTAGCTATTTCCTACTTATAAATATATAATTTACTTATACTGAATACTATTATTTAGTATTAAAGAATAAAATTTAAAACAAACATAGTATACAAAATATTGTTATAATGTCTAGCTTAGGGGATCTCCTAACAAAATATGAATGTTTAGTTTATTATATCACATTCAAAACGTATATGCCCTAATGTCTTGTAAGTTAGAAAATGTATGGATTGCGCCTCGGGTTTATGTTGTCAATAATCCGTTTCTGCTTGTGAGAATATAAGCAGTGTTTTTTTTATGCCAGTCTTTCATTTTTAAAACATGAATAAACACAGATGTATTGATTTCACAAACGCAGACAAAAAAATATTCGAGAAAATATTAGTCTAACATAAAATACCATAAACCTAATATTCAATATCATAAATGTCAAATTTTGCAAATGCTAAAAGTAGTTTTGCGCAAGATGACTTTACACGACTATTTATGTTACAATTATACGAAGACTGTACAGAGTAAATAGCTAGCAAGATATGTTTGCAAAGCATATTCCATTTATTTTCAACTATTTAAATTTCTCTTTAAAACTGCGATTTTCCTTCATGAACCAAAGATATGGCCTATGCTATAGCTCTACCTGCTAGAGGTTGCAACCAAATATATCTCAAATCACACTCTACTGTCTTGAAGACTGAAAGACACGTTAATAGAACAATAAATGATAGAATGATCTCGGTTCGGCTGATGTTACTGCCATAAAAGCTATGCCCGATGAAGCCTGATCTACAACAAAATCCCAGCAACAGCAATTAACAACAATATCTAATACCTGAAAGGAGATCTAGTCGTCAGTTCGACTACATCTCCACAAATTGTATAAATAAGAATTATTCACTGATTACCCAACGACCTATAAAACATTATGAAGTGCTTTAATTTTCATAATGCAAAATAATACACATATACTTTGCACCTTTTGGAAACAAATGTCATATAAATTATTATATTCCATAAGACTTAAATTGAATGTACAATATAAATTTAGGAAGTGTGTATTCATAATATGCAGTCATGTACTAAATACAATGTGTCCGAAACAAATAATGGCACGAAAAGTTAATTTTCTGTTCTATTTTGGTAACATTGCATAGATTTTGATATTCAATGTCATTATAACAATTTAATATCTTTAGTACGGTTCACTAAATCGTTTTCTTTAAATATATTCAAGTATCATTAGGATATATTATCCAAAACTTTATTCGTGCAATAAGCACTTAAGCTCGGCCGTAATTCTTGTCTGGCTTTGAACAACTACTAAATTTGTTGAATTCATTGCTATATGAGATTCTCATGCTAAAATAGTTACGTGTAAGGCCTAATACATTTGATGTATAATTTAATTTAAATTCTTTTATTGACTTGTTCATAGCTAGATTATTATGTTCTTAACCACTTTTGTTATAAGCATACTTGATGAGAAATCCTTCGTTACAAAAGCGGTAAATGAGTGTTGTCGATCGTGACATAAACCCTCTAAGCTACAAGAATGTTAATATTTATTCTTAAAAACAGTATAGAATTTGCAGAATAGTTAGGTCGTCTGACGAAATGTGTATATATGTATATTGGAAGTCACTGCCAATTTCTACAAAATCTAGAATATGCTAATATATTGAGTTCCCAATCAGTTGGTGTTGGACGTTTTATATATAAGGTGACACATAAAACACCTCTGATATTAATATCATTAGGTAGTCCCAAGCAACATAGATTCTGGTATTTGGCTGCTCCCCGATCGCTTTCCTTTATCAAATATCAAATAATTATCTCCCAAACAATGTGCTAAACACGATGTAATTATCTAAATTCGTTGATATAATAGACGTAAACATTTGGCTTGTAACAACGTCGATATTTCTCAACGAATCTGCATTTGTAAGTTTTACCAGAAAGGTTCAGACCCATCCCACAATAATCCATTAATAAAATCACCCAGCTGCCAACCACGTTTGTGGCAAAATGAACAAGCTTAGGAAGTGGCCGAGGAAAGACTGAAAGCTCTAATGAATTGGATTGGGCCAGTTAAGGTATAAAATATTGTCTTGATAGCGTTGTCTTGAATATCTTTAAACATTTTCACTTTTTTTCTTCTATAGTTTATTGCATATTCTGTAATGTAAATTAAAATACTTTCCATTATTAATATGCATGAGAATCTGTGACCAGAGTATGTTACCAGCTGGCTTGAATACTAAGCTGTTATAATATACCAGCGTTTAAACGTATCAACAATTGTGATCTTGCTGAAAGATGGGAAATGAGATATCAGATTAACTGGAAAGTGCCAAGTTGATCATTAAATATTAACGAACATATTCCTAATTCTGCTTATTTATTGCAGCATTTTTTACTGTTGCTTTTATTTATCATCCTCTGTTCCAGCTTGTTTGGATATGTCCACCTCGATCATAAACCACCAATCTCGATTTCATATAGTATTCAGTAGATCAGCAATAGCCACTGTTCGTACAGATTTAATCGATGAAAAGTTTTATCTCACGATCAACCTTTGTATATCTATGTGGTAATGTTTATTGGAGTATATGCCTCTGCTCTTGTTTAGCCCCCCTCCCCTCATCCGCATTGATCTGAACCACATGCGTATCTTTCTAACATAAATAGTGATTGCAAAATGTTTAACGTGCAGGTCATTTATTAGACCGGCTGAAATACTGATATTTGATTTTTTTAAATAAGCGCAAGGTTTCGCGTTTTAGAGAATTGGTATAGTTAACTACATCTCTGCCATTACTTAAAGTCTTAGTCTCAGACCCAGTCCATCAGGCTTATAGCCGATCCTTAATATAGCCGATCCTTAATATTTATTTCTTAAATAGGCACAAAATCACAAATATGTGATGAGTGGTTATATATTGTATCAATTTCGGTTAATGAAAGTCAGAGAAAACCTCTGCGGTATTTGTACTGAGAACATTTTCTTCGGTACTCTCACGATTTTGCCAGTTCGCCACCTTTATTTTTGAACTGTCATATTAGCACTGCCTAAATATTCTCCTGTCGCAACATAACAGGCACTTTATATGATTTTGCCTTCGGAAGAAAATGCAATTTTTAATTATATTCAGTCTGTTGTAAAAATAACATCCTAAATATGCGACATTTTCGTCAATTAGAACTTACTTGTCTCATTCGTTTTGTAAAAATATATACTTTGAGAATAGTTAAAAAGAAAAAAAAAATAGACAAATTTGGAATGTAATGTACTCTTTCCACGTTATTGCTTTGTCTTCCAAACCAAACCTGGCAAAATTTTCACTGCTGAGATAATGGGAACATTCAGCTTGGGATATTTTTTATCTTTAGCCTAATAAGCAGCAATGATTATAAAAAACTATCAATCTCCTCCTTTATCGTTCTCTCCCTCATTTGTGTTTGTATCTTATATGTATAAGCGGCATTAGATAATATCTGTCACGGCTTACTAGCTTTACGCGGTCAATTAAATTCAATAAATAAATAATGCAGTTTCTCTAGTAAACGACAGCCTTTTATCCTTCAACTGCCAATAGAAAGACAATCGAGTATCAACGTTAATATAATCGACTATTCCTCCTCCAAATGTGTGATTTTATACCTATGTCAGAAATCATTCTAGTACGTGAATGTCGTCTTTCTTTCATTATCGCAATCCCAGATCCCTAATTCTGCTTCCTCTCCTGCATGTCAGACATTCTACTGAATTCAGTTGCATTCATAACGAAGCTATATTAATAATAGTGGATGCAAGTATGGGTGCGTGATCAAAACGTTAATTTTGCAACCAGAAGGATTGGGCCCTATCGAACTCTATGCCGTCTTTCGTAAATATTTTACCATAGTGTCGTGTTAGTACAACATCTAGAAGTGAAATTAGATTGACAGAAACTTTGAATACCTGTTGGACAGATTGTACGCATAATTCAAAGACCCAGCCTTGACATATATTATCACACGTGCATGTTGTTTCGGCATTTCGTTAGGGATACATGAATGTGTGTAGAATACTCAGCAATTTGACGTTAATATTACAAGTTGGATGTTGATAAAACAAATGAGTGTTCATTGTTGAAAGTGATGAAAGATCCATCATAATAATATTCGTTACTCATTTATGTTATTCGGAATTGTGTTATACTCGTTTTATTTTCAATGAAAATAAGATGCTGTTTATATTCAAGACAAATCAAATAGTCAATCATTGGTACGTTGTTTGTTTTCTTTTTTCTTTTTTTTTTTACCAAAATCCTAATCTAAATTAAATTTCACATTTTCTCTTGAAATCACTTAATATGCGTCTCACCTTTAACAAGATATACTTCTTTTACATTTTTCTACATAGAATGTATTGCGATTAACTCGTGTGTCTACGACAAACTTTCAAATTTCCAAAGAAGCTAAAGTAGTCGATGGTTAAAATACGGTTAAATATGTAATGGAAGTCTATTTTACTAATCTGCGATAATAATTACCCCCTTCATGATACCACTGAACAACACATTGATTTAAACGGCATTCGTTTACTTGTTTGCATATATAATACATGATTAACACGTCGAGATATGGAAGTTAGAAGCAACTTGACAAGATAGTCTACAAAGTAGGCTATTTGGTTTGATTTACTGTCATCGCTATTGATATTGTCTTACAATATTCTCTAGGTTAAGATTATTGCTTTGTTTGTTTCATCATGACAATGTAATGAATGTACTTTAAAGTCACGAATGAATTTTCAGTTAAACATTTATGCAGTGTATGTTTGTTTACATGTCATTTACAACTGTATTTATAAGAAACTAAACATTCTGTGGAAGCTTTACAGTGAGCTGTGCGCGCGAGAGTGTACATCTATGTCTTATTACTATAGCTGCAATCCGAACATTTATCTATCACTTCAATATAAAATTACTGAAACACTACATACAGTATATATAAAATCACCTTGATAAAAAGCTGGATTGAATGCAGCCATAGATTCATATAAATTAATCGAATTTAGTAATATAAGCACGAATGCTTATTGGTACAGATATTGCGGGCAGAAGCAATTGAGTGAAAATTATTTTGCTTCGCAATCTACTTAGTGTTGAACAGACACAAAGTATAAATAATGTAGTATAAAACAAATTCTCACCGTTCAGTGTAATATTTAATATTATTCGATTGATTCATTACACGCCATACAAAAGTTATTCCTATACATTTTTTTATAAAAACTCAATTGAGACTAATTAGTTCTATCTCTACCCTGAACCAGGCCAGAACTAAGGAGAGGCATGTAGGATAGTGTATATGGCCTAAAGGTATGAGAAATTTATTTCTTCCAGTTTAGTTTTATAATCGATCCTGTTACTTGTAAGTACATCGGGTACAAATATCACATACATAAATCATATATTGAACACTAATTACTAAAATACTTTATGAGGGGTTTTAAATCTAACCAGGGTACAAATTAGGGTGCCTAAAGTTTACATTTAACCTAGGAATATTACCAATCTGGAACACTTATGTCACTGCTCATATTATTATATAAATAATTAGACTACCGCATCGAAATACAATGTATCTAAGAGATTCTAGACACAACACCATCCTCCAAATTCTGGTTCACCTTCCAAATGTGACATCTTCTTTCACTATGTCATCGAAGCAACTACCGTCATTGCACACCAATTTGTCAATGGACTAATTGATGTGATCATTCCTTCATTCTTATAACGTGATATTTGTAAATTTGTGCTACAAATTTCCCACTAACTATTAACCTGCAGCAATCTTAATTAATCTTTAGCCCTTATAATCATACACAGAATCTACATCACCTGAACTAATAGATGTTAAGGCAATTATTGGAATCTGCATACTGCACAATACAAATACCTGCAAGCATCAAATTATAATTGGTTGAGGATATTGATGCGTGCCACATGCAACGTTTTCTTAATTATAATTCCGCCAATAATATTGTGTATTTTTGTTATTCAAAAGTCCGTCTCTCTTATTTTCATTTCCCTCCGCTTTGATAACTTTTGGCATCATTTGAAGATCAATAAGTTCCACTATGGTGGGATATTTGGCTGTTATTTCTACCAGGTCAATGTACTACAGAGAGACACCTTAGTTAGATCAAAGATGTATGCTTTGCTCTGTAGGCTCTTCAGCTCACTTCCAATTTGTTGTTCAAAAGCTATGATTCATGTCAAGAATGATTTATGTAATTTTAGCATCGAGTTCGTTAATATTATTAGTATGGCTTCTCCAAATCCCGTCGTGGTTAACTTTCATCCTTACGGGGTCGATAAAATAAAGTACCAGTAATACACTGGGATAATTGCTGGCCTTTTGCCAAAAGTAGAAACAATTATTAGTATGGCTCCGAGTTATTATTCTGTGTTCTCATTTTCGTCTAATCACATGAGTTAATTCCAGCATTGGATTCTAGGCATTAATTGCACAGTCATAAGAGTGTAGAATGAAATACTTTGTTGTGCGTATTCCCTGTATTTACGTTCAAATCGCGCCGAGATCAATTTTGAAAGTTCTTCTTCTCTGGCCGAGAAAATAAAGTAGAAGACAAACGTTGAGGTCGATTTAATTGAATATAGCACTTCCCCAAATGTCTGAAATTGTGTCTATATGAGGAAATATTACGATTAGTATTATTGTAATGTACAATAATGCTTCAGTTGTAAAACTAACTTTCGGTTGTCGCGTAGACGCCTTAGTTTCATTAACAGACAATGTAAGTTAATTGCAGCAAATTATTAGGACGAGTGAGATAAACAATGAATTGTAATTAATTTAACTCTTCTCTCCTCTTTTTTGTTTTCGTTACAGCGTAAAACTAATTACTTTTTGGGGACAGACATTCTTAGTTTCTTTTCACGATTCTCTAATCTCATGTACCTGTTTGATATCACTTTGTATACAGGTGAAGTTTTAGTAGTCATTGCGATTTATATTGTTGCAATGTGCTTCAATAATAGAACAAAACTTCCCTTGGCAAAGAGGCGCCTGGGTGTGATTATCAGGGAATGCAAGTTAATAGTAGAAAATTATTTTTACTAAACGGTAGAAAGTAAAACAAAATTTGATTACGTTACATAATTACTTTAAATCGCAGCGACTTAAAAAATTAATCCTTCAATTTCAATAAGATATATTCCAGCCATGTCCTAAGTTTCGATTCAATCGCCCACACAGCTCTCCCCAACACGACCTTATCACTTGTTCTGGCTCTTTACGTTTTGAGTTCAAATCCCAGCGAGGTCAATTGAGATTTTCATCTTTTCGAGGTCGATAAAATAAAGTACAGGTCATGTACTGGACTCGACATAATCGAGGTTACCCTCCCCACGAATTGTTAACCTTGAGCCTAAATTAGAAATTATTCGAAAAGGATTAACAGAATCTTTAATTTTCGTGATATTTCTCCCAGCCCATTAGGTTTTGAGTTCAATCATGGCCTTTACCCTTTCGGAGTCGATAAAATAATGCACAATTAAAGTATTGCTGACAGTGTGCCTAAATTAAAAAGTATTATCTTCCTGTTAACTGTGCACCAAAACGTTGGCTTTCTTCGTCGTGTGCACATGCAATTTGGGGTAGTTGATTTTCTTTTTTTTTCGTTTTTTATTATATTGATTTTTAATTTTGACACAACGTCAGCAAATTTGGGTGAAGGGCAAAGTTAATTAAATCAACCGTAGAATTTGACTGGTACTTTATTTTATCAACTCCAGAAAAATAGAAAACAAAGTTGATGTCGGCGGTCTTTGAACTCATATAATAAAAAGCCAAAAAGAAATACCCGATGGTATTTAATCCGACACTCCACAGTTTCTGTCAATCAATTTGTGTTGTTTTCTCTCATATTGAAATGTTTACGTAAAAAATAAAGTGTCTAGTACAACTATTTTGTGTATAGTGGGCCTAAATGTAACACGTGGAGGTTTCGTAATCTATTTTTCTGTTTTTTTTAAATATTCCAAAGATAATTATTAGTAAAAGAAAGTATTTCTGTTGTCAATTACCACTTTGTAATAACATCTTCATATTTTTATGATTTATAGATTTTTCGGTGGGGTAATCTCTTGATACGATAGAAGCTTCGATAAGAATGTGTGTCCCTTATCGTTGGCATTGAGAGCAATATCCAGTCGATTAAGCTTCGTCTGCGAGCATTGGAATAACTAAGAGTATGATTACATTGTCATTTCTCGAAATGTTTTCTGTGGAAATCTCACAAACCTTCTCTGAGACTGTTCTCTCACTAGCATCTTCGGATGTTAGGGTGGATTCATATATTATAAATCGATGACTTGGTAAGGGTGGTGCGGAATCAGCAACGCTAAAGTGCAAGGCTAAATGTCTCCCAGTAATTTCTTTTTTTCCTTGGACATCAGATTTCTAGGAATATATAATTTACCTCTGTCATAGAATGGAATTCTGTCAGTTTCGACGATGCGTTTGCCTATTGTTCAGTCAAAGGAATAGCCTGTTCCGGAAATTAATGTGCAACTGTTTGTGTATTTCACAGAAATGTGTACCCTACTCTTAAAGTAATGTTCAGGACGAGGCAGACGAGCCAACGTGACACAAATGTGTGACAAGGCTGGCGCTTGGGATTGTAGATACAATATATTCAATTTTCGTAACAGTTTCTGTCTTTCCAATTTCACTTACAACGATTTGATCGGCTCGAGGCTAGTCAAGTAACTCTTCCTTAAATGTCTGCACAGTGGGATCTTGTTCATTTGCGAAGAGATCTTTTTACCCACCTGACCATGCTATGCCTCCTTGCTTTTAATATACAGTATGTGTCAGACATGTACCATACTTGGATTACAGTCGATTCAATTGACTTCAGACCATCATTAATAAATCTTCGACCTGAAACGTAATGTACGAAATCATTAACGCTGAATTTGAAGAAGATTATAATTGTATGTTGACTGAACTAATTCAGTGTACTACTGAATACAAATTTTGCTAAACATAAGCCCGGGAATAAAGGACGAAGACAACAGTCAAAAAAGGAAAGATTTATGCTTGGTAAATTAGAATAAAGAACAAAATTATGTTAAGCAGTCTACACAATTCTAATAATGCATGGATTAATAATTATAATTATCATTTTTAACATGTGTAAAATGATAAAAAATTGGTGGAATGGAAATGTTATTCCATCAAATGAATAACAGCTCATGAGTGGTACTTTATTCCTGAAATGATGAAAGGCTAAGTTGATATGACGAAATTTGGTGGACTCAGAACTTGAAAGAAGTGGAACAAATATCGTACGGCATTTTATGCACGGAGGTGCATAGGGAATAAATAATGCAAAGGGTGTGGCTTATAAGGGACAAATAAATGACAGGAGGAAAAGGAGAGGAAGACATGTGAAAATTGGACACTATAAATTGTAAGAAAAGACGAGGCATCTGATAGAGCAGTAAACGTAGCAGGTGATACAAAACGAATGGTAGAGAGGATGGAAAAGAAAAGAAATTTAGGACATCAATTATTATACTCTTATCATTATAGTAGACTATTCAGCAAATTGACAGAGATCTCAAACATAGTACTTATAGAAAGCTTGCGACAGACACATAGTTATTTACATTTATATAAAGGAAATGGATATTCCTCGGGTTATACGTTGAGTATTCCAGTTCCATTAACTAAACTACCAATCCATTGAATTAGTCTTTAATAAGCTGTGGATTTCACTGGCATGCATGTGTATATATGTATATGTATATATATATATATATATATATATATATATTTACTATTGACCTAGTCCTCAGGCAGAACCAGCGAAATTAATATAAAGGAAACGAAATATTCGATTGACAATGAACTGACATGATGCTTTGTTATAACACCAATGAATACTTCAAAAGCTAGTCTCACACTTGTATAGCATCTACCACGTGCCTCTTGATTAAGCACATAGAAGCTTGAAAGCAGTCATATAGTATAACGGGGATGTAAATCCTACCGTACCCATCTAAATGAGACATGATAACGCACGCACATATACGTATATTTGAAAACATATTTACACACACACATATCTATCTATATATATGTATGTATATACGTGTATATGTTAACGTGCACATGCGCGCACACACACACACATATATATATAGTTATACTTCGGAAGAGTCTTGCACCAGTTGGTTTTCACTTCCAATTATTATTAGAATTTTCCGTCGGTTAGTTTAATAACAGAATGGTTGTTTAGTTGTTAATTGACAAATCTCTTTCGTCACATTCTGTGAGCATTTCACTGATTACTCTTCTTACTTTGTCTCCTCTTTGTCTTGTTTTACACCATCTTGTTTTTATGAGCTGCACACATGGACTACGCCTGCTTTACATCCAGGGTAGGCTGCCTACATCTCTCTCTCTACTTCTCACTAGTTAGTTGTTACCCAGATTTTTGTCTCTCTCTATATATATATAAATATGTGTGTGTGTGTGTGGCAGAAAGGGGTCTGTTCTTGTGTTTCTTTATATTTTTCCCCAGTCATTATGTTGTGAGGACATTATTCCATTTGTGCTTTCTATTTAATTTTGGTAGAAGTTTATTTATATTCCTTGCTTCTGTAATCTGTTGAAACATTGCATCTGTTCGGTTTATGGATATAATTTCCATTTGGATAGTCTCTAGTGAGCCTCCATGTTCCTTTCTGTCATGTGGGTGGAGTAAGGATTGGTTTTCCCACCTTGGAGTTCTTGCCAGTGTTCTTTCATCCTCTCTCACCTATTTATGTTCTGTTCTTATTCTTACACTTACATCATACAATAAACTACATTCTTCATTTTAGAGTTAATCTGTGGGCTTTATCTGCAGACTATATCTTTTCTACCAGTGTAGGTTCTTTTCTTAAAAGAGCCCGCTCAGGTAATCAGAGGTTTTGTGGGAGCACCTGGTTTTCTACTATCTTATTATTATATTTTTAAATATGTATGCTAGTTCGCTTCTGGGGATAGCATTGACGAACATCACACTCTGGTATTTGTTGCTGTCATACCATGGGTTGACATTATTTATCTTCTCTCTCTCTCTCTCTCTCATTCCAGAATTTTCTCCTATAGATTGAGCACTCTTTGAATTATTTTCTACGATATTCATCAATTTAGCCCTGCATCCTTTGTATAGCCTCATCCTGTCTCTTTCATTGTAACTAGAGAACTGTATGTAGTGAATCAAGTGCTATATATATATATATATATATATATATATATATATATATATATATATATATATATTTATATAGAAAGATTTGAATGGAAACAGTTTAGTTGAAAGGAATTTATTGACACGTGTTTCTATAACAGTTACATAACCTGAAAACAGCTGCTATCTACAAAGTATTAGTTATGCAGACATTCAATATTTCAATGTTATTATCTACTGTCATTTCATCAGAATAATATTACTGAGGACCTGTTTGGTTTTTATAGAGAATATTAGGAGGGAGGGGTGAAGTTGTTAGAAGAATAGTTGATGGAGTGGTTTTTTGATAGCAGTGAGAATTGTTGGTGGCAGTGAGTAATTAGATTCCCATCTGTTGTTTTGACATTTTTATAGAATATATTATTGGTTATTTTTCTAAATCTATAGAAGGATTAGAGATAGTAAAGATTCGCGTGGTTGGTTTTGTGTTTGCACTTAATTAACATTCAGACATAATTTTTCTTTCAAGTGTACGTATCCTTTCGCCCACGCATTCACACACAAACATATTTGCACACCTCTACAAAATACATATACTCACATTCACATAGTAACATGTTAATACTTACATACATATACACATACATATATATATACACACATGTATTCATGTACATACATACGCGTTCATGTTTATACATTTTCATACTCAACTTATCTTTATATACACACGTATAGACACACACATATATACATACATACTCTAGTCTATGTGTATATATATATATATATATATATATACATATATATTTATATATATATATATATATATATATATATATATATATATATATATATATATATATATATATATATAAGCACTTTAATACATGAATACACTTACATCTAACAATACACATCAAACATATATATATATTTACTTATTTATATACATTTTCACATATATATACATACTTATGGTCGCTTTTAGACACATTCATTATCACATATTTGCACCTACTCTCATCAGCATATCTTTCCATTATTAGTGTGGTAATTTAAGGTTAATAATATACATATATATATGTTGAGAAGAGATTGTTTTTATATTTTTCTAACTAGATTGAGGTTTATATAGTTGGGGGGATGTCCCTCTTTTATGTAATATTCGCCTTGTAGTGGGAAAAAAGGGTTTTAGTTCGGTGACGGCAGAATAATGTTCGTTCAATTCTGTTATTCAGCAATTTCTTCTTGTGTGTGATTATGTAATAAATCTCAAGATTACACAATTTGCAGAAATTTTGGCTCCTGGAAAAGCTTTGGGTTTTAGCTAATTTCTCCCATTTTAGGGTAAACTTTTGATCGCTATCCCAGAGCGTCCAAGCTTTTTCTGCTAAAGTTGTTACATTTCTTTGGCTCTGGTGTTTTATTGAGTAAGAATGCCTATATAATCGAGATTTAAACGATGTTGCCGTTGATCCCACGTAATACCACTCGTTGCCTCCGGATTTAATGGTACACTTATAAATAATATTTTTTTCCAGGCAGTTATTGCCGAGGGGGCAGTTGTCAGGATAGGTGCAGTTACAGTTGTGTACGTTGGGTTTTCTCTGGAGTAGTATTGCGGACGAACTTAGGTGTGGTTTATTTATGTTCTGTAGTGTATTGTCTACTGTTTTTTTTGTGTTCTTTGTACTTAAGTTTTTAGTGTTTTCGTTTAACCTTCTAGTATTGATCTTTTTTATGTGTTGTTCAAGGTTTAACGCTGTAGAGTATGACAGTCTTATAGTGGTAGGGTTTAGGATTTTGTGGTATTTGTGTGATGTAGGAAAATGTCTCTTAATTATTTTAAAGAAGAGTACTGGTAAATTTGTACTAATGGAACTATTGTATTCGGGGTTATACCATAAGTACTCTTTGCATCGCTTTCTATTAGTTTCGTTTGTTGGTTTACTGGTGTAGTAAGTGTGGTTTGGTGTTGTGTTATTATATCTACCTATGTGGGATTTATTTTGGGTGTTTTGATTGTTCCCTTCTATATACTCTATTTTGTTGAGGTGGCTTGCTTTACTAAGGGTGTTATCGTAGTACTCGGCGTGTTCCTTAAATACTTGTATGTTAGAAGATATATATATATATATTAATATAGAAAAGCTTCTACAGGACTAGAACTGTTTCATTCGTGAGAAATCATCAGTGGTTACCACCGATTGAACCCGGAATAACTTATATATATATATATATATATAATGTATTTTGCAATACACTTTATGCTTAATTAACAGCATTTTGAAGACCGTATGCTATTGTTTTAGAGTAGTGACAAACTCACTTACTTTAATCTCAGCAAACAAGGGGAGATAAGCCGACAGGGCCTTGTTTTGCATTTATTGATGCTTATCAAGGCTAACTACTCCCTCCTGTTTACTGAGATCACTGATGTTATATTCTTATATAATTCTAGTAAATAATCAGGAAGTGATTATACAGAGCGGTTTCCGGTCAGGCAGAAATTAAAAATTAGAATTGGAGCTCTGAAATAGCAATATATATATATGGATGTATATATAATGTATTTTGCAATTTCTAATTTTTAATTTCTGCCTGACCGGCAACCGCTCTGTATAATCAGTTCCTGATTATTTACTAGAATTCTATAAGAATATAACATCAGTGATCTCCGTAGACAGGAGGGAGTAGTTAGCCTTGATAAGCATCAATAAATGCGAAACAAGGCCTTGTCGGCTTATCTCCCCTTGTTTGCTGAGATTAAAGTAAGTGAGCTTGTCACTACTCTAAAACAATAGCATACGGTCTTCAAAATGCTTTTAATTAAGCATAAAGTGTATTGCAAAATACATTATATATACATATATATATATTGCTATTTCAGAGCTCCAATTCTAATTTTATATATATATATATATATATATATATATATATATATATATATATATATAACTCCTTAGAATCGTCCATGTGGTAAACGTTCATCACTCATACTAAGCATTTTTCAGTGGTATTTGCAAAAATGTTTTCCTTGATTTATAGCGAGTTAAAATAATTGTTTCCACTTTTGGCACAATGCCAAAATTATCCCAGTCTATTACTGGCACTTTATTTTATCGACCCGTAAGAATGAAAGGCAAAGTTAACCGGCGGGATTTGATCTCAGACCACAAAGGGCCATAACTCTTTGCTGCAAAGCATGGCGTCCGACCCTTTACCGATACTGCCAATCCATCGCCCCACCGGTTAAAATAATGTTGAAACGAAATTAAGCTTTATTTTCTATATTCAGAATATTGTCGCTTAGCTGTTATTTCTAGCATTCTAAATTTCCTTGGGTTTTCAGCAATTCACAATATAGATCTTAATTAGACGTCTCTTTTCCTGCAACGGAAAACGAAATAAAATAATATATTCGCTCCTGTTGATTTCGAAATCTGAATAATAGAGTTCATCAAAGAACGCTTTCTATATGCTAATGTTATAATGAGGTCATTAATTTAAATAATTAGTTGTTTCTACCTTTAGGCACAAGGCCAGCAAATACCCAGTGCATTACTGGTACTTTATTTTATCGACCCCGTAAGGATGAAAGGCAAAGTCAACCTCGGCGGGATTTGAACTCAGATCCCGCCGATAATTAGTGTGAGAAATATATATACCTTACTGCAGGCTTAGTAGATATTAGACTATTGTTCCAATACAGCGATGATCCATTACGTAAAGATGTCAAGAAATGTGAGGATATATAATTTTGATTTTCCATTATTTTTGTTACTTATCAAAGAAGTTTATTTATTACATATTTCTTAGGTATATTTTTGTGTTCTGGTTTAACGCCATGGCGGTCTTCATTGAACAAAAAGATTTCAACGTATGTAATTTCATATGTAATTTCATATGTAATTTCATATGTAATTTCCTAGATCAAATATTTCGAAATAGCCAAAGCTGTGGAAAGAGTCGTGTGGTATGATGACATAACATTTGGCATGAGTGAGTATGGTTTGTGTGGTAGAGAATACAGGATTAGTAATTTTATTTGTCTGATAAGAGAAAACTAGGTTTGTCAGATTGCCATATTGTAAGTTGAAGGTATTCATTTCTGAGAATGTGGCTCATAATTGAATGATGGAGCGAGCCGCACGTTGTAGAGCTAGATTAGGGTACTAAATATCCAGGTACCGCTCCCTGCGATCATACTGTTTATCTTTAAAACACTGTATCTATTACTACAGTAATCAGTGTGTCCTTTCTTTTTCAATGCTTGCTCAAAAATCAGATGCATTATTTAATTTCAATAACATTGTCTTACTGATATTGTTTTGTTGTTAATGGAAGGGTTAAAAAGAATAACGCTGGAGTATTAATATAACTTGGACGGTGAGGTTCAACTTTGTACCTCCTTCACCCCTGAAAACCTCTAAACTTGCTAGACATCGAAATCTGTGTCATTGTTGATATTATTCGAAATTATATTAAGTATCTGATTATGCGTAGTAGGTATATTATAAAAATGATTGTTGTCAATTTAGGTAATTATCATGGCATTGAGCGGTGCTTAAAAATTTCCTTCGTAATGCTATGGTTTTTCTCTGATCCATTCTACAATTGTCTACTTCCATACCCTGAGAATGACCAATACCATCTCAGTAAAATTTAACAAGGGAAAATTGTACAAACCGATGGCGTGTGTCTGTGTGTATAATATATATCCATAAATCGAAAGGGTAAAAGTTCAGGTATAAAAAGTTACGTGAACAAGATCTCAGGGCCCAATGTAGTTCCGCGATCATCAAGACATTTTATTTCATCACCGGCATTATCCATAAAAGTATTAGGAATCCAGCTTCAAGTAAATAAATCCTACAAGTTGCATGCATTCAGAAGGACAGAGCACATAGATAACCATGGGTGAATAGCCAGGGTATAACGTTAAAACATTTTATTCTTCTAACATATTTCTACAAAAATGAGTAGAAAAATAAAAAATTGTAAAAAAAACTTGCTCAAGCTCCATTATTAATATTCAATGTGACTATATATTATATGAGCATTGACTCGAAGAAATCGTTCTTAAATGTCAGTGATTTTTTGTTCTGAAAAAGTTTATAAAATATACAAATATGCAACTTCAATAGAAACACTTTCTTATAGCATAACAATTACAGGATATATGAAGAATAACGTTCGGTCGTTATTGACGGTAGATGAGTAGATAAAACTGACTAAACAAATTAAAAGCAGTGCTCCGGCATGGCCGCAGTTCAATAAGTAAAACTAATAGCAGGAGATTAAAATTTTCAAAAATAGCATAAAGATATTACAGACACGATAAACATGCTTTCGGTGTTTTCAATTTATATATGTAAGAGTTTGATAACACTTTCTATAGATATTAGTAGTGTCTTGCCTGAGGATATCTACTGATAGGTAGAATATTTGTACCAAATTATTCGTGATGTCGATATTTTGAATATATATCTCATAGAAGAGTATTTACTCCAACAAAACAGATGGTAGTTGATATATATATATCAGTGAAAATGGTGGCCAATAGGATGATAGTGATGATTATGGTAGTATTAATCATAATGTTTATAATAATAATAGTGGTGGTAGTGGCGCGGCGTAGTGATATTGCTTTTACTAGTGATATTGGCAGTGGTTGTTTTGGAAACGATAATGTTAGCAATTGGTGATAGCAGAGGTATGTGTTGGTCGGGGTAGTGAATGTTCTGGTTGGGTGATAGCTGCAGTAGTATGTGTGATGATAGTCGGCTGGAAAGTGAGCGGAAAATGTCCTCAAACCAGAGACCTGGCCTGAATACATGCAAAAGGTTGAGACTTCGCTAAATCACCCAATGCCAAGGAGCTGATATTATACTAGACGACGGAATAAGTCTACCAAGTATGTGACGGTGAGATTTGATTTCAGGACAAACAAGAAGAGGTTGTTACCACCTCACTCAAACCTTCTTCGTTTTTGTAAAATAGGACACTGTGAGCGGTCTGTCAAGACTGTTTAGATACGTGTAACGCAGAAGATTCGATGAGAGAGACGGGGAGGAGAAGAATCGATCTTAGTAATGGGCAAGTACATCATTTCTTTTTACCGAAACTGTAAAGGGTAAATGTGACCTTGGTGGGAATTAAACTTCAGAGAGACAAAAGACCAACAACTTCCGCAGTGAATTATACCTGATTGTCTAACATGTGTTGCTTACGTTGTCTATTTTACTGCAAGTTTCTGCTCGAATGTGTTTCATCGCTGGTATTCATGAAAGGTTTGAAAATGTTGCAAGATTACATCTATATATATGCCTCTGCCAATGATTGATATTTGATAGTTTATAGCTTTGTAATTAAGTCCTGAATAATTTTGCTTTACTTCCAATTGAAAGTCGATAAAGTAAATATCTTGTTATAGTTCAACGTTGAAAAAGAGAATCTTCTGTTGATATTACAATCTAAAGATTATCCAAAGGGAAACTTTTATCTCGCATATTCAACAACTATAAATTAAATAAAATTTCAAACTAAATTTTTGTGTTCAGAGTTGCTGGTATATTTCTGCTCTATACAATTTTGTCAGACAGCTGATGCAGAATAATGCTTGTAGGTTGTGGTGTATTGAATTATATGAGCAAAAACTATCTAAGGATTTGAAATTTTCCTTTTAGTTGGATAGAGAAAGCAGAAGACTAACTGTATTTATTGTAAGTGTAAATGTAATGTTTTGAAGAAATTAAAACGTATTTTGCGTGGGTGCGCAGCTGATTATTCATTGTCTTACAACCACGCACATGAAATGTTGCCGCGCAGTAGCTAATATATTTATCTCAAAGGGTCAAACGTTCCACTCACTGGCTGGGAAATTTAGAAGGAACATTGATTGAAGTTAGAAGAAAGACGAATTCTATTTCACCTGTTACAATATTTCCAATGTCTTTAATGCGTACTAAAGCATTGGAGTATACAAAGCATTAACTCATACACACTTCATTTAAATAAGACCAAGAAGTTTGAGAAACGCTAGAATACGGGAATATAAATAAAAACTCATAAATTAAACCACAAAACAAATGTTTTTTTTCTCTAACAAATGCAGAGGAAAAGCTGTTGCCTACATTCGCAAATGCATATGTGTATATATAATTGTTTCTACTTTTGGCACAAGGCCAGCAACCATCCCGGTGTATTACTGGTACTTTATTTTATCGACCCCGTAAGGATGAAAGGCTAAGTTAACCTCGGCGGAATTTAAACTCAGACCATAAATGGCCGGAACTCTTTGCTGCAAAGGATGGCGTCCGACCCTCTACCGATACTGCCAATCCACCGCCCTGTGTATATATATATATATATATATATATATATATATATATATATATATATATATATATATATATATATATATATATATATATATATATATATATATATATATATATATATATATATATATATATATATATATATATATGTGTTTGCATGTATACTCGTACCTCCCGGCGTACAAGTGATATACGGCATTCCTTTTTAAAACCCGGTGGAGCCCATCTCCTCTCCATGTCTGAACGGCCGATTTCTTCCACAGTAGTAGAGAGAAACAGACAGAAATTAAGAAATAAATATAGAGCATGTATCGACCCCAGTACTGGACTGGAACTCTTTAGATTGATCTCGAATGGATAAAAGACAAAGTTGATCATGGTAGGCTTTGAACTCAGAGCGAGGACCTCCAGAAAGAATACCGCAATGCATTCTCTCCAACGTTTTAACGACTCTGCCAATTCATCGTGTATGGGAAGACAGTTCTACAGATATGACTTGCTTTATTTGCGCCTACTAATTTCGACTCACATGGATTTTATCTGTGAATAAGGTTTTATAAAATATGACATGTTATAGGAATATAACGAGAATAGATTCCATAACTTTCTTGTACAAACAAATTAGAAATGTAACATGTGGTGTGGTAAATATATACATACATATACACCAGCTCCGAACACAAAGGAACTAAACTCCCATGTCACTCACTATTATGAGCAAATTGGATTCCACGCGCTGGCCGCCTAGCGGTCCCGGCAGACAGAATAGAGGAGATGTTATGATGAAAAATACTTGCTCAGCGTGCAACGTAGTGGTTACAAAACGAACTTCTTAATTACAGAATGATTATGATTTCATATTTTGATAAATTGGCATAATTATTTTAGAGTTATGTTGTATATATATTTTATCAACATTGAAATGTGGAAATCTATCCCGACCAGATTAGAACTAGCGACATATACATTTGAGACTAATCACAGTTCTGTATTACGTCTTGAATTCTGCTAATCTATGTATTGATAATAATCTTTCAGGTTTCACATAAATGCTTTGATACATTCGAATTTCTAAAGATATTAATTCCGTTTGAATATGGGTATAAATTTACCAATCTCAGGTTATTCTCATCTTTTTCACAACTATGATTTGCTTTTTCTTATGTTATTTAATACTTATTTAATTCTACATTCAATAAGACCAAGGATTGATATTATTATTATTTAATCATACATAGCTACGGGTGTTTCAATGTGGCCAGAGTATCTCATCCAATTGTGGGGTAAAAATAGATATTATCAGTATTATTCGCTGAAGAACGAAGGGTAAAAAAGTGCATTGAGCTTATCTCATCTTACTAATGAAAATGGTGAACTATGTATTACACTATAACCTTATATATATATATAGTTGTTAAGGAAACAAAACAAAGTCAGGGATGCAAAAATACATGTGTTCCCGCTTGGAGGAAATGGAGGAGGGCTCAATTTTTCGACTTTTCGGACAGAATTCCATCATCAGAAAAGTTCGGATGAGGAGAGAAGATAAAGGTGTATGAAAGTTAGGAAAAGTGTAAAAGTGTATTGGGAGGAGATTAATAGCTTGCGGGTGGTAGGCGAAAGGTCCGGCTTTGGGGTTGGGGGCCGAAGTATAGGGTACATAGATGTCATGCGTGTGTGCCGAAAGGATGAAATGAGTGTGCGTGTGTATCGGAGTATTCACGTGTAATCCAGTCCAGAGAGGTGGTCAAGAAGTATCAGTACGATTGGAAGGAGGCAGAGAGAGGTAGTAGTGCACGCAGAACGGAAGTGATTTGGGAGGGAGCTATGCTTGTAGCCTCTGTTTATGTGTGTGTAGTAGTAGTAGTAGTAGTAGTAGTAGTAGTAATAGTAGTAGGTAGGAGGAGAAGGTGTCAGTAGAGGTTGTTGGTAGTGGGGGTTGCAGGGTGTCTGTACTGGTGATAGGAAGCGAACGTAGATGGCTGGTGAGGTGTGAAGAGTGATAGGTTCGTTAATTAGTTAGTGCTGTTGATGAGGCTAACGATGGAGGGTCACATGGGTGTAACAGGTAAACTGTTAATGTATGGGTATGTTTCTGAAGTGGAGCGTGCGTTAGTGTGTGTGACTTTTTTCTGTTGTGTATGTATGTGAGTGTATACGTTTGTTGGTGTATGGTGATGTCAGGGTGAACTTGGTTGTTAGTGGTGTTGGGTAGGTGTGTGTAGGTGGTGGAGTATGGGGGAGAAGGGGTTAGTAATGTGGGTGGTGGTGGTCCGTCAGTAGATTAGTTGCTGCCGTGGTTGTTTAAAAGAGAGGGGTTTGTGGTACGGGGGTGACTAGTGTAGGTTGTGTAGATGTGCGTGGGTTGGTGGTGAGGTGAGGAGTGTTTACGATATGTGCAACACATGTTAACATTGTTAATGGTAATTATAAATTCGGTTAAGATACAATCTAGAAAAGACAGCAAAAGTTGTATATGAATGTATTTAGTGTGTGAAAGGAAACAACATATTGAATATTCCGAGATAATGTCATGGACAGCTTGAAGAAAAGAAATAAATCTTTAAACTATTAGTGGTAATAATAATTGTTTCTACTTTTGGCACAAGGCCAGCAATTAACCCAGTGTACTTTATTTTATCGACCCTGTAAGGATGAAAGGCTAAGTTAACCTCGGTGGGATTTGAACTCAGATCATAAAGGGGCGTAACTCTATGCTGCAAAGCATGGCGTCCGACCCTCTACCGATACTGCCAATAATAATGTCAAGGCGCATGCCATAGTAATCGAGATTTGGGTTATATGATCGTAAGATCATGAGTTTGATTCCCAGATTGTGCGGCACGTGATGATAAATTATTACGAGCGTGATAATTTATTTCACTCCAGTCCACTCAGACGGAAATATTAATTGCTAAGACACTGGTGTCAAACAGCATCGGTTGTGTGGAGATGTGTGACTGACATGCATGAGAAACTGCGGGTTTTCCACAAAAACAAACGTGCTCAGGCTTGCGCTTTTCCAGGTACAAAACCATGGTCAGTCAGAACCAAAAGAAACATACCTAGTTGTGGTGGTTGTGTATATTCAAACTATAGGTGTTATAATGTATTGTCCGAGGTAATAATTTAATGTTAATAACACTAAAACGAGACGATTATTTAGTAGCATTGTTAGATTGAGAAAGGAAATACATGGCAGTATTCATTCTTTCTCTTGTCGTTCAGTTATATATAATATAATTTGTTTCTACTTTAGGCACAAGGCCAGCAATTACCTAGTGCATTAGTGGTACTTTATTTTATCGACCCCGTAAGGATGAAAGGCAAAGTTAACCTCGGGATTTGAACTCAGATCGTAAAGGGACGTAACTATGCTGGAAAGCATGGCATCCGACCCTCTACCGATACTGCCAATCCACCGCCGTTTTATATATAATATAATTGTTTCTACTTGAGGCACAAGGCCAGCAATTACACAGTGCATTACTGGTACTTTATTTTATCGACCCCATAAGGATGAAAGGCAAAGTCAACCTCGGCGGGATTTGAACTCAGACTGTAAAGGGACGTAACTATGCTAGAAAGCATGGCGTCCGACTCTCTACCGATACTGCCAATTCCCCGCCCTTTATATATAATATAATGATGCTTAATTTAAAATATTTATTTGTGTTACAAAAAGATAAGTGATATGAATGTTCTATCTATGAATTATTATGTCTTCGATTTACTTCCATAGTTAAAGCTTTACTTGCGTTGAATATAGCACAATATTATTATAGATAACGTCTATATATAATGTGAGAGTCAACCCTAGTAAAAAGTTGTAAAGTTCATCACGTTTCTTTTTATTATACTGTATGCTACCATAAAAGAGATAAAACCATGAATTAGGCGTATTCAGAATTCATAAACTCTGTCATTTAAACGCAACTGACGACTCTATCGCTAAAGCTTTTGAAACTAAATGTTATTATTACTTTCTGTTGTATTTCAATATGGCTGTGGGCAGGTTAAATCTCTTGCATTTTCAAATTGTAAAGCATTCAATAGTTTTTCATAGTACTAGGACAAGTTGTTTGAATTTTCTCTCTCTTTTAAGCTTATTCAACAAGTTCTGAATGGTATAGAGAAATGAAATTATTAATATCAAGAAATCTATACACACAGTCATACAAGTACATTTGTAATAGCTATGAATTACAGACAAATATGAAACTATATTAGAACATGACATCCACAAAGCCCTTGTTAAATTGCTGGATTGATTTGCATACAGTAGTAACACATTTATGAATAAATACCGTTATTTGTAATTTGTCATGATACTGATTCTATTATACATGAATACAACGCAGTTATTTTTGTTGTTGTTGATTATCGCCTGGTTGAGCAAACCTGCAATCATTCTCCCGTGATCATCTTGTATTTAAACAGTCTAGACCCATATTCTTCAATAAGGCCTTAATTTATTTTGAGGACGGATTGATCGTCCAGATGAGGAAGAGACTGATTAATATATAAGAAAAGAATGAAGAAAAAGTAGTGAAGAATGAAAATAATGAAATGGATGAATACATAAAGTAAAAGAAGTCGGTGAAAATAAAGAGAACGAAGAAAAAGTAGTGAATTAAGATGAATAGGTTAACATGGGTAACGATACAAAGGAATATGGCGCATATGGAAATGGTGATCATCATCATAAGATTATGAAGATATGATGGTGAATAACCTCAACCACTTCGTCAGATCAGTATTATTCAGTGAAATGTGACATCGAAAATGTTATTAATACATCTCTTTTTTATTTTCTATTCAATTTCTTAGATGAAAAACAAAATAATCCTTGTTATCGGTATTTGTTCTCTCTATCGTGAATTTATTTTCAAAATGTCATTGGATGACATATTGCACCAACATACAGAATAAGTTAAATCTAATGTTTTGTTTTGTTTTATTTGAACGGATTGTTTTCGTTTACTTTTTTAATAATTGTTTATCTATTTTTTATTTTATTTTATTAAAGTTAGCAAATGTTATTGTTGATATTTAACTCTCACACACAACGAATATACTGCTGTTGTTGTTATTGTCGTTGTTGTAGTTTAGTACATGATCAATCATTTTTGGTCAGGTATATACATTCAAAGACATTCTAACCATGACCGACCTGTATTTTAAGATATTTATGATTACGTCGTACAATATTAGTTTGAAGATCGTAGGACGTGATGTAAATGAGATTTATTGTTATCTGTAGCTGCGTGCACAGCGATAGCATGTGCTTTACCATATACTACTGATGTCGTTATTGTTGTTTCAGCTATAGATCAACTTTCATGGAGCAGACTTATAATCAAAGACATTCTGAAAATGACCATACCAATGATTTTTTTATAAGTGCAGAGAATCCAGAACTCAATAATTCAACGCGATCTTCATAAAAATGATACACTGTAGTTTAACAGAGATTTATCTGTTATATCAAGCACAGTGCTAGTACGTATCTTAAATGTGCACTTTATTATATTATTCCTATTTGCTTTCCTCATATTGATTGCAGTTCGTAATGTCATATCTGTTGCTGTTAGTGATAGACCATTATTTTTAAACCAGAGATTTACAAACAAATTTCCCATGAGATATTTATTCTATATCGAGTTAAAAACACTCCCTTCTCTCTCTCGATGTCAGTGATACAGTGAAACACTTAAAATACTGATAGACCTCTGCTGGAAAATTCTACCAAACGATGTTATTGTTCAACATTTTTTACATTAATTACAAATAAAATATATTTCTTGGTTTGAGTTTCTGTCGTCCAAGATTCAATAAAATGTAGTATCAGTAAAATATTGACGTCAATTTAATCGAGATCCTCCACCCATCTAAAAAATTTACTGGCTTGGTGTCTAGATCAGAAAATTATTATATTAGTGTGGTGGATGACAAAATCAGTAGTGTGTCGAAGAAAATACTTCTCGGTAATTAGTTAGCTTGGCTGGTCTCGCTTGGGGATCCAGCCAGATGAGTTGGAGACGGTGGCTTCTGACAGGACCTGCTTGAAGGTGTGTTTGAGGACTCTGCCTCCACAACCCTCTTTTGAATAAGTGGGCGAAGAAGAAGAAGAAGAAGAAGAAGAAGAAGAAGAAATAAATACTAATTGATTATTGAGATCAATTCCTTCGGCGAAATGCACCTCTACGGTTAAGAAATCAATTATTTAAATTTATTCTCGTTTATAGATTATAAAATAGGTGACAGAAATATGCATGTTTCGAGTTATTCCATAATAACCCACCCACCCTTGCGAAGTATGACATGTTTGCAAAATATGATCAATACAATTAACAATTAACCTTTGTTATTCCCACGTGTTCATGTGTCAAATTACACGTTTAGTGTCTATTTGTCTCTGAAGTGGAACTGCTAGTAATATTCTGAGGTATTTCTATAATTTTAGAAGCATTTATCTCTTTCAAGTGTTTGCTGCGAGATTACACTGTATCTATCCCTTTTTGGAAGTCAACCTGACACCTTCCTTCTCTATTCTTTATGAATTAGTTTCCCT
Organism: Eledone cirrhosa; assembly: GCA_964016885.1. Taxonomy (NCBI): domain Eukaryota; kingdom Metazoa; phylum Mollusca; class Cephalopoda; order Octopoda; family Eledonidae; genus Eledone; species Eledone cirrhosa. The sequence continues at coordinate 272,728,522 of OZ024743.1, read as the reverse complement.
GCGTAGCCGGTATACTGATTGTTATCTCATTCGCCTTCATGTTTTTAACGCAATCTTTCACGTTTCATGCATTGCAATTTTTTATACATCCTAATCAGTAATATTTCATCCTAAATCAGCAATGTATAATACACAAAAGTTCAAAGTATATATGAGAGTACGGTCGTTTCGATCTTAATGTTAGATAACGTTAACGGAAGTATTTTTTAATATTCATTTTAATTAATCTGCACGGAGATTTTCTAGTCTGATTGTATCTCTGCATTGTTGATTAGAATGCTTGCAACCATTTTCTGTTTATTTCTCTTCCGAACATATTTGCTGTAGGCATACTCCAATAGCAATGACAAAATATGTTAAGTATGCTGCCTGACCCAGAGAAAAATAATTCACAGCTAAGGTTGAACTTATTATCAACATACTATGATGCATAAATGCATTGACAACATTGTATTTTTAATGTTTGGAATCAGGCTTTAAAAGTATCAGTGCTGTGAATCCAACTTCATATAATATATGAAGCGAAACTCCTGTTTTAAATGGGGAGAATCTTAACCAAGCGTTAAATGAATTAAATTCTAGATAACAAAATTAATGCCAGGCTGTCGTTAAGATAACTATGATTCATTTATTATTGTGTTATGGGTGTAACTTGGAGTTGTTCAACTATTAAGTCCAATTCCAAGGAAGAAACAACCGAGCGCCTTGAAATGACGTAGATTAAAGAACTCCACGATAACGTAACTTTAGTTTGTTACATATGCTTTCCCTCCATCTTACTTAAATACACCTCTGATATCTATTTAATATGAAGTGACACGTTAGTATACTGTGAGAGTGATGTGATTTGAACTAACGATATATTCGCTTATATATATATATATATATATATATGGAGAGATAAGGGGGGGGGGGCAGAGAGAGAATAGTAGTAATCGGTTTTCCCACCCTGTGCAGAAAGTAATAATATTATTACTATAAATATTATTATTTGCTTAAGAACTCATAAATTTGCATATCTCTTTGTATGTTTCAATATATCTCTTGCCAAATCAATTGTACCACAATTGTAAATGGAGGCCATCGTTTTTTTTATCGTAGTATTCAGCCTTATTATAGTCATTTGGCCCATTGCTTTGCACCATTTCTTATATATATATATATATATATATATATATATATATATATATATATATGTTTATATATATATAAGAAATGGTGCAACCCAATGCGTCAAATGACTATAATAAGGCTGAATACTACGATAAAAAACGATGACCTCCATTTCCTTCGTTTCAGAAGATTTAAAGTGGATGTTTTCATATTTTAAATATTAAATAAACAAACTCCCGTTTATATTTATAACTACAGGCTTAAAATCTTCCAAAAAACGAAAATGTTGGCCAACCGCTCTTTGCGTAGTGATTAAACCAATCACCCGCATCCGTGAAATGCGGGGTTTGATTCCTCGCAGATGCCATTGTGGACGTTCTTCCCTCTCCAGGAGTACTACATCAGATTTTCTCAAGGATTATGATGGTCATTCGCGTTAGGACACACAGACGTATGTCTGTAGCTTTATGTTATCAAAAATGGAGTGGCTGAAAAAAACGTGCTCTTAAAAAGTATTTTTAATATTTTCCCTGTATATGGATAGACCTTTCCATTCTCACGCTATAGAAATGCTTTGAACCAAAGATTGAACTACTTGAATAATGTAACCGACGACGCTTATGTTTCGCAAATTATAATATAACAAGGAAAAAAAGTGTCTTATATTCTTCCTTTCGATTGCTTTCGGTTTTCAATGACACCATTTGAATCACATTAAGTGTCATAGTGTATTGATTATATTTTCTCCGAAGAAAGTAAATGGATCTGTACAGGTGCATTCTTTCAATATACGATGATTAATTCTTGGACAGTTTATATAACCTTAAGCATTTTTTCAACGAAACATTATTTATAGTGCGATTGTAAATT
>OZ024743.1:272719039-272721539 GCA_964016885.1 Eledone cirrhosa | reverse complement strand
GCAAATATCATACTTATTTTAAGTTTATTTATTTTTTTATTTTGGGTCCTATGAATGGTAGAAATGAAACATCTGAAGCGTGTACACAGACGGACAAAAAATACAATCTGGCCACAATCAACAAGTGTTGAAGTAAATGGATAGCATATTCTTGGCATAACATTGAAAAGGAGCCAAACTCTGCAACCCCTAAATACCTATATATATCTTCTCGTAGTTTCAACTGTGTAACCTCTATGTAAAATGAAATCAACACCCAGTTGACATGAGGCAATTCCAACAAAAAACGAATTTCCCTATAAATATGAAACACCTTCATGCACACACACACACACACACACACACACACACACACACACACACACACACACACACACACACACACACACACACACACACACACACACACACATGCACGCACGCACACACTATCTCACACTATCTGATGACTATAACATTATGTAAAATATTGTACTTACCACCTAAAGCGGCGAATTGACAGAGTCGTTAGAACGTCAAATAGAATAATTGGCGATATTCGTACCAGCTCTCTGCTCCCTGAGTTTAAATACCACCAAAGTCAACTTTGCCTTTCATCCTTTCTAGGCCGAGAAAAGAGTTCCAGTCGACTACTGGAGTCCGTCATTCCTCTATATCATGTTATCATTTCCTTTCTCCCACTTTCTATCATTCAGAAGAAATCTACTGTGTTCAGACCGGAGAGATGGGTTCCACCGAGTACAGAAAGTGCCCAAGAATTGCAGTATGCCCTCAGGTGTTACGGGTTCATGCACATCTACAACATGCAGATGAAGCACAAACAAAAAAACTATTCTTCCTGTTGTATAACTCTAAGTTGATCTTAATCAGACGGAACCAATATGATTAAGATATTCCAGCCAGTGACACCCTGCCTTTTCAGTTGTTTCTAGAAATATATCACCCAATAATTCATTCCATTTTTCAGCATGGTAGGGTGTAATTTTAAAGGAAAATTGGCAGCTATGTTTAATTAATTGAACTACCATACAACATCTTGTTTGTTTTGCAGTTTTGAGGAACAAGTCAATGTGAAAATATAAATGGGCATTATGACTTCCTCAATAGGAAAAGTGTTATATACAGGATCGGAATTATTTTGGAAAATCATTTCCAAAGTTGACTTTAATATTGCTCACTGTGAACAATTATAGAATGTATAGGCAAGCTCCCGTGAAGCTAAACAACTTTTTATTGAATGCAAGTTATAGCTGTAAATTGCATTTGCATATGAGTTACAAATATGTTCTCTACATATTAAAACAACAGTTAAGCAGCAAATACTTTCCATGTTATTATCATTAACGAGACTGTTATTTACTGAGTCGTATATTTCGCTATATTTTGTTACTGGGAAGATTTAGTATTATGTCAGTAACTGTATTTTATGTAGACATGTTGTTGTGGTGGTGGTGGTGGTGGTTGGATGGGTGTGGTTCGCTCAGGAGATGCAGGAAAATTGTTTATGGCTTTACAAGAGACCGTCGTGTTGTTTCCTAACATATATAAAAAAAACTTGTTACAAGAACAAAAGAATCGAAAGGAAAGGAGAAACAATAAGACGCTTTATAGAGATAGGAAATTAGTTCGTGCATTATTGTGAAATAAAAGGTAATTGTGCAGAGATACAGTGATAGATTGATTGACGGGTATGGTGGCGAAGGGATAAATAGATGTATAGGTGAATAGATTAAAGGTGGATAGATGGTGAATATTTGGCTAGGTAAAGAGATTAAAGTGGCTACATGAAGAACAATTGGATAGGTAGACAGACTGAAGAGTGATCGTGTAGGTTTGGGTATAGGTTGATAGATTGAAAATGGATGGATATATTGATGGACGGTTTGAGAAGAAATTAATTGAAAGATAGAAGTTGAATAAGTGATATGTTGGGGGACAGGTAGCTAGATATATAGGTAGATATGCGTTTGTGCAGCTATATTTGTGTAAAGTATTGTCGAATTGCACGTTGTATATACAAATTTATCCTTTTTTATATAGAAATCTGTAAATCAAACATCAGAAAAATTATGAAATAAGTATGATCGATTTAAACCCATGAAAATGTTGCCCATCAACATGACCGATATCGAATGTCTGAACCAAATAAAAGAACAAGAGAAAATATAAGCGAGTGTGATGTGTAACAAATAACAGCTGTGCATGGAGAAACAGTTTGCATGACCCAGGACAACAAAATAAAGACAACGGCATCCAGCCGTAAACGTCTGCCTTAAAAAGGTTGCGTGCAGCCCATGTTGACACACACACACACAGACACATACACACACACACATACATACACACAGACACGCACATACATATATATAAATACAAGGGTAATCCCAAACGTAAGGTCAACAAAGCGATGGCGACGCAGATTAACTGTTCGTACGTCTGTTGGCAACACTGTTGTGATTGGTGATTCCTTCACTCCCAAACAAGCATGCGCGGGCTTCGC
>OZ024743.1:272704039-272714039 GCA_964016885.1 Eledone cirrhosa | reverse complement strand
TATTCACCTCTGCTAAGATGCGAGTCCCTGTGAAAATTTTGTCGCGCCACTCCTGGCCCGACCGTGGTGTGACATTAATATCGACCTTCCTTCCTCTCTCTTTCTATCTTCCTTCTTGTAGCTATCAACCATTACTCTTTTACTTCTCTAAGCTAAATTTTAAAGTTCCAACTTTCTGTCGGACTGTGGGGTGGGTTTTAATGGCGGCGCGACCAGCTCCCTGGCGAACCAGCTCACCTGGAGTGCTTGGAAAAATAAATTTCCCCTTCTTTCAGTAAATGAAAATACTCGGCGTGGCTTAATTCGCCATGGGGCCCGGCCGTTGTTTCAACCGCCAAATAGTACCTTTAAATTACAGAACAAATCGGAACTATTATATAATTAATTGTTAAACTGTTGAACTTTAAATTTTCTAACCTCTTTAATATTGAATATTGATTATTAATTTTTTTAACTTCATCCTAGAAGTCTAAACACTGTAAAACACTGACTCCCAATATATTCATCTCCGCTAAGATGCGGGTCCCTGTGAAAATTTTCTCGCCCCACTCCTGGCTTGACTGTCGTCTGACAGTAATATCGACCTTTCTTCCTCTTCCTTTCCATCTTCCTTCTTGTAGCCACCAACCCTTACTTTTCTACTTCTCTCTTCCCTTCCTTCTCTCCTCTCCTACTCCCGCAGACTTATCTTCCTTCCCCCTCTTGCTTGCCTATATCTGACCAGTAGTAGTTACCTTCCTCTTTTAGCTGACATTAACCCTGACTTCTCTTCTTCTTTCTTCCCCCTTCTTCTCCTTCCTTTCCTTCTTTCTTTTACCTTGTGTCATGGGATCGACGTTAACCTATGCTCCCATCTCTTTCTGTTTTCGTTCATCTGACCGGTAGTAGCATACTATAAAATTTAGCCACGTCACTCCAGGGCGACCGGCTGAGGTTGAAGGAACAGAATAGCGGTCGCCCTCGGGTCTCGTTTTTCAGCCCCATGGATTTTACCTATTACATTCACGTATTATATTTCGAATACCTGATGATATCACCGGATTCATACGGAACCCGGTCATTGAAATGATCATAGTATCATTAACCTTTCAAGGATTTACACAAATCCAGCCTCCTGTCATTTCATTATAATATTTAACTCCGTAATAGCACCACCAACTACAAAAACAAAGACGGTTGAACTGCTTTACGTTGAGTACTCTCTATATTATTGCATTACGATTGACCATACGGAATAGACCAGCTCTATACAGTGGTGAACCTCAAACCTGAATAAATATATATATATGTATATATATATACATGTGTGTGTGTTTCTCATTTAGGCAACAATTTGTGGGGAGGGAAAAATCGTTTATATCGACCCCAATACTGGGCTAGTATTTTCTTTTATCCACCTCTGTTGGATTTGAACTCAGAACATAAATAGCTTGTACAATTACTGGGAGGGTAGTTTGTCAATTGCACAAACAATTCTGCCAAACAACCACCATCCACGCACACACACACCCACACACACACGCATATATATATATTTATATATTTATATATTTATATATAGTCTTTTACTCTTTTACTCTTTTACCTGTTCCAGCATCCGGCTGAGGCCATGCTGGGGCACCGCCCCTTTTGCTACACATTTTATTTCCAGCCTGTATTGGTTGGCCACTAGTGCAAGAGGAAGTTAGTTGCTGCTGCCCTTAGATTCCCTCCTGCCTTGCTCTGAGCTCATCCCATATCCTGGATAGCAAGGTGTCGAGATGTTTCTTGAAAACATCCAGCTCCACACCGTGCAGATCTCTCAGATCCCTCGGCAGCTTGTTGAACAGTTGAGGGCCCTTGAACCCCAAGCTATTGCAATATCTGCTCCTTATTCTAGATGTGGAAGACGGGACCTTTGGCACCACACAGTGACGTCCTGTTCGGGGGTTGGCTAGCTCCCAATGCCAAATGTTGGTGCTAGTCCCTCCAGGATTTTCCACGTGTATATCACTGCGTATCTCTCCCGTCTTCGTTCCAAGGAGTAGAGGTTCAGTTCTTTTAGCTTCTCCCAGTAGCTTATCTCCTTCATCGTCGCAATCCTCTTGGTGTAGCTTCGCTGGATAACCTCAAGCTCCGTGGTTAGTTTGACACTATGGAGTGACCACAGCTGGGAGCAATAGTCCAGGCGGCTTAGGATAAATATCCTCCATAGTGTCAACATGGTCTCTCGGTTTCTCGTCCGGATAGTCCTCAAGATCCAACCAGCGAGTCGTCTGCACATTGTCGCCACTTTCATGATGTGAGGAAAAAGATGCATCGTCGCTCATGTCTATACACAGGTCTCGTATCGATTTCGACACGGGAATTTCGGTCCCTCCTGGTCCAGTGTAACTGTGTTGTACGGTATTTGTGTTTGCAGGTTTGTATTGTAGGGCTTGAAATTTGCCAGCATTAAACTACATGTTGTTGTATTCCGCCCATTTGTATATAGCATTCAGATCTTGTTGTAAAAGGGCAGCATCAGCCGGGTTTTTGATTGCCTGTGCTACCTTAGTGTCATCAGCATAGCTAGTGAGGGGTGTTGTATGTACTACACAGGACATGTCTGAGAGAGCCACCAAAAAGAGTAGTGGTCTCAGAACTAATCCTTGGGGCACCCCACTTGTTATTGATGTTTCCTTTGAGAGAGCCCCGTTTGCTGCAACTGTCTGGCTTCTGTCCTTTAAGAAGTCATGCAGCCACTCACCTACCTTTCCAGTTATGCCGCGTCTGTGTAGTCTGTGACATATCATTCCATGGTCGACCTTGTCAAAAGCCTTCGCAAAGTCACGATATATCACGTCCACATGTGCGCTGTCTAGCAGTTATTTCAGTACCCAGTCGTAGTGATGTAGCAGCTGTGTAAGGCAGCTTCTTCCTGGGCGAAAGCCATGCTGCGTGCTAGTCCGGTGAACATTTTCTTCGAGGAAAGTGATTAGTTTCTCTCTGATGATTCGCTCCATGACCTTACTGATATGTGACGTAAGGGAGACTGGCCTATAGTTTTTGGCCTCCGCTCTGCTACCTCCTTTATGGATAGGGAATATTGTGTCTCCTTTCAGCTCCCTGGGTAGTCTACCGCTAGCCAAGGAGCTTCTGAAGAGCGTCGTCAGTGGAGTTGCTAAGGCCCGCTTACACGTTTTTCAGAGGACTGCTGGGAATCCATCTGGTCCAGCAGATGAGTCTGTTCTAATTGCATCTATGGCGTACACCACATCCTCCTCTGTTATGTCTATGTGGTTGATGGTCGCCATTTCTTCATGTAGTGTTGTGGCATCAAAGAACTCCTCTGGCTTTGTATTTTTGCATGTGCCTCAGTGGACATGTGACCACACTTTTGTACTGTTCCTTCAGTATTTCACTTATCTCTTGGGGAATCTCGGTTAATGACCCGTCTTTATGGAAGAGTGGTCCAATCTTACAGCGTACCGAGGCAGTCTTTTTGCAAATTTAAAGAAGGCCTTATGGTCTGATTTAATATTTTCTATGGCCCTGATTAATTTCTTTGCCCTCTCATTTTCATGGGAAAGTTTGAGTGCAATCTCGATGTCAAGTAGTGCACGTTTCAAATAGGATTCCTTCCTCTTTTTGTTTTGTTTTTTTTGTTGTTGTGCATTCAACTGGTTTAAGAGCTTAGTTCTTCGTCTCATAAGATTTTCCTATCTCTGAGAATAAGATTGTTGTGTCTATTGGTCTTTTTCTCCGGGACAAACCTTTGGCATATAGTTTATATCGTTGTCATGAAGAGTTAAAAATGTGTGTTGGTGTCTTGTGTGGCGATGTTGTCGCTCCATATTTGCTTCCGGATTTCTTTCTTGATCTTTCAAGTTAGCCTTGTAGACGTTAAGGCTGGATAAATTGCCGGTCCTTCTTGATGGTTTTGTCTCTATTGATTCTCTCGGACCTCGTACCATTAGTTCTACTAAGTTATCATCCAAGAAAATTGTTGGTGTCACTTTTACATTGTGTATGAACACTTCGTTGTTTGTAAAACAGAGATCTAGGACATTCTCGCCTCTTTTTGGGAGGAGTACTGCTTATTCCATGAATAGCCTGTGAGTGAGGGCCAGCAGGGACTCCGTCTGTCTCTGTCCTGGTGATGTCATCCCAGGGAGTAGGTGGCCCTCTGGCCATTTGACCTTTGGCAGATTGAAGTTTCCCAGCAGTAGAATGTTGAGACCCTGGTCCAGTTTGCCAAGGACCTCTTCTATCCTACTGAGGCTATCCTCAAATTTAACCTCATAACTAGGGACATCGTGTGAACGATGTGTGACACATATTACTGTCTTTAGTTGCTTCATATGCACTGCCAGTGTGGTATATATATATTTGTATATATATATATATATGTATTTATATATATTCTTATATATATATATATATATATATATATTACGAAGGACGTGTGGTAAGGAACAAGATGGACCATAACGCACCAGAGTACTCAATACTTAGGGTATTAGGAAAATATATATATATATATATATATATATATGTATATATATATATATTTATATATACATATATATATATATATATACTATATTATACTTAGAGTTTAAACTCAAAGTCACTTACAATTAATCAGCTCAAAGAAAGAAGAATTTCCGAGCAGTGAAATACAAGTTATATATTAATATATATGATAAACACATACGTGTTTGTATTGTAAGAGACAAAGTTAGCTAGAACGAAATAAACTAATTAAAGTGAATACAATTTGTCTGTCTCGATATAAGTCAATAAAGACAAGCTTATATTGGCAAAAGCCGTGATTCCTGGACAAATTTAAATTTCAAAATCTAAACCTGCTCCGTAGTAGAATTTGAACTTCGAAGCCTAAATATGTTTCGCAACGATGGTACATGAATTGAAATATAAAAACATTGAAATAAAATTGAAATAAAAAGTGAAATATTCAAATCTTCTGTGCTTATCAACAGGAATCCAGTAAAATTAGTACATTCCACCTTCAAAGATTTTGCAGGACTGATTACACGTGGTGTAGCCAGCTATACTAGCCATCCTATACTCCAGGTGCTAGAAATAACAGCCGTTTATATGGGATTAAAAATTAGCTCTACAGTTAAGAAGCAATAATACTATATTATATTTAGAGTTTAAACTCAAAGTCATTTACAAATAATCAGCTCAAAGAAAGAAGCATTTCCGAGCAGTGAAATACAAGTTATATATTAATATATATGATAAACACATACGTGTTTGTATTGTAAGAGACAAAGTTAGCTAGAACGAAATAAACAAATTAAAGTGAATACAATTTGTCTGTCTCGATATAAGTCAATAAAGACAAGCTTATATTGGCAAAAGCCGTGATTCCTGGACAAATTTAAATTTCAAAATCCAAACCTGCTCCGTAGATGAATTTGAACTTCGAAGCCTAAATATGTTTCGCAACGATGGTACATGAATTGAAATATAAAAACATTGAAATAAAATTGAAATAAAAAGTGAAATATTCAAATCTTCTGTGCTTATCAACAGGAATCCAGTAAAATTAGTACATTCCACCTTCAAAGATTTTGCAGGACTGATTACACGTGGTGTAGCCAGCTATACTAGCCATCCTATACTCCCGGTGCTTGACATAGCAGCCGTTTATATGGGATTAAAAATTAGCTCTACAGTTAAGGAGCAATAATACTATATTATATTTAGAGTTTAAACTCAAAGTCATTTACAATTAATCAGCTCAAAGAAAGAAGCATTTCCGAGCAGTGAAATACAAGTTATATATTAATATATATGATAAACACATACGTGTTTTTATTGTAAGAGAAAAGTTAGCTAGAACGAAATAAACTAATTAAAGTGAATACAATTTGTCTGTCTCGATATAAGTCAATAAAGACAAGCTTATATTGGCAAAAGCCGTGATTCCTGGACAAATTTAAATTTCAAAATCCAAACCTGCTCCGTAGTAGAATTTGAACTTCGAAGCCTAAATATGTTTCGCAACGATGGTACATGAATTGAAATATAAAAACATTGAAATAAAATTGAAATAAAAAGTGAAATATTCAAATCTTCTGTGCTTATCAACAGGAATCCAGTAAAATTAGTACATTCCACCTTCAAAGATTTTGCAGGACTGATTACACGTGGTGTAGCCAGCTATACTAGCCATCCTATACTCACGGTGCTAGAAATAACAGCCGTTTATATGGGATTAAAAATTAGCTCTGCAGTTAAGGAGCAATAATACTATATTATATTTAGAGTTTAAACTCAAAGTCATTTACAATTAATCAGCTCAAAGAAAGAAGCATTTCCGAGCAGTGAAATACAAGTTATATATTAATATATATGATAAACACATACGTGTTTGTATTGTAAGAGAACAGTTAGCTAGAACGAAATAAACTAATTAAAGTGAATACAATTTGTCTGTCTCGATATAAGTCAATAAAGACAAGCTTATATTGGCAAAAGCCGGGATTCCTGGACAAATTTAAATTTCAAAATCCAAACCTGCCCCGTAGATGAATTTGAACTTCGAAGCCTAAATATGTTTGATACAACTCCTAGATTCGTTTTTTTTTTCTTTTTTTCTAAATATTCTTAAAAGGTGTTAAAACAGATAGCAATATTATCTGAAAGGTTGCGGATTTTTTATTATGTATTCAATATTCAACACATATCTTTTTATGTATATTGTAGCGATCCCCAGGGAAAGGATTAACATATTTACGAATGTAAATGTCAGAAAACCTGTTTCTCTCTAAGCATTATTCTGTATATGTGTATCTTTGTATGCGTATATATTATGTCTGTTTTACAAAGAGCTTTAAGATAATAGGTATGTCACACGTCAAAATATCTGTTTGTCTTCCCTTATTTGAAAAAATATAATCAGAATAATGTAACACGTTTTAAAGAGAAAATACTCAAGTACAAAATTTCTTTTTTCCTACGATTGTTTCTTTTATTCACTCTGGAAGTGCTTCTAGTTGTCGTTGAAGTGGGTGACAAGACACAATAGAACCTCAATACATATTAAAGACGAAATTTAGGTTCGCTAAAAAGAATAGAAAATCTTAACATAAAAAGGGGAAAGATAAAAAGAGACTGTCAATTATTTCTGACAACGATTATTTCATTTCATTTAAGTGTCCATTCCTTTAGCATAAATATGTATATATATATATATATATATATATATATATATATATATATATATATATATATATATATATATATATATATATATATATATGTATATATATATATATATATGTCTGTATATATATATATATATATATATATATATATATATATAGTAATAATAATAAATTTGAAGTCTAAAATCCAAAGAGGGCTCGATAAGGATAAATATATATCAAATATATAAGAACCGTAGAGCAAATATTTATTAAAATAACAGATTAAAGTTTAAGCAAAGAATCGCTGCTTTCACCCTTAACGGGATCTTCTGAAACTAACAAAGTCAATCTGTGAAGAGAGAAGTGAATATTTCAAAAAACGTTGCAACCGGAGGAAGACAGGGAGACGATACTTAAGTTCGTGGAAACGTTCCCAGGCAAAGAACGGGAAAAAACGAATATAATACGTCATTATTTGGAGCGGTGAAAAACAATTACATGCAAGGACAAAGCCACGTTTATGGTATAAAAGAAGTCGTAGACTAATATTCTATTAGGTGGTTCATAGAGACTTTCTCTGGCATTGAACGGAAAAAACGAAGATAATACGTCATATGTGGATCGTGGAGAAAAATTGCGCGTAAAGACAAAACCACGTAAATGGTAAGCTGAAGTCGTAGACTAAAATTCTAACTAGGAAACCGAATGATTCTCGGCTTCAGAGTTAAGAATAAAGTAAATAAAATACAGAGGTAATTGAAATTAAATAAATACATACACCCATTCATATACGTACATACACAAGCATACGCGAAAACACTCGCCATAGGTATACAAATACACGCATATATATATATATATATATGTGTGTGTGTGTGCATGTATACAAATAATTAAATAAACGTATATAAATAAATAAATACGTATATAACAAGCACACACACATACCTACATGTAAATACACATATGTTCGGAGACGTACGTCAACCTAACTACGAAGTACACATATACACACACGTTACATCCGTACGAACCCGCATACTCACACAGACGCAAAACTCACGTATACATATAACCAAAAGCATATGTACCAGAATATATAAAATATACGCCATAACATATACAATCAAGTATACGTACGAGAAAGTATACGTACCTTCACAAAACATGCAGGTAATATATACTTACCTATACAAATAAGTAATGGTATAAACATAACATATACTTAGCTACCACATCAAGACGTAAAATATCCGCGTATAGATCGTACTATCCGTTAGGGTATAATCCGTTAGGGCTGTAATACAGGAAGATGTTGTGCAATTTATGTTTACACACCGAAATTGCCTCAGATTTTTCGTTTAAGATGTGGTCTGTGGCGTAGAGTATTTCCAAGGCGCAGAAGTCACATGGTCTATTATTTCCGTTATACGATCTAGCCCTAGCTAGGATCTCCCAGTGTAACTTATATTGGGTGTGCTTGTCTTTTAGACTCCAGATATAAGCTGAAAGTGACGTCATATTCCTTCTTAGAGGGTAACGAAAAGAATGGGTATGCATGTAAAGACGCTACTTGAATCTATTGGCGGTTAACCCTATGTTGGCCCTACGGGACGTGGATGTTTCAACCTTACATTTGTATACAATGTTACTAAAGAGGTATTTCTCGGATAGGGGGCAGTCAACCCGATTCCTACAATTACAGTTAGTACTAACTACAGGGATGCACGTGTTCCTACGGCTAGGTAGTTTAGCTAAATTTGAAACTGTGATGTTATGTGCAAGGTTAGGAGTCGTAGAGTAAGAAATTTTAATACTATTTCTATTAAAAATGTTACTATATTTATGTGTAGGGGGAAAATGCTTCGTAATAAGGGAGAGAAAGATCTTAGCTAATGGTGTGGCCACCTCCATATAATATGGTGGGTTATACCATATAATGCGTCGGCATCTATTTCTTCTAGATCTATTCTCGTACTCTGATATATGCTACCTTATCGACAAATCCATTCCGAGCAAGAGCTTCATTGTAATATGTGGAATGGTCGTCGAAAATATGGTCGTTAGTAGATAGACGGGAAAGCCTCAAAGAAACGTTTCTTACCAGGTTCTTGGTTATGATGGCAGGGTGGTTAGAATGCTTACTTATGTAATTAAGCGTATATTCGGCTTTCTATACGGGTAATACAAGCCATTTGATAAAGTGAGGGTAACTTCGAGGTAATTAACGACCGAGAGGTTGGCCTCAACCTGTATTGAGAGGTTGAAGCCTTTAAAGAAGGCTGTGAGTTCTTTTCTGAACCTGTCGCAAGCACGTGGCCCGCACTTAGTCATGGTCAAAAGGCCATCATCACGGTACAAACCACCGCCCACGTTAGGGAATTCGTCCTTGATAGAGAAAAGAAGGAAAAGGCCGATAAGATCAGTAACCTCCGCAGAATCGCTGGCGCCCATACTCACGTCGAATGGGGTACTATTAGAATGTTTAATCCAAATAGAGTCGTCGAAATTAATCACCGACTTACGGGCATTGAGGATGACATCAACTTCGAAATCCTTAACCACTGTGAGTGTTTTAGCGAAATTGGTAGCTCTAAGGAGAAGTGGTAAAGTGATGGAGGAGTAGAAATTATTGATGCCAATTGGATAAAACGGCAATGTTCCTTGTTGCATATGCCGTTGAACCAATCAATCACCGCGAAGGAATTGTTCCACAGTGCAAGAGGGGCCACACTTCTAATTTCAGCTATAATTCTAACAAGAATCCTTTTATTAAGTCTACCTAAATCGGACGTCGTAGGGTTAATAAGCCGAATAGAGGGGTTGTTCGGAAAATTGGATTTGTGAACCCTCAG
>OZ024743.1:272686539-272699039 GCA_964016885.1 Eledone cirrhosa | reverse complement strand
CTTGATTACAATGCATGAATAATGGTTTCTGATCTAGGCACAAGGCCAACAATCTTGAGGGAGTGAAATCGACTCCAGTTCATTGCGGTTACTTTATTTTATCGAAATTGTAAGGATGAAATGTAAAGCTAATCTCAGAGAGATTTGTACTCAGAACATACGGGAACGTAACTATATACCACAAAGCATCTTGTCCGACACTCGACCTATACTGCTAATCCATCTCCCAACAATGTATGAATAATAGTTTCTGATTTAGCCACAATGCCAATAATATTGGAAGAGAGGAAAGTAAATTAAATCAATCCAGTGCATTACTAATGCTATATTTTATCGACCCTGTAAGGACGAAAGGCAAAGCTAACCTCGGTGGAATGTATACTCAGAAGGTAAAGTTCTGTAACGTTATACCTCAAAGCATGGTGTCCAACGCTCTACCGATACTGACATTCCACCGCGCTACAGTACATGAATTATAATTAGATTTTCTGCCTCGGATTGATAAAAGGCAACCTCCACGTTATTGGAATTCGAACTAAGCTCATAGAATTACGAAAATAGGTATAGCATAGTTTTTAGGCTTTCACAACTGACTGTGTCATTATATCCCCTTCACGAGTGTTATTCAATTTTCATTCCATTTAAGAAAATAATATATCCCTTGCTGTGTAACTCCGTTGTGAATTATCACTATGTGATTGATGAGTCTACTGTAAAATGGACAATGTATTTTTAGATACTCTTAACTAACACAATATTCTAAATGGAAGGCTTTTGTTTATACATCGGCTTGATCAGATCAGACCCCCGGCTAGCCAACAATAATAGCTGGGTGATTTAGGTGATATTCGATTTCTGTAATTGTGCTTTTGTTCTCTTTTCTATCTCAAATTTATGTATTTTTACACAGTCTAATATCAGATGTAAAATCTATAACTTGTATGTCCAGCTTCTCGTCCTTTATGATCTTAAGTGCGTGAGTTGGATACCATACATGAATTAGTAAAATCGAGACCTTTCAAAAAACATTATGGTGTTCATTACAAACAACAAACTACTCGAGCTTTAAAATCGTGGATCTACTAGAAGCTGCTAAACAAGTTCCTATAATATGCATCATCAAAAGCAAAGTCCTGAATATCTTTGGTCACGGAAAACGTTCGCAAAAATGTATTTCTAAAACATGTATGGCGTGTATGATTCAAGGTAAAAGAAATGCGGTAGGCCACTGAGACTGGTGTGACAATGTCTATAAACGGTCTAGATGTTTATAAACTAAACGAAACCACGCAAAATAGGAAACATTGGAAGGAACTAAATTATGTTAGAGCACAATCTGCTGAAAGTGGAGTCAGCGAATGACGATGATATATATATATATATATATATATATATATATATATATATTTAAGGTCGATATTCTGCTGTTTAAGTTCACTGTTAAGTTCGTACGTGAAAAATCAGACATGCGTGAGGGAATGTTAAAATTCCCTTATTCACTGGTGGCCAACAAGGGCGAACCGATTTTTAAAGAATAAAACAATGACAGTGCCCCACCATGGCCTTAGACAGTCGTTTGGAACAGGTAAAAGAATACACAAATACAAAAACTCATTATATATATGCATATATATAAATGGAAAAGAATGAAACGAAATTTCATTTCTCACTCTTAGTACGGCTGTTACCTAAATATAAGTATGTGTACGTACATACATATATGTGTACAGACACACAGTAGTATGTATATATATATATATATACATACATGCACACTTATATATATGTACGTATGGGTTTACCGAACATTTATTATAATGTTCGGTTTGTTTGTAAACAAACAGCCCGAATTACGCCGTACAGTGCTCGGCAACTATCGTCGCCCTTTTGTTCAACACTGACACAGGAAAGATGTACTAGTTTCAAGCTTATTAGCTATCGTCAGCATCGTATACCTTTCTGTCAGATGATTGAACGTCTGAAAGTATATACTTTCCCTATGCATATTAACGGCTGAGCAGCCTAATTGGCATATCGATGAGTTAGTCGGCCGGGCATACCGAAAACGATAAATGGAAAAGAATGAAACGAAATTTCATTTCTCACTCTTAGTACGGCTGATACCTAAATATAAGTATGTATACGTACATACATTTATGTGTACAGACACACAGTAGTATGTATATATATACATACATGCACACATATATATATATGTACGTATGGGTTTACCGAACATTATAATAAATGTTCGGTAAATCCATACGTACATATATATATATATATGTGCATGTATCTATATATGTAGGATTGATGCCAACCCACACACACTCATTCTTCTAAAGACAGCAGCATTAGAACTAAGGCTGACCTGCCAGCTAACCCCCTAACACCAATAAACACAAGGCAGGAGGTCAGCTGTACCTAACAAAAACAACCACAACAGATTGTCTTGCCTCAGAAAAAAAATGTCTATAGACGAATGTTGTCACAACTGATCAATATGGAAGAGAGAATGTCCTATGATGCCGAAATTCGTTTGTTCGAATTCATATGATTCCAGTTCCTCAGAGAAATAACCCAACCAGGAGCTGGACATATCGGAGTATTGACGCAGTAAAACACTTTAACAATATGTGTACCTGTCTCTACCACACCAATTTGAACTGCCTGAAGAGGTCCGAGCCAATGATGGCTGTCACCGAAATATATATAGCAGTACATCTTTAATAAACGGAGCCAAATTTTAAATATTTGACTTAATTACTTTATTTTACATTACCCCTGAGTAACCAAGCCAACCTGCGTACTTCATCGAGTGCTCCAATCTGCATACTGAGGTGTCGGTAAACAACCAACATATACTAAAATATATATATATATATATATATATAAACGTTTGAATATGTGTAATAAAGCCAAAACAATGCAGGCATGGACATAGAAAAAAAGAATGCAATTGTAAAAGATATTGTTGACAATTCGTCCTTTACCTTAGATTTATTTAAATGTCCTTAATTTTCGAGATATCTCTTCTTCAGAGGGAAATAAAGGTCTCAAACCAGCGTTATAAATATCTTGCCAAGCCATGCTGACGTCAGCATGGCTTGGCAAGATATTTATAACGCTGGTTTGAGACCTTTATTTCCCTCTGAAGAAGAGATATTATCTCGAAAATTAAGGACATTTAAATAAATCTAAGGTAAAGGACGAATTGTCAACAATATCTTTTACAATTGCATTCTTTTTTTCTATGTCCATGCCTGCATTGTTTTGGCTTTATTACACATATTCAAACGTTTATACCTCATTACACAATGCTTCAAGTGAACTATATATATATATATACAGAGGTATCCACAGTAAGTTGTGGGGTCTATTCTGCATGAAGAACTCGATGTAATCCATATGTTGAAAATGTTGTAGGTTAAGATAAATGTCGGAAAACACTAAAATATTAAAAGGAAAACAGAATCATGATATAAGTTAAAACAATGAAATAAAAAATAAAACAATGAAATAAAACATCAAGTCATTAGAGATATACTTCACTGCTTTACGATCGTTTCTAGATGATGATAATACATTGTAGCTAAACTCCGTTATTGATCTATGTAAGTTTAGTTACAAAATATCAGATAGAGTGAATATTTACTTACATGTATATCACTAGCTGTTTTCAAAAGCAATAATAATTTTATACAATAATAATTTTATTATTGAATAAAATTATTATTGCTTTTGAAAACAGCTAGTGATATACATGTAAGTAAATATTCACTCTATCTGATATTTTGTAACTAAACTTAGATAGATCAATAACGGAGTTTAGCTACAATGTATTATCATCATCTAGAAACGATCGTAAAGCAGTGAAGTATATCTCTAATGACTTGATGTTTTATTTCATTGTTTTAACTTATATATATATATATATATATACTTGTTTTCTTTTACCTGTTCCAACCGACTGTCTAAGGCCATGCTGGGGCACTGTCATTGTTATATTCTTTAAATATTCGTTCACCCTTGTAATATGGGAATTTCAACATTCCCTCACTCATGTGTGATTTTTCACGTACAAACTTATATATATATATATATATATGTGTGTGTGTGAGTGTGTTTGTATGTATACATATATATATATATATATATATATATATATATATATATATATATATATATATATATATATATATGTGTGTGTGTGTGTGTGTGCGTATATATATGTATATATATATATATATATATGTGTGTATATATATATATATATATATATATATATATATATATATATATGTATATATATATATATATATATGTATTTATTGAAATAACAGATTAAAGTTTAAGCAAAGAATCGCTGCTATATATATATATATATATATATATATATATAGATTTACATATACATAAAGACAGGAAATGGTATATATTTTATCTAATAATTCTAAGGACATGATTTATGATATATATATATATATAAATCTCTTCCTTCCAATATTGAATTTCATAATAACAGTAATAGTACTCCCGACGTCATTGTAAACCCTAGGCTAACTTCTGTAAACCCAAATACAACGTCAAACACAACTTCGCTAAATGTTCATAATCCAACTCTAAATCAAGCAACTATTATTCCTATTATTCCTATCGCAAACAACTTCTCCAATCCAATTCCTTCTATAGATAACACTAGATCACTCATTAATAATCTCTCTAATTGCAACTGCCGCATTAAAAATAAATGTCCTCTCAACAACCATTGTCTCGATAAAAACTTAATTTATGAATGTAAAATTATAACTAGCACCAATTCCTTCACCTATTTTGGCTCCACTTCCACCTCTTTTAAAGCTCGTCTCTATAATCATCATTCATCTTTCAAATACAAACTTAAAAGAACTAACACTGCTCTCTCAGAACTCATATGGTCCTTAAAAGACAAAAACATTAAATATACCATCTTTTGGAAGAAGATTTCTTCTGCATCCTCATACTTGAACAGCTCTCTATCTAAAATCTGTAATCTCTGCCTAAATGAAAAATTTACCATTATCTCTAACCTAGATTCTATAATAAATAGACGCACAGATTTGTTTTCTATCTGCCTGCATAAATTCCATAGAACTTTTCACAAAGTATACAGTTAATATTCAATTCTTTATCAATTTAGAATCTTTTCTCAAAGGCACATATACATACACCTCTTTAAAATATACCCATCTTCCTACCATACTTTAAAGGGCTTTATACACTCTATAATACTTGTTTACTCATTACCCTCACTCTATCTTCACTTGTAAAATCATTCATAACATATACATCTGTTTTTTTTGACGTTAGAATATTTATCCGCAATCATTATTTTTTTCTCTCTCTCATAAATCTTTTTAATCTCAATTTCATCCTTAATTTATTTTTTTTCTCCCCATCAACGAACTCATTCTTAATACATATTAACTCTATTCGCATATATTATCAATTCCTCCAATATACAAACTTTAACTTCACATTATTTTTCTCAAATCCTTCTACACACAAACCTTAATAATTTTTCTCTTCGTTAATTTTGAAATTGCCACAACATACCCTTTTTTTGACGTTAGAATATTCATCCACAATTATTATTTCTTCTCTCTATCTTCATACATAAATTCCCTTCGTTAATTTTCAAATTCCTTTAATTTATACATTATCTTCCAACGGTTTCTCAACCTCCCTGTGTAAGGCAATGTATCTTTCTCTCAGTTATAAAAACTATCTCTTTCTCTCTATCGCCCATCTCTCCCTCTCCACCTTCACTCTCATCTCCTCCCCCTTTTCTTTCATCCTTTCCAGACCCCCTCCTTAAATAAAATACTTTTTCCTCGCACATATCCTCCCTTCGTTGATTTTCAAAAACTTTTTGGGGTTTATACATTATCTTCCAACGGTTTTCAACCTCTCTGTGTGGGACAGTATATCTCCTCTCAGTTATAAAAGCTATCTCTTTCTCTCTATCACCCATCTCTCCCTCTCATCTCCTCCCCCTTTTTCATCCTCCCCCCCCCTCTCTAAATAAAATATTTTTCCCAATATCACACATCAATCTAAAACCACTTTTCATATGTAGATTTAAAACTGCACTATCCACAAGTGTTTTTTAGCCTTCATATCATGTTCTCCTGTTTTATCTGATGAAAACACAAATATTATTGCATGATGATGTTTGTTTTTGAAATGCGCATAATAAAATACATGGAACTCCTTTAACCATCTTTTGATCTTATATTATATATATATATATATATATATATATATATATATATATATATATATATATATATATATATATATATATGTTTACGTCGTTTGGAAGCCTCGACAATGCAGATGGGTATATCTCCGGGTAACAAGTGGGTCTACGTTGAGAAGCGTGGCGTGTATAAGACTGTAACGTGTAGAGGAATGAAGGAATGAGCGTAAAGGATAAAAATAAAAATAACAACACGAGAAAGAGTTACCTTGGGAGAGATTTAATTGTCCCTATATATTTCGGATTCACATCCATCAACTGGGTTTTTTTCCCGGGGGGGGGGTATGTTGTCTGTCGGAAATATGCGAAACGTGTCCTCCGCTGTTCGTTGTTTTGAATATCTGAGGTATTCAGCAGAGCGCGCGTGCGCGTGAAATGGGGTCGGTCAGGCAGAGGTCAGCGGCCGAAGTAGTTCTTTTAATTGTGGGAGTGGGGTGGCGCTAGCTGTCAGTCTATTCTCTGCCTGTTTGGTGAATGTTACTGTGTATGTGTGCGTGTATTGTTGTCTCGCTTGAGTGTGTGTGTGTGTCCGTGTGTTGCTGTCTCGCTTGTGTGTGTGCGTATGTTGCTGCATCGTTTGTTAACTTGAACCAACTACCTCATTTCGCTTCTCTCGGATCGGTTGTTTAATTGTGGGCCTAGGCGTTTGATCCAAAGTGCTGCCTTGATACGTAACGTGCCGACGTTTCTTTCTGTCGCTAGAATTGACAATGGACCTTCCGTCTTTGTTTCCGCATTTAGCTATGTGTTTCTGGAAAGACGAGGCCCGGGTTTTAGTGTGTTCCTTGATCCGGATGTGCAACGGCCGGATTGTGCTACCTATATAGTATTGGTTGCACTTGTTACATTATATCTTATACACGACGTATGTGCATAGGCAACAGTTCGCATGGTACATCGGGCAGTCTCTGAGAGAGCACCCATCAGTTGATTTCCCGGGTTTCCTGCAGAGGCATCTTCGCAGGTAGGGGCCCGAGTGGGCCAGGTGGATGTCGAGGTCCTAACTCCGTATAGCCTTGCGGATAGCGTTGGTGGTATTCTCGCCCAGATGTGGCATTTTAAGGAAGCACTTGCCTTGGGTGCCTCTCTGTCTCTTGTGTCTGGTGACTCCTACTCTGTCTGTGAGCAAGGTAGGGTACCCGTTCGTCTCCAGCACCTCGAGGAATCGCTTGGTATGAGTGACACCACTCTCGGGGTCGCTGCATCTGTTTTTGATTCGCGCGATCTCATTCGTGGCACTGTTAGGGAGGGCGGACTTGTAGTGGACGAACCGGTCCCTGCAGGCTGCCTTTCGGTAGAAGTTGCAGTGGATCCCTCCCTGTTGCGTGATGTTGATTCGGAAGTCGAGGAGGGCAAGTGACCCGTCGTCGTTGGGGTGTTCAACACTGAAGTCAATGTTCTCGTCCGTGTTGTTGAACGTCTCATAGATT
Source organism: Eledone cirrhosa (assembly GCA_964016885.1). Classification (NCBI taxonomy): domain Eukaryota; kingdom Metazoa; phylum Mollusca; class Cephalopoda; order Octopoda; family Eledonidae; genus Eledone; species Eledone cirrhosa. Next base: position 272,691,308 of record OZ024743.1, on the reverse strand, counting down.
CTGTTCGCCATGTCTTGGGAAGATGTGAGGATGAGGATATCGTCCACGTACCTTGAGAAAAAGGCGATGGCGTTGGGGTGGCAGGCGTTGAGTGCCTTGCGCTCGAGGCTGTCCATGTAAGAGATCGCTAGCACATCCGACATGCTTGATTCTATGGGCAGTCCCGAGTTTTGTTGGTATGTTTGATCAAGGAATCCGAAGTAGGTGTTGTCGACGACGATGGATAGGAGTTGGTGGATGTCAGTGGTGGTGAACCCGAAGCAGTGTAGGTCGGTGGATTGGACGCGTTCCATCAGTATATTGACGGCGGGGAGTGCCGGGACCGAGGTGTAGAGAGCGACTACATCAAGGCTGAAGGCATATCTGTTATTCTTTCTGGTGTCGGGATCCATTTGATGCAGGCGCTTCAACACCTCCTCGGAGCTGTTAACATGCCCCGGCAAGGTGTCTAAGATGGGTTTGAGTATTCTGGCTAGGAGCCATGAAATTTTGTAGAGTGGTCCTTCAACGCTCGATACAATGGGCCTGATCTTCAGGTCGGGTCCCTGTTTGTGTGTTTTCACGAAGTGGTAGAAGGCGGGTAGTCTGCTGTTCCTCGTGAGGAGGTTGTATCTCAGCTTCTTCAGGAGCTTCCGCCGGTCGCAGATGTTGGTCCAGGCGGCGTTGATGTGCTCTTCTATCTGCGCGGGAGTGATTCCCGTGACCTTGGAGTAAAGGTTGTCATCGTCAAGGTGTTGGAGGGCCAGAGTGTTGTAGGCCTCTCTGCTGATGACGCAGAGTTATTTTCCCTTGTCGGAGGCGAGGTAGATGAGGTTCTTCGATTTTAGGTTGGAGAGAGTGGCGAGTTGAGATTTGGTGAGGTTGTGCGTGTGTGTGTGTGTTTGTGAAAGTATATCCGAGATGGAGTGATTTACCCTGATGAGTTTAGTGTTGAGTTCGTGGTTGGTGGGGGGGGGGGGTAGAGTGGAGTGGGTTGTCAGAGTGGTAAGTGGGGAACTTGGGGTGGGTTTCATGGGCGCTGTTATTTTCTGTGGCGCTGTTGATGGCGGTCACCTATTTAAGCACCTATTTAAGTAGCTCGACAAAAGTTGGCCTCGATGTTGAGTTTGAGTCTGTCGTCGAGTCGTTGTGAGACGATGAACTTGGGTCCGAGGTGTAGGAGTTTCAGCTCGTCGCTCGTAAGAGTGCTGGTTAGGTCGGTGACCAGATGCGTCGCATCGTTGAGGTGTGGCTCGGTGTTGGTGGATGCGGCGGTAGCGGTTGTTGAGTTGTTGTTTTCCACGTGGTTCTGGTCCGTCTCTTCGTTGGTGTCGATGTTCTTGTTGTGGAGTTTAGACAAGATCAACTCATATTTCCACTTGAGCCGTTTTTTATCATATTCGACTCTGGAGTGGTAGCACTGGTCAATTGCTTTAGTGATTTTCGGGAGCAAGTCGGCGGGTGTTATTGACAATCGATGTGTCCGTCCTGAGAGTGTCCGCTTATGGACGTGGACGATATCAAGGTACGTGGACGATATCGTCATCCTCACATCTTCCCAAGACATGGCGAACAGAATCTATGAGACGTTCAACAACACGGACGAGAACATTGACTTCAGTGTTGAACACTCCAACGACGACGAGTCACTTGCCCTCCTCGACTTCCGAATCAACATCACCCAACAGGGAGGGATCCACTGCAACTTCTACCGAAAGGCAGCCTGCAGGGACCGGTTCGTCCACTACAAGTCCGCCCTCCCTAACAGTGCCAAAAGAGGATACATCACGAATGAGATCGCGCGAATCAAAAACAGATGCAGCGATCCCGCGAGTGGTGTCACTCATACCAAGCGATTCCTCGAGGTGCTGGAGACGAACGGGTACCCTACCTCGCTCACAGACAGAGTAGGAGTCACCAGACACAAGAGACAGAGATGCACCCAAAGCAAGTGCTTCCTTAAAATGCCACACCTGGGCGAGAATACCACCAACGCTATCCACAAGGCTAGACGGAGGGAGGTCCTCGACATCCACCTGGCCCACTCGGGCCCCTACCTGCGAAGATGCCTCTGCAAGAAACCCGGGAAATAAACTGACGCGTGCTCCCTCAGAGACTGCCCGATGCGCCATGCGAACTGTTGCCTACGTTGATACGTCGTGTATAAGATAGAATGTAACAAGTGCAACCAATACTATATAGGTAGCACAATCCGGCCGTTGCACATCCGGATCAAGGAACACACTAAAACCCGCGCCTCGTCTTTCCGGAAACACATAGCTAAATGCGGAAACAAAGACGGAAGGTCCATTGTCACAATTCTAGCGTCAGAAAGAAACGTCGGCACGTTACGTATCAAGGAAGCACTTTGGATCAAACGCCTAGGCCCACAATTAAACAACCGATCCAAGAGAAGCAAAATGAGGTGGTTGGTTCAAGTTAACAAACGATGCAGCAACACACGCACACACACACACACAAGCAAGACAGCAACACACGCACACACACACGGTAGCATTCCACCATACAAACATACTACACTGCCAACACAGAGGAACAAGGCAACAACACACGCACACACACACACACACACACACACACACACACACACACACACACACACTCAAGCGAGACAACTACACACGCACACACACAGTACCATTCACCAAACAGGCAGAGAATAGACTGACAGCTAGCGCCACCCACTCCCACAATTGAAAGAACTACTTCGGCCGCTGACTTCTGCCAGACCGACCCCATTTCAAGCGCACGCGCGCTCTGCTGAATACCTCAGATATTCAAAACAACGAACAGCGGAGGACACGTTTCGCACCTTTCCGACAGACAACATACCCCCCCCCCCCCGGGAAAAAAACCCAGTTGATGGATGTGAATCCGAAATATATAGGGACACTTAAATCTCTCCCAAGGTAACTCTTTCTCGTGTTGTTATTTTTATTTTTATCCTTTACGCTCATTCCTTTATTCCTCTACACGTTACAGTCTTATACACGCCACGCTTCTCAACGTAGACCCACTTACATCTCTCTCTCTACCACCGGATCTTGTTACCCGGAGATTTACCCATCTGCATTGTCGAGGCTTCCAAACGACTTATAGAAATTTACCTTATTATTCCACATTGCTTCAAGCAAACTTCAATACTCTCATATATATATATATATATATATATATATATATATATATATATATATATATATATATATATATATATATATCACTGCGTATGTCTCCTGTCTTCGCTTCAGGAAGTAGCGTTTATATTCTACCAGCTTCTCTACAAGTAGCTCATTTTTTTTTTCACTGTGGTTTAGCTTTGTTAAATACTTTCAGTTTCCGCAATTAAGAATTCCGCTATTGGCGTCTAGTTTATTGTTTCTATTGTTGTTTAAGAGGCAGCCCATGTAATTTAGGTTAGACTACTACTAGCTCTTTTTTTGTATTTACCTCGAATGTTATTGCTTGATCGGTGTTGCTGCCAATTTTCATCAGCTTAGACAACTAGGTGTTGATCCTCAACACCATCTGTTCACCATTTTCCGGCAGTGATGTTAAGTATTGCAGATGACATGCACTGTTTTCTGTTATGAAGGTGATGTTGTCAGCAAAGTTCAGTTCCTTTAACCTTGTCTGGGTTCATCGTCAGTCCTTTTCAAGAGAAAGATAATAGCCAGTAGAAATACCAGGGGAGGGAGGATGCATCCTTGTCAGACTGCTGTATCTATTTTGAAGAAAACCGTTGTTCCAGATTCAGTTTACGTTCAGCAATTTCCGTTAGTGTACAAAATCCTTCCCGTCTAAAGGAAGACCGTTGGGCGATCTTCTTGGTAGATTCAGTTAATAGCCGGATACGTTTATGACATACACTCACAAGTCATCAATACCCGGACACTTGTGTCATGGCCCTGCGCAAATCTTGCTGAGGCTCGACTGGCGGCACTTCCATGCCTGTAGAGTGTATCTCGATCTGTCAATGCTCCCCGATAGCACAGCCAGGCCAGAGATGTCTGGAATTATCCATAGGCGCTGGACCGAAAATCCTCCAGAAATGCCTGGCTCGTATCTCAGCAACTATTCCTGCATTTTCGTAACACTCCACCTCGCTCACATAGAGCTACCGCAGACTACCGAGGAAGTAGGTAGTGAAGTCCATCCCTTATTCCAACCCATAACAGCTCCCGAATAGGTGAGCGAAATGTCACTGAAAAGTCGCACACATTTGTGTGGGATCGAGTAACATGAGCCCCCCCCCGGTTGTCCGCGAACAACCAGATTGTAGCTAGCGTCAACGGCACGCCGCTGCGACTCGTACCCATCAAACAGCTTTTATTCCTTCCTGTATAAGTTCAGATACCCTAACTCTGACAAAGTAGTCTACGGACAAGGAAACGAAGGGCTTTCCATGATCAGTTATGTGTAGTTAGATATCATCATAGTTTTGCACGATGACGGATAAGACTGCTAACTACAACGTGATAATGCAGTTAGAAAACTATTATACAATACTGTTTGCGAAATAAACAAAACACTGGTGTAACGAGAATAGAACAGAAAAACAGAATAATGTAGCTGTTTGAAAAATCAACTCTACGAAATACATGAATAAACATACAGGTAGATGACCGGAGAACTATGCATATACAGTAAATATATATTTATATAAGCCACTAGACTGAAAGATGATCGCAAACAAATGAGCGTGTAGTGAAATGGCCGAGAGAGAAATATTTCTACTAGATGTGACTTGATGGATACAGTTTTACACGTCT
>OZ024743.1:272659039-272681539 GCA_964016885.1 Eledone cirrhosa | reverse complement strand
ACGATCTGAGTTCAAATCCCGCTGAGGTTGACTTTGCCTTTCATCCTTACGGGGTCGATAAAATAAAGTACCAGTAATGCACTGGGTAATTGCTGGCCTTGTGCCTAAAGTAGAAACAATTATTAGTCACAATATTAGGGCGGGGGATTGGCAGTATCAGTAGAAGGTCGGACGCCATGCTTTCCAGCATAGTTACGTCCCTTTACGGTCTGAGTTCAAATCGCGCCAAGGTTAACTTTGCCTTTCATCCTTACGGGGTATATACAATAAAGTACCAGTAATGCACTGGGTAATTGCTGGCCTTGTGCCAAAAGTAGAAACAATTATTAGTCACAATATTACGGTGAAGCTTCTATTTCAATTCCATATATATATATATATATATATGGTGGCTGCCAATTCGTTTTCGAGTACGGCCAATACTTTATATCCATGTAGGAGAACCTCTACCGATGCGCTGAATGAGTGTGACTTTTTAGTCCAGCCAGCGACTTGAAAACTCTGGTACAAACACTACACCTTTGACAATTATTGACACATAGTGCTAGGCCGATGGAACCTATGTGACGACAAGTGCAGAGAGATCTCCAGATATAAAGCAATGCCAAAGTCACTGCACAAAGCCAGTCCCACTCTCTTAACCAAGATGATATTTACTAAAAAGAAGAACAAGTCAACATTATTGGATACCATCAGGGTTGCAGGTGTTATATCAGAGTTTTCCTTCTCCTAGAATTCTGCCTTGACAAAGGCTAAGGAGTCATCTCTCCCGGTAGTTTTGGATGGCCATTGACTCTTAAGAGCTCCTTTGCCCTTTGACAGGTTTTGTTTTTAGTCCTGCAGGATGTCTAAAGTCACCCTCCTCACCAAGAAACCTTGGTGGGGTTGCCAGTTTAGTCGCCAACGACCCGACCATGAGACAGGTTGTACTGGGATACATGTTACCAGTAGCACCAACTGGTGACCTGACATATATATATATATACGATTCTTAGCCATTTTGAATGAATTCTTGGCGCGATCACTTTGGAAAATTTAGTGTCTAGATCTGAGCAAATCTCCTGATGAATCCGGTGCTCGAGTTACATAATTATTACATAATTATTGGAAATCTCAAAATGCGGACGAAACCATGGTAGAGGTATTTAAATGTATTCTATTTTCTCCTAGGTTATTTTACACCTAATTCTGTTTAATTGACTCTATCTGGGCGATTGCGCTGTCGAAATATTCGATAAATATTCCGTTGCGGCCGACGCGAAGGGCTAGTTTCGGTTATTTGTTGGAGATTTCTTCATAAAAGCCTCATTCTTATAGCCTCGTCTATTCGATTTTTTATATAGTTAATTATGATAATTGGGAGAGGAAATGGTATATATTTTATCTTGTGATTCTATAGACATGTTTTATGATATATAGCTCTGATTATTTAATTTATTAAATTTTCATTGAGCCACAAAGTGACCCGTTGCAAAACACGTATATGTATATATATGTATATATATATGTAAACGTTTATATATATATAAATATATATATATATATATATATATATATACACACACAATATATGTATATATAGTTTAACAACGTATCATTTGACAATGCAATTTTAATAATAAAAAAACACATGGATCAGACATATTACTACATTTATTTTCTCTTCTCGCTTTTTAATGGTATTGGAAGCAAATAACTAGTAAGAATGTTGACCAGTATATGGTGTGCCCAAATATAGAAACGCACGCTACGAAACACTAATAGAGCTGTATCAGCATCTAGCGTATTTTTGGGTGTGGTGCAGTATATAAATTAATTATTGCCTTTCAGAAGCAGAATGTAGCCTGCAAATCAGAGACTACTCTCTCAAGAATGAGTAAAACTTTACAGTGAAACATACACAATACAGGAATAGGTGTATTGAATTCTCTGATTTTTCTTGTCATATCATTGTGAATAGAAACATATATATATATTGTTATACATTGGGAGGGTCATGTTGCCAATAAGAAACTCACGCACCAGTTGCTTTCACTTCGATTTATTATATATTTATAAATTTATAAATTTACAAATCTACAAACTTATACATTTCTGGTTGGTTGGTTGGTTCCACAACCAGATAGTTGTTTATATATAGTCATAGTCCTTTCGTCACACACTCTGTGACCTCTTCAGTGACTGGGGATTCCTTTTTTTGTTTCTGTGCCTTTCCTTTCTTCTATCCTACGCCATTTTGTTTCTGTGTGTGTGTTGTGTGCTCGGTTTGCGCATGCGCCACATCCGGGTGTCTGTGTGTGTTTGCGTTCATTTACCTATTTGTTTATTTATTTATTTATTTATTGTTGGTTGGTTGTTTGTTCTATGTGTGTGTGTGTTTTCATTTTGTCCTGTGTGTGTTTTCATTTTGTCCTTAATTGTAAGTTGTTTGTTCTATGTGTGTGTGTGTTTTCATTTTGTCCTGTGTGTGTTTTCATTTTGTCCTTAATTGTAAGTTGTTTGTTCTATGTGTGTGTGTGTTTTCATTTTGTCCTGTGTGTGTTTTCATTTTGTCCTTAATTGTAAGTTGTGATGTTGCTGTTCCACTCATATTTTCTATTTAATTTTGGTTGTAATTCTTTTATGCTTACTGCCTCTGTAATTTGCCTAAACATTGCATCTTTTCTGTGTGTGGATTCTATTTTTATTTCTATGTTCTCTAATCTACTCCTGTGTTCTATCTTAGCATGTTGGTAGAGCACAGATGATTCTTTATTATCTTGAAGGTCTCGCCAGTGTTCATTTATTCGTTCCCCTATACTACGAGCTGTCTCACCTATGTACACTATATTTTTGTTTCTACATTGTCCTTCAGTACATCTTATGCTAGTTTTACAGTTAATATGGGGGCTTATTTTACAGGTTATACATTTCTTATCTATACATGAGGGTCTTTGGAACGGGTATGTCTTGCTAATAAGTGTTTTTACGGAGGTACCTGGTCTTTCTACTATCTTAATATTGAGTTTATGTTTATTTAGGGCCCTTCTAAATTTGTAGGCTAGTTCGCCTCTAGGGGTTGTATTGATGAACATTACACTCTGGTATTTATTGCTATCATACCATGAGTTTATTCTATTGGCCTTGTTCCTAGTTCTTTCTATTCTATTCCAAAATTTGCTCCTATACAAGGGGCAGGTCCCATTTATGTCATTATTTACCATTTTTTCCCATTTGGTTCTGGCTCCTTTATACACTCTGATTCTATCTCTCTGATTGTAGCCAGAGAACTGCATACGGTGGATGAAGTGTTGTATGTGTCTCTCTAGTTCTTCGGGGTTGCACATGCGGGACACATTTCTCATCACCCGTACCAAATCCGCAATCAGTATGTTGATTTTGGTATGGTCCGAAATGGCCGAGTTTCGGTGGATCAGATGTTTGGAAGTCATGGGTTTCGCATAATGGGAATGGAGGATTTGTTTTTGGTTGTTAATAGTATCTAACCAGAGCTCTGTGTCTAGTACAGGTAATCGATGGTTGGGGTGTCTACTTGGGTAGTCTATAGTAAGTCTAATGCTGAGGGGGAGATAGTCACGCGATATAACGGTCGAGAAACAGAGCTAAGCCTCTTATAACCACGAAGAAAATACCACGGAGGCGGAGGGGGTATTCATATCGAGGCCGTAGAAGAGGTAGTGAAGAAGGCGAGAAGTATGAGTAATGGAAGCTTTCCAGTTGTCCCCACACTTCAAAGATTGCTCGACCAGAGGGAGTTATTAATATATTTAGAAACACACAGATACATGCGGACACACACATATATACATGAATGCATCCACACCCAACTGTGAGTTAAGGGTGCCAACTTCACCGATGTTGCTCAATGAATGACTGGGACAGACCAATTCAGTTGAACTAGACTGAACCAGTATCAGAGTTAAAAATACATTATGAAGAGAGAAGAAACATTTAGATATAATTAAAAGCTTCCATTACTCATACTTCTCGCCTTCTTCACTACCTCTTCTACGGCCTCGATATGAATACCCCCTCCGCCTCCGTGGTATTTTCTTCGTGGTTATAAGAGGCTTAGCTCTGTTTCTCGACCGTTATATCGCGTGACTATCTCCCCCTCCGCCTTTTGGGATTCTTTCTCACGTCGTGTAGACGCGTTCTTGAGACTAGTAAAATGAGGTATCCTCTTGATAAGTCGGCAGCCCTTGCAACGACTCTATATCTTTGATATATTGTTTTTGTTTATGCCACGAAACTACGTAGTCGAGGAATTTAGGAGCAGTTTAGGTATGATACATTTTATTACTAATTATATCTAAATGTTTCTTCTCTCTTCATAATGTATTTTTAACTCTGATACTGGTTCAGTCTAGTTCAACTGAATTGGTCTGTCCCAGTCATTCATTGAGCAACATCGGTGAAGTTGGCACCCTTAACTCACAGTTGGGTGTGGATGCATTCATGTATATATGTGTGTGTCCGCATGTATCTGTGTGTTTCTAAATATATATGTATAGATATATATATATATTCGGTATCATACGAAATTGTTTCCGATTTTGTTCGTTTACCTATTTTTCCATGCGTGTATGAATTCACTTGTTTTATTCGTGAATTTGTATGCGCTTTTGTATATGTTTGCTTATCTGCATTTATATAGGTATAGCCAGAGGTTGTGACGGACGGACTGTTGACTAATTGTTTTTGCATACTTTTTGGCGATTACATCTGAATTATATTTGATTCTTCGTTTCATATCTTAGATTGAAATTGTTAATATATATATATTCACTGTCAGACACTTGTATGCAGAATTAATCAAATATTTATGTTGAAACGAAACCAAATACAAAAGTAATTCTGTCAAGAATCCAATCACATTTTCAGTATAAAGTTGAGCACTGGCAGGTTAAGTATACTCTATTGGAAGTTTATATATTCTAGATGAGTGTATGACAGAATTATTTGACTGTAGGATTAAAAAAGGCAGTCATGTGTTGGGCTTCCATCTATTACGTCGAGGAATGTTCTAGTTTGTTTCATTAACGCAAGAGCTTACACGTGAAGTTAACGTGAAAGTGACTGAGCAATCCAGAGACACAATTCTCATGGAGATTCGGCGTGATACAGTATGTGACAAAGGTGATCTTTTGAAATACAGGCAGAACTCGTATTTTGTTAGGTGAGCGGACTGGAGTAATGTAAAATCAAATGTGAAGAGCACAACGCAACACCGGGAATGGAACTCACAATGTAATGATCGAGAGTCTAACGTCCTAACTAGTAAGTTACGCACTTTCATGATGAAATAAAGATCAGCGTGATTGCCATGAAGTTGCTCACCTATGCACTCCAAACTCTGATCTACAGACGAGGCTGTCTCCACTATCTGTTCTACCATGTCTAAAACCTTCTCTGTTACTTGCTGTCGGATGCTGTGTCGCCACCAATTAGATACTTGTTATCAACTTTTCTCCTTTCATCATCCATAATATGACTAACGTTTGAGGTTCTAGCACAATTTCAGTTCTTCTTTGCCCTTATGTCAACCCTGTATGATTATTAACTTTGTTTATATATACTTTGCTTTCTGTCATCTGTTCTCGAAGACTTTTAATTGCATGGATTTTACTGGTTTGTATGTTAGTACATTTTAAGGAGACAGCACCTTTTTCCACACTCAACTAAACATTTATTCCGGGTCTTCCTAATGTTCCTCTGTTCAAATCATCCGTTATTTTAACCTTCTAGGTTTGCGAAAATATGCATCAAGGAGTTCGATATTCATCGATCATTTACTCTCCAGAAATATGAGGCATTGTCTGGAACAATTCAGTATCTATTAATTCAGGTTCACTGAATCATAGATTTGGAACATTGCAGAATAATATGCCTATCAATATTCCAATATTCACCTCCGACGTAGTTTGATTTATCCGTTGTTGAACTTGCTTTTCCTACCCACTGCACCCAGTCCATCTTTTTCAGAATGGGAATTGTCATCCAGTCCATGTTTGCCTGCTGGCGGTGCCTGGGAATTATCAAGATGAGTAGAACTTAGAAATTACTGGTATTCTTGTATTAATTTAGTCCTAGTACCATCTCACCAAATTCTCTTTATATATATTTATCTATATATCTAACTCTCTCTCTCTCTCTTTCTCTCTCTCTCTTTCTCTCTTTCTTTCTCCCTCTCTCTCTTTCTCCCACACACACACTCACTCCACTCTCTTACGCAAACACACACACACACACACACACACATCGTGCCAATTACCATCCTATCGGATTCAGTTACGATATCTCAAATTTGATAGAGATAGCGATTAAAATCAACCTTCCCTAAATCCTGGAATATTTTATTCTACTTTAATTGTCTTGCATTTGTAAAGCTATATCTGATGGAATCTTCCTGTCTTGAATTACAAACATCAATGGAAAGTCTATTGGAACCAGTTTCATCAGCCCGATCTGGCTGTTGACTCCTTTCCTTTTCTAATGAAGACTAACTCACCTATGTGACTCTCTACCAAACTATCACTCTTGAGAAATGTTTGAAAGCAGTGTTATGATTCTCGACATGAACAACACTTTTTGCTGACATCTGGCACGCAGATTCCCGGTCAAAAATTCCCGCCTATATTTATCTGTTGGGTCAGTTACTTCCTGTCAAAACTGATTCTCTGAGGCTCCTAATGAGTCTCTCACCCACTCACACTCTATTAACTTTCGTGTGTTTCATTGCTGGGATTTAAGACCAAGTTTTCTTTTTTCATATTAGTGATCTAGTTACGGTCTTTTCCAGCAATACCCATGCCTACATAAATGAAACCACTCTTCATTTCTCCTTAACACACGAGCGCAAATCACACTCCAAACATACTATGACTCAATGAACTCAGTGACATTTCAGAGCAGAAAATATATATAATAATGTTCATGTTATTGGGAAAATATATTTTAAAAGTCACAATATTACAAATACATAATCTTATTTTCATGGTAAATAAAATATTCCGAATAAATAATTAATTAATTAGAAAAAAATATTTTTGTTTTAAAATTAAAATAACATAGGATATAGAGAGGAAAATATTTCTGATACTCATCTAATGAATATTGCTTCCAAAATGGAGAAAATTATTTTTCTGGATCAATTTAATTTCGTTGCTTGAATTATAAAATATTCACGTTTTTTTGTTTTTTTAGTTTTGGTTTTGCTTTATTTGTTTGTTTGTTTTTTTTTGTTTTGTTTTTTTTATTTTTTTGTTTTTTTTGTTTTTTTTTTGTACAAAAAATTAAATCAGTATTCTCTTTTTTTAGTAATTATGCAAATACAATATTATGCAGATAAATTCTTTGTCGTAAGAAGTAAAATAGTAAAACTTACAAAATTGCTCAATTAATTTATTATTTACTAATAGCTATTTGTGGTATTCAATAAAACCTACGTGTAATTTCCCCCATAATTTCAATTAAGTTATTATTTAATAATTATGAGTTAAAAGAAAATAGAAAATTAAATAATATATAAATTCTAGTATTGCCAACTAGATCTAAAATAAATTATTATATTTACATATGGTAAGTCAAGGTTTGGGTTGGTAAATATAAGATACTGCCGAATATAGCAGAACAACATGGTCCTTGGAATTCACTTTATTGCAAACATCCAGAATAGGCCTTTGGTTATATGCTGGTTAACGGTATTCCTTAAACATTGATCTACAGACATTCGGGTTGAATATCAACCATATAAACCTCAACAGTGTTAGGTAGCCTGCAAATTACATTTCTTCGCCGACAAACATTTTCTTTTTAAATATGCATTCTAATTCATGTGAAGAACATCGGTCACATAGGGAAGGAAGATAGTAAATGTGAGAGAGAAGGAGAAAAATTGGTGATTGTGTACATTTTTTTAATTTCACGTTGAAATAAGTCTATATCAAAATAAGATGGTAATATTGTGCGCGCAATTTCTTTTTTAATCCCCTACGATTATACTTCTGTGAAGAATCATCCGGGGTTTTTATATAACATATAAATAAAGCATTCAAAATTTCTGATACCACATTTAATTGAATTATTTCTGCATCATATATTCATTTGTTATTTTAAATGTGACATTTAAGTATTCAAGTGATATGGTATGCAAAGGAACTGTGTTGCTTTTCCGAATAGTCATCTTTATACGTTACTATGGTGCGTATATACCTTTCAATTTGATGTGGTTAGTTACTCTCTACCTGTGTTTTAGGTAGTGTACTTCACATACATTGCTGCATTCCAGTTTGGATAGAATCGCCTACATTTACCTTTATTTATTTATTTATTTATTTGTCTTCGGTTGAAGTTGTATAAAAGTGGTGAAAGTATGTTCGCATATTGATAAACTTAATCAGTTCCGGTCGTGTGTTGAGTAAAGCTCAATTTCTGTTAGAACTAGTCAAGGTACATTGCCGAACATTTGATTAGTTTTCTAACTTTCCGTGTCAAATGTTTCAATTATGAGGAGGTGTGTTATACAGTGTTGCCTTGAATTCGTAGTTGTACAACTGTTAGATGATACGATGAGGATAATTTGGCAAAGACTAGATTATTAGATGGAAAAGAAGATATGTATGTCTAGAATGGGAATTTTCCTGTCAATGATACGTGTGAGTGTGGATATTAACTGGTGTATTCAATTCAGAATGGTACGTTATTTGCTGCCTGTGGTGCAATCGATGTGTGAGAAGCATAAAAGCCAAGGGCATTGTGTGCATTGACATTCCCAAGGTGATGACTTCATAAAAGTTGAAATGTTTTAGTTATCCTCATTTCAGGGCACGAGATAGTCAAGCATCTTCTGATGGTTAGATTTTATTTTAGCATCACTGACTTCAGATAAACTTAAAGTATCAAGGCAGAAACATTTTGAATCTGAGTAAAATCAATGCCATTATTTCTGATATCTAAAGGAGAGAGGCGAAAGATGGGGAAAGTGGATTCCATCAATTACAGACAAGAGTGAAATTTGTTCAGCAGATGCATCCTTGTTGTTGTTGCCGTTGCTGTCTAGTTCTAGGTAAGCCGCGTTGGGACACATTTATGAATAAACGGCTTCCTGTCCTTTGTATATCAAGTACTACGTTCTCCAATATGCTATTGTTTTTTTTTTTTAAACAAAGCAAACTTGTTTTACTCGGATGTAACTACTATTTTTAGCAAGTCGAGCAATCACCTGGAGCAGAATTTCAAAAAACTTTTCTTTTTCAAACGCGGAACCTTTTGTGGTTCAGAAACCTTTGGGGGAACCCCAAAGTCTAATACTATAATATATGGTCGTAATATAAATATACTCCGCTATCCTTTTTCACGGAACTCCTTTGCGGAAGCCACTTTGGGAATCACTGACCTGGAGCCTCCCTAATTATTTAACATTGTTCTTGGTATCTGACGTTTGTCATATTAGGGTCAAACGTTTTCAAACACCGAAATCCGATGCTAACCAAACACAAAAAAATATTAGCTCGTATTGTTTGGTGATAATCTTAACTAAATTAGTCTACAGATAAACATTATTATCACAAAGGAATAACCAAAATAATGCATATTTATCAAAAGAAAATATATAGACAGTTACACTCAGATCATGGATATTTGTTTAACTGTGTATGTGTGTGTGTGAAAATATGTGTAGTTTGGCTCTATGTAGCAACTTCAACTATTTGTAGCATAGCAACTCAAGCTAGATGTCGTATTTCCTTGTGATGGCGGTTTTTCAACTGTTTCTTGGTTGCTATAGTAACAATCCGAAAATTATAGAATGTTATGTTTGTAATTTCCAAACAGTGTGGAAGACTGTCTATTAAATCTTGTTTTACCTGAATGAGTTTTAGCATGTCCATCCTTCTTATCTAACAATTGTTGGATTAATATTAGAATGTTGTTAAATTCTAATATCTTCTCGATGGCATACTTGTGTTTAGTTTCTATAGAATGGATTACATTGTTTTTCATTCATTGGGTGTCGTGAGACAAGATATAATATCTTATGAAAAGTCTAGAAGTTTAGTCCAGAAATGATTTGCCACTGTCATTTGGTTTCCTTTGGGTACATCATTCATCACCAACCAGCATCATTAGTTGGAGGGGTGTGTTGTGGAGAATTTCCTGGAAAAGAAAGAGAAGACGGGGAGACAGGTGAAAAGATGGGTAGACAAGGCCCAAGAAGACATTGATGTCCCACCTCTTAGACGCAATCGCCTTCTTTGAGGCTATTTTTCTTTGGATTATCAGATCCGCAGAAAGCGAAGAGATGCACTGTGACCCTACGTCTTAAATGTAATGTATTATAATACATTCTAAGGAATTGACTTACTAAAGGCTTGAGAACATCGGGTAGAATTCTTAGCGGTATTTGTTACAGCTCTCTTCTTTGAGTGCAGATGCTATCGCGGTCAATATTTATTTTCATCTTTTTGTGGTTGATAAATAAAGAAAAATCAAATACCTTGGTATTTGATTTATTTTTACTCTCATTCTCTCAGAATTATCTTTAGCGATAACATGTACATTACCAAGTGGTGTTTACCGATCTCATAACACATCTTTCCTTTACTTCCATGGCAATATAAATTAGCCTGCATCCTTTAAATATGACAATTTGAAAGTTGAAATATCCGCAATTACTTAAATCTGGAGGTTGAACTTTTTACTTGCAAATCATACGATCGAATGTTTTCCATCCATGATCAACGTGTCTTGTAATTTTAGACATAGCATATGTACATCTGTATGTATGCATGTATGTATGTATGTATGTATGTATGTATGTATGTATGTATGTATGTATGTATGTATGTATGTATGTATGTACGTATGTATGTTCTTCTGGTTTTATAATTTCACAAATGTTTGCCAATATAGAGAGAGTCGGTTTCTAACATAGACACACGACTCTTTCATTGGAATTTACACAATATCAACTAGGTAGATATGTACGCATGTCTGCATGCATGTGTAGATATGGATGTTATTGTCTGTGTGTATGTTTTGGGTTGTATGTGTGCCTATGTATATGCTTAGTATCTGTACATGTGTATATGCAGTTATTAGATGCAACATCTTTGGAATGTTTTACATATTTTTACTGTTCCATTAATGGATTGTACTTGTAATTTCCTAACTAGTTGTGTTCTTTCTGTTCGTGTGAAGCCCAGCTTCTCAAGATTTGTATTGAGGCAGTTACTAACATACCCCAGTGCCCCAATAATCACAGGCACACATCTGAAGGTATAATCAGGGTGGAGTATCTGCAGATTTCTCATCAGTTCTCCATAAATATTCTCCTTTTTGCTAATCTTTGATATTATATTGGCATCTGCTGGGCAGCTAACTTCCACTACTGTGCATGCCTTCTTTTCCCTGTCCTATATCATAATGTCTGGTTTGTTATGCCTGTATTTTATAGGGGTTTTTACTGGAACACTCCACAAGTGCTCTTTCACATTATGTATATGTATGTCTTCCACATTGCTGTAGCTTTTAATGTGTATCGGGCTATCGTTTTTACGAACTGCATTGTACAGTGTTTTGGCCACTACATCATGCCTCATAGGTAGATAGTACCGCGATGACATCTTTGGACAGCTGCTGATGACATGGGTGATATCCTCGATGTTAGTTCTGCAGAGTCTGCACTTGTTATCACATCTAGGTGTTTTGCCTGCATCCCTATCTCTTTGTGAATCAGGTATTTCGTGTTGATTTCCTGTTCTTGGATTGCAAAAGCGTATCCTTTAAAGTGGAAGCCAATATAGCCGTTGTTGGTCCAAGATAGACTCTGTTGTTTATCTACATTACTATCATTCTGGAGCTTCCTGGCAACATATCCATGAATGCTTTTTTGCTGATAAGCATACAGTTTTCCATCCATGGATTTACTGCGATACTGCTGAGCAACTTCGCTGGGTGTGAGATTTTGATTATCACACAGGGAATACCTCTCAAGGTATACCTTTCCAACTCTCATGATCTTATCTGTTTCATGCAGATAGACTTGCTCGAGAGACGGGCTCCTACGCTTTGAGGTTCGTAGATGTTGTCGGAGAGATATGATGCGACATTCAAATGCTGTCTGGACTGATGTTAGGCCTCTGCCTCCCTGCTTACGTTTCAAGTAAAGGCGTCTATGTCACTGTTGATGTGGAAGTTTCCGGTGTTTAGTATTTTCGAGTTCTAACATCAATCGCTCGGATTTCGTCTATCGTACAATTGAGTATTCCAAAAGTTGGTGTTAGGACAGGCACATCAAACAAATTGTGAGCCACTGTTTTGTTTTGCGCAGAGAGTTCCGATGACCACGTCTTTCTTAATCGGGTGTAGTATTTCCTGGTTACACGTTCCTTATTACAGATTCCATTATAGGATGTTCTCATGTATCCCCAGGTATCTGTAGCATTCCTCATCAGATATCGGTGAAATAGTTAGGCCATTGATGACAATGTTGCTAGATTGGGTTGTTGTTTTTCCTCGCTTTACAGTCATATATGAGCATTTATCTTGGCCAAAATCCATTCCTATATCCTTTGAGAATGTTGTAACCAGGTCAAGAATTTCTTCGTCCTATCCATGTTCTTGGCATAGAGTTTCAGATCATCCACAAAGAAATTATGGGTTAGGTTCGTATTTCTGTCCTCTTGTGAGCCAATGATGTATCCTTCGCATTTCTTGAGCAGAAAGGACAAGGGTTTTAATGACAGGATAAATAATATCACAGAGAGACTGTCTCCCTGCAATATTTTATTTTATCAGTGAAAATAGAGTCCTTCTTCTCTGCCTTTAACTTTAGGATAGTAGCCCAAGAAGAAGAAAGCTTCTCTATGGCTCTGATAATAATGTCTGGGACTTTAGCAAGTCGGAGGGCCTCTATCATCCAAGAGTGGGGAACACAATCGAAAGCTTGCCTGTAGTCCAGCCAGACTGTAGCCATACTCCTCCTACGTTGTCGCACCTCCGACATCGCAGTTTTGTTGATTAGGAGGTGTCCAGCACATCCCCAACCCCCTTTCTTTCCAGTTGCTTGTTCATCTGTGATGATGTTATTATTTTCACAGTGATCTTGGAGGAATAAGCTCAGACAGGCTGTATACATCTTTTACATCAGGTTCTGGCATGCAATGGGTCGGTAGTTTTTTGCCAGGTGGGTGTCTTTATTCTTGGGGACCAGTAATGTTTGTGCTAATGTCAATCATTTTGGTATAAGTGTATCTTCCTTAAGAACTTGTTGGTAGAGGTCGGTAAGATACCTCCGATAGAATATCAGTTTTCTGTACCAGTAGTCGACAATCATGTCTCTTCCTGGTGTTTTCTTATCTTGGAGTTTTCCTATCACAGTCTCAAGGGTACCCTCACTTATTTCGTATGTTTTTGTTGTAGTGTAGGAGCAACAGTTATTTTGGATTTCTTTTAGCCACACTGCATCTTGGTTGAAATTCTTCTTTTCATCCCATATTTTTCTCCAAAAGGAATCTATGTCTTCCTGGGATGGGGCCTCAGTGAGGCTTATTATTTTTCCCTTCATATCTCTATAGACTGTTGTTTGGTTTCGTCTGAATCTTTTATTAATCACTTTTCTTTCATCTACCTTCTTCAGGTATCGGCATTTTTCGCTAACAGCTCTCAATTTTTGTTTGAGGGTCATCAGCTTATATTGAAGAGTTCTGATTCTACTGTTATCAAACATCGTCTCTATTTATTTGTCACCCTTTGTTGGTGACGAGTGAAGTTTTTTGTGTTTGTTTGCATGAAAGGATCATTGTCACATATCCTATGGTTTTTCGTAGGTCAGCAATCTTTTTTCCTATTTTAGTTATATATGATGGTATTTTTGGTGGTGTTTTGTTCTTGTTAATATCTCTGCTATCACCAAGATAAACCGTCACTGTCGTTGCTAAGGCATATAAACAGGCGTTGATTTGCCAAAATTTTGGGGTTTTTATCGGTCGTAAATATTCATTCCCTATTTCGCCAATAACACGTAATATTTCATTGAGAAATGTTTATACATGAATTAATTTCTCTCTGGAAGATTTCGTTGAGGGAAATTTTCAATTGTTTATACTTTTGATTATTATCATTATCGATAGTATTTTCCACAATAGTCGAGATAGACTCGGTTGGTACACTTGGCGTCAAATTTCTTCAATTATTATTATTATCGATAGTGTTTTTCTCAGCATTCGAGGTAGACTTAGATGGTACACATGGTGTCAAATTTCTTACAGGCATAGTTGTTTCAAGGCACTGTTCAACCTGGCTGCTAGGAAGTCTAGTAGCTGGGCGACCTGTAGCATGTGTTGTTGATTCCATGTTTGTTTTGGGGACTTACAATTAATAATATTTATCTTATTTTTACGTTCAACAAACGTCGCTTGTTGGCGTAATTGTTTCCCTGTAAAGTGATTTAGTTCTGGGTGTAATTCATCCCAGTGTAGCTTCATTCTGTTCATATAGCCAATGTAGGCATTGTTTTTTGCTATTTTATAACAATTAAATAAATCATCATTAAGTTCGCAACTCCAAGAGAAATGCGATTTATAATTTCGGTTTCTTCTGTAGCTACAACTGAATACATTTTGTTTACCTTTCTCGTTTTTCTTCGGTACTCCACTGATGTTGTTGTTGTTGATGTTGTGTTCAGCCATGCTATTTGTAGCAAATCCTTGTAAAATGAATTATGTATTTAGTCGGATATCTCTATGAATTCGAATAAAAGGTGTCTTCAGTAGATATAGTTAGAAGAATATCCAGTTATTCAACATGACTGTAGTTGTGGCATTACTGTCGGAGATAGTATTCATCTTAAATTTAATCAATAGTCTCCCACACCGAGATATGCGACTGATCACGTTGACTGACTCTGTATGTATGTATGTATGTATTTATGTATGTGTGTATGTATGTATGGTCCCGTGATTCCTGATAGAGTTGTCGTGGCACCGTATTGACATACGGCGTTTCTTGGGCATTTTAAGCCAGGCGGAGCATATCCCTCTCCAGGCCTGAGTATTTACCTACGATGTTTCTAAGGCATTTTTTAAAACTTAGCGGAGGCCATCTCCTCTCCAGGTCTGAATATGACAGATTCCTTCCAGAGAAGGATAGAGAGAAAGAGTGAGAAAATGGATGTGAGAAAGAGATATAGAGGAAGAATCGGACCTAGTGCTTGACTGGTAATTTTTTATCGATCTTGAGAGGCAAAGTTGACCTAAATATGTACAATTATATATTTCAAATTAAACTACTTATGTTAAGGTAGTATAGTACTATATGAATTAGACAGAGCTTTATTCTATTAAGAGCGGCTAGCGCTTAAAGGCTCCCTCATTAGCTCATTCTTTTTACTATTTCATTTATTATTTAACTCTGGAATGGCGGTAGATTTGGCAGTGTCGATAGAGCGTAGGACTACATGTTTTGCGGCATGTAGTTATGTTCTGAGTTCAAATCCTGCCGAGGTCAGCTTTGCCTTCCATCTTTACAGTGTCGATGAAATAAAGTACCTGTAACGCAGTGGGGTCGATTTAATCCCCTCTCTAAAAATTGTTGGCCTTGTACCTAAATCAGAAACTATTATTCATCTCCGGTTGGTGTGCAGAATATCTTGTTGCTATGGATACGTCTTAGAAAATTAGTGATACACATTCCATCTATATGGTGACGTATAACATTTCAGCATTTATCTATTATGAAGTTACAATTAGTAATGTTCACAGCAACAAGTAACCTGTCATTCATCATTATGTTTTTTTAGTATGACAGAAAATTTCGACTGAAGTAAAATTAATAACGGAGGAAACGTTTCAAACATAACAGATAATTAAGCCAAATGAAGTTCCAACAGTTACGTGTTTTTTTTATTTTTAGCTCTGAGGTTTGTCTCTTATACGACTTTAATCCAACTGTTTACAAACTACTCCGGAGATAAGAGATAAGATAAGATTGTTGTATAAAGTGGCTGGCATGTTAGATCGAGACTTTGTCTTTACTCTCATTTCTTTAAGAATCCAATTGGCTTATTTCATAGGTTTTTTTTATTTTGGGGGGGGGGTTTGCTTTATAGCTAATTAACCTCCAATAGTTTCAAATTTTTCTGGGGAAAAATCTTTCGATTTCAGTTTAACTTTGAGCTTGCCTTTGTACCTCAGCCATGCTATTTAATACTTTTCTCCTCTCATACTGGAAGTGGCTTTACATGGGGTCATTTTGGAATTCTTTTGTCTCTCATTCTGATGACATGACCAATACATCTTAATAGCTATTGCAAACCAAAGGATTCACTGCCGCTATATTTACTATATATCAAATAGGTCAATATTCGAAATTTTGCCATTTAAGATGCATACACAAGTGGTTCGAAGACATCTATTATAACAGACATCAAGAGCTGGTTAATATGTACAGGAGAGTAGAATGGATTACAACTTGCTAGAAAGGAATGATTTTTTTCAAATGAGATTCTCTGTTCAAACTACAGATGATGACGAAGTTTGTCGAAAGGATTTGTAGCTTTGAGTATACGGCTGATTATTGTATCCTCAAGAGTTCACTCTATTCACCAGATATGTGAAATTCTCTACATATTTCATGTTTTCGGCATCAATGAGGATTTGAGTGGTAGGGATCTGATGAAGTGCTAAATATTGTTGGCTGGTAGACGCTTTCCGTCTTTTTAATACGTATAATGAGACCGAAGGCTACTCTTTCATTGGAGAATATAGCTTGTGCATCTTTCTTAGCTGCTGCAATAGATGCTACAGCAGTAGGAAACAAGAGGCCACGTAACAGTCCGCTAGTTTTCTTTAATGCGATGGTGAGTGAAAATAAGGAATTGAAATTGCACACCTGAATTAATGTCAACATAAACAGAGTGCAGCATGACTGAACAGAAAAACACGGAAATAACTGGGTCCATGGCACAATATTGTTTGGAGTTGTTCAAGACATAGAAAGAATTGGAATGTTGACCATCTGATAAAACACATGCTTTCATTCCTGCATGAAAGAAAATGATAGCCTTTAGAAATTTATTAGGTATGTTTTAAATTGTCCCGAGAGCATTTCTGTTGACAGTGTCGAAAGCTTTGGTTAACTCCATAAAAACCATATATAGTTCCCATTTATATCTATAAAAATCTAATAATAAATGTTTTGAAGATCCAAAGTGGAGAAAGCAGGCTTTGCTAACATCATACCTACAGATCGAACCTTGAGCTGATCAGTGGCGAAACGCGCGTCACCAACCAATGAACGTAACGAATGAGTATCCAATCGTTCTTTTTATCTTATTCTACTATAATACACTCTGTCTACCTCCACACCTCGAGACTGAAGTAAACCTAAACATCGAGTGCTCACCCGGGTGAACCTACAGTAACTCCAAGTTACACTCCCTGTGTATATATATATATATATATATATATATATATATATATATATATATATTATCACTAGATTTCAGAGTAGTTAAATGTTCACATATGGTGAATGAGTTATCTTCCTTTTGTTTACATTCTTCGTAAATAGTTTTATTCTGTTTTAATAGCTTACTAAATTATATTTGACATGAATTATGTAGTTTAATAATATAAGAATATATTTAAAAGGAAACTATAATGATATATAATCACAGAAGTAAATATAAATTAACGAAATAAAACTTTTGAGATTAAATATAACACCAATTTAATCCTGTAATTATATGATAATTAAAGAATAGAAATGATTTTATAAAGTAAATATCCTATTTAAATAAAATAATTCGGCTAAAAATTGATCTTAATATATTATATACGAGGTGGTCAGAAAAGTTCCAGGACTGATGTCACAAAAGATTTATTTCAAACCCAAACTTCATACTAAGAGTTTTCTCCTTCAAAGTAATCCCTCTGGAGTGTAATGCACTTTTCCACCCCTTTCTGCCACGCTTGCATGCACTCCTGGAAGGATTCTTCCGGGATCCTCCGCAGTTCCGTTGTCACGGCCTTTTTAATGTCGTCCACGTCTTCAAAACGGGTCCCCTCCGGGTCGTACTCGAAGATCCATGACTCATCACCGGTGATGACTGTCCCTAGCAAGTGTGGTTCGGTTTCAAGACGATCGAGGATGTCCTGGCACACTTTCATGCGTCGACCCTTCTGGTCATCGTTCAACAGTTTTGGCACCATCTTGACCTCAGTCCTGGTTGTTGAGGGCCTTCCGCTCCTGGGGTCATCTTCCACGTCTTCGCGTCCTTCTTTAAACCTCTTGCACCACTCAAAAATACGTGAGCGTGACATCGTCTCATCTCCATACACTTGCTGCAGCAATCCCCGTGCTTCTGACGGACTGTTCAAGTTTGTTCTCTGCTCTGTGCTCATTGCTTGATGACCTGAAACAGAGGAAATGTATATAAAATTATGAAGAAAAAAGTTTGATCGCTGCAGAGAGCTAAGATTACAGTTACATACTCCAGGGGGATTACTTTGAAGGAGAAAACTCTTAGTGTGAATTTTGGGTTTGAAATAAATCTTTTGTGACATCAATCCTGGAACTTTTCTGACACACCTCGTATATCGATAGTGATATATGCATGTATTTTAATATATATTTTAAATGCATGTTTAATAATTTTTTTAATTTGTTTTAAAGATAACATTTTTTTTAAGTTGTAACAAAATACTTAAGGAATATATTACTTGAACCAAAAATTATAATGAGTTAAATTAAATTATATAAATTTTTAATTAAACAAATTATGTGACGACTATAAAAAGTAATGATATTGACTAATTTTGATATAATATATAAGTATAATTAGCTTAACCATAATCAAATACAAGAGATATTCAATGGTTTATGGTAATTGATTGGTTGCCTCAATTGACCTAATATTTGAAAACAACGGTTTTTTTCTATATATCCCAACATATATTTTATGTTCCCCCTCTTTTGTCGTTATTACTCCTTTCTTCTTCCTCTATTTATGTATGTATTTATTTATTTTTTATTATTTTTTATTTTTTATTTTTTATTTTTTATTTTTTATTTTTTATTTTTTATTTTTTATTTTTTATTTTTTATTTTTTATTTTTTATTTTTTATTTCTTTCTGTCTTTCTTTTTTCTTGCCTTCCTCCTCTTTACACCTTGCCTTATATCTCTAATGCGCTCCACGTCCTTTTCTTCTTTATGTTTATCATATTATTATTTGTGGTATATAAATGTTGAGATTTGATTAAATAAATCACTGCCAATACTGGAATTGAAATATCAAGACCGTAGAGGTATGTCAAATTATATATTATATCTGACGAGGACGTACTGAAAAAACAACACAGTACCTTCGAAATATATATAATAAAGCATATATTTTGATTATGTGAATATCTTCATTTATTGATATTTTGAATAATATTGAAAACTCCATGAAATTTTTTTTTACTGTTGTAAAACTGTATTCATTGAGTAATCAATGAACCATATTAATCTTTGATTATATATATATATATATATAAAGCGCACCTATATATATATATATATATATATATATATAGGTGCGCTTTTCAAACTCCCTTTTTTTCCTTTCGTAACTGTTTCTACTTTTGGCACAAGGACAGCAATTACCTCAGTGCATTACTCGTGCTTTATTTTATCGACTCCGTAAGGATGAAAAGCAAGGTTAACCTCGGCGGGATTGTAATTCAGACTGTAAAGGGTCGTAACTCTAAGCTGCACGTCCAACCCTCTACCGATACTGCCAATCCACCGCCCTTACTTAACGTCATCTGTATAGAATATTTTCAAGCATCTACACTTTTTTTCACTATATATATATAAACATGTATGTCTGTATCCTCACACCCTAAATCATTTGCAAAGAAACTTCGGGGAATATTTTAGAAAGATCATATAATTTGATAAAATTAAGCAAACTGAATCCTTTACATTCTAAATTATACAGAAATATATATTCACCTGTTTGAAAATTAATTAAGACTTTCTTTTGTATTTAACCATGATAACAAACAGAAATGCAATTAAACATTTACCGTGGCTGTTGTTTCGGCTATCAACACAAGAGATTTTAATTAGTTTCGCATGTTCTATATTAAAGTGTCTTAAATCAACCAAATAATCAAAGATTATTACCGTTTGAAAACAAATCAATTCCAAGGAGTAGGTAATATATATCTTGAATAACGAAATATCTATTTTTGCTAAAGGAGGTAATAGCATTTCTATAAGTATCCGCTACTTGCTATTTTGTGAAGGCGCTGGCTTAGCGGTGAGATGTGTTCGGATCGAGATTTTAAGTTCGTTGTGTTCTTGATCAGGCCAGTTCATTTTACTGGCAAACATCTGTCGTATGTTTAACTGGTGAGGCCTGCCTTGTCGCATAATGCCTCACTCTGAATCTCTCTGAAGATTCTGTTAAGGGCACGTGCGTCTGTAGAATTCTTAGCCTGTTTATTTCACATACTGTTTCTTTCGTTGGTCGAACAGCTTCGACGTTTGTACAGAAATCTCACACACACTTGCTCTATTTTAGTTTATTCACGATTGTGTGTGTGTGTGTGTTTGTTTGTTGGGTTTTTTGTTTTGTTTTGTTTTGTTTTTTGTTTTGTTTTCTTTGCAGTACTTTCCTTGTTCCTCAGATTTTCTTGTTGGGGCTTTTAAATTTTGAAAAGTTATCTGTATTTTGGAATTTTGTAGTAAAAACACAACAACGTTAAAACGTCGCATTTGTAATTATATTTTACTACTAACATTTTAGTTCATAGGTATTGATTTAAAAATAAAGGTATGTAGTAATATATAATTAGAAGCTCTTTAATATGGTGTTCAAAAAAAAAATATATTGCAAATAAACATAAATGGACCTCAATCCGTTTCGACGAGGTCTATCTCCAGTTCGATCAACGGAATAACCTGCTCGTGAAATTAACTATTGTCTAAGTATTCTGAAGATGATTCAATATAATACACCAAGTAACAAGGTTGACCCTTAGAATTACAGTTAAAATCCATCCGATGGATTTCCAAAGAACGTCCGTCTAATCGGAACAACTCACAAG
Source organism: Eledone cirrhosa (assembly GCA_964016885.1). Lineage (NCBI taxonomy): Eukaryota > Metazoa > Mollusca > Cephalopoda > Octopoda > Eledonidae > Eledone > Eledone cirrhosa. Next base: position 272,660,439 of record OZ024743.1, on the reverse strand, counting down.
GATTAGGTCGAGCCAAAGTTGTGGTAAATGGCACTTGCTCAAGATTCCATGCAGTGGAGTCGAAACTGTGACAGTATGCTGCGTGCACATATGAACAATCTGAATAATACTAACTATTTCCACTCTGATGAATTAATTGGAAAATGATATCTGTTTCAAATGGAATATTTCAAACTCATTTTCTGCGACAATTTAAATATTTTTTTGTGAATGTTATGAGATTGATGATCTCTTGTAATATTTTTAACTCTGATGGAAATTTCATTACTAGGAAACGTCTGCTGGAAATACATCTCAACTTTCCTGTCATAGAAGCCAATGTAAATTGGATGATGCCGGAAAGGGAAAACTGTTTAATCTTCTTCATATAGTTTCGTCTCCAATCAATTTTCTTCTCACTCATTTTTTTTTACTTCTAAATCATCCACAAAATATTTACTCAAACTTATACTCATGCACATTCGTATTATATATATATATATTTATAAACTACACAGATTTGTGCATAGAAACAAATAAAAAGTGCTTAATTCAAAAAAGAAAATACTAATATATTATTTATACGAAACTGTAGTTTCAGCAAACACTGATCTGCGTTTCGCGTTTTCACGTGATCAACCCTGAACAAATCGTCGGAATATCAGAAACATGAACTGGCAGTAAAGATTTATGAATGTGTAACCATATAATATATACATATATATATATATATATATATATATATATATATATATATATATATATGTGTGTGTGTGTGTGTGTGTGTGTGTGTGTGTGTGTGTGTGTGTGTGTGTGTGTTCAGTATTTCCGAAGAAAAGGCAAAGGAAAAAGAGTGATCTATGTATAAAACAGAGCTATTTAATTATAACTACTCCATTACCAAAGGTTTCAGAACCCTAGATAATATTAACATACGTTTAGTTCGCTCATCAGATAGACTTAGTTAATATGATTAACCAACTAAAATTTCGTAAGTACAATAATAATTTTCAAACTAAACTTGCTAACTATATTTCCAATATTAAGTTTTCTAATGGTAAGTTCGTATTTTCCGATAAAACTAAAAACTTATATAAAGTAAATAACCAACTCTTAACTGATAGTATCACTACCAAATATCAAAAAGCCAAACATAACACCTATAATACTATAAATAATGAAGCTAAAGACATTACAAGAAAATTAAAAATAGACAATAGAACTGAAAGCCTAATAAAACGTAAAGCCTATATTACTCTGAAAGACCACAAAATATATTTCAATAACAGACCCAGTTGTAGACTCATTAACCCTGCTAAATCAGAAATTGGTCTTGCCAGTAAAAAATCTTAATAAATATCATCATACAAATAAGAATTAAAACACAACTTTATCAATGGTTAAATACATCTTCAGTGGTC
>OZ024743.1:272496539-272641539 GCA_964016885.1 Eledone cirrhosa | reverse complement strand
ATATATATATATATATATATATATATATATATATATATATAACGAAGGAAATGTGGTAAGGAACCAGGTGGACCATAACGCACCAAAGTACTCAATACTTAGGGTAGTAGAGTGGGTAATAGGAACAAGTAAGACCCCGACGGCTGAGCTCAAGCCGTTTCGACGGCTAATTCTGGACTGAATTAGCCGTCGAAACGGCTTGAGCTAAGCCGTCGGGGTCTTACTTGTTCCTATATATATATATATATATATATATATATATATATATATATATATATATATATATTGTTATACTTGGGGAGGGTCGTATTTGTGTAATAATATTGCCAGAATTAATAACAGAACACACTCACTGTTTGGTTGGTTTTCGCTTCTGTGTCTTTTATATTGGTTAATTTAATTTATTTGGTCCTCAATGTTACCATTGAGTGACCAGCGGTCAAAAATACAGATACAATATAGACATAAACACATATATATAGTCTAACAAAGTTCTTTCGTTGCACATCTGCAACATCGTCAGTGGTGCTATTATGTTTCCTCCGGTTGTATTGTATGCCTACGCCATCTTTATTTAGTCTGCTTATTTTATTTATTTATTTGTTTTGTTTTTTTGTCTTCTCTCCGCATCCGTTTGCGTGTGTGTATAGTGCTTTGTTTGATGTGTGTTCGTGTTTGGGTGAGTGTGTATTAGTTATTGTATTATATCTTAGTTTACTAGTGTGTGTTTATATGTGTTTGTTGTTATTGTGCTTGTGTATGTATTTATTTATTTATTTATACTTCTCTTAGGTCAGTGTTGTTTGTTTGCGTGTTGCTGTTATTACATTCATTTTTTCTGTTTAGCCTTGGCATTCTAAGTTCTATTTCGCTGGCCTCTCTGATTTGCCTATCTGCTGGGTCATTTCTATGTTTAGATATTATTCTAATTTCTATGTTGTCTATGTTACCGTCGTGTTGTTGTCTGGCATGTTCGTATAGTACTGAACGGTTTTTTCGTCCTTTTAGTTCCCCCCAGTTTTGGTCTATCCTTTCACCTATGCTACGAGTTGTTGTCATGTTTCTGAAAGTACTCTCTGTACATCTTATGCTATAGACTACGTTTCTAGTTTTACAGTTTATCCGGGTGTTTACTTTACATATGATACATGTCCTATTAGTACAGTGGGTTTTCTTAAAAGGCTATGTTTTGCTGATCAGGGACTTTATGGTGGTTCCTGGCTTTTCTACCACCTTAATCTTTAAGTGGGTCTTTCTCGGGGCCTTTCTACACTGGTTAGCTAATTTTCCTCCAGGTAGCGTCCATAAACATGACACTCTGGTATCTCTGGTTGTCGTACCATGAGGTAGCTCTCCCTATCTTATGTCTAATCCTATCTAAGCTATTCCATGATTTGCTCCTGTATAATGGGAAAATTCCTTTCATGTCCAGTTCTATGAGGGCCTTATACTTCTCCGTGGCTCCTTCGTATACTCTGATTCTGTCTCTTTGGTTGTAGCCAGAGAACTGCATGCGGTTGATGAAGTGTTGTATGTGTCTTTCCATTTCTGTTGGGTCGCACGTGCGGGACACGTTCTTCATCACTCATACCAAGTCTGCGATCAGAATATTAAACTTAGCACTACTGGACATTGCTGAGTTTTTGAGTACCAGGTATAAGCCATGGGTTTAGCATAGTGTGAGTGGAGAATTTGGGCTCTCTCGTCTATAGTTTTAATCCAGAGTTCCGTGTCTAATACAGGTAGTCTATTGTTAGGATGTTTGGAAGGGTAGTCGATACTTACAGTTATACTCTGGTGTATGGAATTGGCTAACTGCTGGATGCTTTCCATTGTGCTACGTTCTAAATCAAACTTGTTAGTGCTCTCTTTTGGGGATGTCCTTATTACTATATTGATGTCGTCTACGTACATGATGAGGTCTATGGAGCTTTCATCAAGGAGATCTTTGAGTCTCCTTTCCCACCATACCATAAAAAGGTTGGCAACGTCACCAGCTATGCAGACGCCAATGGCTGCCCCCTCATTTTGGGTGTAGATCTTCTCGTTGAACTTGAATATGTGGCCCTTTATGGTAGTTTTGATACTAGCCCCTATTGCATGTGCGACCATTTTTATTACCTGATCATTGTTTTGTGGGGTCCGTATAGCAGAATATTAAACTTAGCACTACTCCCATGGGAGTCTTTTTTGCTATTGAGGTTATGGTGGGGGTCTAACTCTTATGGGTCTACTGGGGCAGCATCATGTAAGGTCATGGCTGTATAGGTAGTCAGTGTCGTAGGTAAGACTAAGTAGGAGGCCCAGTTCGTCTTTGTCGACGTCGCAGGACTCCACCTCACTCTCAATGATCATCTTCACACATTTTTCCACAGCAAAATCAATGTTAATGGATGGGTACAGTGATACCACATCCATGCTGCCTATTATGCAGTTGGATAGGTTCCTGTTTTTGTTGCACTCACTGATTCTGCTGAGGAGGTCCTCTGTACTGTCACATACATCTGGGGACATCTTGATTATGGGGCGTATAACCATTGAGAGGAAGTATGAGATCCTGTAGTTGCTAGCTATATTTGCTCCGCATGCAGGCCTTGTTGGTGGTCCTGTTGTCTGGTCGTCAACTGTCTTGTGGTCTTTGCGGAGCCCATACAAGAGTGGTATGCCATTGTTAGACGCCTGGAAGTTGTTGGCAGTGCGTCTGCATGGCTTTAGGATGTCGGTCCACATCATCATGTGAGCGTTGAGGATTTTCTCTCTCCCATCATGTATTTGCTGTGCAATTTCGCTCGTGTTTGTGATGTGGGGTTGCATAGCCTTGATGTAGTTCGGCATGCTGTCTAGACTATATGTTAGACTATATATATGTGTTTGTGTCTATATTGTATCTGTATTTTTTACCGTTGGTCAGTCAATGGTAACATTGAGGACCAAATAAATTAAATTAACCGATATAAAAGACACAGAAGCGAAAACCAACCAAACAGTGAGTGTTATTAATTCTGGCAATATTATTACACAAATATGACCCTCCCCAAGTATAACAATATTTGTTTCGACACACGATTTCATATCAAAAACCTCGCAAAACTATATATATATATATATATATATATATATATATATATAGGAAAATGTTAACCCCGACGGCAGAGCTCAAGCCGTTTAGACGGCTATTTCTGGACGTTATGGTCCATCTGATTCCTTACCACACTTCATTCGTTATATATATATATATATATATATATATATATATATATATATATATATATATATATATATATTAACATATATATATATATATATATATTAACATATATATATATATATATATAAGTATAAGTCGAACGTTTAAATTACGTATAGTCCAGCCGCTATCCACGAATTTACAGAAATCAGATGTTTGACTCCTAGGTGCCGAGTAGCCTGGATATCTGGAAAGGCACCGAAGCAATGGCAATTGGGAGTGATAATCATAATTTTCAAAACGAGAGACGAGAGCGATTGCTCTAATTATAGAGGTATCTTCTCGTTAAGCCACCCTGGTAAAATATATGTTAGGTTTTGGCCTCGGACGTAACACATTCCACCAAATGATTCCCTCTGCAGCAGGTCTTCGAGAAATTATGGAGGTTTTGCAAAGGGGTCTATGTTTCGTGGACCTTAAAAATGCATGGAACCACGTTCCATGACTTATTCTGGAAGATTATGTAGGATTATGGGATCAATCAACTGCTTCTTGTTGCCTTGAAGTCCCTATGTGAATGCCCTAGTATTTGTGTACAGATAAATGGTGTTAACTTAAAACCATACAATGTAGGTGTCGGAATCCACCAAGAATTCTTATCATCGCCTCTTCTGTTCTTAATCTTCATCAACATGATTGGTAGGTATGACAAAATCGGCCTGTAGATGCTCAGTCGACTGGAATTTGCAGATGGTGTGGTCCTGCTTAACTCCTAGCAAGCTGATCCTTGACATGCACTGGATAGATGTGCTGCCGAGTGCCTCACGGCAGGAATTAAAGACAGCGGCAAAGACTGAAACACTATTTCTCTCAGGCAATCCTTCACAATGCACTCTGGATGTGTGTGGAGTTATATGAAGGTAAAGAAATTTAACTATGTTTTCACAAATGGTGAACTGCAAGCGGCTGGATAAAATTCAAGTGTTGCTGGAGCTTGTGCTTAATGCACCAATTTCATCACTTGGTCATCAGAGGAAGGGAGTTTAGTGTAAACCTCAAACGCCTTGTCTTAACTTCAATGTCCATAGCTATCCTTACCTATGAATCTTAGGTAATGACCAGAAGAATACAAGCGTCCGAAATGGATTCTTAGAAGGGAATTTGCACGGAGAACAGGAAGTCGCTCCAAGTAGAGCAGCTACTTCTTCGAATCGAACGATCACAGCTCCTGTACTACAGACATGTGATTAGATTGTCTAGGAAAAGAATCGTTCAACAAGAAACTCAGAGACAACACTAGCCTCATCGTTGGATGAAATTCATGAGCTTGGTCGGTCTTAGTTGGGGATCCAGCCGGGTCATTTAGCGACGACGGTTGCCCCCACGATAAGTGGGCACAAAAAAGAACAAAAGAACTACTGTCACCTACTGATACATCTGGTATAGCTCTCTCAGTCAGTGGATTTAAATTGCTCTATTACTATCGCCACATAATCGACTCCGGTTAAATTGGATTTGAAAAGTATTATAGCGCTCTTTTTGATTCACATGTCATTATGCCTAAAATATATTGCAGTTTTAATTTCTTGCATTAATGACGGCTCTTGTTACTTGTATGATCACATATGTATATATTATATATGGAGTGTTTCGGTACGAATCTTCAAAGAAAACGTTCTCACTAATCTATAATTGAATATAACATAAATCTTTAATAAATAATCTTTCATGTATTTCACACAGTCGCATATAGGCTCGCGTATTTGTATGCAGACATACTGTTATGGATATATATATATATATATATATAAGGGATAACAGGTTATCGTTATGGCAGTCCACTTAGATATAGTCCAGTTGGAGTAGTTCGTGTAGCTGATAATATTAACGTGTGGCTTAGTTTGACTCAACAAGACGTTTCCATAGTGATGCTGCGAGTTCGCGGTGATTTGTATGTAGTTTATTCTTGGAGTAATAATAATTCAAGAAAGAAGAGTGACATGGTTCGCTATACAATAAGGGCTTTATTCACATTGCTGACAATTGTTTCTTTGATACCACACCTATATAAAAACCATCCCTTATGTATCTTCTTCATTTCGCCCGTTCTGATGAAAACGACTGGTTATAAACAAAGTATTGGAGATCGATTGGCGCATAATCAGGCGTATAACGAACTCTAGACCTGCCAGATCAAAGAAATAATTGTCAGCAATGTGAATAAAAGCCCTTATTGTATAGCGAACCATGTCACACTACTTTCTTGAATTATATACATATATATATATATATATATATATGTGTGTGTGTGTGTGTGTGTGTGTGTGTGTGTGTGTGTGTGTGTGTGTGTGTGTGTGTGTGTGTGTGTGTGTAGAATCATATGTAGAAGTATATTAGATAGAATCATACCAAAAAATCACACCTAAAACTATGGAACGGTACTAATAAGGTTATAGATTGGTTCATTAACATACAATTTAAACATAACAAAAAAATCATTCAAATGGAAATTGCAAATTACTCGTAGTTTACTTAGTAGGGCTCCATTGAGAAAGAAATCATCGTCAGAAGGCTTTTCTCACTAGGAGAATATAAAATTCCCGAATTCAAATTACAGACTGGCGCCATACAAAACTGTTCCAGAAGGAGAGTGAATGAATGATGAAATAATTTTTCCTAGTACCGTATGCAAAGACAGAAAGCGTGGTGGACAGTAGAAACGGTAGAGAAACCGTTGGTCGTTTGAACGGCTGCTATTTTTAGTAGCACAGGATTGACCTCTCCACCTCGCTTTCTGTCTTTGCACACGATACTGGGCAACATTGCTTCATCATACATTCCCTCTCATTCTGGAACAGTTTTGTATGGCGCCAGTCTGTAATTTGAACTCGGGAATGTTATATTCTCCGAGTGAGAAAAGCCTTCTGACGATGATCTCTTTCTCAATGGTAATCTGCTTGGATTGTCTATTTGTTTGGGATCTGAAACCGCGGTAAAGGCAGATATAGTAACTACAGTGAAGTTTTTGAAATTTATTTTAAAATTTTTTTCTCTAATTGCTTTCCCTTGATTTTATATATATATATTTGTATGTGTGTGTGTGAGTTTGAGAGAGTATACGTATGTAAACATGAATACTTAAAATTTTATATGATTTCCAGTCGATATCGGTTTATTCTACAAAGATAATTGATCATAGGTATTTATGTTTGTGCATTCATGTATATAAATATGCATTAAAGAGTTGGCGAACTTATATGTTCATTACTGCAACGTAATAATGCTCTGTCTGTTTTCCTTTCTCTCTCTGCCTCTCTCTCTCTCTCCACACACACACGCACACATACATACATATATACATATACATATATATATATATATATATATATATATATATATATATATATATATATATAGGTAAGGAAAAAAGATGAAATCGAAAATGAAACTGGAGTCTTTTTAAGAATATTTATTTGTTTCCTTTACCGGTTTCACAGCACCTATGCTTTTTAAAAGTAGAATTGAGATGGAGGGTTTGTGGTTTTTCTCGCATCTGGTTGGTGTTCGAATGTTACTTCTGTTTTATGTGGAAAAAACTGGCTCGAAATGCTAGGTTTTTTAGAAAGGTAATTTGGTTGGTTGATGGTTGGCACGTGAATAAGTATAATAAATTTCGCGCCAGTTCGCGTTACAAAGTTCTTATTGTATTTGCTTTTAAAAAAGAGGGGGAGCTCAGATTGTTTTTTCATATATGAGTGACATTTGGTTGGTTGATGCAGTCACGTGAATAATCACCATCAACTTTCGCACCAGTTCGTGTTTGAGAGTTCTTTATTGTAATTTTCACTTAAAAAAGTGGCTAAAAAATGTTGAGAGTAACAAGAACCACTATTTAGTCTTAATAAAAATGAATATTATATATATATATATATATATATATATATATATATATATATATATATATATATATATATATATATATATATATATATATATATATATATATATATATACAAGTTAATATAAATTAATATATTTGATAAACACAAATACCAACATATCCGTGTTTGTATTGTAAATGACTATCACTGCTCCTTTGTTGAGCTAACTTTAGCCCCATATAAACGGCTGTTATTTCTAGCAGCACGAGTATGAGGCAGCTAGACACTAGATAACCATGTGTGAAAAACCATGTGCGTTAAACAGTCTTTTTAAATATTTTGAAGTGAAACATACCAATTTTTCTAGTGCTTGCTGAGGAGATCAAAATGCGGTATTCTTTCACTTTTTCATTTTTCGAAACATATTTGGATTTTAAGGTTTAAACCTGTCTACGGAACAGGTTTTATTTTGAAATTTAAATTTGTCCAAGCACCACGGCCATTTGCCAATATGCTTTGTTTTTATTGATTTATTATTTTAAATCGAGACAGGCAAACGGTATTATTACAATTAGTATATTTCAATCTAGCTTACTTAGTCATTTACAATACAAACACGGATATGTTGGTATTTGTGTTTATCAAATATATTAATTTATATTAACTTGTATTACACGGCTCAGAAATACTTCTTTCTTTGAGCTATTTCATTGTAAAGAACTGCCTGAGTTTTGAACTCATTATTAATAGTATATCTGAATATATATGCTTATCAATTACACATTTTTCTGTTCTCTTCACATATCTGTTCTCATTTCTGCTCAGAAGTACAATGACAAGTATTATTTAAATGACAGGTTTGATAGTAAAAACAATGTGTTTACTAAATACCTGCCATCTTCATGCCAGCTTTTCATTGAAATGATGTCTCCTGATGCTCTTTCAATTGCTAGTCGCTAGTTTTCAATGTTTATACTGATCAACACTTTAAACATCTTTATATCTTTATCTGTATTACATCTCTCTCTCTCTCTCTCTCTCTCTCTCTCTCTCTCTCTCTCTCTCTCTCTCTCTCTCTCTCTCTCTTTCTTTCTCTCTCTCTCTCTCTTTCTCTCTCTCTCTTTATATATATATACTGAGAGAGAGAGAGAGATGTGTAATACAGATAAAGATATATATATATATATATATATATATAATTGGCAGAATCACCATGATAGCGTTTAAACAAAATAAGGGTGTACATGAAAGCATATACTATATGTCTCAATACAATAAATATATGGGAGCCTCGCTATCAAAGAAAAATATGTTTCTCTCTTTTTCCTGTGAACATGACACAGCTTGTCAGTAGCAGTCGAAAAGGCGGACCTCGCGATTTCAAGATTCGTTAATCCCCCATCAGTGACATTCGTTCAATAGGCACTAACATTAAAATAGTCTATATAGGTTTTGTGTGCTGCAGATGTTCATTTACATATAGTGCAGACTTGGAATGTTATAATTAATTGGCAGTAGCACTAAGACAGTGTTTAATCATAAAGGGGTGTATATGAAAGCATATAGTATATGTTTATGTGCAATAATCTTATGGGAGTCATGCGATCAACGAAAAATAAGTTTTTTTATAATGAAAAAATTGTTTTTCTCTATTTTCCTTTGTGATCACGACACATGTGTCAGTAGCAGTCGAGAATGCCAGACTGCACTGTTTCAAGATACTCTACTCTCTCATCAGTGGTATTCATTAAACTATTACTGACATGAAAATAGACTAGAGTTTGAGTGGTGAACAAAAGAGAGAAAAACAATTTTTAGTAACGAAAAAATGTTTTCTTTGATAGCGAGGCTCCCATATGGTTATATGCTTTCATATACTCCCCTATTATATATATATATAATGATTAATAGGGCTGAGGCAGCAACTGAAGAAAAAGCAAATTGAACGTTTTATATTTTAATGTCAAATCGACATACGAAATAGGTTAGATAAGTTCGGCTTCTCATTAACACTTTGCTTTGTAGTATTACAGTTAAACACATAAACCTAACACATATACCTAACACCCACGGTATAAACGTATTAATTGAAATACACCAATGCATAGTGTAAATATATGCTAGTGTGTGTGTCTATTAAAATATATAATTGGCTAACAGAATTCATAGATAATAACATACCTCAGGAAAAAATATTTAACTCGGCTTTGTTGGGAGATAAAAGTTAAAGAGTGTCAGGAAAGAAGACTATAAAGTAATTGCCTTAATTATTTCTTTGTGTATTTATTTATTAGTATTTAAACGAATAAAGATTCACTAAAGAAGCAGACAGCGGGTAAAAGATGGAGATAAAAGTCGAAAGAAGTGAAAGGAAAACAGGAATAAAAGAAGAACGGGTGAGAGAAAGAAATGGAAGGAATAAAAAAGACAAATGAAGTGGTCGATTAACAAAAGAATTTGCTTAGAAACGAACTGATTTCTTTGGTTACTAATCAAAACAGAATAAGTGAGGATGTGATGTGAAAATAAAAACTGAGACAAAAACTCCAACGAAAATATAGGGTGGGAGTGAAAATAAAGTAAAAAAGAGTGAATAACGTGAAGTATTGAAGATGTTGAAAATCAATTCCCAGCCTAGGATCTTTGAGTTATGTTCAAAATTCAAAGTATTCTATTAAAAAGATAATACACACAGACAATTGGGTCCACAGTCTTCTCTGTGTATAAATGTTCTGTTTTCTATTTCGATAATTATTATCACCTTATAACAATCTAGGAGGAGAACATTTGACATGGAATGAGATATCCGTGCGAAACTTCATTTAAGTAAAAGGTGTCATTATTGAAAAGTCTGTAGAGGAATTAGACATGAAGAAGGAATACGGTGTAAGAATGAACAATGGAAAAGGAGTACACAATGATAGAGGAAGCAATGGCCCTTAACGCTTGAAGGGATCATAATTGTACTATCATGATATACGACATGTCTTGAGTATTTTAACACTGGAGGTGCCCATCACTCTCTAGGTCAGAACGCAACCAACCACAAACAAGAAATTCCAATTCATAGAGGCTACGAAATGTTTCAATAGCTGAAACTTCTTTATAGCTGTCCTTGCTTTTCGCCTTTTCTTAGTTTTGATTGTTTTGCCTATTTTATTGTTCTCTCCCTTCCCTCTCGCTTTATTTTTTTTTATAAGGGGTATACGATATATTTCCCAGCCTGACATAGCTTTCGAGCTCTGCAAAAACGTTTAGATTGATTAAATGAATAACATAAATAGAATCCATAAAAGAATGGATCATCTGAGGAGTAGTAGTGGTTTGAAGAAGTGAGTTTTTAGAGTTGCAAGAAAACCTCTCAGATCATCTGCTCTTTGATTTAATTAAATCTCAAAGACCTCCGACAGATTCTGAGTGCGGCTTACAAGAGTTCCTTTTTTCAGTTCAGCATTTTTTTCTTTTTACAACACCATAACAACTTGTGTGTGTGTGTGTGTGTGTGTGTGTGTGTGTGTGTGTGTGTGTGTGTGTGTGTGTGTGTGTGTGTGTGTGTGTGTGTGTGTGTGTGTGTGTGTGTGTGTGTGTGTGTGCGTTCTACGGGCATATCCCGCAGAAGCCAAATTTTCCTTTCATCTTTCTTGTCACAATAAAATTATATTAGAATATAACTCAACATAATTTAATACCACACGCGTGTTTGCCACTTCACCTCAATCAGTTAAATGGGTTGTGGTATAACAGGGATTAAGAATGCATCTATTATTTCTTTTTCTTTTTTTTTTTTTTGGCTTAACCGACCACGCCACATAGCAAGGTTCTTTTCTTATCTTCTTATCAAAGAGTAGTGCATTTGGCTGATTTCACTATATTTAGCTTTTTGCATTCTCTCTCTCTCTTTCTCTCTGTCTCTCAAAACCGATACCAATCCTATTTTCGAATTCTATGAAACTATTAAATATTTCTAAATATGGGTATTGATTTCTAAAGCAGAGATAGGAGTTAGTTTTATTCATCTTGATTGAAAATTCGGAAACTATCAACTTGATGATTATTTCGTTAAACCTCCTAGAAAGATTTTAAAAAAGTAGTGTTAGATGGAATTTGTTCAACACCTGAGATAATTCTCTTGGGGCGCAATGCTGCTTCTGTCTGTACGGGTATATAAGATTTGTATAGAAAAATATTATAAAAATTAGAAAATTTGATAAGATTCCGAACTGTCTTGCAGCTTTATTGTGTTAAGCAGATGGAAGATAAATGTATATAACTTGAGGGAATATCATACAAAGAATTGTGTATGATATGATAGCAGATCCTCCGTCGGTTTTGATGATGAGCACCCCGATAAATTAAACTACATATGTATTAAATCAACCTATAAGTGGTTGCATGTTCCAGAAACAAGTGTATCAATGGAATTCTGAGGCTGAATCAGCATGACACGATGCTGACCCTTTCAATTACAGGTGCAATCTATTTGACAGATTTCTATATTTTCTCCGTCAGTTTCTGAGACTACACTTGGATCGGTACTCATTTAACTGAATGTAACTCATATACATAATCAAATATATACAGTGTATTTGAACACAGGATATCTCAGGTTATTTACAAATATTTTATCTGCTCGGTCATTTATATTTTCACATCTCATTATTTAATCTATAGTGCTATTTGATATAGATATCCAAAAAGCCAATCATTATTCACTGCATAAATACGATGGACATCGATAGTTTCCGTCTAACAAATTCTACACACAGGGCATTGGTCTTCCCGGTTCAACAGAGAGAAACATTAGCTTTCGGCTCTAATCCGAAACCACGTGATTGTGAAGAAAACATATAAAGCCATCTCCCTACTAGTACCGGTCTCTTCTTTGTTAATTTGTATTATCTAAGTGCCATACACGTCAGCATGAACATATTTATTTAATGTCACCCATAATTCATTCATTGTATCTTAAGTGAAGCAGATTACGTGTGTTAAATGTGGAACCCGTAAATCATTTTTGCACTGCTTACGCTTTGTTAAGGCAATTCTCTAATTGAATCAATCACAACAGTGCCGGTACATATATTAACCATAGGGAGAACGAAAGGTGAATTCAACTCTGATTAAATCTGAAAATCGAAGCATCCTGTCACATCGCCATCCACACTTACAAAATAACCATACAGTCTTGAAATGGAGCATATTGGATAATATAATCCTAAATACGGAACACCAAATAAAGTTCTGCTTAATGAGAACCTCTATAGGGTCGTTTGACCAGCTTCAAATAGAAGCCAAATCTCCTTCAAAACACTTCAAATTTGCAAAACCCAATGAGTAATGTTATTTCTGCTTATCTTTAGTTTTCCCTGTGTTATATGATGAGATAAATCTCTTATATTGAAGGGTGATTTTCTGCAATTTTCCAGCTATTGTTTTGCAGGCAGAAATATATTTGACATAACAATCTAAAGAACCATCTGTCAGTTTCATTGTATAATACTACTGCGGGGAGTTTTGTTGATTTGTTTTGGGTTTTCTGTGGCTTATTTAGAGGAAGAGGAGAAGTACCCAAGACTTTTTAACAGTCCTCAGAAATTGATGGGAGGAAGGACTGGGAGAGAAAGTTACCGTCGTTGGTTTCTAGTAGTCTGCCAAGGAATAGATATTAAAACTGGTGACGGATTGTTTCCCACCCTATAAGAGGAGCAGTCTCTCTGGCGGGCTTCCATACATTTTTCCAAAAATTTTTTGTTTACCAAATTTCATTTGTAATGCTTTGGTCGATTGCAGGGTGTAGGAAACTTGTCCAAGAACCTTACGGAGGGATAGAATAGAAAATAACGTAGTAACGAAGCGAAATACTTGATCACAGAACAAAACCTTGTTGTCATTCTCAGTTACTTGAGGAAAATCGCTCCAGTCATGACCATCCTCTTTTTTGTATATCAAAACATACATAGTAGAATACGGCTTACCTTTTTTAAAAACGGTAGGGTGTAATTTAAAGGTTTGCCAGTTATTTCTAAGATGTCGAGTAACCACGTAGAGACTCTCTTATTGACTCCTAACTATAAGGTTAAATGACTCGATCATTAACAAATCGCATTACTGACAGCTGGATATGAACCTCCAACTGAAGGATACGAACTCCTTAGGACTAATTTGTTAGTTATTATTTATTAAATAGATAAAAATCCATATTTGTCTAGAATATAACTTTAAGTATTCGAGTACAATTTTATATATCTATCCATGTACATATGTTGTTGATTTTTCTATCTCATTCATTGATTTCAATGCATTTAAATATGCAATTAATTATTTTATATCATATTTATGACTGACGAAGGGAGTCGAAATATTAATGAACGTTCGTTACAGTCTCTAAATATACATTCGGCAATTTGATTAATTCATTAACACCATAAATTCATTAACAAAATTTATTCCTGCACAAATATTCAATGCAATTAATAAATGTATTAGATAATTACTAAAGGTAGTCACATAATGCAATTTCCCATAATCTTAAAACGAAAATATTATATTTATATAAATCTCTTGTTTTTTCTCTTTTTTTCTTTGTTTTTCAAAGCATTTACTCTTCCAAAACAATATATTTTCTTGGTAAGAAATAGTGTTGTATCCATTGAAATAGGCCTAGAATGTCTCGGCTATTTATTCTAACATTTCCAAATCCATGAAAAGAAAACTTCACATGATTTGTTCAAGCCCTTGGATCTGAAAACTGTAAGTATAAAGAACGAGTAAAATAAAATATCATGGTGCACAGAAACACTAACGTTATTCAGGTTAATATATTTTGTATAAGCACAAAAGTGCAATAGTGTGACTAGCCAAATATGTTATTTAATACCTCTGCAGATATTGTTATTTTTTACTGTGAATTTACTGTGAAACAGAGTAATTCATTAATGTTATAAGAGCTGTGTGTTGACAAACTCGTTAGAGAGTTGGACAAAATGCCTTGTGTTTTTATTCCAGCACTTTACGCCAAAGCCAATCTTGACTTGTATCCTTCAGAGGAAGATAAAATATAGTACCAATTAAGTACCTCTATATAGGAAGGCTTGGTTGTAGTGTGACGCAGACTTATTGAATAGCATACGACTAATATTAGAAACTAGGTTTCATATACTAAGTTTTAATAAAGAAGAGTTTAACACTCCAAACTTTTAACGGTGTCTTCAAACTCGACTAAGCGCCTGACGACTAGGTCACAAATTTGATCGCTCTATTTTGGGAAATAAGGGTGAGACTAGCAACCGCAAGAACAGTCCTGAGTACACTTAGCAGCCTTTAGAAGGATAGAGCTCTTACAAAGCCCACCAAAAATAAAGTAATCAAATCATTAGTGTGGCCAGTGGACTTTGAAGGCATCTGGCTTGAAATGACTAAGTGCATTTCAAATATCATGCTATATGCGTGCACTCAGAATTAGCTGGACAGCTCACAGAACAAATGAATCTGTCCTGGAAGAGATTGGTGCCAATCGACAGTTGGTTGAAACAGTAAGGAAGAGGAAACTTCAGTATTTTGGTCATGTCATCAGGGCGCAAAATTTGATTACCCAAATCGTTGTGAGGAAAGAATACAATGGAAAAGGGCCAAGGAACAGCATAAAAGGAGATATACAGATGATGTTAAGGAATGGACAGGAGGAGTTTGGCGGAATGTACGGCAATAGTAGGATACAGGAAAAGATGGAGAGGGCTGGTCCATAAGTCCATGACCCTGACCCTCAGATGGGATGAGGCTAGGCTATTTTGGTGGGAAGGTTAAAATTTGGCCTTGAAAGCCTCAGGTAGTGTTTTTTATCGTTTATGAACATAAATAAGTAATATATATAGTGTCTGTACGCATGTGTTTATCAAATAAGCTTATGTGTGTGCATGAATACACATACAATTTCTCTGCGTGTGTTTATTTATACGATGACTCTGTATCGAAACGTATGTGAAGATTAAAATATTTTGGTTAAAAATAGTCATGTACGCAATCCATGCAAACCTTCACATACGTTTCGATACAGAGTCATCGTATAAATAAACACACGCAGAGAAATTCTATGTGTATTTACACACACACATAAGCTTGTTTGATAAACACATGCGTACAGACACTATACAAAAGAAACGCACACGTACACACATGCACACACATACATATACACACCCACTTTCACAAACACACGAATACAATGTAAATCAATAATGAAAGTAAGTGTTTGTGCTGGAGAAAAATGCGGTGGTGGTGGTAGTGGTGGTTGGTGATGCTGGAGAAATGTGGTAGTGGTGGTGGTGTCAGTGGCGGCGGCGGTGGTGGTGGTGGTGGTGGTGGTGGTGGCACTGGCGGTGGTGGTTGCGGTGGTGGTGGTGGTGGTGGTGGTGATGTGCTTTTCGTTTACATTCAATGTTGGCTTTAAGTATTTCTTGAAGTAAATCTAATCCAACATACCTTTTGGTCTCCAAGTATTCTTTACTAAGCAACGCAGCTGTGTATTCGTGTCAACTAGGACCCTAATCATTTGTAAATATCCACCAACAAGAACACCAAGAGAAAACCAGCTTACAGGAATTGAATTTGTACTGTTTCTCTTGTGAAGTGTCGTTGTTGTGGCTGTTATTTTTGCCGCCATCGTCGTTATTGTCAATTGTGGTTGTTTTGATGTATTGTCGCTGTTGTATCGTGGTTGTTTTAATTGTTTGATAGTCGCCGTTGTTTTCGTTGTTGTGATGGTCGTGGTTATTTTAATTGTTGTGATGGTCATGGTTATTTTAGTTATGATGGTCGTGGTTCTTTTAGTTGTTGTGAAGGTCGTGGTTGTTTTAGTTTTTGTGATGGCCGTGGTTGTTTTATTTGTGATGGTTGTTTTCGTTGTTGTTATGGTCGTGGTTGTTTTAGTTGTTGTGATGGTTGTTTTCGTTGTTGTAATGGTCGTGATTGTTTAGTTGTTGTGAGGTCACGGTTGGATTAGTTGTTGTGAGGTCGCGATTGTTTTAGTTGTGGTGATGGTCGTGGTTGTTTTAGTTGTGATGGTCGTGGTTGCATTAGTTGTTGTGATGGTCGTGGTTGTTTTAGTTGTTGTGATGGTCGTGGTAGTTTTAGTTGTTGTGGAGATCGTGGTTGTTTTAGTTGTTGTGATGGTCGTGTTGTTTTAGGTGTGATGGTCGTGGTTGTTTTAATTGTTGTGATGGTCGTGGTTGTTTTAATTGTTGTGATGGTCGGGAATGTTTTAGTTGTTGTGGAGGTCGTGGTTGTTTTAGTTGTTGTGGAGGTTGTGGTTGTTTTAGTTGTTGTGGAGGTTGTGGTTGTTTTAGTTGTTGTGATGGTCGTGTTGTTTTAGTTGTGATGGTCGTGGTTGTTTTAGTTGTTGTGATGGTCGTGGTTGTTTTAGTTGCTGTGATGGTCGTGGTGGTGTTAGTTATTGTGATGGTCGTGGTTGTTTTAGTTGTTGTGATGGTCGTGGTTGTTTTCGTTGTTGTCATTGTCGTGGTTGTTTTAGTTGTCGTGATGGTTGTTTTAGTTGTTGTGCTGGTCGTGGTTGTTTTAGTTGTTGTGATGGTTGTGGTTGTTTTAGTTATTGTGATGGCCGTGGTTGCTTTAGTTGTGATGGTCATGGTTGATTTAATTGTTGTGGAGGTCGTGGTTGTTTTAGTTGTTGTGGAGTTCGTGGTTGTTTTAGTTGCTGTGATGGTCGTGGTAGTTTTAGTTGTTGTTATGGTTGTTTTAGTTGTTCTGATGGTCGTGGTTGTTTTAGTTGTTCTGATGGTCGTGGTTGTTTTAGTTGTTGTGATGGTCGTGGTTGTTTTAGTTGTTGTGATGGTCGTGGTTGTTTTAGTTCTGATGGTCGTGGTTGTTTAGTTGTTGTGATGGTCGTGGTTGTTCTAATGGTTGTGATGGTCGTGGTTGTTTTAGTTCTGATGTTCGGGGTTTTTTATTTGTGGTGGTCGTGGTTGTTTTAGTTCTGATGGTCGTGGTTGTTTTAGTTGAGTGATGGTTATGGTTGTTTTAGTTGTTGTGATGGCCGTGGTTGTTAGTGGTTGTGATTGTTCTGGTACTTTTAATTGTTGTGATGGTCGTGGTTGTTTTAGTTGTTGTGATGGTCGTGGTTATCTTAGTTTTTGTGATGGTCGTGGTTGTTATAGTTGTAATGGTCGTTGTTGTTTTAGTTATTGTGATGTTCGTGGTTGGTTTAGTCGTTGTGATGGTCGTGGTTGTATTAGTTGTTGTGATGGTCGTGATTGTTTTAGGTGTTGTGGTGGTCTAGGTTGTTTTAGTTGTTGTGATGGTCGTGGTTCTTTTAGTTGGGATGGTCTTGTGGTTTTAGTTGTTCTGATGGTCGTGGATTGTTTTGGTCGTGATGGTCGTGGTTGTTTTAATTGTTGTGATGTTCGTGGTTGTTTTAGTTGTGATGGTCGTGGTTGTTTTAGTTATTGTGATGGTCGTGGTTGTTTTAGTTGTTGTGATGGTAGTGGTTGTTTTAGTTGTTGTGATGGTCGTGTTGTTTTAGTTGTTGTGATGGTTGTTTTCGTTGTTGTCATTGTCGTGGTTGTTTTAGTTGTGATGGTCGTGGTTGCATTAGTTGTTGTGATGGTCGTGGTTGTTTTAGTTGTTGTGATGGTCGTGGTAGTTTTAGTTGTTGTGGAGATCGTGGTTGTTTTAGTTGTTGTGATGGTCGTGTTGTTTTAGGTGTGATGGTCGTGGTTGTTTTAATTGTTGTGATGGTCGTGGTTGTTTTAATTGTTGTGATGGTCGGGAATGTTTTAGTTGTTGTGGAGGTCGTGGTTGTTTTAGTTGTTGTGGAGGTTGTGGTTGTTTTAGTTGTTGTGGAGGTTGTGGTTGTTTTAGTTGTTGTGATGGTCGTGTTGTTTTAGTTGTGATGGTCGTGGTTGTTTTAGTTGTTGTGATAGTCGTGGTTGTTTTAGTTGCTGTGATGGTCGTGGTGGTTTTAGTTATTGTGATGGTCGTGGTTGTTTTAGTCGTTGTGATGGTCGTGGTTGTTTTCGTTGTTGTCATTGTCGTGGTTGTTTTAGTTGTCGTGATGGTTGTTTTAGTTGTTGTGCTGGTCGTGGTTGTTTTAGTTGTTGTGATGGTTGTGGTTGTTTTAGTTATTGTGATGGCCGTGGTTGCTTTAGTTGTGATGGTCATGGTTGATTTAATTGTTGTGGAGGTCGTGGTTGTTTTAGTTGTTGTGGAGTTCGTGGTTGTTTTAGTTGCTGTGATGGTCGTGGTAGTTTTAGTTGTTGTGATGGTTGTTTTAGTTGTTCTGATGGTCGTGGTTGTTTTAGTTGTTCTGATGGTCGTGGTTGTTTTAGTTGTTGTGATGGTCGTGGTTGTTTTAGTTGTTGTGATGGTCGTGGTTGTTTTAGTTCTGATGGTCGTGGTTGTTTAGTTGTTGTGATGGTCGTGGTTGTTCTAATGGTTGTGATGGTCGTGGTTGTTTTAGTTCTGATGTTCGGGGTTGTTTTATTTGTGGTGGTCGTGGTTGTTTTAGTTCTGATGGTCGTGGTTGTTTTAGTTGAGTGATGGTTATGGTTGTTTTAGTTGTTGTGATGGCCGTGGTTGTTAGTGGTTGTGATTGTTCTGGTACTTTTAATTGTTGTGATGGTCGTGGTTGTTTTAGTTGTTGTGATGGTCGTGGTTATCTTAGTTTTTGTGATGGTCGTGGTTGTTATAGTTGTAATGGTCGTTGTTGTTTTAGTTATTGTGATGTTCGTGGTTGGTTTAGTCGTTGTGATGGTCGTGGTTGTATTAGTTGTTGTGATGGTCGTGATTGTTTTAGGTGTTGTGGTGGTCTAGGTTGTTTTAGTTGTTGTGATGGTCGTGGTTCTTTTAGTTGGGATGGTCTTGTGGTTTTAGTTGTTCTGATGGTCGTGGATTGTTTTGGTCGTGATGGTCGTGGTTGTTTTAATTGTTGTGATGTTCGTGGTTGTTTTAGTTGTGATGGTCGTGGTTGTTTTAGTTATTGTGATGGTCGTGGTTGTTTTAGTTGTTGTGATGGTTGTGGTTGTTTTAGTTGTTGTGATGGTCGTGTTGTTTTAGTTGTTGTGATGGTTGTTTTCGTTGTTGTCATTGTCGTGGTTGTTTTAGTTGTCGTGATGGTCGTGGTTGTTTTAGTTGTTGTGATGGTCGTGGTTGTTTTAGTTGTTGTGATGGTTTTTTTCGTTGTTGTCATTGTCGTGGTTGTTTTAGTTGTCGTGATGGTTGTTTTAGTTGTTGTGCTGGTCGTGGTTGTTTTAGTTGTTGTGATGGTTGTGGTTGTTTTACTTATTGTGATGGCCGTGGTTGCTTTAGTTGTGATGGTCATGGTTGTTTTAGTTGTTGTGATGGTCGTGGTTGATTTAGTTGTTGTGGAGGTCGTGGTTGTTTTAGTTGTTGTGATGGTTGTGTTGTTTTAGTAGTGCTGGTCGTAGTTCTTTTAGTTGTTTTGATGGTCGTGGTTGTTTTAATTGCTGTGGAAGTCGTGGTTGATTTAGTTGTTGTGGACTTCGTGGATGTTTTAGTTGTTGTGATGGTCGTGGTTGTTTAGTTGTTGTGATAGTCGTGGTTGTTTTAATGGTTGTGATGGTCGTGGTTGTTTTAGTTGTGATGTTCGGGGTTGTTTTAGTTGTGATGGTCGTGGTTGTTTTAGTTGTTGTGATGGGCGTGGTTGTGTTAGTTGTTGTGATGATTGT
The DNA here is from genome assembly GCA_964016885.1 of Eledone cirrhosa. NCBI lineage: Eukaryota > Metazoa > Mollusca > Cephalopoda > Octopoda > Eledonidae > Eledone > Eledone cirrhosa. Next base: position 272,621,773 of record OZ024743.1, on the reverse strand, counting down.
GTTTGTTTTAATTGTGATGGTCGTGGTTTTTTTAGGTGTTGTGATGGTTGTGGTTCTTTTAGTTGTGATGGTTTTGGTTGTTTAGTTGTTGTGATGGTCGTGGTTGTCTTAGTTGTTGTGATGGTCGTGGTTGTTTTAGTTGTTGTGATGGTCGTGGTTGTTTTATTTGTGATGTTCGTGGTTGTTTTAGTTGTTATGATGATGGTGTTGGTTTTAGTTATTGTGATGGTCGTGGTTGTTTTAGTTGATGATCGTGATTGTTTTAGTTGTTGTGATGGTCGTGGTTGTTTTGGTTGTGATGGTCGTGGTTGTTTTAGTTGTTGTGATGTTCGTGGTTGTTTTAGATGTGATGGTCGTTGTTGTTTTAGTTAATGTGATGTTCGTGGTTGGTTTAGTCGTTTTGATGGTCGTGGTTGTATTAGTTGTTGTGATTGTCGTGATTGTTTTAGGTGTTGTGGTGGTCTTGGTTGTTTTAGTTGTTGTGATGGTCGTGGTTCTTTTAGTTGGGATGGTCTTGTGGTTTTAGTTGTTCTGATGGTCGTGGATTGTTTTGGTTGTGATGGTCGTGGTTGTTTTAGTTGTTGTGATGTTCCTGGTTGTTTTAGTTGTGATGGTCGTGGTTGTTTTAGTTATTGTGATGGTCGTGGTTGTTTTAGTTGTTGTGATGGTCGTGGTTGTTTTAGTTGTTGTGATGGTCGTGTTGTTTTAGTTGTTGTGATGGTTGTTTTCGTTGTTGTCATTGTCGTGGTTGTTTTAGTTGTCGTGATGGTCGTGGTTATTTTAGTTGTTGTGATGGTCGTGGTTGTTTTCGTTGTTGTGATGGTTGTGGTTGTTTGAGTTATTGTGATGGTCGTGGTTGTTTTAGTTGTTGTGATGGTCGTGGTTGTTTTAGTTGTTGTAATGGTTTGTTTCGTTGTTGTCATTGTTGTGGTTGTTTTAGTTGTCGTGATGGTTGTTTTAGTTGTTGTGCTGGTCGTGATTGTTTTAGTTGTTGTGATGGTTGTTATTGTTATAGTTATTGTGAAGGCCGTGGTTGCTTTAGTTGTGATGGTCATGGTTGTTTTAGTTGTTGTGATGGTCGTGGTTGATTTTGTTGTTGTGGAGATCGTGGTTGTTTTAGTTGTTGTGATGGTTGTGTTGTTTTAGTAGTGCTGGTCGTGGTTCTTTTAGTTGTTTTGATGGTCGTGGTTGTTTTAATTGCTGTGGAAGTCGTGGTTGATTTAGTTGTTGTGGACTTCGTGGATGTTTTAGTTGTTGTGATGGTCGTGGTTGTTTAGTTGTTGTGATGGTCGTGGTTGTTTTAATGGTTGTGATGGTCGTGGTTGTTTTAGTTGTGATGTTCGGGGTTGTTTTAGTTGTGATGGTCGTGGTTGTTTTAGTTGTTGTGATGTTCGTGGTTGTTTTAGTTGTGATGGTCGTTGTTGTTTTAGTTATTGTGATGTTCGTGGTTGGTTTAGTCGTTTTGATGGTCGTGGTTGTATTAGTTGTTGTGATTGTCGTGATTGTTTTAGGTGTTGTGGTGGTCTTGGTTGTTTTAGTTGTTGTGATGGTCGTGGTTCTTTTAGTTGGGGTGGTCTTGTGGTTTTAGTTGTTCTGATGGTCGTGGATTGTTTTGGTTGTGATGGTCGTGGTTGTTTTAGTTGTTGTGATGTTCGTGGTTGTTTTAGTTGTGATGGTCGTGGTTGTTTTAGTTATTGTGATGGTCGTGGTTGTTTTAGTTGTTGTGATGGTCGTGGTTGTTTTAGTTGTTGTGATGGTCGTGTTGTTTTAGTTGTTGTGATGGTTGTTTTCGTTGTTGTCATTGTCGTGGTTGTTTTAGTTGTCGTGATGGTCGTGGTTGTTTTAGTTGTTGTGATGGTCGTGGTTGTTTTCGTTGTTGTGATGGTTGTGGTTGTTTTAGTTGTTGTGATGGTTGTGGTTGTTTTAGTTATTGTGATGGCCGTGGTTGCTTTAGTTGTGATGGTCATGGTTGTTTTAGTTGTTGTGATGGTCGTGGTTGATTTTGTTGTTGTGGAGGTCGTGGTTGTTTTAGTTGTTGTGATGGTTGTGTTGTTTTAGTAGTGCTGGTCGTGGTTCTTTTAGTTGTTTTGATGGTCGTGGTTGTTTTAGTTGTTGTGATGGTTTTTTTCGTTGTTGTCATTGTCGTGGTTGTTTTAGTTGTCGTGATGGTTGTTTTAGTTGTTGTGCTGGTCGTGGTTGTTTTAGTTGTTGTGATGGTTGTGGTTGTTTTAGTTATTGTGATGGCCGTGGTTGCTTTAGTTGTGATGGTCATGGTTGTTTTAGTTGTTGTGATGGTCGTGGTTGATTTTGTTGTTGTGGAGGTCGTGGTTGTTTTAGTTGTTGTGATGGTTGTGATGTTTTAGTAGTGCTGGTCGTGGTTCTTTTAGTTGTTTTGATGGTCGTGGTTGTTATAATTGCTGTGGAAGTCGTGGTTGATTTAGTTGTTGTGGACTTCGTGGATGTTTTAGTTGTTGTGATGGTCGTGGTTGTTTAGTTGTTGTGATGGTCGTGGTTGTTTTAATGGTTGTGATGGTCGTGGTTGTTTTAGTTGTGATGTTCGTGGTTGTTTTAGTTGTTATGATGATGGTGTTGGTTTTAGTTATTGTGATGGCCGTGGTTGTTTTAGTTGATGATCGTGATTGTTTTAGTTGTTGTGATGGTCGTGGTTGTTTTGGTTGTGATGGTCGTGGTTGTTTTAGTTGTTGTGATGTTCGTGGTTGTTTTAGTTGTGATGGTCGTGGTTGTTTTAGTTGCTGTGATGGTCATGGTGGTTTTAGTTATTGTGATGGTCGTGGTTGTTTTAGTTGTTGTGATGGTCGTGGTTGTTTTAGTTGTTGTGATGGTCGTGTTGTTTTAGTTGTTGTGATGGTTGTTTTCGTTGTTGTCATTGTCGTGGTTGTTTTAGTTGACGTGATGGTCGTGGTTGTTTTAGTTGTTGTGATGGTCGTGGTTGTTTTAGTTGTTGTGATGGGTTTTTTCGTTGTTGTCATTGTCGTGGTTGTTTTAGTTGTCGTGATGGTTGTTTTAGTTATTGTGCTGGTCGTGGTTGTTTTAGTTGTTGTGATGGTTGTGGTTGTTTTAGTTATTGTGATGGCCGTGGTTGCTTTAGTTGTGATGGTCATGGTTGTTTTAGTTGTTGTGATGGTCGTAGTTGATTTAGTTGTTGTGGAGGTCGTGGTTGTTTTAGTTGTTGTGATGGTTGTGTTGTTTTAGTAGTGCTGGTCGTAGTTCTTTTAGTCGTTTTGATGGTCGTGGTTGTTTTAATTGCTGTGGAAGTCGTGGTTGATTTAGTTGTTGTGGACTTCGTGGATGTTTTAGTTGTTGTGATGGTCGTGGTTGTTTAGTTGTTGTGATAGTCGTGGTTGTTTTAATGGTTGTGATGGTCGAGGTTGTTTTAGTTGTGATGTTCGGGGTTGTTTTAGTTGTGATGGTCGTGGTTGTTTTAGTTGTTGTGATGGGCGTGGTTGTGTTAGTTGTTGTGATGATTGTGTTTGTTTTAATTGTGATGGTCGTGGTTTTTTAGGTGTTGTGATGGTTGTGGTTCTTTTAGTTGTGATGGTTTTGGTTGTTTAGTTGTTGTGATGGTCGTGGTTGTTTTCGTTGTTGTGATGGTGGTGGTTGTTTTAGTTATTGTGATGGTCGTGGTTGTTTTAGTTGTTGTGATGGTCGTGGTTGTTTTAGTTGTTGTAATGGTTTGTTTCGTTGTTGTCATTGTCGTGGTTGTTTTAGTTGTCGTGATGGTTGTTTTAGTTGTTGTGCTGGTCGTGGTTGTTTTAGTTGTTGTGATGGTTGCGGTTGTTTTAGTTATTGTGAAGGCCGTGGTTGCTTTAGTTGTGATGGTCATGGTTGTTTTAGTTGTTGTGATGGTCGTGGTTGATTTTGTTGTTGTGGAGGTCGTGGTTGCTTTAGTTGTTGTGATGGTTGTGTTGTTTTAGTAGTGCTGGTCGTGGTTCTTTTAGTTGTTTTGATGGTCGTGGTTGTTTTAATTGCTGTGGAAGTCGTGGTTGATTTAGTTGTTGTGGACTTCGTGGATGTTTTAGTTGTTGTGATGGTCGTGGTTGTTTAGTTGTTGTGATGGTCGTGGTTGTTTTAATGGTTGTGATGGTCGTGGTTGTTTTAGTTGTGATGTTCGTGGTTGTTTTAGTTGTTATGATGATGGTGTTGGTTTTAGTTATTGTGATGGTCGTGGTTGTTTTAGTTGATGATCGTGATTGTTTTAGTTGTTGTGATGGTCGTGGTTGTTTTGGTTGTGATGGTCGTGGTTGTTTTAGTTGTTGTGATGTTCGTGGTTGTTTTAGTTGTGATGGTCGTGGTTGTTTTAGTTGTTGTGATGGTTGTGTTGTTTTAGTAGTGCTGGTCGTAGTTCTTTTAGTTGTTTTGATGGTCGTGGTTGTTTTAATTGCTGTGGAAGTCGTGGTTGATTTAGTTGTTGTGGACTTCGTGGATGTTTTAGTTGTTGTGATGGTCGTGGTTGTTTAGTTGTTGTGATGGTCGTGGTTGTTTTAATGGTTGTGATGGTCGTGGTTGTTTTAGTTGTGATGTTCGGGGTTGTTTTAGTTGTGATGGTCGTGGTTGTTTTAGTTGTTGTGATGGGCGTGGTTGTGTTAGTTGTTGTGATGATTGTGTTTGTTTTAATTGTGATGGTCGTGGTTTTTTTAGGTGTTGTGATGGTTGTGGTTCTTTTAGTTGTGATGGTTTTGGTTGTTTAGTTGTTGTGATGGTCGTGGTTGTCTTAGTTGTTGTGATGGTCGTGGTTGTTTTACTTGTTGTGATGGTCGTGGTTGTTTTATTTGTGATGTTCGTGGTTGTTTTAGTTGTTATGGTGATGGTGTTGGTTTTAGTTATTGTGATGGTCGTGGTTGTTTTAGTTGATGATCGTGATTGTTTTAGTTGTTGTGATGGTCGTGGTTGTTTTGGTTGTGATGGTCGTGGTTGTTTTAGTTGTTGTGATGTTCGTGGTTGTTTTAGTTGTGATGGTCGTGGTTGTTTTAGTTGTTGTGATGGTTGTGTTGTTTTAGTAGTGCTGGTCGTAGTTCTTTTAGTTGTTTTGTTGGTCGTGGTTGTTTTAATTGCTGTGGAAGTCGTGGTTGATTTAGTTGTTGTGGACTTCGTGGATGTTTTAGTTGTTGTGATGGTCGTGGTTGTTTAGTTGTTGTGATGGTCGTGGTTGTTTTAATGGTTGTGATGGTCGTGGTTGTTTTAGTTGTGATGTTCGGGGTTGTTTTAGTTGTGATGGTCGTGGTTGTTTTAGTTGTTGTGATGGGCGTGGTTGTGTTAGTTGTTGTGATGATTGTGTTTGTTTTAATTGTGATGGTCGTGGTTTTTTTAGGTGTTGTGATGGTTGTGGTTCTTTTAGTTGTGATGGTTTTGGTTGTTTAGTTGTTGTGATGGTCGTGGTTGTCTTAGTTGTTGTGATGGTCGTGGTTGTTTTACTTGTTGTGATGGTCGTGGTTGTTTTATTTGTGATGTTCGTGGTTGTTTTAGTTGTTATGATGATGGTGTTGGTTTTAGTTATTGTGATGGTCGTGGTTGTTTTAGTTGATGATCGTGATTGTTTTAGTTGTTGTGATGGTCGTGGTTGTTTTGGTTGTGATGGTCGTGGTTGTTTTAGTTGTTGTGATGTTCGTGGTTGTTTTAGATGCGATGGTCGTTGTTGTTTTAGTTATTGTGATGTTCGTGGTTGGTTTAGTCGTTTTGATGGTCGTGGTTGTATTAGTTGTTGTGATTGTCGTGATTGTTTTAGGTGTTGTGGTGGTCTTGGTTGTTTTAGTTGTTGTGATGGTCGTGGTTCTTTTAGTTGGGATGGTCTTGTGGTTTTAGTTGTTCTGATGGTCGTGGATTGTTTTGGTTGTGATGGTCGTGGTTGTTTTAGTTGTTGTGATGTTCCTGGTTGTTTTAGTTGTGATGGTCGTGGTTGTTTTAGTTATTGTGATGGTCGTGGTTGTTTTAGTTGTTGTGATGGTCGTGGTTGTTTTAGTTGTTGTGATGGTCGTGGTTGTTTTAGTTGTTGTGATGGTTTGTTTCGTTGTTGTCATTGTCGTGGTTGTTTTAGTTGTCGTGATGGTTGTTTTAGTTGTTGTGCTGGTCGTGGTTGTTTTAGTTGTTGTGATGGTTGTTATTGTTTTAGTTATTGTGAAGGCCGTGGTTGCTTTAGTTGTGATGGTCATGGTTGTTTTAGTTGTTGTGATGGTCGTGGTTGATTTTGTTGTTGTGGAGGTCGTGGTTGTTTTAGTTGTTGTGATGGTTGTGTTGTTTTAGTAGTGCTGGTCGTGGTTCTTTTAGTTGTTTTGATGGTCGTGGTTGTTTTAATTGCTGTGGAAGTCGTGGTTGATTTAGTTGTTGTGGACTTCGTGGATGTTTTAGTTGTTGTGATGGTCGTGGTTGTTTAGTTGTTGTGATGGTCGTGATTGTTTTAATGGTTGTGATGGTCGTGGTTGTTTTAGTTGTGATGTTCGGGGTTGTTTTAGTTGTGATGGTCGTGGTTGTTTTAGTTGTTGTGATGTTCGTGGTTGTTTTAGTTGTGATGGTCGTTGTTGTTTTAGTTATTGTGATGTTCGTGGTTGGTTCTAGTCGATTTGATGGTCGTGGTTGTATTAGTTGTTGTGATTGTCGTAATTTGTTTTAGGTGTTGTGGTGGTCTTGGTTGTTTTAGTTGTTGTGATGGTCGTGGTTCTTTTAGTTGGGATGGTCTTGTGGTTTTAGTTGTTCCGATGGTCGTGGATTGTTTTGGTTGTGTTGGTCGTGGTTGTTTTAGTTGTTGTGATGTTCGTGGTTGTTTTAGTTGTGATGGTCGTGGTTGTTTTAGTTATTGTGATGGTCGTGGTTGTTTTAGTTGTTGTGATGGTCGTGCTTGTTTTAGTTGTTGTGATGGTCGTGTTGTTTTAGTTGTTGTGATGGTTGTTTTCGTTGTTGTCATTGTCGTGGTTGTTTTAGTTGTCGTGATGGTCGTGGTTGTTTTAGTTGTTGTGATGGTCGTGGTTGTTTTCGTTGTTGTGATGGTTGTGGTTGTTTTAGTTATTGTGATGGTCGTGGTTGTTTTAGTTGTTGTGATGGTCGTGGTTGTTTTAGTTGTTGTGATGGTTTTTTTCGTTGTTGTCATTGTCGTGGTTGTTTTAGTTGTCGTGATGGTTGTTTTAGTTGTTGTGCTGGTCGTGGTTGTTTTAGTTGTTGTGATGGTTGTGGTTGTTTTAGTTATTGTGATGGCCGCGGTTGCTTTAGTTGTGATGGTCATGGTTGGATTAGTTGTTGTGATGGTCGTGGTTGATTTTGTTGTTGTGGAAGTCGTGGTTGTTTTAGTTGTTGTGATGGTTGTGTTGTTTTAGTAGTGCTGGTCGTGGTTCTTTTAGTTGTTTTGATGGTCGTGGTTGTTTTAATTGCTGTGGAAGTCGTGGTTGATTTAGTTGTTGTGGACTTCGTGGATGTTTTAGTTGTTGTGATGGTCGTGGTTGTTTAGTTGTTGTGATGGTCGTGGTTGTTTTAATGGTTGTGATGGTCGTGGTTGTTTTAGTTGTGATGTTCGTGGTTGTTTTAGTTGTTATGATGATGGTGTTGGTTTTAGTTATTGTGATGGTCGTGGTTGTTTTAGTTGATGATCGTGATTGTTTTAGTTGTTGTGATGGTCGTGGTTGTTTTGGTTGTGATGGTCGTGGTTGTTTTAGTTGTTGTGATGTTCGTGGTTGTTTTAGTTGTGATGGTCGTGGTTGTTTTAGTTGCTGTGATGGTCATGGTGGTTTTAGTTATTGTGATGGTCGTGGTTGTTTTAGTTGTTGTGATGGGCGTGGTTGTTTTAGTTGTTGTGATGGTCGTGTTGTTTCAGTTGTTGTCATTGTCGTGGTTGTTTTAGTTGTCGTGATGGTCGTGGTTGTTTTAGTTGTTGTGATGGTCGTGGTTGTTTTAGTTGTTGTGATGGTCGTGGTTGATTTATTTGTGATGTTCGTGGTTGTTTTAGTTGTTATGATGATGGTGTTGGTTTTAGTTATTGTGATGGTCGTGGTTGTTTTAGTTGATGATCGTGATTGTTTTAGTTGTTGTGATGGTCGTGGTTGTTTTGGTTGTGATGGTCGTGGTTGTTTTAGTTGTTGTGATGGGTGTGGTTGTTTTAGTTATTGTGAAGGCCGTGGTTGCTTTAGTTGTGATGGTCATGGTTGTTTTAGTTGTTGTGATGGTCGTGGTTGATTTTGTTGTTGTGGAGGTCGTGGTTGTTTTAGTTGTTGTGATGGTCGTGGTTGTTTTATTTGTGATGTTCGTGGTTGTTTTAGTTGTTATGATGATGGTGGTGGTTTTAGTTATTGTGATGGTCGTGGTTGTTTTAGTTGATGGTCGTGATGGTTTTATTTGTTGTGATGGTCGTAGTTGTTTTAGTTGTGATGGTCGTGGTTGTTTTAGTTGTTGTGATGGTCGTGGTTGTTTTATTTGTGATGGTCATGGTTCTTTTAGTTGTTGTGATGGTCGTGGTTATTTTAGTTGTTGTGATGGTCGTGGTTGTTTTAGTTGTTGTGATGGTCGTGGTTGTTTTAGTTGTGATGGTCGTGGTGTTTTAGTTGAGTGATGGTTATGGTTGTTTTAGTTGTTGTGATGGCCGTGGTTGTTTTAGTTGTTGTGATCGTCGTGGTTGAATTAGTTGTTGTGATGGTCATGGTTGTTTTAGTTCTGATGGTCGTGGCGTTTTAGTTGAGTGATGGTTATGGTTGTTTTAGTTATTGTGATGGCCGTGTTTGTTAGTGGTTGTGATGGTAATGGTACTTTTAATTGTTGTGATGGTCGTGGTTGATTTAGTTGTTGTGATGATCGTGCTTGTCTTAGTTGTTGTGAACGTCGTGATTGTTATAGTTGTAATGGTCGTGTTTCGTTTAGTTGTCGTGATGGTCGTGGTTGTCTTAGTTGTTGAGATGGTCGTGATTGTTTTAGTTGTGATGGTCTTGTGGTTTTAGTTGTTCTGATGGTCGTGGATTGTTTTGGTTGTGATGGTCGTGGTTGTTTAAGTTGTTGTGATGGTCGTGGTTGTTTTAGTTGCTGTGATGGTCGTGGTTGTTTTAGTTGTTGTGATAGCCGTGGTAGTTTTAGTTTTTGTGACGGTCGTGGTTGTTTTATTTCGATGCTCATGGTTGTTTTAGTTGTTGTGATGGTCGAGGTTGTTTTAGTTGTTATGATGCTCGTGGTTGATTCATTGTTGTGGAGGTCGTGTTGTTTTAGTAGTGCTGGTCGTGGTTCTTTTAGTTGTTTTGATGGTCGTGGTTGTTTTAGTTGCTGTTGTAATCGTGGTTGTTTTAGTTGTTGTGCAGTTTTGTGGTTGTTTTAGTTGTTGTGATGGTCGTGGTAGTTTTAGTGGTTGTGATGGTTGTTTTAATTGTTGTGATGGTCGTGGTGGTTTTAGTTGTTGTGATGGTCGTGGTTGTTTTAGTTGTTGTGATGGTCGTGTTGTTTTAGTTGTTGTGATGGTCGTGGTTGTTTTAGTTGTTGTGATGGTCGTGGTTGTTTTAGTTCTGATGGTCGTGGTTGTTTTAGTTGTTGTGATGGTCGTGGTTGTTTTAATGGTTGTGATGGTCGACGTTGTTTTAGTTGTGATGTTCGGGGTTGTTTTAGTTGTGATGTTCGTGGTTGTTTTAGTTGTTGTGATGGTCGTGGTTGTTTTAGTTGTTGTGATGGTCGTGCTTGTTTTATTTGTTGTGATGGTCGTGGTTGTTTTAATGTTTCTGATCGTCGTGGTTGTTTTAGTTCTGATGGTCGTGGTTGTTTTAGTTGAGTGACGGTTGCGGTTGTTTTACTTGTGATGGTCGTGGTTGTTTTAGTTGTTGTGATGGTCGTGGTTGTCTTAGTTGTTGTGATGGTCGTGGTTGTTATAGTTGTAATGGTCGTGGTTGTTTTAGTTGTTGTGATGTTCGTGGTTGTTTTAGTTGTTGTGATGGTCGTGGTTGTCTTAGTTGTTGTGATGGTCGTGATTGTTTTAGTTGTTGTGATGGTCGTTGTTGTTTTAGTTGTGATGGTCGTGGTTGTTTTAGTTGTGATGGTCGTGGTTGTTTTAGTTGTCGTGGTGGTCGTGGTTGTCTTAATTGTTGTGATGGTCGTGGTTGTTTTAGTTGTGATGGTCGTGGTTGGTTTAGTTGTTGTGATGATTCTGGTTGTTTTAGTTGTTGTGATGGTCGTGGTTGTTTTATTTGTGATGGTCATGGTTCTTCTAGTTGTTGTGATGGTCGTGGTTGTTTTAATGGTTGTGATGATCGTGGTTGTTTTAGTTGTGATGGTCGTGGTTGTTTTAGTTGTCGTGGTGGTCGTGGTTGTCTTAATTGTTGTGATGGTCGTGGTTGTTTTATTGTGATGTTCGTGGTTGTTTTAGTTGTTGTGATGGTCGTGGCTGTTTTAGTACTGATGGTCGTGTTTGTTTTAGTTGAGTATTAGTTGCGGTTGTTTTACTTGTTGTGATGGTTGTGGTTGTTTTAGTCGTGCTGGTCGTAGTTGTTTTAGTTGTTGTGATGGTCGTGGTAGTTTTAGTTGTTGTGATGGCAGTGGTGGTTTTAGTTGTTGCGATGGTCGTGGTTGTTTTACTTGTGATTGTCATGGTTGTTTTAGTTGTTGTGATGGTCGTGGTTATTTTAGTGGATGTGATGGTCCTGGTTGTTTTAGTTGTTGTGATGGTTGTGGTTATTTTAGTAGTTGTGATGGTCGTGGTTGTTTTAGTTGTGTTGGTCGTGTTGTGTTAGTTGTGATGGTCGTGGTTGTTTTAGTTGTGATGGTCGTGTTGTTTAGTTATCGTGATGGTCGTGGTTGTTTTAATTGTTGTGATGGTCGCGGTTGTTTTAGTTGTGATGTTCGTGTTGTTTTAGTTGTTGTAATGGTCGTGTTGTTTTAGTTGTTGTGATGGTCGTGTTGTTTTAGTTGTTGTGGAGGTCGTGGTTGTTTTAGTTGTTGTGATGATCGTGGTTGTTTCAGCTGTGATTGTCGTGGTTGTTTTAGTTGTGATGGTCGTGGTTGTCTTAATTTTTGTGATGGTCGTGGTAGTTTTAGTTGTTGTGATGGTCGTGGTTGTTTAAGTTGTTGTGATGATCGAGGATGTTTTAGTTGTGATGGTCGTGTTGTTTTAGTTGTTATGATAGTCGTGGTTGTTTTAGTTGTTGTGATGGTCGTGGTTGTTTTAGTTGTTGTGATGGTCGTGGTTGTTTTAGTTGTTGTGGAGGTCGTGTTGTTTTAGTTGTTGTGATGCCGTGGTTATTTTAGTTGTGATGGTCGTAGTTGTTTTAGTTGTTGTGATGGTCGTGGTTGTTTTAGTTGTTGTGATGGTCGTGGTTGTTTTAGTTGTTGTGGAGGTCGTATTATTTTAGTTGTTGTGATGCCGTGGTTGTTTTAGTTGTGATGGTCGTGGTTGTTTTAGTTGTTGTAATGGTCGTGGTTGTTTTAATGTTTGTGATGTTCGTGGTTGTTTTAGTTGTGATGGTCGTGGTTGTTTTAGTTGTCGTGGTGGTCGTGGTTGTCTTAATTGTTGTGATGGTCGTGATTGTTTTAGTTGTTGTGATGGTCGTTGTTGTTTTAGTTGTGATGGTCGTGGTTGTTTTAGTTGTGATGGTCGTGGTTGTTTTAGTTGTCGTGGTGGTCGTGGTTGTCTTAATTGTTGTGATGGTCGTGGTTGTTTTAGTTGTGATGGTCGTGGTTGTTTCAGTTGTTGCGATGGTCGTGGTTGTTTTAGTGGTTGTGAAGGTGGTGGTGGTTTTAGTTGTTGTGATGGTCGTGTTGTTTAATTATTGTGATGGTCGTGGTTGTTTTAATTGTGGTGATGGTCGTGGTTGTTTTAGTTGTGATGTTCTTATGTTTTAGTTGTTGTAATGGTCGTGGTTGTTTTAGTTGTTGTGATGGTCGTGATTGTTTTAGTTGTTGTGATGATCGTGTTCTTTTAGTTGTTGTGATGGTCGTGGTTGTTTTATTTGCTGTGATGGTCGTGTTGTTTTAGTTGTTGTGATGGTCGTGGTTGTTTTAGTTGCTGTGATGGTCGTGGTTCTTTAAGTTGTTGTGACGGTCGTGTGGTTTTAGTTTTTGTGATGGTCGTGGTTGTTTTAGTTGCTGTGATGGTCGTGTTGTTTTAGTTGTTGTGATGGTCGTGGTTGTTTTAGTTGCTGTGATGGTCGTGTTGTTTTAGTTGTTGTGATGGTCGTGGTTGTTTTAGTTGTTGAGATGATCGTGGTTGTTTTAATTGTTGTGATGGTCGTGGTTGTTTTAGTTGCTGTGATGGTCGTGGTTGTTTTAGTTGCTGTGATGGTCGTGGTTCTTTTAGTTGTCGTGATGGTCCTGGTCGTTTTATTTGTTGTGATTGTCGTTGTTCTTTTAGTTGTGATGGTCGTGGTTGTTTTAGTTGTTGTGATTGTCGTGGTTGTTTTAGTGGTTGTGATGGTCGTGGCTTTTTAGTGGTTGTGATGGTCATGGTTGTTTTAGTTTTTGTGATGGTCGTGGTTGTTTTAGTTGTGATGTTCGTGGTTGTTTTAGTTGTTGTGATGGTCGTGGTTGTTTTAGTTTTTGTGATGGTTGTGGTTGTTTTAGTTCTTGTGGAGGTCGTGGTTGTTTTAGTTGTTGTGATGGTCGTGGTTGTTTTAGTTGTTGTGATGATCGTGGTTGTTTTAGCTGTGATTGTCGTGGTTGTTTTAGTTGTTGTGATGGTCGTGGTTGTTTTAGTAGTTGTGATGGTCGTGGTTGTTTTAGTTGTTGTGGAGGTCGTATTGTTTTAGTTGTTGTGATGCCGTGGTTGTTTTAGTTGTGATGGTCGTGGTTGTTTTAGTTGTTGTGATGGTCGTGGTTGTTTTAGTTGTTGTAATGGTCGTGGTTGTTTTAGTTGTTGTGGAGATCGTGGTTGTTTTAGTTGTTGTGATAGTCGTGGTTGTTTTAGTTGTTGTGATGATTGTGGTTGTTTTAGTTGTTGTGATGGTCTGGGTTGTTTTAGTTGTTGCGATGGTCGTGGTTGTTTTTGTTGTGATGGTCGTGGTTGATTTAGTTGTTGTGATGGTCGTGGTTGTTTTAGTTGTTGTGATGGTCGTGGTTGTTTTAGTTGTGATGGTCGTGGTTGTTTTACTTGTTGTGATGGTCGTGGTTGTCTTAGTTGTTGTGATGGTTGTGGTTGTTTTAGTTGTTGTGATGGTCGTGGTTGTTTTAGTTGTTGTGGAGGTCGTGGTTGTTTTAATTGTTAGTGATTATCGTGGTTCTTTTAAATGTTGTGATGGTCGTAGTTGTTTTAATTGTTGTGGAGGGCGTGGTTTTTTTAGTTGTTGTGATGGTCGTGTTGTTTAGTCGTGATGGTCGTGGTTGTTTTAGTTGTTGTGATGGTCGTGGTTGTTTTAGTTGTTGTGATGGTCGTGTTGTTTTAGTTGTTGCGATGGTCGTGGTTGTTTTAGTGGTTGTGTTGGTGGTGGTGGTTTTAGTTGTTGTGATGGTCGTGTCGTTTAATTATTGTGTAGGTCGTGGTTGTTTTAGTTGTGATGTTCGTGTTGTTTTAGTTGTTGTAATGGTCGTGGTTGTTTTAGTTGTTGTGATGGTCGTGTTGTTTTAGTTGTTGTGATGGTCGTGGTTGTTTTAGTTGTTGAGATGGTCGTTATTGTTTTAGTTGTTGTGATGGTCGTGCTTGTTTTAGTTGTTGTGATGGTCGAGGTTGTTTTAGTTGTTGTGATGGTAGTGGTTCTTTTAGTTGTCGTGATGGTCCTGGGCGTTTTAGTTGTTGTGATGGTCGTGGTTGTTTTAGTTGTTATGATGCTCGTGGTTGATTCATTGTTGTGGAGGTCGTGTTGTTTTAGTAGTGCTGGTCGTGGTTCTTTTAGTTGTTTTGATGGTCGTGGTTGTTTTAGTTGCTGTTGTAATCGTGGTTGTTTTAGTTGTTGTGCAGTTTTGTGGTTGTTTTAGTTGTTGTGATGGTCGTGGTAGTTTTAGTGGTTGTGATGGTTGTTTTAATTGTTGTGATGGTCGTGGTGGTTTTAGTTGTTGTGATGGTCGTGGTTGTTTTAGTTGTTGTGATGGTCGTGTTGTTTTAGTTGTTGTGATGGTCGTGGTTGTTTTAGTTGTTGTGATGGTCGTGGTTGTTTTAGTTCTGATGGTCGTGGTTGTTTTAGTTGTTGTGATGGTCGTGGTTGTTTTAATGGTTGTGATGGTCGACGTTGTTTTAGTTGTGATGTTCGGGGTTGTTTTAGTTGTGATGTTCGTGGTTGTTTTAGTTGTTGTGATGGTCGTGGTTGTTTTAGTTGTTGTGATGGTCGTGCTTGTTTTATTTGTTGTGATGGTCGTGGTTGTTTTAATGTTTCTGATCGTCGTGGTTGTTTTAGTTCTGATGGTCGTGGTTGTTTTAGTTGAGTGACGGTTGCGGTTGTTTTACTTGTGATGGTCGTGGTTGTTTTAGTTGTTGTGATGGTCGTGGTTGTCTTAGTTGTTGTGATGGTCGTGGTTGTTATAGTTGTAATGGTCGTGGTTGTTTTAGTTGTTGTGATGTTCGTGGTTGTTTTAGTTGTTGTGATGGTCGTGGTTGTCTTAGTTGTTGTGATGGTCGTGATTGTTTTAGTTGTTGTGATGGTCGTTGTTGTTTTAGTTGTGATGGTCGTGGTTGTTTTAGTTGTGATGGTCGTGGTTGTTTTAGTTGTCGTGGTGGTCGTGGTTGTCTTAATTGTTGTGATGGTCGTGGTTGTTTTAGTTGTGATGGTCGTGGTTGGTTTAGTTGTTGTGATGATTCTGGTTGTTTTAGTTGTTGTGATGGTCGTGGTTGTTTTATTTGTGATGGTCGTGGTTCTTCTAGTTGTTGTGATGGTCGTGGTTGTTTTAATGGTTGTGATGGTCGTGGTTGTTTTAGTTGTGATGGTCGTGGTTGTTTTAGTTGTCGTGATGGTCGTGGTTGTCTTAGTTTTTGTGATGATCGTGGTAGTTTTAGTTGTTGTGATGGTCGTGGTTGTTTAAGTTGTTGTGATGATCGAGGATGTTTTAGTTGTGATGGTCGTGTTGTTTTAGTTGTTATGATAGTCGTGGTTGTTTTAGTTGTTGTGATGGTCGTGGTTGTTTTAGTTGTTGTGATGGTCGTGGTTGTTTTAGTTGTTGTGGAGGTCGTGTTGTTTTAGTTGTTGTGATGCCGTGGTTATTTTAGTTGTGATGGTCGTAGTTGTTTTAGTTGTTGTGATGGTCGTGGTTGTTTTAGTTGTTGTGATGGTCGTGGTTGTTTTAGTTGTTGTGGAGGTCGTATTATTTTAGTTGTTGTGATGCCGTGGTTGTTTTAGTTGTGATGGTCGTGGTTGTTTTAGTTGTTGTAATGGTCGTGGTTGTTTTAATGTTTGTGATGTTCGTGGTTGTTTTAGTTGTGATGGTCGTGGTTGTTTTAGTTGTCGTGGTGGTCGTGGTTGTCTTAATTGTTGTGATGGTCGTGGTTGTTTTATTGTGATGTTCGTGGTTGTTTTAGTTGTTGTGATGGTCGTGGCTGTTTTAGTACTGATGGTCGTGTTTGTTTTAGTTGAGTGATAGTTGCGATTGTTTTACTTGTTGTGATGGTTGTGGTTGTTTTAGTCGTGCTGGTCGTAGTTGTTTTAGTGGTTGTGATGGTCGTGGTAGTTTTATTTGTTGTGATGGTCGTGGTTGTCTTAGTTGTTGTGATGATCGTGGTTGTTATAGTTGTAATGGTCGTGGTTTGTTTTAGTTGTTGTGATGTTCGTGGTTGTTTTAGTTGTTTTGATGGTCGTGGTTGTCTTAGTTGTTGTGATGATCGTGGTTGTCTTAGTTGTTGTGATGGTCGTGGTTGTTTTAGTTGCTGTGATGATCGTGGTTGTTTTAGTTGAGTGATAGTTGCGGTTGTTTTACTTGTTGTGATGGTTGTGGTTGTTTTAGTTGTTGTGATGGTCGTGGTTGTTTTAGTTGTTGTGATGGTCGTGGTTGTTTTAGTTGTTGTGGAGGTCGTGTTGTTTTAGTTGTTGTGATGCCGTGGTTATTTTAGTTGTGATGGTCGTAGTTGTTTTAGTTGTTGTGATGGTCGTGGTTGTTTTAGTTGTTGTGATGGTCGTGGTTGTTATAGTTGTAATGGTCGTGGTTTGATTTAGTTGTTGTAATGTTCGTGTTGTTTTAGTTGTTGTGATGGTCGTGTTGTTTTAGTTGTTGTGGAGGTCGTGGTTGTTTTAGTTGTTGTGATGATCGTGGTTGTTTTAGTTGTGATGGTCGTGGTTGTCTTAGTTGTTGTGATGGTCGTGGTAGTTTTAGTTGTTGTGATGGTCGTGGTTGTTTAAGTTGTTGTGATGATCGAGGATGTTTTAGTTGTGATGGTCGTGTTGTTTTAGTTGTTATGATAGTCGTGGTTGTTTTAGTTGTTGTGATGGTCGTGGTTGTTTTAGTTGTTGTGATGGTCGTGGTTGTTTTAGTTGTTGTGGAGGTCGTGTTGTTTTAGTTGTTGTGATGCCGTGGTTATTTTAGTTGTGATGGTCGTAGTTGTTTTAGTTGTTGTGATGGTCGTGGTTGTTTTAGTTGTTGTGATGGTCGTGGTTGTTTTAGTTGTTGTGGAGGTCGTATTGTTTTAGTTGTTGTGATGCCGTGGTTGTTTTAGTTGTGATGGTCGTGGTTGTTTTAGTTGTTGTGATGGTCGTGGTTGTTTTAGTTGTTGTAATGGTCGTGGTTGATTTAGTTGTTGTGGAGATCGTGGTTGTTTTAGTTGTTGTGATGGTCGTGGTTGTTTTAGTTGTTGTGATGATTGTGGTTGTTTTAGTTGTTGTGATGGTCTGGGTTGTTTTAGTTGTTGCGATGGTCGTGGTTGTTTTAGTGGTGATGGTCGTGGTTGTTTTAGTTGTTGTGATGGTCGTGTTGTTTTAGTTGTTGTGATGGTCGTGGTTGTTTTAGTTGTGATGGTCGTGGTTGTTTTACTTGTTGTGATGGTCGTGGTTGTCTTAGTTGTTGTGATGGTCGTGGTTGTTTTAGTTGTTGTGATGGTCGTGGTTGTTTTACTTGCTGTGTAGATCGTGGTTGTTTTAGTTGTTGAGATGGTCGTGTTGTTTTAATTGTTGTGATGGTCGTGGTTGTTTTAGTTGTGATGGTCGTGGTTGTTTTATATGTTGTCATGGTCGTGGGTGTTTTAGTGGTTGTGATGGTCGTGGTTGTTTTAGTTGTTGTCATGGTCGTGGTTGTTTTAGTTAATGTGATGTTGGTGGTTGTTTTAGTTGTTGTGATGATCGTGGTTGTTTTAGTTGTTGTGGAGGTCGTGGTTGTTTTAATGGTTGTGATTATCGTGGTTCTTTTAATTGTTGTGATGATTGTGGTTGTTTTAATTGTTGTGGAGGGCGTGGTTGTTTTAGTTGTAGTGATGGTCGTGGTTGTCTTAGTTGTTGTGATGGTCGTGATTGTTTTAGTTGTTGTGATGGTCGTTGTTGTTATAGTTGTGATGGTCGTGGTTGTTTTAGTTGTGATGGTCGTGGTTGTTTTAGTTGTCGTGGTGGTCGTGGTTGTCTTAATTGTTGTGATGGTCGTGGTTGTTTTAGTTGTGATGGTCGTGGTTGTTTCAGTTGTTGCGATGGTCGTGGTTGTTTTAGTGGTTGTGAAGGTGGTGGTGGTTTTAGTTGTTGTGATGGTCGTGTTGTTTAATTATTGTGATGGTCGTGGTTGTTTTAATTGTTGTGATGGTCGTGGTTGTTTTAGTTGTGATGTTCTTGGTGTTTTAGTTGTTGTAATGGTCGTGGTTGTTTTAGTTGTTGTGATGGTCGTGATTGTTTTAGTTGTTGTGATGATCGTGTTCTTTTAGTTGTTGTGATGGTCGTGGTTGTTTTAGTTGCTGTGATGGTCGTGTTGTTTTAGTTGTTGTGATGGTCGTGGTTGTTTTAGTTGCTGTGATGGTCGTGGTTCTTTTAGTTGTTGTGATGGTCGTGTGGTTTTAGTTGTTGTGATGGTCGTGGTTGTTTTAGTTGCTGTGATGGTCGTGTTGTTTTAGTTGTTGTGATGGTCGTGGTTGTTTTAGTTGCTGTGATGGTCGTGTTGTTTTAGTTGTTGTGATGGTCGTGGTTGTTTTAGTTGTTGAGATGGTCGTGATTGTTTTAGTTGTTGTGATGATCGTGGTTGTTTTAATTGTTGTGATGGTCGTGGTTGTTTTAGTTGCTGTGATGGTCGTGGTTGTTTTAGTTGCTGTGATGGTCGTGGTTCTTTTAGTTGTCGTGATGGTCCTGGTCGTTTTATTTGTTGTGATTGTCGTTGTTCTTTTAGTTGTGATGGTCGTGGTTGTTTTAGTTGTTGTGATTGTCGTGGTTGTTTTAGTGGTTGTGATGGTCGTGGCTTTTTAGTGGTTGTGATGGTCATGGTTGTTTTAGTTTTTGTGATGGTCGTGGTTGTTTTAGTTGTGATGTTCGTGGTTGTTTTAGTTGTTGTGATGGTCGTGGTTGTTTTAGTTTTTGTGATGGTTGTGGTTGTTTTAGTTGTTGTGGAGGTCGTGGTTGTTTTAGTTGTTGTGATGGTCGTGGTTGTTTTAGTTGTTGTGATGATCGTGGTTGTTTTAGCTGTGATTGTCGTGGTTGTTTTAGTTGTTGTGATGGTCGTGGTTGTTTTAGTAGTTGTGATGGTCGTGGTTGTTTTAGTTGTTGTGGAGGTCGTATTGTTTTAGTTGTTGTGATGCCGTGGTTGTTTTAGTTGTGATGGTCGTGGTTGTTTTAGTTGTTGTGATGGTCGTGGTTGTTTTAGTTGTTGTAATGGTCGTGGTTGTTTTAGTTGTTGTGGAGATCGTGGTTGTTTTAGTTGTTGTGATAGTCGTGGTTGTTTTAGTTGTTGTGATGATTGTGGTTGTTTTAGTTGTTGTGATGGTCTGGGTTGTTTTAGTTGTTGCGATGGTCGTGGTTGTTTTTGTTGTGATGGTCGTGGTTGTTTTAGTTGTTGTGATGGTCGTGGTTGTTTTAGTTGTTGTGATGGTCGTGGTTGTTTTAGTTGTGATGGTCGTGGTTGTTTTACTTGTTGTGATGGTCGTGGTTGTCTTAGTTGTTGTGATGGTTGTGGTTGTTTTAGTTGTTGTGATGGTCGTCGTTGTTTTAGTTGTTGTGGAGGTCGTGGTTGTTTTAATTGTTAGTGATTATCGTGGTTCTTTTAAATGTTGTGATGGTCGTAGTTGTTTTAATTGTTGTGGAGGGCGTGGTTGTTTTAGTTGTTGTGATGATCGTGTTGTTTAGTCGTGATGATCGTGGTTGTTTTAGTTGTTGTGATGGTCGTGGTTGTTTTAGTTGTTGTGATGGTCGTGTTGTTTTAGTTGTTGCGATGGTCGTGGTTGTTTTAGTGGTTGTGTTGGTGGTGGTGGTTTTAGTTGTTGTGATGGTCGTGTCGTTTAATTATTGTGTAGGTCGTGGTTGTTTTAGTTGTGATGTTCGTGTTGTTTTAGTTGTTGTAATGGTCGTGGTTGTTTTAGTTGTTGTGATGGTCGTGTTGTTTTAGTTGTTGTGATGGTCGTGGTTGTTTTAGTTGTTGAGATGGTCGTGATTGTTTTAGTTGTTGTGATGGTCGTGCTTGTTTTAGTTGTTGTGATGGTCGAGGTTGTTTTAGTTGTTGTGATGGTAGTGGTTCTTTTAGTTGTCGTGATGGTCCTGGGCGTTTTAGTTGTTGTGATGGTCGTGGTTGTTTTAGTTGTTGTGATGGTCGTGGTTGTTTTAGTTGTTGTGATGGTCGTGGTTGTTTTAGCTGTGATTATCGTGGTTGCTTTAGTTGTGATGGTCGTGGTTGTTTTAGTTGTTTTGATGGTCGTGGTTGTTTTAGTTTTTGTGATGGTCGTGGTTCTTTTAGTTGTTGTGATGTTCGTGTTGTTTTAGTTGTTATGATGGTCGTGATTATTTTAGTTGTTGTGATGGTCGGGTTGTTTTATTTGTGATGGTCGTGGTTGTTTTAGTTGTGATGGTCGTGGTTGTTTTAGTTGTTGCGATGGTCGTGGTTGTTTTAGTGGTTGAGATGGTGGTGGTGGTTTTAGTTGTTGTGATGGTCGTGTTGTTTAATTATTGTGATGGTCGTGGTTGTTTTAGTTGTTGTGATGGTCGTGGTTGTTTTAGTTGTTGTGATGGTCGTGGTTCTTTTAGTTGTTGTGATAGTCGTGTTGTTTTAGTTGTGATGGTCGTGGTTGTTTTATTTGCGTTGGTCGTGCTGTTTTAGTTGTGATGGTCGTGGTGGTTTTAGTTGTGATGTTCTTGGTGTTTTAGTTGTTATAATGGTCGTGGTTGTTTTAGTTGTTGTGATGGTCGTGATTGTTTTAGTTGTTGTGATGGTCGTGCTTGTTTTAGTTGTTGTGATGGTCGTGGTTGTTTTAGTTGCTGTGATGGTCGTAGTTGTTTTAGTTGTTGTGATGGTCGTGTTCTTTTAGTTGTCGTGATGGTCGTGGTTGTTTTAGTTGCTGTGATGGTCGTGTTGTTTTAGTTGTTGTGATGGTCGTGGTGGTTTTAGTTGCTGTGATGGTCGTGGTTCTTTTAGTTGTTGTGATGGTCGTGTGGTTTTAGTTGTTGTGATGGTCGTCGTTGTTTTAGTTGCTGTGATGGTCGTGTTGTTTTAGTTGTTGTGATGGTCGTGGTTGTTTTAGTTGCTGTGATGGTCGTGTTGTTTTAGTTGTTGTGATGGTCGTGGTTGTTTTAGTTGTTGAGATGGTCGTGATTGTTTTAGTTGTTGTGATGGTCGTGGTTGTTATAGCTGTTGTGATGGTCGTGGTTGTTTTCGTTGTTGTGGAGATCGTGGTTGTTTTAATTGTTGTGATGGTCGTGTCGTTTTAGTTGTTGTGGTGGTCGTGGTTGTTTTAGTTGTGATGGTCGTGGTTGTTTTATTTGTTGTGATGGTCGTGGTTGTTTTAGTGATTGTGATGGTCGTGGTTGTTTTAGTTGTTGTCATGGTCGTGGTTGTTTTAGTTAATGTGATGTTCGTGGTTGTTTTAGTTGTTGTGATGATCGTGGTTGTTTTAGTTGTTGTGGAGGTCGTGGTTGTTTTAATGGTTGTGATTATCGTGGTTCTTTTAATTGTTGTGATGGTCGTGGTTGTTTTAATTGTTGTGGAGGGCGTGGTTGTTTTAGTTGTTGTGATGGTCGTGTTGTTTAAGTCGTGATGGTCGTGGTTGTTTTAGTTGTTGTGATGGTCGTGGTTCGTTTAGTTGTTGTGATGATCGTGGTTGTATTAGTTGTGTTGGTCGTGTTGTTCTAGTGTTGTGATGGTCGTGGCTGTTTTAGTTGTTGTGATGGTCCTGTTGTTTTAGTTGTTGTGGTGGTCCTGGTTATTTTAGTTGTTGTGATGGTCGTGGTTGTTTTAGTTGTGATGGTCGTGGTTATTTTAGTGGTTTTGATGGTGGTGGTGGTTTTAGTTGTTGTGATGGTCGTGTTGTTTAGTTATTGTGATGGTCCTGCTTGTTTTTGTTGTGATGTTCGTGTTGTTTAGTTGTTGTAATGGTCATGGTTGTTTTAGTTGTTGTGATGGTCGTGTTGTTTTAGTTGTTGTGATGGTCGTGTTGTTTTAGTTGTTAT
Organism: Eledone cirrhosa; assembly: GCA_964016885.1. NCBI lineage: Eukaryota > Metazoa > Mollusca > Cephalopoda > Octopoda > Eledonidae > Eledone > Eledone cirrhosa. The sequence goes on along the minus strand of OZ024743.1, from coordinate 272,600,345 downwards.
GATGGTTGTGGTTGTTTTAGTTGTTGTGATGGTCGGGTTGTTTTATTTGTGATGGTCGTGGTTATTTTAGTTGTTGTGATGGTCGTTGTTGTTTTAGTTGTTGTGATGGTCGTGATTGTTATAGGTGTTGTGATGGTCGTGCTTGTTTTAGTTGTTGTGATGGTCGTGGTTGTTTTAGTTGCAGTGATGGTCGTGGATGTTTTAGTTGTTGCGATGGTCGTGGTTGTTTTAGTGGTTTTGATGGTGGTGGTGGTTTTAGTTGTTGTGATGGTCGTGATGTTTAGTTATTGTGATGGTCGTGGTTGTTTTAGTTGTGATGTTCGTGTTGTTTAGTTGTTGTAATGGTCATGGTTGTTTTAGTTGTTGTGATGGTCGTGTTGTTTTAGTTGTTGTGATGGTCGTGTTGTTTTAGTTGTTATGATGGTCGTGGTTGTTTTAGTTGTTGTGATGGTCGGGTTGTTTTATTTGTGATGGTCGTGGTAATTTTAGTTGTTGTGATGGTCGTTGTTGTTTTAGTTGTTGTGATGGTCGTGATTGTTTTAGTTGTTGTGATGGTCGTGCTTGTTTTAGTTGTTGTGATGGTCGTGGTTGTTTTAGTTGCTGTGATGGTCGTGGTTGTTTTAGTTGCTGTGATGGTCGTGGTTCTTTTAGTTGTCGTGATGGTCCTGGTCGTTTTAGATGTTGTGATGGTCGTTGTTCTTTTAGTTGTTGTGATGGTCGTGTTGTTTTCGTTGTTGTGATGGTCGTGGTTGTTTTAGTGGTTATGATGGCCTTGGTTGTTATAGTGGTTGTGATTGTCGTGGTTTTTTAGTTGTTGTGATGATCGTTGTTGTTACAGTTGTTGTGATGGTTGTGGTTGCTTTAGTTGTTGTGATGATCGTGGTTGTTTTAGTTGTTGTGATGGTCGTGTTTGTTTTAGTTGTGAGGGTCGTGGTTGTTTTAGTTGTTGTGATCATCGTGGTTGATTTAGTTGTGATGGTCGTGGGTGTTTTAGTTGTGGTGAAGGTCTGGGTTGTTTTAGTTGTTACGATGGTCGCGTTTGTTTTAGTTGTGATGGTCGTGGTTGTTTTAGTTGTTGTGATGGTCGTGGTTGTTTTAGTTGTTGTGGTGGTCCTGGTTATTTTAGTTGTTGTGATGGTCGCGGTTGTTTTAGTTGTGATGGTCGTGGTTGTTTAGTTGTTGCGATGGTCGTGGTTGTTTTAGTGGTTGTGATGCTGGTGGTGGTTTTAGTTGTTGTGATGGTCGTGTTGTTTAGTTATTGTGATGGCCGTGGTTGTTTTAATTGCTGTGATGGTCGTGGTTGTTTTAATTGCTGTGATGGTCGTGGTTCTTTTAGTTGTATTGGTCGTCGTTGTTTTAGTTGTTGTGGTGGTTTTGGTTGTTTTAGGTGTTGTGATGATCGTGGTTGTTTTAGTTGTTGTAATGGTCGTGTTTGTTTTAGTTGTGAGGGTCGTGGTTGTTTTAGTTGTTGTGATCGTCGTGGTTATTTTAGTTGTGTTGGTCGTGGGTGTTTTAGTTGTTGTGATGGTCTGGGTTGTTTTAGTTGTTGCGATGGTCGCGGTTGTTTTAGTTGTGATGGTCGTGGTTGTTTTAGTTGTGATGGTCGTGGTTGTTTTAGTTGTTGCAATGGTCGTGGTTGTTTTAGTGGTTGTGATGGTGTTGGTGGTTTTAGTTGTTGTGATGATCGTGTTGTTTAGTTATTGTGATGGTCGTGGTTGTTTTAATTGTTGTAATGGTCGTGGTTGTTTTAGTTGTTGTGATGGTCGTGTTGTTTTAGTTGTTATGATGGTCGTGGTGGTTTTAGTTGTTGTGATGGTCGTGGTTGTTTTAGTTGTGATGGTCGTGGTTGCTTTAGTGGTTTTGATGGTGGTGGTGGTTTTAGTTGTTGTGATGGTCGTGTTGTTTAGTTATTGTGATGGTCCTGGTTGTTTTTGTTGTGATGTTCGTGTTGTTTAGTTGTTGTAATGGTCATGGTTGTTTTAGTTGTTGTGATGGTCGTGTTGTTTTAGTTGTTGTGATGGTCGTGTTGTTTTAGTTGTTATGATGGTCGTGGTTGTTTTAGTTGTTGTGATGGTCGGGTTGTTTTATTTGTGATGGTCGTGGTTATTTTAGTTGTTGTGATGGTCGTTGTTGTTTTAGTTGTTGTGATGGTCGTGATTGTTTTAGTTGTTGTGGTGGTCCTGGTTATTTTAGTTGTTGTGATGGTCGTGGTTGTTTTAGTTGTTGTGATGGTCGTGATTGTTTTAGTTGTTGTGATGGTCGTGCTTGTTTAGTTGTTGTGATGGTCGTGGTTGTTTTAGTTGCTGTGATGGTCGTAGTTGTTTTAGTTGCTGTGATGGTCGTGGTTCTTTTAGTTGTCGTGATGGTCCTGGTCGTTTTAGTTGTTGTGACTGTCGTTGTTCTTTTAGTTGTTGTGATGGTCATGATTGTTTTAGTTGTTGTGATGGTCGTGTTTATTTTAGTCGTTGTGATCGTCGTGGCTTTTTTAGTGGTTGTGATGGTCGTGGTTGTTTTAGTTGTTGTGATGGTCGTTGTTGTTTTAGTTGTCATGTTCGTGGTTGTTTTAGTTGTTGTGATGTTCGTGGTTGTTTTAGTTTTTGTGATGGTTGTGGTTGTTTTAGTTGTTGTGGAGGTCGTGGTTGTTTTAGTTGTTGTGATGGTCGTGGTTGTTTTAGTTGTTGTGATGGTCGTGGTTGCTTTAGTTGTGATGGTCGTGGTTGTTTTAGTTGTTGTGATGGTCTTGGTTGTTTAAGTTGTTGTGATGATCGTGGTTGTTTTAGTTGTGATGGTCGTGTTGTTTTAGTTGTTGTGATAGTCGTGGTTGTCTTAGTTGTTGTGATGGTCGTGGTTGTTTTAGTTGTTGTGATGGTCGTGGTTGTTTTAGTTGTTGTGGAGGTCGTGTTGTTTTAGTTGTTATGAGGCCGTGGTTATTTTAATTGTGATGGTCTTAGTTGTTTTAATGGTTGTGATTATCGTGGTTCTTTTAATTGTGGTGATGGTCGTGGTTGTTTTAATTGTTGTGGAGGGCGTGGTTGTTTTAGTTGTTGTGATGGTCGTGTTGTTTTAATTGTGATGGTCGTGGTTGTTTTAGTTGTGTTGGTCGTGTTGTTTTAGTGTTGTGATGGTTGTGGTTGTCTTAGTTGTTGAGATGGTCGTGTTGTTTTAGTTGTTGTGGTGGTCCTGGTTATTTTAGTTGTTATGGTCGTGTTTGTTTTAGTTGTGATGGTCGTGGTTGTTTTAGTTGTTGCGATGTTCGTGGTTGTTTTAGTTGTTGTGATGGTCATGTTGTTTTAGTTGTTATGATAGTCGTGGTTGTTTTAGTTGTTGTGATGGTCGGGTTGTTTTATTTGTGATGGTCGTGGTAGTTTTAATTGTTGTGATGGTCGTGTTGTTTTAGTTGTTGTGATGGTCATGTTGTTTTAGTTGTTATGATAGTCGTGGTTGTTTTAGTTGTTGTGATGGTCGGGTTGTTTTATTTGTGATGGTCGTTGTTTTTTTAGTTGTTGTGATGGTCGTGGTTGTTTTAGTTGTTGTGATGGTCGTGGTTGTTTTAGTTGCTGTGATGGTCGTGGTTGTTTTAGTTGCTTTGATGGTCGTGGTCCTTTTAGTTGTCGTGGTGGTCCTGGTCGTTTTAGTTGTTGTGATGGTCATTGTTCTTTTAGTGGTTGTGATGGTCGTGGTTGTTTTAGTTGTTGTGATGGTCGTTGTTGTTTTAGTTATCATGTTCGTGGTTGTTTTAGTTGTTGTGATGTTCGTGGTTGTTTTAGTTTTTGTGATGGTTGTGATTGTTTTAGTTGTTGTGGAGGTCGTGGTTGTTTTAGTTGTTGTGATGGTCGTGGTTGTTTTAGTTGTTGTGATGGTCGTGGTTGCTTTAGTTGTGATGGTCGTGGTTGTTTTAGTTGTTGTTATGGACGTGGTTGTTTTAGTTGTTGTGATGGTCTTGGTTGTTTAAGTAGTTGTGATGATCGTGGTTGTTTTAGTTGTGATGGTCGTGTTGTTTTAGTTGTTGTGATAGTCGTGGTTGTCTTAGTTGTTGTGATGGTCGTGGTTGTTTTAGTTGTTGTGATGGTCGTGGTTGTTTTAGTTGTTGTGGAGGTCGTGTTGTTTTAGTTGTTATGAGGCCGTGGTTATTTTAGTTGTGATGGTCGTAGTTGTTTTAATGGTTGTGATTATCGTGGTTCTTTTAATTGTGGTGATGGTCGTGGTTGTTTTAATTGTTGTGGAGGGCGTGGTTGTTTTAGTTGTTGTGATGGTCGTGTTGTTTTAATTGTGATGGTCGTGGTTGTTTTAGTTGTGTTGGTCGTGTTGTTTTAGTGTTGTGATGGTTGTGGTTGTCTTAGTTGTTGAGATGGTCGTGTTGTTTTAGTTGTTGTGGTGGTCCTGGTTATTTTAGTTGTTGTTATGGTGGTGTTTGTTTTAGTTGTGATGGTCGTGGTTGTTTTAGTTGTTGCGATGTTCGGGTTGTTTTATTTGTGATGGTCGTGGTTTTTTTAGTTGTTGTGATGGTCGTGGTTGTTTTAGTTGTTATGATGGTCGTGATTCTTTTAGTTGTTGTGATGGTCGTGGTTGTTTTAGTTGCTGTGATGGTCGTGGTTGTTTTAGTTGTCGTGATGGTCCTGGTCGTTTTAGTTGTTGTGATGGTCGTTGTTCTTTTAGTTGTTGTGATAGTCGTGTTGTTTTAGTTGTTGTGATGGTCGTGGTTGTTTTAGATGGTGTGATGGTCGTGGTTGTTTTAGTTGCTGTGATGGTCGTGGTTCTTTTAGTTGTCGTAATGGTCTTGGTGTTTTAGTTGTTGTGATTGTCGTTGTTCTTTTAGTTGTTGTGATGGTCGTGGTTGTTTTAATTGTTGTGATGGTCGTGGTTGTTTTAGTGGTTGTGATCGTCGTGGCTTTTTTAGTGGTTGTGATGGTCGTCTTTGTTTTAGTTGTTGTGATGGTCGTGGTTGTTTTAGTTGTTATGGTCGTGGTTGTTTTAGTTGTTGTGATGGTCGTGGTTGTTTTAGTTGTCGTGATGGTCGTGGTTGTTTTAGTTGTTGTGGAGGTCGTGGTTGTTTTACTTGTTGTGATGGTCGTGGTTGGTTTAGTTGTTGTGATGGTCGTGGTTGTTTTAGCTGTGATGGTCGTGTTGTTTTAGTTGTTGTGATAGTCCTGGTTGTTTTAGTTGTTGTGATGGTCGTGGTTGTTTTAGTTGTTGTGGAGGTCGTGTTGTTTTAGTTGTTGTGATGCCGTGGTTGTTTTAGTTTTGATGGTCGTAGTTGTTTTATTTGTTGTGATGGTCGTGGTTGTTTTAGTTGTTGTGATGGTCGTGGTTCTTTTAGTTGTTGTGGAGGTCGTGTTGTTTTAGTTGTTGTGATGCCGTGGTTGTTTTAGTTTTGATGGTCGTAGTTGTTTTATTTGTTGTGATTGTCGTGGTTGTTTTAGTTGTTGTGATGGTCGTGGTTTTGTAGTTGTTGTAATGGTCGTGGTTGTTCTAGTTGTTTGTGGAGATCGTGGTTGTTTTAGGTGTTGTGATGCCGTGTTTGTTTTCGCTGTGATGGTCGTAGTTGTTTTAGTTGTGATGGTCGTTGTTGTTTTAGTTGCTGTGATGGTCGTGGTTGTTTTAGTTGTTGTGATGATCGTGGTTGTTTTAGTTGTTTTGGAGGTCGTGGTTGTTTTAATGGTTGTGATTATCGTGGTTCTTTTAATTGTTGTGATGGTCGTGTTGTTTTAGTTGTTGTGATGGTCGTGTTGTTTTAGTCGTGATGGTCGTGGTTGTTTTAGTTGTTGTGATGGTCGTGTTGTTTTAGTTGTGAAGGTCGTGGTTGTTTTAGTTGTGTTGGTCGTGGTGGTTTTAGTAGTTGAGATGGTCGTGTTATTTTAGTTGTTGTGGTGGTCCTGGTTATTTCATTTGTTGTAGTGGTCGTGGTTGTTTTTGTTGTGATGGTCGTGGTTGTTTTAGTTGTTCTGATGGTCGTATTTGTTTTAGTGGTTGTGATGGTGGTGGTTGTTTTAGTTGTTGTGATGGTCGTGTTGTTTAATTATTGTGATGGTCGTGGTTGTTTTAATTGCTGTGATGGTCGTGTTTGTTTTAGTTGTGATGTTCGTGTTGTTTTAGTTGTTGTAATGATCGTGGTTGTTTTAGTTGTTGTGATGGTCGTGTTGTTTTAGTTGTTGTGATGGTCGTGTTGTTTTAGTTGTTATGATGGTCGTGGTTGTTTTAGTTGTTGTGATGGTCGGGTTGTTTTAGTTGTGATGGTCGTGGTTGTTTTAGTTGTTGTGATGGTCGTGGTTGTTTTAGTTGTTATGATGGTCGTGCTTGTTTTAGTTATTGTGATGGTCGTGGTTGTTTTAGTGGTTGTGATGGTCGTTTTTGTTTTAGTTGTTGTGATGGTCGTGTTGTTTTAGTCGTGATGGTCGTGGTTGTTTTAGTTGTTGTGATGGTCGTGTTGTTTTAGTTGTGAAGGTCGTGGTTGTTTTAGTTGTGTTGGTCGTGTTGTTTTAGTGTTGTGATGGTCGTGGTGGTTTTAGTTGTTGAGATGGTCGTGGTTGTTTTAGTTGGTGTGATGGTCGTGGTTGTTTTAGTTGCTGTGATGGTCGTGGTTCTTTTAGTTGTCGTAATGGTCTTGGTCGTTTTAGTTGTTGTGATTGTCCTTGTTCTTTTAGTTGTTGTGATGGTCGTGGTTGTTTTAATTGTTGTGATGGTCGTGGTTGTTTTAGTGGTTGTGATCGTCGTGGCTTTTTTAGTGGTTGTGATGGTCGTCTTTGTTTTAGTTGTTGTGATGGTCGTGGTTGTTTTACTTGTTATGGTCGTGGTTGTTTTAGTTGTTGTGATGGTCGTGGTTGTTTTAGTTGTCGTGATGGTCGTGGTTGTTTTAGTTGTTGTGGAGGTCGTGGTTGTTTTACTTGTTGTGATGGTCGTGGTTGGTTTAGTTGTTGTGATGGTCGTGGTTGTTTTAGCTGTGATGGTCGTGTTGTTTTAGTTGTTGTGATAGTCCTGGTTGTTTTAGTTGTTGTGATGGTCGTGGTTGTTTTAGTTGTTGTGATGGTCGTGGTTGTTTTAGTTGTTGTGGGGGTCGTGTTGTTTTAGTTGTTGTGATGCCGTGGTTATTTTCGTTATGATGGTCGTAGTTGTTTTAGTTGTTGTGATGGTCGTGGTTGTTTTAGTTGTTGTGATGGTCGTGGTTCTTTTAGTTGTTGTGGAGGTCGTGTTGTTTTAGTTGTTGTGATGCCGTGGTTGTTTTAGTTGTGATGGTCGTAGTTGTTTTATTTGTTGTGATTGTCGTGGTTGTTTTAGTTGTTGTGATGGTCGTGGTTTTTTAGTTGTTGTAATGGTCGTGGTTGTTCTAGTTGTTTGTGGAGATCGTGGTTGTTTTAGGTGTTGTGATGCCGTGTTTGTTTTCGCTGTGATGGTCGTGGTTGTTTTAGTTGTGATGGTCGTTGTTGTTTTAGTTGCTGTGATGGTCGTGGTTGTTTTAGTTGTTGTGATGATCGTGGTTGTTTTAGTTGTTTTGGAGGTCGTGGTTGTTTTAATGGTTGTGATTATCGTGATTCTTTTAATTGTTGTGTTGGTCGTGTTGTTTTAGTTGTTGTGATGGTCGTGTTGTTTTAGTCGTGATGGTCGTGGTTGTTTTTGTTGTTGTGATGGTCGTGGTTGTTTTAGTTGTCGTGATGGTCGTGGTTGTTTTAGTTGTTGTGGAGGTCGTGGTTGTTTTACTTGTTGTGATGGTCGTGGTTGGTTTAGTTGTTGTGATGGTCGTGGTTGTTTTAGCTGTGATGGTCGTGTTGTTTTAGTTGTTGTGATAGTCCTGGTTGTTTTAGTTGTTGTGATGGTCGTGGTTGTTTTAGTTGTTGTGATGGTCGTGGTTGTTTTAGTTGTTGTGGGGGTCGTGTTGTTTTAGTTGTTGTGATGCCGTGGTTATTTTCGTTATGATGGTCGTAGTTGTTTTAGTTGTTGTGATGGTCGTGGTTGTTTTAGTTGTTGTGATGGTCGTGGTTCTTTTAGTTGTTGTGGTGGTCGTGTTGTTTTAGTTGTTGTGATGCCGTGGTTGTTTTAGTTGTGATGGTCGTAGTTGTTTTATTTGTTGTGATTGTCGTGGTTGTTTTAGTTGTTGTGATGGTCGTGGTTTTTTAGTTGTTGTAATGGTCGTTGTTGTTTTAGTTGCTGTGATGGTCGTGGTTGTTTTAGTTGTTGTGATGATCGTGGTTGTTTTAGTTGTTTTGGAGGTCGTGGTTGTTTTAATGGTTGTGATTATCGTGGTTCTTTTAATTGTTGTGATGGTCGTGTTGTTTTAGTTGTTGTGATGGTCGTGTTGTTTTAGTCGTGATGGTCGTGGTTGTTTTAGATGTTGTGATGGTCGTGTTGTTTTAGTTGTGAAGGTCGTGGTTGTTTTAGTTGTGTTGGTCGTGGTGGTTTTAGTAGTTGAGATGGTCGTGTTATTTTAGTTGTTGTGGTGGTCCTGGTTATTTCATTTGTTGTAGTGGTCGTGGTTGTTTTTGTTGTGATGGTCGTGGTTGTTTTAGTTGTTCTGATGGTCGTATTTGTTTTAGTGGTTGTGATGGTGGTGGTTGTTTTAGTTGTTGTGATGGTCGTGTTGTTTAATTATTGTGATGGTCGTGGTTGTTTTAATTGCTGTGATGGTCGTGTTTGTTTTAGTTGTGATGTTCGTGTTGTTTTAGTTGTTGTAATGATCGTGGTTGTTTTAGTTGTTGTGATGGTCGTGTTGTTTTAGTTGTTGTGATGGTCGTGTTGTTTTAGTTGTTATGATGGTCGTGGTTGTTTTAGTTGTTGTGATGGTCGGGTTGTTTTAGTTGTGATGGTCGTGGTTGTTTTAGTTGTTGTGATGGTCGTGGTTGTTTTAGTTGTTATGATGGTCGTGCTTGTTTTAGTTATTGTGATGGTCGTGGTTGTTTTAGTGGTTGTGATGGTCGTTTTTGTTTTAGTTGTTGTGATGGTCGTGTTGTTTTAGTCGTGATGGTCGTGGTTGTTTTAGTTGTTGTGATGGTCGTGTTGTTTTAGTTGTGAAGGTCGTGGTTGTTTTAGTTGTGTTGGTCGTGTTGTTTTAGTGTTGTGATGGTCGTGGTGGTTTTAGTTGTTGAGATGGTCGTGGTTGTTTTAGTTGGTGTGATGGTCGTGGTTGTTTTAGTTGCTGTGATGGTCGTGGTTCTTTTAGTTGTCGTAATGGTCTTGGTCGTTTTAGTTGTTGTGATTGTCGTTGTTCTTTTAGTTGTTGTGATGGTCGTGGTTGTTTTAATTGTTGTGATGGTCGTGGTTGTTTTAGTGGTTGTGATCGTCGTGGCTTTTTTAGTGGTTGTGATGGTCGTCTTTGTTTTAGTTGTTGTGATGGTCGTGGTTGTTTTAGTTGTTATGGTCGTGGTTGTTTTAGTTGTTGTGATGGTCGTGGTTGTTTTAGTTGTCGTGATGATCGTGGTTGTTTTAGTTGTTGTGGAGGTCGTGGTTGTTTTACTTGTTGTGATGGTCGTGGTTGGTTTAGTTGTTGTGATGGTCGTGGTTGTTTTAGCTGTGATGGTCGTGTTGTTTTAGTTGTTGTAATAGTCCTGGTTGTTTTAGTTGTTGTGATGGTCGTGGTTGTTTTAGTTGTTGTGATGGTCGTGGTTGTTTTAGTTGTTGTGGGGGTCGTGTTGTTTTAGTTGTTGTGATGCCGTGGTTATTTTCGTTATGATGGTCGTAGTTGTTTTAGTTGTTGTGATGGTCGTGGTTGTTTTAGTTGTTGTGATGGTCGTGGTTCTTTTAGTTGTTGTGGAGGTCGTGTTGTTTTAGTTGTTGTGATGCCGTGGTTGTTTTAGTTGTGATGGTCGTAGTTGTTTTATTTGTTGTGATTGTCGTGGTTGTTTTAGTTGTTGTGATGGTCGTGGTTTTTTAGTTGTTGTAATGGTCGTGGTTGTTCTAGTTGTTTGTGGAGATCGTGGTTGTTTTAGGTGTTGTGATGCCGTGTTTGTTTTCGCTGTGATGGTCGTGGTTGTTTTAGTTGTGATGGTCGTTGTTGTTTTAGTTGCTGTGATGGTCGTGGTTGTTTTAGTTGTTGTGATGATCGTGGTTGTTTTAGTTGTTTTGGAGGTCGTGGTTGTTTTAATGGTTGTGATTATCGTGGTTCTTTTAATTGTTGTGATGGTCGTGTTGTTTTAGTTGTTGTGATGGTCGTGTTGTTTTAGTCGTGATGGTCGTGGTTGTTTTTGTTGTTGTGATGGTCGTGGTTGTTTTAGTTGTCGTGATGGTCGTGGTTGTTTTAGTTGTTGTGGAGGTCGTGGTTGTTTTACTTGTTGTGATGGTCGTGGTTGGTTTAGTTGTTGTGATGGTCGTGGTTGTTTTAGCTGTGATGGTCGTGTTGTTTTAGTTGTTGTGATAGTCCTGGTTGTTTTAGTTGTTGTGATGGTCGTGGTTGTTTTAGTTGTTGTGATGGTCGTGGTTGTTTTAGTTGTTGTGGGGGTCGTGTTGTTTTAGTTGTTGTGACGCCGTGGTTATTTTCGTTATGATGGTCGTAGTTGTTTTAGTTGTTGTGATGGTCGTGGTTGTTTTAGTTGTTGTGATGGTCGTGGTTCTTTTAGTTGTTGTGGTGGTCGTGTTGTTTTAGTTGTTGTGATGCCGTGGTTGTTTTAGTTGTGATGGTCGTAGTTGTTTTATTTGTTGTGATTGTCGTGGTTGTTTTAGTTGTTGTGATGGTCGTGGTTTTTTAGTTGTTGTAATGGTCGTTGTTGTTTTAGTTGCTGTGATGGTCGTGGTTGTTTTAGTTGTTGTGATGATCGTGGTTGTTTTAGTTGTTTTGGAGGTCGTGGTTGTTTTAATGGTTGTGATTATCGTGGTTCTTTTAATTGTTGTGATGGTCGTGTTGTTTTACTTGTTGTGATGGTCGTGTTGTTTTAGTCGTGATGGTCGTGGTTGTTTTAGTTGTTGTGATGGTCGTGTTGTTTTAGTTGTGAAGGTCGTGGTTGTTTTAGTTGTGTTGGTCGTGGTGGTTTTAGTAGTTGAGATGGTCGTGTTATTTTAGTTGTTGTGGTGGTCCTGGTTATTTCATTTGTTGTAGTGGTCGTGGTTGTTTTTGTTGTGATGGTCGTGGTTGTTTTAGTTGTTCTGATGGTCGTATTTGTTTTAGTGGTTGTGATGGTGGTGGTTGTTTTAGTTGTTGTGATGGTCGTGTTGTTTAATTATTGTGATGGTCGTGGTTGTTTTAATTGCTGTGATGGTCGTGTTTGTTTTAGTTGTGATGTTCGTGTTGTTTTAGTTGTTGTAATGATCGTGGTTGTTTTAGTTGTTGTGATGGTCGTGTTGTTTTAGTTGTTGTGATGGTCGTGTTGTTTTAGTTGTTATGATGGTCGTGGTTGTTTTAGTTGTTGTGATGGTCGGGTTGTTTTAGTTGTGATGGTCGTGGTTGTTTTAGTTGTTGTGATGGTCGTGGTTGTTTTAGTTGTTATGATGGTCGTGCTTGTTTTAGTTATTGTGATGGTCGTGGTTGTTTTAGTGGTTGTGATGGTCGTTTTTGTTTTAGTTGTTGTGATGGTCGTGTTGTTTTAGTCGTGATGGTCGTGGTTGTTTTAGTTGTTGTGATGGTCGTGTTGTTTTAGTTGTGAAGGTCGTGGTTGTTTTAGTTGTGTTGGTCGTGTTGTTTTAGTGTTGTGATGGTCGTGGTGGTTTTAGTTGTTGAGATGGTCGTGGTTGTTTTAGTTGGTGTGATGGTCGTGGTTGTTTTAGTTGCTGTGATGGTCGTGGTTCTTTTAGTTGTCGTAATGGTCTTGGTCGTTTTAGTTGTTGTGATTGTCGTTGTTCTTTTAGTTGTTGTGATTGTCGTGGTTGTTTTAGTTGTTGTGATGGTCGTGGTTTTTTAGTTGTTGTAATGGTCGTTGTTGTTTTAGTTGCTGTGATGGTCGTGGTTGTTTTAGTTGTTGTGATGATCGTGGTTGTTTTAGTTGTTTTGGAGGTCGTGGTTGTTTTAATGGTTGTGATTATCGTGGTTCTTTTAATTGTTGTGATGGTCGTGTTGTTTTAGTTGTTGTGATGGTCGTGTTGTTTTAGTCGTGATGGTCGTGGTTGTTTTAGTTGTTGTGATGGTCGTGTTGTTTTCGTTGTGAAGGTCGTGGTTGTTTTAGTTGTGTTGGTCGTGGTGGTTTTAGTAGTTGAGATGGTCGTGTTATTTTAGTTGTTGTGGTGGTCCTGGTTATTTCATTTGTTGTAGTGGTCGTGGTTGTTTTTGTTGTGATGGTCGTGGTTGTTTTAGTTGTTCTGATGGTCGTATTTGTTTTAGTGGTTGTGATGGTGGTGGTTGTTTTAGTTGTTGTGATGGTCGTGTTGTTTAATTATTGTGATGGTCGTGGTTGTTTTAATTGCTGTGATGGTCGTGTTTGTTTTAGTTGTGATGTTCGTGTTGTTTTAGTTGTTGTAATGATCGTGGTTGTTTTAGTTGTTGTGATGGTCGTGTTGTTTTAGTTGTTGTGATGGTCGTGTTGTTTTAGTTGTTATGATGGTCGTGGTTGTTTTAGTTGTTGTGATGGTCGGGTTGTTTTAGTTGTGATGGTCGTGGTTGTTTTAGTTGTTGTGATGGTCGTGGTTGTTTTAGTTGTTATGATGGTCGTGCTTGTTTTAGTTATTGTGATGGTCGTGGTTGTTTTAGTGGTTGTGATGGTCGTTTTTGTTTTAGTTGTTGTGATGGTCGTGTTGTTTTAGTCGTGATGGTCGTGGTTGTTTTAGTTGTTGTGATGGTCGTGTTGTTTTAGTTGTGAAGGTCGTGGTTGTTTTAGTTGTGTTGGTCGTGTTGTTTTAGTGTTGTGATGGTCGTGGTGGTTTTAGTTGTTGAGATGGTCGTGGTTGTTTTAGTTGGTGTGATGGTCGTGGTTGTTTTAGTTGCTGTGATGGTCGTGGTTCTTTTAGTTGTCGTAATGGTCTTGGTCGTTTTAGTTGTTGTGATTGTCGTTGTTCTTTTAGTTGTTGTGATGGTCGTGGTTGTTTTAATTGTTGTGATGGTCGTGGTTGTTTTAGTGGTTGTGATCGTCGTGGCTTTTTTAGTGGTTGTGATGGTCGTCTTTGTTTTAGTTGTTGTGATGGTCGTGGTTGTTTTAGTTGTTATGGTCGTGGTTGTTTTAGTTGTTGTGATGGTCTTGGTTGTTTTAGTTGTCGTGATGATCGTGGTTGTTTTAGTTGTTGTGGAGGTCGTGGTTGTTTTACTTGTTGTGATGGTCGTGGTTGGTTTAGTTGTTGTGATGGTCGTGGTTGTTTTAGCTGTGATGGTCGTGTTGTTTTAGTTGTTGTGATAGTCCTGGTTGTTTTAGTTGTTGTGATGGTCGTGGTTGTTTTAGTTGTTGTGATGGTCGTGGTTGTTTTAGTTGTTGTGGGGGTCGTGTTGTTTTAGTTGTTGTGATGCCGTGGTTATTTTCGTTATGATGTTCGTAGTTGTTTTAGTTGTTGTGATGGTCGTGGTTGTTTTAGTTGTTGTGATGGTCGTGGTTCTTTTAGTTGTTGTGGAGGTCGTGTTGTTTTAGTTGTTGTGATGCCGTGGTTGTTTTAGTTGTGATGGTCGTAGTTGTTTTATTTGTTGTGATTGTCGTGGTTGTTTTAGTTGTTGTGATGGTCGTGGTTTTTTAGTTGTTGTAATGGTCGTGGTTGTTCTAGTTGTTTGTGGAGATCGTGGTTGTTTTAGGTGTTGTGATGCCGTGTTTGTTTTCGCTGTGATGGTCGTGGTTGTTTTAGTTGTGATGGTCGTTGTTGTTTTAGTTGCTGTGATGGTCGTGGTTGTTTTAGTTGTTGTGATGATCGTGGTTGTTTTAGGTGTTTTGGAGGTCGTGGTTGTTTTAATGGTTGTGATTATCGTGGTTCTTTTAATTGTTGTGATGGTCGTGTTGTTTTAGTTGTTGTGATGGTCGTGTTGTTTTAGTCGTGATGGTCGTGGTTGTTTTTGTTGTTGTGATGGTCGTGGTTGTTTTAGTTGTCGTGATGGTCGTGGTTGTTTTAGTTGTTGTGGAGGTCGTGGTTGTTTTACTTGTTGTGATGGTCGTGGTTGGTTTAGTTGTTGTGATGGTCGTGGTTGTTTTAGCTGTGATGGTCGTGTTGTTTTAGTTGTTGTGATAGTCCTGGTTGTTTTAGTTGTTGTGATGGTCGTGGTTGTTTTAGTTGTTGTGATGGTCGTGGTTGTTTTAGTTGTTGTGGGGGTCGTGTTGTTTTAGTTGTTGTGATGCCGTGGTTATTTTCGTTATGATGGTCGTAGTTGTTTTAGTTGTTGTGATGGTCGTGGTTGTTTTAGTTGTTGTGATGGTCGTGGTTCTTTTAGTTGTTGTGGTGGTCGTGTTGTTTTAGTTGTTGTGATGCCGTGGTTGTTTTAGTTGTGATGGTCGTAGTTGTTTTATTTGTTGTGATTGTCGTGGTTGTTTTAGTTGTTGTGATGGTCGTGGTTTTTTAGTTGTTGTAATGGTCGTTGTTGTTTTAGTTGCTGTGATGGTCGTGGTTGTTTTAGTTGTTGTGATGATCGTGGTTGTTTTAGTTGTTTTGGAGGTCGTGGTTGTTTTAATGGTTGTGATTATCGTGGTTCTTTTAATTGTTGTGATGGTCGTGTTGTTTTACTTGTTGTGATGGTCGTGTTGTTTTAGTCGTGATGGTCGTGGTTGTTTTAGTTGTTGTGATGGTCGTGTTGTTTTAGTCGTGATGGTCGTGGTTGATTTTGTTGTTGTGATGGTCGTGGTTGTTTTAGTTGTCGTGATGGTCGTGGTTGTTTTAGTTGTTGTGGAGGTCGTGGTTGTTTTACTTGTTGTGATGGTCGTGGTTGGTTTAGTTGTTGTGATGGTCGTGGTTGTTTTAGCTGTGATGGTCGTGTTGTTTTAGTTGTTGTGATAGTCCTGGTTGTTTTAGTTGTTGTGATGGTCGTGGTTGTTTTAGTTGTTGTGATGGTCGTGGTTGTTTTAGTTGTTGTGGGGGTCGTGTTGTTTTAGTTGTTGTGATGCCGTGGTTATTTTCGTTATGATGGTCGTAGTTGTTTTAGTTGTTGTGATGGTCGTGGTTGTTTTAGTTGTTGTGATGGTCGTGGTTCTTTTAGTTGTTGTGGAGGTCGTGTTGTTTTAGTTGTTGTGATACCGTGGTTGTTTTAGTTGTGATGGTCGTAGTTGTTTTATTTGTTGTGATTGTCGTGGTTGTTTTAGTTGTTGTGATGGTCGTGGTTTTTTAGTTGTTGTAATGGTCGTGGTTGTTCTAGTTGTTTGTGGAGATCGTGGTTGTTTTAGGTGTTGTGATGCCGTGTTTGTTTTCGCTGTGATGGTCGTGGTTGTTTTAGTTGTGATGGTCGTTGTTGTTTTAGTTGCTGTGATGGTCGTGGTTGTTTTAGTTGTTGTGATGATCGTGGTTGTTTTAGTTGTTTTGGAGGTCGTGGTTGTTTTAATGGTTGTGATTATCGTGGTTCTTTTAATTGTTGTGATGGTCGTGTTGTTTTAGTTGTTGTGATGGTCGTGTTGTTTTAGTCGTGATGGTCGTGGTTGTTTTTGTTGTTGTGATGGTCGTGGTTGTTTTAGTTGTCGTGATGGTCGTGGTTGTTTTAGTTGTTGTGGAGGTCGTGGTTGTTTTACTTGTTGTGATGGTCGTGGTTGGTTTAGTTGTTGTGATGGTCGTGGTTGTTTTAGCTGTGATGGTCGTGTTGTTTTAGTTGTTGTGATAGTCCTGGTTGTTTTAGTTGTTGTGATGGTCGTGGTTGTTTTAGTTGTTGTGATGGTCGTGGTTGTTTTAGTTGTTGTGGGGGTCGTGTTGTTTTAGTTGTTGTGATGCCGTGGTTATTTTCGTTATGATGGTCGTAGTTGTTTTAGTTGTTGTGATGGTCGTGGTTGTTTTAGTTGTTGTGATGGTCGTGGTTCTTTTAGTTGTTGTGGTGGTCGTGTTGTTTTAGTTGTTGTGATGCCGTGGTTGTTTTAGTTGTGATGGTCGTAGTTGTTTTATTTGTTGTGATTGTCGTGGTTGTTTTAGTTGTTGTGATGGTCGTGGTTTTTTAGTTGTTGTAATGGTCGTTGTTGTTTTAGTTGCTGTGATGGTCGTGGTTGTTTTAGTTGTTGTGATGATCGTGGTTGTTTTAGTTGTTTTGGAGGTCGTGGTTGTTTTAATGGTTGTGATTATCGTGGTTCTTTTAATTGTTGTGATGGTCGTGTTGTTTTACTTGTTGTGATGGTCGTGTTGTTTTAGTCGTGATGGTCGTGGTTGTTTTAGTTGTTGTGATGGTCGTGTTGTTTTAGTTGTGAAGGTCGTGGTTGTTTTAGTTGTGTTGGTCGTGGTGGTTTTAGTAGTTGAGATGGTCGTGTTATTTTAGTTGTTGTGGTGGTCCTGGTTATTTCATTTGTTGTAGTGGTCGTGGTTGTTTTTGTTGTGATGGTCGTGGTTGTTTTAGTTGTTCTGATGGTCGTATTTGTTTTAGTGGTTGTGATGGTGGTGGTTGTTTTAGTTGTTGTGATGGTCGTGTTGTTTAATTATTGTGATGGTCGTGGTTGTTTTAATTGCTGTGATGGTCGTGTTTGTTTTAGTTGTGATGTTCGTGTTGTTTTAGTTGTTGTAATGATCGTGGTTGTTTTAGTTGTTGTGATGGTCGTGTTGTTTTAGTTGTTGTGATGGTCGTGTTGTTTTAGTTGTTATGATGGTCGTGGTTTTTTTAGTTGTTGTGATGGTCGGGTTGTTTTAGTTGTGATGGTCGTGGTTGTTTTAGTTGTTGTGATGGTCGTGGTTGTTTTAGTTGTTATGATGGTCGTGCTTGTTTTAGTTATTGTGATGGTCGTGGTTGTTTTAGTGGTTGTGATGGTCGTTTTTGTTTTAGTTGTTGTGATGGTCGTGTTGTTTTAGTCGTGATGGTCGTGGTTGTTTTAGTTGTTGTGATGGTCGTGTTGTTTTAGTTGTGAAGGTCGTGGTTGTTTTAGTTGTGTTGGTCGTGTTGTTTTAGTGTTGTGATGGTCGTGGTGATTTTAGTTGTTGAGCTGGTCGTGTTGTTTTAGTTGTTGTGGTGGTCCTGGTTATTTTAGTTGTTGTGGTGGTCGTGGTTGTTTTTGTTGTGATGGTCGTGGTTGTTTTAGTTGTTCTGATGGTCGTGTTTGTTTTAGTGGTTGTGATGGTGGTGGTGGTTTTAGCTGTTGTGATGTTCGTGTTGTTTAATTATTGTGATGGTCGTGGTTGTTTTAATTGCTGTGATGGTCGTGTTTGTTTTAGTTGTGATGTTCGTGTTGTTTTAGTTGTTGTAATGGTTGTGGTTGTTTTAGTTGTTGTGATGGTCGTGTTGTTTTAGTTGTTGTGATGGTCGTGTTGTTTTTTTTGTTATGATGGTCGTGGTTGTTTTAGTTGTTGTGATGGTCGGGTTGTTTTATTTGTGATGGTCGTGGTTGTTTTAGTTGTTGTGATGGTCGTGGTTGTTTTAGTGGTTGTGATGGTCGTGATTGTTTTAGTTGTTGTGATGGTCGTGCTTGTTTTAGTTATTGTGATGGTCGTGGTTGTTTTAGTTGCTGTGATGGTCGTGGATCTTTTAGTTGTCGTGATGGTCCTGGTCGTTTTATTTGTTGTGATGGTTTGTTGTTCTTTTAGTTGTTGTGATTGTCGTGTATTTTTAGTTGCTGTGATGGTCGTGGTTGTTTTAGTTGCTGTGATGGTCGTGGTTCTTTTAGTTGTTGTGATGGTCGTGGTTATTTTAGTTGTGATGGTCGTGGTTGTTTTAGTTGTTGTGATGGTCGTGATTGTTTTAGTTGTTGTGATGGTCGTGCTTGTTTTAGTTATTGTGATGGTCGTGCTTGTTTTAGTTGTTGTGATGGTCGTGGTTGTTTTAGTTGCTGTGATGTTCGTGGTGGTTTTAGTTGTCGTGATGGTCCTGGTCGTTTTAGTTGTTGTGATGGTCGTCGTTCTTTCAGTTGTTGTGATGGTCGTGTTGTTTTAGTTGTTGTGATGGTCGTGGTTGTTTTAGTTGCTGTGATGGTCGTGGTTGTTTTAGTTGCTGTGATGGTCGTGGTTCTTTTAGTTGTCGAGATGGTCTTGGTCGTTTTAGTTGTTGTGATTGTCGTTGTTCTTTTAGTTGTTGTGATGGTCGTGGTTGTTTTAATTGTTGTGATGGTCGTGGTTGTTTTAGTGGTTGTGATCGTTGTGGCTTTTTTAGTGGTCGTGATGGTCGT
Source organism: Eledone cirrhosa (assembly GCA_964016885.1). NCBI lineage: Eukaryota > Metazoa > Mollusca > Cephalopoda > Octopoda > Eledonidae > Eledone > Eledone cirrhosa. The sequence goes on along the minus strand of OZ024743.1, from coordinate 272,582,256 downwards.
TTTTGTTTTAGTTGTTGTGATGGTCGTGGTTGTTTTAGTTGTGATGGTCGTGGTGTTTTTAGTTGTTGTGAAGGTCGTGGTTGTTTTAGTTGTTGTGATGGTCGTGGTTGTTTTAGTTTTTGTGATTGTTGTTGTTGTTTTTTTGGTATTGTGGAGGTCGTGGTTGTTTTAGTTGTTGTGATGGTCGTGGTTGTTTTAGTTGTTGGGATGGTCGTGGTTGTTTTAGCTGTGATTGTCGTGTTTGCTTTAGTTGTGATGGTCGTGGTTGTTTTAGTTGTTGTGATGGTCGTGGTTGTTTAAGTTGTTGTGATGATCGTGTTTGTTTTAGTTGTTGTGATGGTCGTGGTTGTTTTAGTTGTTGTGGAGGTTGTTGTTTTAGTTGTTGTGATGCCGTGGTTATTTTAGTTGTGATGGTCGTAATTGTTTTAGTTGTTGTGATGCCGTGGTTGTTTTAGTTGTGATGGTCGTAGTTGTTTTATTTGTTGTGATGGTCGTGGTTGTTTTAGTTGTTGTAATGGGCGTGGTTGTTTTAGTTGTTGTGATGGTCGTGTTGTTTAATTATTGTGATGGTCGTGGTAGTTTTAATTGTTGTGATGGTCGTGTTGTTTTAGTTGTTGTGATGGTCATGTTGTTTTAGTTGTTATGATAGTCGTGGTTGTTTTAGTTGTTGTGATGGTCGGGTTGTTTTATTTGTGATGGTCGTTGTTTTTTTAGTTGTTGTGATGGTCGTGGTTGTTTTAGTTGTTGTGATGGTCGTGGTTGTTTTAGTTGCTGTGATGGTCGTGGTTGTTTTAGTTGCTTTGATGGTCGTGGTCCTTTTAGTTGTCGTGGTGGTCCTGGTCGTTTTAGTTGTTGTGATGGTCGTTGTTCTTTTAGTGGTTGTGATGGTCGTGGTTGTTTTAGTTGTTGTGATGGTCGTTGTTGTTTTAGTTATCATGTTCGTGGTTGTTTTAGTTGTTGTGATGTTCGTGGTTGTTTTAGTTTTTGTGATGGTTGTGGTTGTTTTAGTTGTTGTGGAGGTCGTGGTTGTTTTAGTTGTTGTGATGGTCGTGGTTGTTTTAGTTGTTGTGATGGTCGTGGTTGCTTTAGTTGTGATGGTCGTGGTTGTTTTAGTTGTTGTTATGGATGTGGTTGTTTTAGTTGTTGTGATGGTCTTGGTTGTTTAAGTTGTTGCGATGGTCGGGTTGTTTTATTTGTGATGGTCGTGGTTGTTTTAGTTGTTGTGATGGTCGTGGTTGTTTTAGTTGTTGTGATGGTCGTGATTCTTTTAGTTGTTGTGATGGTCGTGCTTGTTTTAGTTGTTGTAATGGTCGTGGTTGTTTTAGTTGCTGTGATGGTCGTGGTTGTTTGAGTTGTCGTGATGGTCCTGGTCGTTTTAGTTGTTGTGATGGTCGTTGTTCTTTTAGTTGTTGTGATAGTCGTGTTGTTTTAGTTGGTGTGATGGTCGTGGTTGTTTTAGTTGGTGTGATGGTCGTGGTTGTTTTAGTTGCTGTGATGGTCGTGGTTCTTTTAGTTGTCGTAATCGTCTTGGTCGTTTTAGTTGTTGTGATTGTCGTTGTTCTTTTAGTTGTTGTGATGGTCGTGGTTGTTTTAATTGTTGTGATGGTCGTGGTTGTTTTAGTGGTTGTGATCGTCGTGGCTTTTTTAGTGGTTGTGATGGTCGTCTTTGTTTTAGTTGTTGTGATGGTCGTGGTTGTTTTAGTTGTGATGGTCGTGGTTGTTTTAGTTGTTGTGATGGTCGTGGTTGTTTTAGTTGTCGTGATTTTCGTGGTTGTTTTAGTTGTTGTGGAGGTCGTGGTTGTTTTACTTGTTGTGATGGTCGTGGTTGGTTTAGTTGTTGTGATGGTCGTGGTTGTTTTAGCTGTGATGGTCGTGTTGTTTTAGTTGTTGTGATAGTCCTGGTTGTTTTAGTTGTTGTGATGGTCGTGGTTGTTTTAGTTGTTGTGATGGTCGTGGTTGTTTTAGTTGTTGTGGGGGTCGTGTTGTTTTAGTTGTTGTGATGCCGTGGTTATTTTAGTTATGATGTTTGTAGTTGTTTTAGTTGTTGTGATGGTCGTGGTTGTTTTAGTTGTTGTGATGGTCGTGGTTCTTTTAGTTGTTGTGGAGGTCGTGTTGTTTTAGTTGTTGTGATGCCGTGGTTGTTTTAGTTGTGATGGTCGTAGTTGTTTTATTTGTTGTGATTGTCGTGGTTGTTTTAGTTGTTGTGATGGTCGTGGTTTTTTAGTTGTTGTAATGGTCGTGGTTGTTCTAGTTGTTTGTGGAGATCGTGGTTGTTTTAGGTGGTGTGATGCCGTGTTTGTTTTCGCTGTGATGGTCGTGGTTGTTTTAGTTGTGATGGTCGTTGTTGTTTTAGTTGCTGTGATGGTCGTGGTTGTTTTAGTTGTTGTGATGATCGTGGTTGTTTTAGTTGTTTTGGAGGTCGTGGTTGTTTTAATGGTTGTGATTATCGTGGTTCTTTTAATTGTTGTGATGGTCGTGTTGTTTTAGTTGTTGTGATGGTCGTGTTGTTTTAGTCGTGATGGTCGTGGTTGTTTTAGTTGTTGTGATGGTCGTGTTGTTTTAGTTGTGAAGGTCGTGGTTGTTTTAGTTGTGTTGGTCGTGGTGGTTTTACTAGTTGAGATGGTCGTGTTATTTTAGTTGTTGTGGTGGTCCTGGTTATTTCATTTGTTGTAGTGGTCGTGGTTGTTTTTGTTGTGATGGTCGTGGTTGTTTTAGTTGTTCTGATGGTCGTATTTGTTTTAGTGGTTGTGATGGTGGTGGTTGTTTTAGTTGTTGTGATGGTCGTGTTGTTTAATTATTGTGATGGTCGTGGTTGTTTTAATTGCTGTGATGGTCGTGTTTGTTTTAGTTGTGATGTTCGTGTTGTTTTAGTTGTTGTAATGATCGTGGTTGTTTTAGTTGTTGTGATGGTCGTGGTTGTTTTAGTTGTTGTGGAGGTCGTGTTGTTTTAGTTGTTGTGATGGTCGTGGTTGTTTTAGCTGTGATTGTCGAGTTTGCTTTAATTGTGATGGTCGTGGTTGTTTTAGTTGTTGTGATGGTCGTGGTTGTTTAAGTTGTTGTGATGGTCGTGGTTGTTTTAGTTGTTGTGATGGTCGTGGTTGTTTTAGTTGTTGTGGAGGTCGTGTTGTTTTAGTTGTTGTGATGCCCTGGTTATTTTAGTTGTGATAGTCGTAGTTGTTTTAGTTGTTGTTATGGTCGTGGTTGTTTTAGTTGTTGTGATGGTCGTGGTTGTTTTAGTTGTTGTGGAGGTCGTGTTGTTTTAGTTGTTGTGATGGTCGTGTTGTTTTAGTTGTTATGATGGTCGTGGTTGTTTTAGTTGTTGTGATGGTCGGGTTGTTTTAGTTGTGATGGTCGTGGTTGTTTTAGTTGTTCTGATGGTCGTGGTTGTTTTAGTTGTTATGATGGTCGTGCTTGTTTTAGTTATTGTGATGGTGGTGGTTGTTTTAGTGGTTGTGATGGTCGTTTTTGTTTTAGTTGTTGTGATGGTCGTGTTGTTTTAGTCGTGATGGTCGTGGTTGTTTTAGTTGTTGTGATGGTCGTGTTGTTTTAGTTGTGAAGGTCGTGGTTGTTTTAGTTGTGTTGGTCGTGTTGTTTTAGTGTTGTGATGGTGGTGGTGGTTTTAGTTGTTGAGATGGTCGTGTTGTTTTAGTTGTTGTGGTGGTCCTGTTTATTTTAGTTGTTGTGGTGGTCGTGGTTGTTTTTGTTGTGATGGTCGTGGTTGTTTTAGTTGTTCTGATGGTCGTGTTTGTTTTAGTGGTTGTGATGGTGGTGGTGGTTTTAGCTGTTGTGATGTTCGTGTTGTTTAATTATTGTGATGGTCGTGGTTGTTTTAGTTGCTGTGATGGTCGTGGTTCTTTTAGTTGTCGTGATGGTCCTGGTCGTTTTATTTGTTGTGATGGGTTGTTGTTCTTTTAGTTGTTGTGATTGTCGTGTATTTTTAGTTGTAGTGATGGACGTGGGTGTTTTAGTTGCTGTGATGGTCGTGGTTGTTTTAGTTGCTGTGATGGTCGTGGTTCTTTTAGTTGTTGTGATGGTCGTGGTTATTTTAGTTGTGATGCTCGTGGTTGTTTTAGTTGTTGTGATGGTCGTGATTGTTTTAGTTGTTGTTATGGTCGTGCTTGTTTTAGTTATTGTGATGGTCGTGCTTGTTTTAGTTGTTGTGATGGTCGTGGTTGTTTTAGTTGCTGTGATGGTCGTGGTGGTTTTAGTTGTCGTGATGGTCCTGGTCGTTTTAGTTGTTGTGATGGTCGTCGTTCTTTCAGTTGTTGTGATGGTCGTGTTGTTTTAGTTGTTGTGATGGTCGTGGATGTTTTAGTTGCTGTGATGGTCGTGGTTGTTTTAGTTTCTGTGATGGTCGTGGTTCTTTTAGTTGTCGAGATGGTCTTGGTCGTTTTAGTTGTTGTGATTGTCGTTGTTCTTTTAGTTGTTGTGATGGTCGTGGTTGTTTTAATTGTTGTGATGGTCGTGGTTGTTTTAGTGGTTGTGATCGTCGTGGCTTTTTTAGTGGTCGTGATGGACGTTTTTGTTTTAGTTGTTGTGATGGTCGTGGTTGTTTTAGTTGTGATGGTCGTGGTGTTTTAGTGTTGTGATGGTGGTGGTGGTTTTAGTTGTTGAGATGGTCGTGTTGTTTTAGTTGTTGTGGTGGTCCTGGTTATTTTAGTTGTTGTGATGGTCGGGTTGTTTTATTTGTGATGGTCGTGGTTGTTTTAGTTGTTGTGATGGTCGTGGTTGTTTTAGTGGTTGTGATGGTCGTGATTGTTTTAGTTGTTGTGATGGTCGTGCTTGTTTTAGTTATTGTGATGGTCGTGGTTGTTTTAGTTGCTGTGATGGTCGTGGTTCTTTTAGTTGTCGTGATGGTCCTGGTCGTTTTATTTGTTGTGATGGGTTGTTGTTCTTTTAGTTGTTGTGATTGTCGTGTATTTTTAGTTGTAGTGATGGACGTGGGTGTTTTAGTTGCTGTGATGGTCGTGGTTGTTTTAGTTGCTGTGATGGTCGTGGTTCTTTTAGTTGTTGTGATGGTCGTGGTTATTTTAGTTGTGATGCTCGTGGTTGTTTTAGTTGTTGTGATGGTCGTGATTGTTTTAGTTGTTGTTATGGTCGTGCTTGTTTTAGTTATTGTGATGGTCGTGCTTGTTTTAGTTGTTGTGATGGTCGTGGTTGTTTTAGTTGCTGTGATGGTCGTGGTGGTTTTAGTTGTCGTGATGGTTCTGGTCGTTTTAGTTGTTGTGATGGTCGTCGTTCTTTCAGTTGTTGTGATGGTCGTGTTGTTTTAGTTGTTGTGATGGTCGTGGATGTTTTAGTTGCTGTGATGGTCGTGGTTGTTTTAGTTGCTGTGATGGTCGTGGTTCTTTTAGTTGTCGAGATGGTCTTGGTCGTTTTAGTTGTTGTGATTGTCGTTGTTCTTTTAGTTGTTGTGATGGTCGTGGTTGTTTTAATTGTTGTGATGGTCGTGGTTGTTTTAGTGGTTGTGATCGTCGTGGCTTTTTTAGTGGTCGTGATGGTCGTTTTTGTTTTAGTTGTTGTGATGGTCGTGGTTGTTTTAGTTGTGATGGTCGTGGTGTTTTTAGTTGTTGTGAAGGTCGTGGTTGTTTTAGTTGTTGTGATTGTTGTTGTTGTTTTTGGTATTGTGGAGGTCGTGGTTGTTTTAGTTGTTGTGATGGTCGTGGTTGTTTTAGTTGTTGGGATGGTCGTGGTTATTTTAGCTGTGATTGTCGTGTTTGCTTTAGTTGTGATGGTCGTGGTTGTTTTAGTTGTTGTGATGGTCGTGGTTGTTTAAGTTGTTGTGATGATCGTGGTTGTTTTAGTTGTGATGGTCGTGTTGTTTTAGTTGTTGTGATAGTCGTGGTTGTTTTAGTTGTTGTGATGGTCGTGTTTGTTTTAGTTGTTGTGATGGTCGTGGTTGTTTTAGTTGTTGTGGAGGTCGTGTTGTTTTAGTTGTTGTGATGCCGTGGTTATTTTAGTTGTGATGGTCGTAATTGTTTTAGTTGTTGTGATGCCGTGGTTGTTTTAGTTGTGATGGTCGTAGTTGTTTTATTTGTTGTGATGGTCGTGGTTGTTTTAGTTGTTGTAATGGGCGTGGTTGTTTTAGTTGTTGTGGAGATTGTGGTTGTTTTAGGTGTTGTGATGGTTGTGGTTGTTTTAGTTATTGTGATAATCGTGTTTGTTTTCGCTGTGATGGTCGTGATTGTTTTAGTTTTGATGGTCGTGGTTGTTTTAGTTGCTGTGATGGTCGTGGTTGTTTTAGTTGTTGTGATTATCGTGGTTCTTTTAATTGTTGTGATGGTCGTGGTTGTTTTAATTGTTGTGGAGGGCGTGTTTGTTTTAGTTGTTGTGATGGTTGTGTTGTTTTAGTTGTTGTGATGGTCGTGTTGTTTTAGTTGTGAAGGTCGTGGTTGTTTTAGTTGTTGAGATGGTCGTGTTGTTTTAGTTGTTGTGGTGGTCCTGGTTATTTTAGTTGTTGTGGTGGTCGTGGTTGTTTTAGTTGTGATGGTCGTGGTTGTTTTAGTTGTTGCGATGGTCGTGGTTGTTTTAGTGGTTGTGATGGTGGTGGTGGTTTTAGTTGTTGTGATGGTCGTGTTGTTTAATTATTTTGATGGTCTTGGTTGTTTTAATTGCTGTGATGGTCGTGTTTGTTTTAGTTGTGATGTTCGTGTTGTTTTAGTTGTTGTAATGGTCGTGGTTGTTTTAGTTGTTGTGATGGTCGTGTTTTAGTTGTTGTGATGGTCGTGTTGTTTTAGTTGTTATGATGGTCGTGGTTGTTTTAGTTGTTGTGATGGTCGGGTTGTTTTATTTGTGATGGTCGTGGTTGTTTTAGTTGTTGTGATGGTCGTGGTTGTTTTAGTTGTTGTGGAGGTCGTGTTGTTTTAGTTGTTGTGATGCCGTGGTTATTTTAGTTATGATGTTTGTAGTTGTTTTAGTTGTTGTGATGGTCGTGGTTGTTTTAGTTGTTGTGATGGTCGTGGTTCTTTTAGTTGTTGTGGAGGTCGTGTTGTTTTAGTTGTTGTGATGCCGTGGTTGTTTTAGTTGTGATGGTCGTAGTTGTTTTATTTGTTGTGATTGTCGTGGTTGTTTTAGTTGTTGTGATGGTCGTGGTTTTTTAGTTGTTGTAATGGTCGTGGTTGTTCTAGTTGTTTGTGGAGATCGTGGTTGTTTTAGGTGGTGTGATGCCGTGTTTGTTTTCGCTGTGATGGTCGTGGTTGTTTTAGTTGTGATGGTCGTTGTTGTTTTAGTTGCTGTGATGGTCGTGGTTGTTTTAGTTGTTGTGATGATCGTGGTTGTTTTAGTTGTTTTGGAGGTCGTGGTTGTTTTAATGGTTGTGATTATCGTGGTTCTTTTAATTGTTGTGATGGTCGTTTTGTTTTAGTTGTTGTGATGGTCGTGTTGTTTTAGTCGTGATGGTCGTGGTTGTTTTAGTTGTTGTGATGGTCGTGTTGTTTTAGTTGTGAAGGTCGTGGTTGTTTTAGTTGTGTTGGTCGTGGTGGTTTTAGTAGTTGAGATGGTCGTGTTATTTTAGTTGTTGTGGTGGTCCTGGTTATTTCATTTGTTGTAGTGGTCGTGGTTGTTTTTGTTGTGATGGTCGTGGTTGTTTTAGTTGTTCTGATGGTCGTATTTGTTTTAGTGGTTGTGATGGTGGTGGTTGTTTTAGTTGTTGTGATGGTCGTGTTGTTTAATTATTGTGATGGTCGTGGTTGTTTTAATTGCTGTGATGGTCGTGTTTGTTTTAGTTGTGATGTTCGTGTTGTTTTAGTTGTTGTAATGATCGTGGTTGTTTTAGTTGTTGTGATGGTCGTGGTTGTTTTAGTTGTTGTGGAGGTCGTGTTGTTTTAGTTGTTGTGATGGTCGTGGTTGTTTTAGCTGTGATTGTCGAGTTTGCTTTAATTGTGATGGTCGTGGTTGTTTTAGTTGTTGTGATGGTCGTGGTTGTTTAAGTTGTTGTGATGGTCGTGGTTGTTTTAGTTGTTGTGATGGTCGTGGTTGTTTTAGTTGTTGTGGAGGTCGTGTTGTTTTAGTTGTTGTGATGCCCTGGTTATTTTAGTTGTGATAGTCGTAGTTGTTTTAGTTGTTGTTATGGTCGTGGTTGTTTTAGTTGTTGTGATGGTCGTGGTTGTTTTAGTTGTTGTGGAGGTCGTGTTGTTTTAGTTGTTGTGATGGTCGTGTTGTTTTAGTTGTTATGATGGTCGTGGTTGTTTTAGTTGTTGTGATGGTCGGGTTGTTTTAGTTGTGATGGTCGTGGTTGTTTTAGTTGTTGTGATGGTCGTGGTTGTTTTAGTTGTTATGATGGTCGTGCTTGTTTTAGTTATTGTGATGGTCGTGGTTGTTTTAGTGGTTGTGATGGTCGTTTTTGTTTTAGTTGTTGTGATGGTCGTGTTGTTTTAGTCGTGATGGTCGTGGTTGTTTTAGTTGTTGTGATGGTCGTGTTGTTTTAGTTGTGAAGGTCGTGGTTGTTTTACTTGTGTTGGTCGTGTTGTTTTAGTGTTGTGATGGTGGTGGTGGTTTTAGTTGTTGAGATGGTCGTGTTGTTTTAGTTGTTGTGGTGGTCCTGGTTATTTTAGTTGTTGTGGTGGTCGTGGTTGTTTTTGTTGTGATGGTCGTGGTTGTTTTAGTTGTTCTGATGGTCGTGTTTGTTTTAGTGGTTGTGATGGTGGTGGTGGTTTTAGCTGTTGTGATGTTCGTGTTGTTTAATTATTGTGATGGTCGTGGTTGTTTTAATTGCTGTGATGGTCGTGTTTGTTTTAGTTGTGATGTTCGTGTTATTTTAGTTGTTGTAATGGTTGTGGTTGTTTTAGTTGTTGTGATGGTCGTGTTGTTTTAGTTGTTGTGATGGTCGTGTTGTTTTAGTTGTTATGATGGTCGTGGTTGTTTTAGTTGTTGTGATGGTCGGGTTGTTTTATTTGTGATGGTCGTGGTTGTTTTAGTTGTTGTGATGGTCGTGGTTGTTTTAGTGGTTGTGATGGTCGTGATTGTTTTAGTTGTTGTGATGGTCGTGCTTGTTTTAGTTATTGTGATGGTCGTGGTTGTTTTAGTTGCTGTGATGGTCGTGGTTCTTTTAGTTGTCGTGATGGTCCTGGTCGTTTTATTTGTTGTGATGGGTTGTTGTTCTTTTAGTTGTTGTGATTGTCGTGTATTTTTAGTTGTAGTGATGGTCGTGGGTGTTTTAGTTGCTGTGATGGTCGTGGTTGTTTTAGTTGCTGTGATGGTCGTGGTTCTTTTAGTTGTTGTGATGGTCGTGGTTATTTTAGTTGTGATGCTCGTGGTTGTTTTAGTTGTTGTGATGGTCGTGATTGTTTTAGTTGTTGTTATGGTCGTGCTTGTTTTAGTTATTGTGATGGTCGTGCTTGTTTTAGTTGTTGTGATGGTCGTGGTTGTTTTAGTTGCTGTGATGGTCGTGGTGGTTTTAGTTGTCGTGATGGTCCTGGTCGTTTTAGTTGTTGTGATGGTCGTCGTTCTTTCAGTTGTTGTGATGGTCGTGTTGTTTTAGTTGTTGTGATGGTCGTGGATGTTTTAGTTGCTGTGATGGTCGTGGTTGTTTTAGTTGCTGTGATGGTCGTGGTTCTTTTAGTTGTCGAGATGGTCTTGGTCGTTTTAGTTGTTGTGATTGTCGTTGTTCTTTTAGTTGTTGTGATGGTCGTGGTTGTTTTAATTGTTGTGATGGTCGTGGTTGTTTTAGTGGTTGTGATCGTCGTGGCTTTTTTAGTGGTCGTGATGGTCGTTTTTGTTTTAGTTGTTGTGATGGTCGTGGTTGTTTTAGTTGTGATGGTCGTGGTGTTTTTAGTTGTTGTGAAGGTCGTGGTTGTTTTAGTTGTTGTGATTGTTGTTGTTGTTTTTGGTATTGTGGAGGTCGTGGTTGTTTTAGTTGTTGTGATGGTCGTGGTTGTTTTAGTTGTTGGGATGGTCGTGGTTATTTTAGCTGTGATTGTCGTGTTTGCTTTAGTTGTGATGGTCGTGGTTGTTTTAGTTGTTGTGATGGTCGTGGTTGTTTAAGTTGTTGTGATGATCGTGGTTGTTTTAGTTGTGATGGTCGTGTTGTTTTAGTTGTTGTGATAGTCGTGGTTGTTTTAGTTGTTGTGATGGTCGTGTTTGTTTTAGTTGTTGTGATGGTCGTGGTTGTTTTAGTTGTTGTGGAGGTCGTGTTGTTTTAGTTGTTGTGATGCCGTGGTTATTTTAGTTGTGATGGTCGTAATTGTTTTAGTTGTTGTGATGCCGTGGTTGTTTTAGTTGTGATGGTCGTAGTTGTTTTATTTGTTGTGATGGTCGTGGTTGTTTTAGTTGTTGTAATGGGCGTGGTTGTTTTAGTTGTTGTGGAGATTGTGGTTGTTTTAGGTGTTGTGATGGTTGTGGTTGTTTTAGTTATTGTGATAATCGTGTTTGTTTTCGCTGTGATGGTCGTGATTGTTTTAGTTTTGATGGTCGTGGTTGTTTTAGTTGCTGTGATGGTCGTGGTTGTTTTAGTTGTTGTGATTATCGTGGTTCTTTTAATTGTTGTGATGGTCGTGGTTGTTTTAATTGTTGTGGAGGGCGTGTTTGTTTTAGTTGTTGTGATGGTTGTGTTGTTTTAGTTGTTGTGATGGTCGTGTTGTTTTAGTTGTGAAGGTCGTGGTTGTTTTAGTTGTTGAGATGGTCGTGTTGTTTTAGTTGTTGTGGTGGTCCTGGTTATTTTAGTTGTTGTGGTGGTCGTGGTTGTTTTAGTTGTGATGGTCGTGGTTGTTTTAGTTGTTGCGATGGTCGTGGTTGTTTTAGTGGTTGTGATGGTGGTGGTGGTTTTAGTTGTTGTGATGGTCGTGTTGTTTAATTATTTTGATGGTCTTGGTTGTTTTAATTGCTGTGATGGTCGTGTTTGTTTTAGTTGTGATGTTCGTGTTGTTTTAGTTGTTGTAATGGTCGTGGTTGTTTTAGTTGTTGTGATGGTCGTGTTTTAGTTGTTGTGATGGTCGTGTTGTTTTAGTTGTTATGATGGTCGTGGTTGTTTTAGTTGTTGTGATGGTCGGGTTGTTTTATTTGTGATGGTCGTGGTTGTTTTAGTTGTTGTGATGGTCGTGGTTGTTTTAGTTGTTGTGGAGGTCGTGTTGTTTTAGTTGTTGTGATGCCGTGGTTATTTTAGTTGTGATGGTCGTAATTGTTTTAGTTGTTGTGATGCCGTGGTTGTTTTAGTTGTGATGGTCGTAGTTGTTTTATTTGTTGTGATGGTCGTGGTTGTTTTAGTTGTTGTGATGGTCGTGGTTGTTTTAGTTGTTGTAATGGGCGTGGTTGTTTTAGTTGTTGTGGAGATTGTGGTTGTTTTAGGTGTTGCGATGGTTGTGGTTGTTTTAGTTGTTGTGATAATCGTGTTTGTTTTCGCTGTGATGGTCGTGATTGTTTTAGTTTTGATGGTCGTGGTTGTTTTAGTTGTTGTGATGGTCGTGGTTGTTTTAGTTGTTGTGATTATCGTGGTTCTTTTAATTGTTGTGATGGTCGTGGTTGTTTTAATTGTTGTGGAGGGCGTGTTTGTTTTAGTTGTTGTGATGGTTGTGTTGTTTTAGTTGTTGTGATGGTCGTGTTGTTTTAGTTGTGAAGGTCGTGGTTGTTTTAGTTGTGTTGCTCGAGTTGTTTTAGTGTTGTGATGGTCGTGGTTGTTTTAGTTGTTGAGATGGTCGTGTTGTTTTAGTTGTTGTGGTAGTCCTGGTTATTTTAGTTGTTGTGGTGGTCGTGGTTGTTTTAGTTGTGATGGTCGTGGTTGTTTTAGTTGTTGCGATGGTCGTGGTTGTTTTAGTGGTTGTGATGGTGGTGGTGGTTTTAGTTGTTGTGATGGTCGTGTTGTTTAATTATTTTGATGGTCGTGGTTGTTTTAATGGCTGTGATGGTCGTGTTTGTTTTAGTTGTGATGTTCGTGTTGTTTTAGTTGTCGTAATGGTCGTGGTTGTTTTAGTTGTTGTGATGGTCGTGTTGTTTTAGTTGTTGTGATGGTCGTGTTGTTTTAGTTGTTATGATGGTCGTGGTTGTTTTAGTTGTTGTGATGGTCGGGTTGTTTTATTTGTGATGGTCGTGGTTGTTTTAGTTGTTGTGATGGTCGTGATTGTTTTAGTTGTTGTGATGGTCGTGGTTGTTTTAGTTATTGTGATGGTCGTGTTGTTTTAGTTGTTGTGATGGTCGTGGGTGTTTTAGTTGCTGTGATGGTCGTGGTTGTTTTAGTTGCTGTGATGGTCGTGGTTCTTTTAGTTGTTATGATGGTCGTGGTTGTTTTTGTTGTGATAGTCGTGGTTGTTTTAGTTGTTGTGATGGTCGTGGTTGTTTTAGTTGTTGTGATGGTCGTGGTTGTTTTAGTTTTTGTGACGGTTGTGGTTGTTTTAGTTGTTGTGGAGGTCGTGATTGTTTTAGTTGTTGTGATGGTCGTTGTTCTTTTAGTTGTTGTGATGGTCGTGTTGTTTTAGTTCTTGTGATGGTCGTGGTGGTTTTAGTTGTTGTGATGGTCGTGTTGTTTAATTATTGTGATGGTCGTGGTTGTTTTAATTGTTGTGATGGTCGTGGTTATTTTAGTTGTGATGTTCGTGTTGTTTTAGATGTTGTAATGGTCGTGGTTGTTTTAGTTGTTGTGATGGTCGTGTTGTTTTAGTTGTTGTGATGGTCGTGTTGTTTTAGTTGTTATGATGGTCGTGGTTGTTTTAGTTGTTGTGATGGTCGGGTTGTTTTATTTGTGATGGTCGTGGTTGTTTTAGTTGTTGTGATGGTCGTGATTGTTTTAGTTGTTGAGATGGTCGTGCTTGTTTTAGTTGTTGTGATGGTCGGGGTTGTTTTAGTTGCTGTGATCGTCGTGGTTGTTTTAGTTGTCGTGATGGTCCTGGTCGTTTCAGTTGCTGTGATGGTCGTGTTTGTTTTAGTTGTGATGTTCGTGTTGTTTTAGTTGTTGTAATGGTCGTGGTTGTTTTAGTTGTTGTGATGGTCGTGTTTTAGTTGTTGTGATGGTCGTGTTGTTTTAGTTGTTATGATGGTCGTGGTTGTTTTAGTTGTTGTGATGGTCGGGTTGTTTTATTTGTGATGGTCGTGGTTGTTTTAGTTGTTGTGATGGTCGTGGTTGTTTTAGTTGTTGTGGAGGTCGTGTTGTTTTAGTTGTTGTGATGCCGTGGTTATTTTAGTTGTGATGGTCGTAATTGTTTTAGTTGTTGTGATGCCGTGGTTGTTTTAGTTGTGATGGTCGTAGTTGTTTTATTTGTTGTGATGGTCGTGGTTGTTTTAGTTGTTGTGATGGTCGGGGTTGTTTTAGTTGTTGTGATAATCGTGTTTGTTTTCGCTGTGATGGTCGTGATTGTTTTAGTTTTGATGGTCGTGGTTGTTTTAGTTGCTGTGATGGTCGTGGTTGTTTTAGTTGTTGTGATTATCGTGGTTCTTTTAATTGTTGTGATGGTCGTGGTTGTTTTAATTGTTGTGGAGGGCGTGTTTGTTTTAGTTGTTGTGATGGTTGTGTTGTTTTAGTTGTTGTGATGGTCGTGTTGTTTTAGTTGTGAAGGTCGTGGTTGTTTTAGTTGTGTTGCTCGAGTTGTTTTAGTGTTGTGATGGTCGTGGTTGTTTTAGTTGTTGAGATGGTCGTGTTGTTTTAGTTGTTGTGGTGGTCCTGGTTATTTTAGTTGTTGTGGTGGTCGTGGTTGTTTTAGTTGTGATGGTCGTGGTTGTTTTAGTTGTTGCGATGGTCGTGGTTGTTTTAGTGGTTGTGATGGTGGTGGTGGTTTTAGTTGTTGTGATGGTCGTGTTGTTTAATTATTTTGATGGTCGTGGTTGTTTTAATTGCTGTGATGGTCGTGTTTGTTTTAGTTGTGATGTTCGTGTTGTTTTAGTTGTCGTAATGGTCGTGGTTGTTTTAGTTGTTGTGATGGTCGTGTTGTTTTAGTTGTTGTGATGGTCGTGTTGTTTTAGTTGTTATGATGGTCGTGGTTGTTTTAGTTGTTGTGATGGTCGGGTTGTTTTATTTGTGATGGTCGTGGTTGTTTTAGTTGTTGTGATGGTCGTGATTGTTTTAGTTGTTGTGATGGTCGTGGTTGTTTTAGTTATTGTGATGGTCGTGTTGTTTTAGTTGTTGTGATGGTCGTGGGTGTTTTAGTTGCTGTGATGGTCGTGGTTGTTTTAGTTGCTGTGATGGTCGTGGTTCTTTTAGTTGTTATGATGGTCGTGGTTGTTTTTGTTGTGATAGTCGTGGTTGTTTTAGTTGTTGTGATGGACGTGGTTGTTTTAGTTGTTGTGATGGTCGTGGTTGTTTTAGTTTTTGTGACGGTTGTGGTTGTTTTAGTTGTTGAGGAGGTCGTGATTGTTTTAGTTGTTGTGATGGTCGTTGTTCTTTTAGTTGTTGTGATGGTCGTGTTGTTTTAGTTGTTGTGATGGTCGTGGTGGTTTTAGTTGTTGTGATGGTCGTGGTTGTTTTAATTGTTGTGATGGTCGTGGTTATTTTAGTTGTGATGTTCGTGTTGTTTTAGATGTTGTAATGGTCGTGGTTGTTTTAGTTGTTGTGATGGTCGTGTTGTTTTAGTTGTTGTGATGGTCGTGTTGTTTTAGTTGTTATGATGGTCGTGGTTGTTTTAGTTGTTGTGATGGTCGGGTTGTTTTATTTGTGATGGTCGTGGTTGTTTTAGTTGTTGTGATGGTCGTGATTGTTTTAGTTGTTGAGATGGTCGTGCTTGTTTTAGTTGTTGTGATGGTCGGGGTTGTTTTAGTTGCTGTGATCGTCGTGGTTGTTTTAGTTGTGATGGTCCTGGTCGTTTCAGTTGCTGTGATGGTCGTGGTTGTTTTAGTTGCTGTGATGTTCGTGGTTCTTTTAGTTGCTGTGATGGTCGTGGTTCTTTTAGTTGTCGTGATGGTCCTGGTAGTTTTAGTTGTTGTGATTGTCGTTGTTCTTTTAGTTGTTGTGATGGTCGTGGTTGTTTTAATTGTTGTGATGGGCGTGGTTGTTTTAGTGGTTGTGATCGTCTTGGCTTTTTTAGTGGTTGTGATGGTCGTTTTTGTTTTAGTTGTTGTGATGGTCGTGGTTGTTTTAGTTGTGATGGTCGTGGTTGTTTTAGTTGTTGTGATGGTCGTGGTTGTTTTAGTTTTTGTGATTGTTGTTGTCGTTTTAGTTGTTGTGGTGGTCGTGGTTATTTTAGTTGTTGTGGTGGTCGTGGTTGTTTTTGTTGTGATGGTCGTGGTTGTTTTAGTTGTTCTGATGGTCGTGTTTGTTTTAGTGGTTGTGATGGTGGTGGTGGTTTTAGCTGTTGTGATGTTCGTGTTGTTTAATTATTGTGATGGTCGTGGTTGTTTTAATTGCTGTGATGGTCGTGTTTGTTTTAGTTGTGATGTTCGTGTTGTTTTAGTTGTTGTAATGGTTGTGGTTGTTTTAGTTGTTGTGATGGTCGTGTTGTTTTAGTTGTTGTGATGGTCGTGTTGTTTTAGTTGTTATGATGGTCGTGGTTGTTTTAGTTGTTGTGATGGTCGGGTTGTTTTATTTGTGATGGTCGTGGTTGTTTTAGTGGTTGTGATGGTCGTGATTGTTTTAGTTGTTGTGATGGTCGTGCTTGTTTTAGTTATTGTGATGGTCGTGGTTGTTTTAGTTGCTGTGATGGTCGTGGTTCTTTTAGTTGTCGTAATGGTCCTGGTCGTTTTATTTGTTGTGATGGTTTGTTGTTCTTTTAGTTGTTGTGATTGTCGTGTATTTTTAGTTGTTGTGATGGTCGTGGGTGTTTTAGTTGCTGTGATGTTCGTGGTTGTTTTAGTTGCTGTGATGGTCGTGGTTCTTTTAGTTGTTGTGTTGGTCGTGGTTATTTTAGTTGTGATGCTCGTGGTTGTTTTAGTTGTTGTGATGGTCGTGATTGTTTTAGTTGTTGTGATGGTCGTGCTTGTTTTAGTTATTGTGATGGTCGTGCTTGTTTTAGTTGTTGTGATGGTCGTGGTTGTTTTAGTTGCTGTGATGGTCGTGGTGGTTTTAGTTGTCGTGATTGTCCTGGTCATTTTAGTTGTTGTGATGGTCGTCGTTCTTTCAGTTGTTGTGATGGTCGTGTTGTTTTAGTTGTTGTGATGGTCGTGGTTGTTTTAGTTGCTGTGATGGTCGTGGTTGTTTTAGTTGCTGTGATGGTCGTGGTTCTTTTAGTTGTCGAGATGGTCTTGGTCGTTTTAGTTGTTGTGATTGTCGTTGTTCTTTTAGTTGTTGTGATGGTCGTGGTTGTTTTAATTGTTGTGATGGTCGTGGTTGTTTTAGTGGTTGTGATCGTCGTGGCTTTTTTAGTGGTCGTGATGGTCGTTTTTGTTTTAGTTGTTGTGATGGTCGTGGTTGTTTTAGTTGTGATGGTCGTGGTGTTTTTAGTTGTTGTGAAGGTCGTGGTTGTTTTAGTTGTTGTGATTGTTGTTGTTGTTTTTGGTATTGTGGAGGTCGTGGTTGTTTTAGTTGTTGTGATGGTCGTGGTTGTTTTAGTTGTTGGGATGGTCGTGGTTATTTTAGCTGTGATTGTCGTGTTTGCTTTAGTTGTGATGGTCGTGGTTGTTTTAGTTGTTGTGATTGTCGTGGTTGTTTAAGTTGTTGTGATGATCGTGGTTGTTTTAGTTGTGATGGTCGTGTTGTTTTAGTTGTTGTGATAGTCGTGGTTGTTTTAGTTGTTGTGATGGTCGTGTTTGTTTTAGTTGTTGTGATGGTCGTGGTTGTTTTAGTTGTTGTGGAGGTCGTGTTGTTTTAGTTGTTGTGATGCCGTGGTTATTTTAGTTGTGATGGTCGTAATTGTTTTAGTTGTTGTGATGCCGTGGTTGTTTTAGTTGTGATGGTCGTAGTTGTTTTATTTGTTGTGATGGTCGTGGTTGTTTTAGTTGTTGTAATGGGCGTGGTTGTTTTAGTTGTTGTGGAGATTGTGGTTGTTTTAGGTGTTGCGATGGTTGTGGTTGTTTTAGTTGTTGTGATAATCGTGTTTGTTTTCGCTGTGATGGTCGTGATTGTTTTAGTTTTGATGGTCGTGGTTGTTTTAGTTGTTGTGATGGTCGTGGTTGTTTTAGTTGTTGTGATTATCGTGGTTCTTTTAATTGTTGTGATGGTCGTGGTTGTTTTAATTGTTGTGGAGGGCGTGTTTGTTTTAGTTGTTGTGATGGTTGTGTTGTTTTAGTTGTTGTGATGGTCGTGTTGTTTTAGTTGTGAAGGTCGTGGTTGTTTTAGTTGTGTTGCTCGAGTTGTTTTAGTGTTGTGATGGTCGTGGTTGTTTTAGTTGTTGAGATGGTCGTGTTGTTTTAGTTGTTGTGGTGGTCCTGGTTATTTTAGTTGTTGTGGTGGTCGTGGTTGTTTTAGTTGTGATGGTCGTGGTTGTTTTAGTTGTTGCGATGGTCGTGGTTGTTTTAGTGGTTGTGATGGTGGTGGTGGTTTTAGTTGTTGTGATGGTCGTGTTGTTTAATTATTTTGATGGTCGTGGTTGTTTTAATTGCTGTGATGGTCGTGTTTGTTTTAGTTGTGATGTTCGTGTTGTTTTAGTTGTCGTAATGGTCGTGGTTGTTTTAGTTGTTGTGATGGTCGTGTTGTTTTAGTTGTTGTGATGGTCGTGTTGTTTTAGTTGTTATGATGGTCGTGGTTGTTTTAGTTGTTGTGATGGTCGGGTTGTTTTATTTGTGATGGTCGTGGTTGTTTTAGTTGTTGTGATGGTCGTGATTGTTTTAGTTGTTGTGATGGTCGTGGTTGTTTTAGTTATTGTGATGGTCGTGTTGTTTTAGTTGTTGTGATGGTCGTGGGTGTTTTAGTTGCTGTGATGGTCGTGGTTGTTTTAGTTGCTGTGATGGTCGTGGTTCTTTTAGTTGTTATGATGGTCGTGGTTGTTTTTGTTGTGATAGTCGTGGTTGTTTTAGTTGTTGTGATGGTCGTGGTTGTTTTAGTTGTTGTGATGGTCGTGGTTGTTTTAGTTTTTGTGACGGTTGTGGTTGTTTTAGTTGTTGTGGAGGTCGTGATTGTTTTAGTTGTTGTGATGGTCGTTGTTCTTTTAGTTGTTGTGATGGTCGTGTTGTTTTAGTTCTTGTGATGGTCGTGGTGGTTTTAGTTGTTGTGATGGTCGTGTTGTTTAATTATTGTGATGGTCGTGGTTGTTTTAATTGTTGTGATGGTCGTGGTTATTTTAGTTGTGATGTTCGTGTTGTTTTAGATGTTGTAATGGTCGTGGTTGTTTTAGTTGTTGTGATGGTCGTGTTGTTTTAGTTGTTGTGATGGTCGTGTTGTTTTAGTTGTTATGATGGTCGTGGTTGTTTTAGTTGTTGTGATGGTCGGGTTGTTTTATTTGTGATGGTCGTGGTTGTTTTAGTTGTTGTGATGGTCGTGATTGTTTTAGTTGTTGAGATGGTCGTGCTTGTTTTAGTTGTTGTGATGGTCGGGGTTGTTTTAGTTGCTGTGATCGTCGTGGTTGTTTTAGTTGTCGTGATGGTCCTGGTCGTTTCAGTTGCTGTGATGGTCGTGTTTGTTTTAGTTGTGATGTTCGTGTTGTTTTAGTTGTTGTAATGGTCGTGGTTGTTTTAGTTGTTGTGATGGTCGTGTTTTAGTTGTTGTGATGGTCGTGTTGTTTTAGTTGTTATGATGGTCGTGGTTGTTTTAGTTGTTGTGATGGTCGGGTTGTTTTATTTGTGATGGTCGTGGTTGTTTTAGTTGTTGTGATGGTCGTGGTTGTTTTAGTTGTTGTGGAGGTCGTGTTGTTTTAGTTGTTGTGATGCCGTGGTTATTTTAGTTGTGATGGTCGTAATTGTTTTAGTTGTTGTGATGCCGTGGTTGTTTTAGTTGTGATGGTCGTAGTTGTTTTATTTGTTGTGATGGTCGTGGTTGTTTTAGTTGTTGTGATGGTCGGGGTTGTTTTAGTTGTTGTGATAATCGTGTTTGTTTTCGCTGTGATGGTCGTGATTGTTTTAGTTTTGATGGTCGTGGTTGTTTTAGTTGCTGTGATGGTCGTGGTTGTTTTAGTTGTTGTGATTATCGTGGTTCTTTTAATTGTTGTGATGGTCGTGGTTGTTTTAATTGTTGTGGAGGGCGTGTTTGTTTTAGTTGTTGTGATGGTTGTGTTGTTTTAGTTGTTGTGATGGTCGTGTTGTTTTAGTTGTGAAGGTCGTGGTTGTTTTAGTTGTGTTGCTCGAGTTGTTTTAGTGTTGTGATGGTCGTGGTTGTTTTAGTTGTTGAGATGGTCGTGTTGTTTTAGTTGTTGTGGTGGTCCTGGTTATTTTAGTTGTTGTGGTGGTCGTGGTTGTTTTAGTTGTGATGGTCGTGGTTGTTTTAGTTGTTGCGATGGTCGTGGTTGTTTTAGTGGTTGTGATGGTGGTGGTGGTTTTAGTTGTTGTGATGGTCGTGTTGTTTAATTATTTTGATGGTCGTGGTTGTTTTAATTGCTGTGATGGTCGTGTTTGTTTTAGTTGTGATGTTCGTGTTGTTTTAGTTGTCGTAATGGTCGTGGTTGTTTTAGTTGTTGTGATGGTCGTGTTGTTTTAGTTGTTGTGATGGTCGTGTTGTTTTAGTTGTTATGATGGTCGTGGTTGTTTTAGTTGTTGTGATGGTCGGGTTGTTTTATTTGTGATGGTCGTGGTTGTTTTAGTTGTTGTGATGGTCGTGATTGTTTTAGTTGTTGTGATGGTCGTGGTTGTTTTAGTTATTGTGATGGTCGTGTTGTTTTAGTTGTTGTGATGGTCGTGGGTGTTTTAGTTGCTGTGATGGTCGTGGTTGTTTTAGTTGCTGTGATGGTCGTGGTTCTTTTAGTTGTTATGATGGTCGTGGTTGTTTTTGTTGTGATAGTCGTGGTTGTTTTAGTTGTTGTGATGGACGTGGTTGTTTTAGTTGTTGTGATGGTCGTGGTTGTTTTAGTTTTTGTGACGGTTGTGGTTGTTTTAGTTGTTGAGGAGGTCGTGATTGTTTTAGTTGTTGTGATGGTCGTTGTTCTTTTAGTTGTTGTGATGGTCGTGTTGTTTTAGTTGTTGTGATGGTCGTGGTGGTTTTAGTTGTTGTGATGGTCGTGTTGTTTAATTATTGTGATGGTCGTGGTTGTTTTAATTGTTGTGATGGTCGTGGTTATTTTAGTTGTGATGTTCGTGTTGTTTTAGATGTTGTAATGGTCGTGGTTGTTTTAGTTGTTGTGATGGTCGTGTTGTTTTAGTTGTTGTGATGGTCGTGTTGTTTTAGTTGTTATGATGGTCGTGGTTGTTTTAGTTGTTGTGATGGTCGGGTTGTTTTATTTGTGATGGTCGTGGTTGTTTTAGTTGTTGTGATGGTCGTGATTGTTTTAGTTGTTGAGATGGTCGTGCTTGTTTTAGTTGTTGTGATGGTCGGGGTTGTTTTAGTTGCTGTGATCGTCGTGGTTGTTTTAGTTGTGATGGTCCTGGTCGTTTCAGTTGCTGTGATGGTCGTGGTTGTTTTAGTTGCTGTGATGTTCGTGGTTCTTTTAGTTGCTGTGATGGTCGTGGTTCTTTTAGTTGTCGTGATGGTCCTGGTAGTTTTAGTTGTTGTGATTGTCGTTGTTCTTTTAGTTGTTGTGATGGTCGTGGTTGTTTTAATTGTTGTGATGGGCGTGGTTGTTTTAGTGGTTGTGATCGTCTTGGCTTTTTTAGTGGTTGTGATGGTCGTTTTTGTTTTAGTTGTTGTGATGGTCGTGGTTGTTTTAGTTGTGATGGTCGTGGTTGTTTTAGTTGTTGTGATGGTCGTGGTTGTTTTAGTTTTTGTGATTGTTGTTGTCGTTTTAGTTGTTGTGGTGGTCGTGGTTATTTTAGTTGTTGTGGTGGTCGTGGTTGTTTTTGTTGTGATGGTCGTGGTTGTTTTAGTTGTTCTGATGGTCGTGTTTGTTTTAGTGGTTGTGATGGTGGTGGTGGTTTTAGCTGTTGTGATGTTCGTGTTGTTTAATTATTGTGATGGTCGTGGTTGTTTTAATTGCTGTGATGGTCGTGTTTGTTTTAGTTGTGATGTTCGTGTTGTTTTAGTTGTTGTAATGGTTGTGGTTGTTTTAGTTGTTGTGATGGTCGTGTTGTTTTAGTTGTTGTGATGGTCGTGTTGTTTTAGTTGTTATGATGGTCGTGGTTGTTTTAGTTGTTGTGATGGTCGGGTTGTTTTATTTGTGATGGTCGTGGTTGTTTTAGTGGTTGTGATGGTCGTGATTGTTTTAGTTGTTGTGATGGTCGTGCTTGTTTTAGTTATTGTGATGGTCGTGGTTGTTTTAGTTGCTGTGATGGTCGTGGTTCTTTTAGTTGTCGTGATGGTCCTGGTCGTTTTATTTGTTGTGATGGTTTGTTGTTCTTTTAGTTGTTGTGATTGTCGTGTATTTTTAGTTGTTGTGATGGTCGTGGGTGTTTTAGTTGCTGTGATGTTCGTGGTTGTTTTAGTTGCTGTGATGGTCGTGGTTCTTTTAGTTGTTGTGTTGGTCGTGGTTATTTTAGTTGTGATGCTCGTGGTTGTTTTAGTTGTTGTGATGGTCGTGATTGTTTTAGTTGTTGTGATGGTCGTGCTTGTTTTAGTTATTGTGATGGTCGTGCTTGTTTTAGTTGTTGTGATGGTCGTGGTTGTTTTAGTTGCTGTGATGGTCGTGGTGGTTTTAGTTGTCGTGATTGTCCTGGTCGTTTTAGTTGTTGTGATGGTCGTCGTTCTTTCAGTTGTTGTGATGGTCGTGTTGTTTTAGTTGTTGTGATGGTCGTGGTTGTTTTAGTTGCTGTGATGGTCGTGGTTGTTTTAGTTGCTGTGATGGTCGTGGTTCTTTTAGTTGTCGAGATGGTCTTGGTCGTTTTAGTTGTTGTGATTGTCGTTGTTCTTTTAGTTGTTGTGATGGTCGTGGTTGTTTTAATTGTTGTGATGGTCGTGGTTGTTTTAGTGGTTGTGATCGTCGTGGCTTTTTTAGTGGTCGTGATGGTCGTTTTTGTTTTAGTTGTTGTGATGGTCGTGGTTGTTTTAGTTGTGATGGTCGTGGTGTTTTTAGTTGTTGTGAAGGTCGTGGTTGTTTTAGTTGTTGTGATTGTTGTTGTTGTTTTTGGTATTGTGGAGGTCGTGGTTGTTTTAGTTGTTGTGATGGTCGTGGTTGTTTTAGTTGTTGGGATGGTCGTGGTTATTTTAGCTGTGATTGTCGTGTTTGCTTTAGTTGTGATGGTCGTGGTTGTTTTAGTTGTTGTGATTGTCGTGGTTGTTTAAGTTGTTGTGATGATCGTGGTTGTTTTAGTTGTGATGGTCGTGTTGTTTTAGTTGTTGTGATAGTCGTGGTTGTTTTAGTTGTTGTGATGGTCGTGTTTGTTTTAGTTGTTGTGATGGTCGTGGTTGTTTTAGTTGTTGTGGAGGTCGTGTTGTTTTAGTTGTTGTGATGCCGTGGTTATTTTAGTTGTGATGGTCGTAATTGTTTTAGTTGTTGTGATGCCGTGGTTGTTTTAGTTGTGATGGTCGTAGTTGTTTTATTTGTTGTGATGGTCGTGGTTGTTTTAGTTGTTGTAATGGGCGTGGTTGTTTTAGTTGTTGTGGAGATTGTGGTTGTTTTATGTGTTGTGATGGTTGTGGTTGTTTTAGTTATTGTGATAATCGTGTTTGTTTTCGCTGTGATGGTCGTGATTGTTTTAGTTTTGATGGTCGTGGTTGTTTTAGTTGCTGTGATGGTCGTGGTTGTTTTAGTTGTTGTGATTATCGTGGTTCTTTTAATTGTTGTGATGGTCGTGGTTGTTTTAATTGTTGTGGAGGGCGTGTTTGTTTTAGTTGTTGTGATGGTTGTGTTGTTTTAGTTGTTGTGATGGTCGTGTTGTTTTAGTTGTGAAGGTCGTGGTTGTTTTAGTTGTGTTGCTCGAGTTGTTTTAGTGTTGTGATGGTCGTGGTTGTTTTAGTTGTTGAGATGGTCGTGTTGTTTTAGTTGTTGTGGTGGTCCTGGTTATTTTAGTTGTTGTGGTTGTCGTGGTTGTTTTAGTTGTGATGGTCGTGGTTGTTTTAGTTGTTGCGATGGTCGTGGTTGTTTGAGTGGTTGTGATGGTGGTGGTGGTTTTAGTTGTTGTGATGGTCGTGTTGTTTAATTATTTTGATGGTCTTGGTTGTTTTAATTGCTGTGATGGTCGTGTTTGTTTTAGTTGTGATGTTCGTGTTGTTTTAGTTGTTGTAATGGTCGTGGTTGTTTTAGTTGTTGTGATGGTCGTGTTGTTTTAGTTGTTGTGATGGTCGTGTTGTTTTAGTTGTTATGATGGTCGTGGTTGTTTTAGTTGTTGTGATGGTCGGGTTGTTTTATTTGTGATGGTCGTGGTTGTTTTAGTTGTTGTGATGGTCGTGGTTGTTTTAGTTGTTGTGGAGGTCGTGTTGTTTTAGTTGTTGTGATGCCGTGGTTATTTTAGTTGTGATGGTCGTAATTGTTTTAGTTGTTGTGATGCCGTGGTTGTTTTAGTTGTGATCGTCGTAGTTGTTTTATTTGTTGTGATGGTCGTGGTTGTTTTAGTTGTTGTGATGGTCGTGGTTCTTTTAGTTGTTGTAATGGGCGTGGTTGTTTTAGTTGTTGTGGAGATTGTGGTTGTTTTAGGTGTTGCGATGGTTGTGGTTGTTTTAGTTGTTGTGATAATCGTGTTTGTTTTCGCTGTGATGGTCGTGATTGTTTTAGTTTTGATGGTCGTGGTTGTTTTAGTTGCTGTGATGGTCGTGGTTGTTTTAGTTGTTGTGATTATCATGGTTGTTTTAATTGTTGTGATGGTCGTGGTTGTTTTAATTGTTGTGGAGGGCGTGTTTGTTTTAGTTGTTGTGATGGTTGTGTTGTTTTAGTTGTTGTGATGGTCGTGTTGTTTTAGTTGTGAAGGTCGTGGTTGTTTTAGTTGTGTTGCTCGAGTTTGATTTAGTGTTGTGATGGTCGTGGTTGTTTTAGTTGTTGAGATGGTCGTGTTGTTTTAGTTGTTGTGGTGGTCCTGGTTATTTTAGTTGTTGTGGTGGTCGTGGTTGTTTTAGTTGTGATGGTCGTGGTTGTTTTAGTTGTTGCGATGGTCGTGGTTGTTTTAGTGGTTGTGATGGTGGTGGTGGTTTTAGTTGTTGTGATGGTCGTGTTGTTTAATTATTTTGATGGTCGTGGTTGTTTTAATTGCTGTGATGGTCGTGTTTGTTTTAGTTGTGATGTTCGTGTTGTTTTAGTTGTTGTAATGGTCGTGGTTGTTTTAGTTGTTGTGATGGTCGTGTTGTTTTAGTTGTTGTGATGGTCGTGTTGTTTTAGTTGTTATGATGGTCGTGGTTGTTTTAGTTGTTGTGATGGTCGGGTTGTTTTATTTGTGATGGTCGTGGTTGTTTTAGTTGTTGTGATGGTCGTGGTTGTTTTAGTTGTTGTGATGGTCGTGATTGTTTTAGTTGTTGTGATGGTCGTGGTTGTTTTAGTTATTGTGATGGTCGTGTTGTTTTAGTTGTTGTGATGGTCGTGGGTGTTTTAGTTGCTGTGATGGTCGTGGTTGTTTTAGTTGTTATGATGGTCGAGGTTGTTTTTGTTGTGATAGTCGTGGTTGTTTTAGTTGTTGTGATGGTCGTGGTTGTTTTAGTTGTTGTGATGGTCGTGGTTGTTTTAGTTTTTGTGACGGTTGTGGTTGTTTTAGTTGTTGTGGAGGTCGTGATTGTTTTAGTTGTTGTGATGGTCGTTGTTCTTTTAGTTGTTGTGATGGTCGTTTTGTTTTAGTTGTTGTGATGGTCGTGGTTGTTTTAGTTGTTGTGATGGTGTTGGTGGTTTTAGTTGTTGTAATGGTCGTGTTGTTTAATTATTGTGATGGTCGTGGTTGTTTTAATTGTTGTGATGGTCGTGGTTATTTTAGTTGTGATGTTCGTGTTGTTTTAGATGTTGTAATGGTCGTGGTTGTTTTAGTTGTTGTGATGGTCGTGTTGTTTTAGTTGTTGTGATGGTCGTGTTGTTTTAGTTGTTATGATGGTCGTGGTTGTTTTAGTTGTTGTGATGGTCGGGTTGTTTTATTTGTGATGGTCGTGGTTGTTTTAGTTGTTGTGATGGTCGTGATTGTTTTAGTTGCTGTGATCGTCGTGGTTGTTTTAGTTGTCGTGATGGTCCTGGTCGTTTCAGTTGTTGTGATGGTCGTGGTTGTTTTAGTTGCTGTGATGTTCGTGGTTGTTTTAGTTGCTGTGATGGTCGTGGTTCTTTTAGTTGTCGTGATGGTCCTGGTAGTTTTATTTGTTGTGATTGTCGTTGTTCTTTTAGTTGTTGTGATGGTCGTGGTTGTTTTAATTGTTGTGATGGTCGTGGTTGTTTTAGTGGTTGTGATCGTCTTGGCTTTTTTAGTGGTTGTGATGGTCGTTTTTGTTTTAGTTGTTGTGATGGTCGTGGTTGTTTTAGTTGTGATGGTCGTGGTTGTTTTAGTTGTTGTGATGGTCGTGGTTGTTTTAGTTTTTGTGATTGTTGTTGTCGTTTTAGTTGTTGTGGTGGTCGTGGTTGTTTTAGTTGTTGTGATGGTCGTTGTTGTTTTAGTTGTTGTGATGGTCGTGGTTGTTTTAGCTGTGATTGTCGAGTTTGCTTTAGTTGTGATGGTCGTGGTTGTTTTAGTTGTTGTGATAGTCGTGGTTGTTTAAGTTGTTGTGATGGTCGTGGTTGTTTTATTTGTTGTGATGGTCGTGGTTGTTTTACTTGTTGTGGAGGTCGTGTTGTTTTAGTTGTTGTGATGCCCTGGTTATTTTAGTTGTGATAGTCGTAGTTGTTTTAGTTGTTGTGATGGTCGTGATTGTTTTAGTTGTTGTGATGGTCGTGTTGTTTTAGTTGTTGTGATGGTCGTGTTGTTTTAGTTGTTATGATGGTCGTGGTTGTTTTAGTTGTTGTGATGGTCGGGTTGTTTTATTTGTGATGGTCGTGGTTGTTTTAGTTGTTGTGATGGTCGTGGTTGTTTTAGTGGTTGTGATGGTCGTGATTGTTTTAGTTGTTGTGATGGTCGTGCTTGTTTTAGTTATTGTGATGGTCGTGGTTGTTTTAGTTGCTGTGATGGTCGTGGTTCTTTTAGTTGTCGTGATGGTCCTGGTCGTTTTATTTGTTGTGATGGTCGTTGTCCTTTTAGTTGTTGTGATTGTCGTGTATTTTTAGTTGTTGTGATGGTCGTGGGTGTTTTAGTTGCTGTGATGGTCGTGGTTGTTTTAGTTGCTGTGATGGTCGTGGTTCTTTTAGTTGTTGTGATGGTCGTGGTTATTTTAGTTGTGATGGTCGTGGTTGTTTTAGTTGTTGTGATGGTCGTGATTGTTTTAGTTGTTGTGATGGTCGTGCTTATTTTAGTTGTTGTGATGGTCATGGTTGTTTTAGTTGTTGTGATGGTCGTTGTTCTTTTAGTTGTTGTGATGGTCGTGTTGTTTTAGTTGTTGTTATGGTCGTGCTTGTTTTAGTTATTGTGATGGTCGTGCTTGTTTTAGTTGTTGTGATGGTCGTGGTTGTTTTAATTGCTGTGATGGTCGTGGTTGTTTTAGTTGTCGTGATGGTCCTGGTCGTTTTAGTTGTTGTGATGGTCGTGTTGTTTTAGTTGTTGTGATGGTCGTGGTTGTTTTAGTTGCTGTGATGGTCGTGGTTGTTTTAGTTGCTGTGATGGTCGTGGTTCTTTTAGTTGTCGAGATGGTCTTGGTCGTTTTAGTTGTTGTGATTGTCGTTGTTCTTTTAGTTGTTGTGATGGTCGTGGTTGTTTTAATTGTTGTGATGGTCGTGGTTGTTTTAGTGGTTGTGATCGTCGTGGCTTTTTTAGTGGTTGTGATGGTCGTTTTTGTTTTAGTTGTTGTGATGGTCGTGGTTGTTTTAGTTGTGATGGTCGTGGTGTTTTTAGTTGTTGTGAAGGTCGTGGTTGTTTTAGTTGTTGTGATGGTCGTGGTTGTTTTAGTTTTTGTGATTGTTGTTGTTGTTTTTGTTATTGTGGAGGTCGTGGTTGTTTTAGCTGTTGTGATGGTCGTGGTTGTTTTAGTTGTTGTGATGGTCGTGGTTGTTTTAGCTGTGATTGTCGTGTTTGCTTTAGTTGTGATGGTCGTGGTTGTTTTAGTTGTTGTGATGGTCGTGGTTGTTTAAGTTGTTGTGATGATCGTGGTTGTTTTAGTTGTGATGGTCGTGTTGTTTTAGTTGTTGTGATAGTCGTGGTTGTTTTAGTTGTTGTGATGGTCGTGTTTGTTTTAGTTGTTGTGATGGTCGTGGTTGTTTTAGTTGTTGTGGAGGTCGTGTTGTTTTAGTTGTTGTGATGCCGTGGTTATTTTAGTTGTGATGGTCGTAATTGTTTTAGTTGTTGTGATGCCGTGGTTGTTTTATTTGTGATGGTCGTAGTTGTTTTATTTGTTGTGATGGTCGTGGTTCTTTTAGTTGTTGTGATGGTCGTGGTTGTTTTAGTTGTTGTAATGCGCGTGGTTGTTTTAGTTGTTGTGGAGATCGTGGTTGTTTTAGGTGTTGTGATGGTTGTGATTGTTTTAGTTGTTGTGATAATCGTGTTTGTTTTCGCTGTGATGGTCGTGGTTGTTTTAGTTTTGATGGTCGTGGTTGTTTTAGTTGCTGTGATGGTCGTGGTTGTTTTAGTTGTTGTGATTATCGTGGTTCTTTTAATTGTTGTGATGGTCGTGGTTGTTTTAATTGTTGTGGAGTGCGTGTTTGTTTTAGTTGTTGTGATGGTTGTGTTGTTTTAGTTGTTGTGATGGTCGTGTTGTTTTAGTTGTGAAGGTCGTGGTTGTTTTAGTTGTGTTGCTCGAGTTGTTTTAGTGTTGTGATGGTCGTGGTTGTTTTAGTTGTTGAGATGGTCGTGTTGTTTTAGTTGTTGTGGTGGTCCTGGTTATTTTAGTTGTTGTGGTGGTCGTGGTTGTTTTAGTTGTTGCGATGGTCGTGGTTGTTTTAGTGGTTGTGATGGTGGTGGTGGTTTTAGTTGTTGTGATGGTCGTGTTGTTTAATTATTTTGATGGTCGTGGTTGTTTTAATTGCTGTGATGGTCGTGTTTGTTTTAGTTGTGATGTTCGTGTTGTTTTAGTTGTTGTAATGGTCGTGGTTGTTTTAGTTGTTGTGATGGTCGTGTTGTTTTAGTTGTTGTGATGGTCGTGTTGTTTTAGTTGTTATGATGGTCGTGGTTGTTTTAGTTGTTGTGATGGTTGGGTTGTTTTATTTGTGATGGTCGTGGTTGTTTTAGTTGTTGTGATGGTCGTGGTTGTTTTAGTTGTTGTGATGGTCGTGATTGTTTTAGTTGTTGTGATGATCGTGGTTGTTTTAGTTATTGTGATGGTCGTGTTGTTTTAGTTGTTGTGATGGTCGTGGGTGTTTTAGTTGCTGTGATGGTCGTGATTGTTTTAGTTGCTGTGATGGTCGTGGTTCTTTTAGTTGTTATGATGGTCGTGGTTGTTTTTGTTGTGATAGTCGTGGTTGTTTTAGTTGTTGTGATGGTCGTGGTTGTTTTAGTTGTTGTGATGGTCGTGGTTGTTTTAGTTTTTGTGACGGTTGTGGTTGTTTTAGTTGTTGTGGAGGTCGTGATGGTTTTAGTTGTTGTGATGGTCGTTGTTCTTTTAGTTGTTGTGATGGTCGTGTTGTTTTAGTTGTTGTGATGGTCGTGGTTGTTTTAGTTGTTGTGATGGTGGTGTTGTTTAATTATTGTGATGGTCGTGGTTGTTTTAATTGTTGTGATGGTCGTGGTTATTTTAGTTGTGATGTTCGTGTTGTTTTAGATGTTGTAATGGTCGTGGTTGTTTTAGTTGTTGTGATGGTCGTGTTGTTTTAGTTGTTGTGATGGTCGTGTTGTTTTAGTTGTTATGATGGTCGTGGTTGTTTTAGTTGTTGTGATGGTCGGGTTGTTTTATTTGTGATGCTCGTGGTTGTTTTAGTTGTTGTGATGGTCGTGGTTGTTTTAGTTGTTGTGATGGTCGTGATTGTTTTAGTTGTTGTGATGGTCGTTCTTGTTTTAGTTGTTGTGATGGTCGGGGTTGTTTTAGTTGCTGTGATCGTCGTGGTTGTTTTAGTTGTCGTGATGGTCCTGGTCGTTTCAGTTGTTGTGATGGTAGTGGTTGTTTTAGTTGCTGTGATGTTCGTGGTTGTTTTAGTTGCTGTGATGGTCGTGGTTCTTTTAGTTGTCGTGATGGTCCTGGTAGTTTTAGTTGTTGTGATTGTCGTTGTTCTTTTAGTTGTTGTGATGGTCGTGGTTGTTTTAATTGTTGTGATGGTCGTGGTTGTTTTAGTGGTTGTGATCGTCTTGGCTTTTTTAGTGGTTGTGATGGTCGTTTTTGTTTTAGTTGTTGTGATGGTCGTGGTTGTTTTAGGTGTGATGGTCGTGGTTGTTTTAGTTGTTGTGATGGTCGTGGTTGTTTTAGTTTTTGTGATTGTTGTTGTCGTTTTAGTTGTTGTGGTGGTCGTGGTTGTTTTAGTTGTTGTGATGGTCGTGGTTGTTTTAGCTGTGATTGTCGAGTTTGCTTTAGTTGTGATGGTCGTGGTTGTTTTAGTTGTTGTGATAGTCGTGGTTGTTTAAGTTGCTGTGATGGCCGTGGTTGTTTTAGTTGTTGTGATGGTCGTGGTTGTTTTAGTTGTTGTGGAGGTCGTGTTGTTTTAGTTGTTGTGATGCCCTGGTTATTTTAGTTGTGATAGTCGTAGTTGTTTTAGTTGTTGTGATGGTCGTGGTTGTTTTAGTTGTTGTGATGGTCGTGGTTGTTTTAGTTGTTGTGGAGGTCGTGTTGTTCTAGTTGTTGTGATGCCGTGGTTGTTTTAGTTGTGATGGTCGTAGTTGTTCTATTTGTAGTGATGGTCGTGGTTGTTTTAGTTGTTGTGATGTTCGTGGTTGTTTTAGTTGTTGAAATGGTCGTGGTTGTTTTAGTTGTTGTGGAGATCGTGGTTGTTTTAGGTGTTGTGATGCCGTGTTTGTTTTCGCTGTGATGTTCGTGGTTGTTTTTGTTTTGATTGTCGTGTTTTTTTAGTTGCTGTGATGGTCGTGGTTGTTTTAGTTGTTTTGGAGGTCGTGGTTGTTTTAATGGTTGTGATTATCGTGGTTCTTTTAATTGTTGTGATGGTCGTGGTTGTTTTAATTGTTGTGGAGGGCGTGGTTGTTTTAGTTGTTGTGATGGTCGTGTTGTTTTAGTCGTGATGGTCGTGTTTGTTTTAGTTGTTGTGATGGTCCTGTTGTTTTAGTTGTGAAGGTCGTGGTTGTTTTAGTTGTGTTGGTCGTGTTGTTTTAGTGTTGTGATGGTCGTGGTGGTTTTAGTTGTTGAGATGGTCGTGTTGTTTTAGTTGTTGTGGTGGTCCTGGTTATTTTAGTTGTTGTGGTGGTCGTGGTTGTTTTAGTTGTGATGGTCGTGGTTGTTTTAGTACTTGCGATGGTCGTGTTTGTTTTAGTGGTTGTGATGGTGGTGGTGGTTTTAGTTGTTGTGATGGTCGTGTTGTTTAATTATTGTGATGGTCGTGGTTGTTTTAATTGCTGTGATGGTCGTGTTTGTTTTAGTTGTGATGTTTGTGTTGTTTTAGTTGTTGTAATGGTCGTGGTTGTTTTAGTTGTTGTGATGGTCGTGTTGTTTTAGTTGTTGTGATGGACGTGTTGTTTTAGTTGTTATGATGATCGTGGTTGTTTTAGTTGTTGTGATGGTCGGGTTGTTTTATTTGTGATGGTCGTGGTTGTTTTAGTTGTTGTGATGGTCGTGGTTGTTTTAGTTGTTGTGATGGTCGTGATTGTTTTAGTTGTTGTGATGGTCGTGCTTGTTTTAGTTATTGTGATGGTCGTGCTTGTTTTATTTGCTGTGATGGTCGTGGTTGTTTTAGTTGCTGTGATGGTCGTGGTTCTTTTAGTTGTCGTGATGTTCCTGGTCGTTTTAGTTGTTGTGATGGTCGTTGTTCTGTTAGTTGTTGTGATGGTCGTGTTGTTTTAGTTGTTGTGATGGTCGTGGGTGTTTTAGTTGCTGTGATGGTCGTGGTTGTTTTAGTTGCTGTGATGGTCGTGGTTCTTTTAGTTGTTGTGGTGGTCGTGGTTGTTTTAGTTGTGATGGTCGTTATTGTTTTAGTTGTTGTGATGGTCGTGATTGTTTTAGTTATTGTGATGGTCGTGCTTGTTTTTGTTGTTGTGATGGTCATGTTGTTTTAGTTGTGAAGGTCATGGTTGTTTTAGTTGTGTTGGTCGTGTTGTTTTAGTGTTGTGATGGTCGTGTTGTTTTAGTTGTTGTGGTGGTCCTGATTATTTTAGTTGTTGTGGTGGTCGTGGTTGATTTAGTTGTGATGGTCGTGGTTGTTTTAGTTGTTGCGATGGTCGTGGTTGTTTTAGTGGTTGTGATGATGGTGGTGGTTTTAGTTGTTGTGATGGTCGTGTTGTTTAATTATTTTGATGGTCGTGGTTGTTTTAATTGCTGTGATGTTCGTGTTGTTTTAGTTGTTGTAATGGTCGTGGTTGTTTTAGTTGTTGTGATGGTCGTGTTGTTTTAGTTGTTGTGATGGTCTTGTTGTTTTAGTTGTTATGATGGTCGTGGTTGTTTTAGTTGTTGTGATGGTCGGGTTGTTTTATTTGTGATGGTCGTGGTTGTTTTAGTTGTTGTGATGGTCGTGGTTGTTTTAGTTGTTGTGATGGTCGTGATTGTTTTAGTTGTTGTGATGGTCGTGGTTGTTTTAGTTATTGTGATGGTCGTGGTTGTTTTATTTGCTGTGATGGTCGTGGTTGTTGTAGTCGCTGTGATGGTCGTGGTTCTTTTAGTTGTCGTGATGGTCCAGGTCGTTTTAGTTGTTGTGATGGTCGTTGTTCTTTTAGTTGTTGTGATGGTCGTGTTGTTTTAGTTGTTGTGATGGTCGTGGGTGTTTTAGTTGCTGTGATGGTCGTGGTTGTTTTACTTGCTGTGATGGTCGTGGTTCTTTTAATTGTTATGATGGTCGTGGATGTTTTAGTTGTGATGGTCGTGGTTGTTTTAGTTGTTGTGATGGTCGTGGTTGTTTTAGTTGTTGTGATGGTCGTGGTTGTTTTAGTTTTTGTGACGGTTGTGGTTGTTTTAGTTGTTGTGGAGGTCGTGATTGTTTTAGTTGTTGTGATGGTCGTTGTTCTTTTAGTTGTTGTGATGGTCGTGTTGTTTTAGTTGTTGTGATGGTCGTCGTTGTTTTAGTTGTTGCGATGGTCGTGGTTGTTTTAGTGGTTGTGATGATGGTGGTGGTTTTAGTTGTTGTGATGGTCGTGTTGTTTAATTATTGTGATGGTCGTGGTTGTTTTAATTGTTGTGATGGTCGTGGTTATTTTAGTTGTGATGTTCGTGTTGTTTTAGATGTTGTAATGGTCGAGGTTGTTGTAGTTGTTGTGATGGTCGTGTTGTTTTAGTTGTTGTGGTGGTCGTGTTGTTTTAGTTGTTATGATGGTCGTGGTTGTTTTAGTTGTTGTGATGGTCGGGTTGTTTTATTTGTGATGGTCGTGGTTGTTTTAGTTGTTGTGATGGTCGTGGTTGTTTTAGTTGTTGTGATGGTCGTGATTGTTTTAGTTGTTGTGATGGTCGTGCTTGTTTTAGTTGTTGTGATGGTCGGGGTTGTTTTAGTTGCTGTGATCGTCGTGGTTGTTTTAGTTGTCGTGATGGTCCTGGTCGTTTCAGTTGTTGTGATGGTCGTTGTTGTTTTAGTTGTGATGGTCGTTATTGTTTTAGTTGTTGTGATGGTCGTGATTGTTTTAGTTATTGTGATGGTCGTGCTTGTTTTAGTTGTTGTGATGGTCATGGTGTTTTAGTTGTGAAGGTCGTGGTTGTTTTAGTTGTGTTGGTCGTGTTGTTTTAGTGTTGTGATGGTCGTGGTGGTTTTAGTTATTGAGATGGTCGTGTTGTTTTAGTTGTTGTGGTGGTCCTGGTTATTTTAGTTGTTGTGGTGGTCGTAGTTGTTTTAGTTGTGATGGTCGTGGTTGTTTTAGTTGTTGCGATGGTCGTGGTTGTTTTAGTGGTTGTGATGGTGGTGGTGGTTTTAGTTGTTGTGATGGTCGTGTTGTTTAATTATTTTGATGGTCGTGGTTGTTTTAATTGCTGTGATGGTCGTGTTTGTTTTAGTTGTGATGTTCGTGTTGTTTTAGTTGTTGTAATGGTCGTGGTTGTTTTAGTTGTTGTGATGGTCGTGTTGTTTTAGTTGTTGTGATGGTCGTGTTGTTTTAGTTGTTATGATGGTCGTGGTTGTTTTAGTTGTTGTGATGGTCGGGTTGTTTTATTTGTGATGGTCGTGGTTGTTTTAGTTGTTGTGATGGTCGTGGTTGTTTTAGTTGTTGTGATGGTCGTGATTGTTTTAGTTGTTGTGATGGTCGTGGTTGTTTTAGTTATTGTGATGGTCGTGGTTGTTTTATTTGCTGTGATGGTCGTGGTTGTTGTAGTTGCTGTGATGGTCGTGGTTCTTTTAGTTGTCGTGATGGTCCAGGTCGTTTTAGTTGTTGTGATGGTCGTTGTTCTTTTAGTTGTTGTGATGGTCGTGTTGTTTTAGTTGTTGTGATGGTCGTGGGTGTTTTAGTTGCTGTGATGGTCGTGGTTGTTTTAGTTGCTGTGATGGTCGTGGTTCTTTTAGTTGTTATGATGGTCGTGGTTGTTTTAGTTGTGATGGTCGTGGTTGTTTTAGTTAAGGTGATGGTCGTGGTTGTTTTAGTTGTTGTGATGGTCGTGGTTGTTTTAGTTTTTGTGACGGTTGTGGTTGTTTTAGTTGTTGTGGAGGTCGTGATTGTTTTAGTTGTTGTGATGGTCGTTGTTCTTTTAGTTGTTGTGATGGTCGTGTTGTTTTAGTTGTTGTGATGGTCGTGGTTGTTTTAGTTGTAGTGATGGTGGTGGTGGTTTTAGTTGTTGTGATGGTCGTGTTGTTTAATTATTGTGATGGTCGTGGTTTTTTAATTGTTGTGATGGTCGTGGTTATTTTAGTTGTGATGTTCGTGTTGTTTTAGATGTTGTAATGGTCGAGGTTGTTTTAGTTGTTGTGATGGTCGTGTTGTTTTAGTTGTTGTGATGGTCGTGTTGTTTTAGTTGTTATGATGGTCGTGGTTGTTTTAGTTGTTGTGATGGTCGGGTTGTTTTATTTGTGATATTCGTGGTTGTTTTAGTTGTTGTGATGGTCGTGGTTGTTTTAGTTGTTCTGATGGTCGTGATTGTTTTAGTTGTTGTGATGGTCGTGCTTGTTTTAGTTGTTGTGATGGTCGGGGTTGTTTTAGTTGCTGTGATTGTCGTGGTTGTTTTAGTTGTCGTGATGGTCCTGGTCGTTTCAGTTGTTGTGATGGTCGTTGTTCTTTTAGTTGTTGTGATGGTCGTGTTGTTTTAGTTGTTGTGATGGTCGTGGTTGTTTTAGTTGCTGTGATGTTCGTGGTTGTTTTAGTTGCTGTGATGGTCGTGGTTCTTTTAGTTGTCGTGATGGTCCTGGTAGTTTTAGTTGTTGTGATTGTCGTTGTTCTTTTAGTTGTTGTGATGGTCGTGGTTGTTTTAATTGTTGTGATGGTCGTGGTTGTTTTAGTGGTTGTGATCGTCTTGGCTTTTTTAGTGGTTGTGATGGTCGTTTTTGTTTTAGTTGTTGTGATGGTCGTGGTTGTTTTAGTTGTGATGGTCGTGGTTGTTTTAGTTGTTGTGATGGTCGTGGTTGTTTTAGTTTTTCTGATTGTTGTTGTCGTTTTAGTTGTTGTGGTGGTCGTGGTTGTTTTAGTTGTTGTGATGGTTGTTGTTGTTTTAGTTGTTGTGATGGTCGTGGTTGTTTTAGTTGTTGTGATGGTCGTGGTTGTTTTAGTTGTTGTGATGGTCGTGGTTGTTTTAGTTGTTGTGGAGATCGTGTTGTTTGAGTTGTTGTGATGCCCTGGTTATTTTAGTTGTGATAGTCGTAGTTGTTTTAGTTCTTGTGATGGTCGTGGTTGTTTTAGTTGTTGTGGAGGTCGTGTTGTTCTAGTTGTTGTGATGCCGTGGTTGTTTTAGTTGTGATGGTCGTAGTTGTTCTATTTGTAGTGATGGTCGTGGTTGTTTTAGTTGTTGCGATGTTCGTGGTTGTTTTAGTTGTTGAAATGGTCGTGGTTGTTTTAGTTGTTGTGGAGATCGTGGTTGTTTTAGGTGTTGTGATGTCGTGTTTGCTTTCTCTGTGATGGTCGTGGTTGTTTTTGTTTTGATGGTCGTGGTTTTTTTAGTTGCTGTGATGGTCGTGGTTGTTTTAGTTGTTTTGGAGGTCGTGGTTGTTTTAATGGTTGTGATTATCGTGGTTCTTTTAATTGTTGTGATGGTCGTGGTTGTTTTAATTGTTGTGGAGGGCGTGGTAGTTTTAGTTGTTGTGATGGTCGTGTTGTTTTAGTCGTGATGGTCGTGGTTGTTTTAGTTGTTGTGATGGTCGTGTTGTTTTAGTTGTGAAGGTCGTGGTTGTTTTAGTTGTGTTGGTCGTGTTGTTTTAGTGTTGTGATGGTCGTGGTGGTTTTAGTTGTTGAGATGGTCGTGTTGTTTTAGTTGTTGTGGTGGTCCTGGTTATTTTAGTTGTTGTGGTGGTCGTGGTTGTTTTAGTTGTGATGGTCGTGATTGTTTTAGTTCTTGCGATGGTCGTGTTTGTTTTAGTGGTTGTGATGGTGGTGGTGGTTTTAGTTGTTGTGATGGTCGTGTTGTTTAATTATTGTGATGGTTGTGGTTGTTTTAATTGCTGTGATGGTCGTGTTTGTTTTAGTTGTGATGTTCGTGTTGTTTTAGTTGTTGTAATGGTCGTGGTTGTTTTAGTTGTTGTGATGGTCGTGTTGTTTTAGTTGTTGTGATGGTCGTGTTGTTTTAGTTGTGATGGTCGTGGTTGTTTTAGTTGTTGTGATGGTCGTGGTTGTTTTAGTTGTTGTGATGGTCGTGATTGTTTTAGTTGTTGTGATGGTCGTGCTTGTTTTAGTTATTGTGATGGTCGTGCTTGTTTTACTTGCTGTGATGGTCGTGGTTGTTTTAGTTGCTGGGATGGTCGTGGTTGTTTTAGTTGTTGTGATGGTCGTGGTTGTTTTAGTTGCTGGGATGGTCGTGGTTGTTTTAGTTTTTGTGACGGTTGTGGTTGTTTTACTTGTTGTGGAGGTCGTGATTGTTTTAGTTGTTGTGATGGTCGTTGTTCTTTTAGTTGTTGTGATGGTCGTGTTGTTTTAGTTGTTGTGATGGTCGTGGTTATTTTAGTTGTGATGTTCATGTTGTTTTAGATGTTGTAATGGTCGAGGTTGTTTTAGTTGTTGTGATGGTCGTGTTGTTTTAGTTGTTGTGATGGTCGTGGTTGTTTTAGTTGTTGTGATGGTCGGGTTGTTTTATTTGAGATGGTCTTGGTTGTTTTAGTTGTTGTGATGGTCGTGGTTGTTTTAGTTGTTGTGATGGTCGTGGTTGTTTTAGTTGTTGTGATGGTCTTGATTGTTTTAGTTGTTGTGATGGTCGTGTTGTTTTAGTTGTTGTGATGGTCGTGTTGTTTTAGTTGTTATGATGGTCGTGGTTGTTTTAGTTGTTGTAATGGTCGGGTTGTTTTATTTGTGATGGTCGTGGTTGTTTTAGTTGTTGTGATGGTCGTGTTGTTTTAGTTGTTGTGATGGTCGTGGTTGTTTTAGTTGCTGTGATGTTCGTGGTTGTTTTAGTTGCTGTGATGGTCGTGGTTCTTTTAGTTGTCGTGATGGTCCTGGTAGTTTTAGTTGTTGTGATTGTCGTTGTTCTTTTAGTTGTTGTGATGGTCGTGGTTGTTTTAATTGTTGTGATGGTCGTGGTTGTTTTAGTGGTTGTGATCGTCTTGGCTTTTTTAGTGGTTGTGATGGTCGTTTTTGTTTTAGTTGTTGTGATGGTCGTGGTTGTTTTAGTTGTGATGGTCGTAGTTGTTTTAGTTGTTGTGATGGTCGTGGTTGTTTTAGTTTTTGTGATTGTTGTTGTCGTTTTAGTTGTTGTGGTGGTCGTGGTTGTTTTAGTTGTTGTGATGGTCGTTGTTGTTTTAGTTGTTGTGATGGTCGTGGTTGTTTTAGCTGTGATTGTCGAGTTTGCTTTAGTTGTGATCGTCGTGGTTGTTTTAGTTGTTGTGATGGTCGTGGTTGTTTTAGTTGTTGTGATGGTCGTGGTTGTTTTAGTTGTTGTGGAGGTCGTGTTGTTTTAGTTGTTGTGATGCCCTGGTTATTTTAGTTGTGATAGTCGTAGTTGTTTTAGTTCTTGTGATGGTCGTGGTTGTTTTAGTTGTTGTGGAGGTCGTGTTGTTCTAGTTGTTGTGATGCCGTGGTTGTTTTAGTTGTGATGGTCGTAGTTGTTCTATTTGTAGTGATGGTCGTGGTTGTTTTAGTTGTTGTGATGTTCGTGGTTGTTTTAGTTGTTGAAATGGTCGTGGTTGTTTTAGTTGTTGTGGAGATCGTGGTTGTTTTAGGTGTTGTGATGCCGTGTTTGCTTTCGCTGTGATGGTCGTGGTTGTTTTTGTTTTGATGGTCGTGGTTTTTTTAGTTGCTGTGATGGTCGTGGTTGTTTTAGTTGTGATGGTCGTGGTTGTTTTAGTTGTTGTGATGGTCGTGGTTGTTTTAGTTTTTGTGATTATTGTTGTCGTTTTAGTTGTTGTGGTGGTCGTGGTGTGTTAGTTGTTGTGATGGTCGTTGTTGTTTTAGTTGTTGTGATGGTCGTGGTTGTTTTAGCTGTGATTGTCGAGTTTGCTTTAGTTGTGATGGTCGTGGTTGTTTTAGTTGTTGTGATGGTCGTGGTTGTTTTAGTTGTTGTGATGGTCGTGGTTGTTTTAGTTGTTGTGATGCCCTGGTTATTTTAGTTGTGATAGTCGTAGTTGTTTTAGTTGTTGTGATGGTCGTGGTTGTTTTAGTTGTTGTGATGGTCGTGGTTGTTTTAGTTGTTGTGGAGGTCGTGTTGTTCTAGTTGTTGTGATGCCGTGGTTGTTTTAGTTGTGATGGTCGTAGTTGTTCTATTTGTAGTGATGGTCGTGGTTGTTTTAGTTTTTGTGATGTTCGTGGTTGTTTTAGTTGTTGAAATGGTCGTGGTTGTTTTAGTTGTTGTGGAGATCGTGGTTGTTTTAGGTGTTGTGATGCCGTGTTTGCTTTCGCTGTGATGGTCGTGGTTGTTTTTGTTTTGATGGTCGTGGTTTTTTTAGTTGCTGTGATGGTCGTGGTTGTTTTAGTTGTTTTGGAGGTCGTGGTTGTTTTAATGGTTGTGATTATCGTGGTTCTTTTAATTGTTGTGATGGTCGTGGTTGTTTTAATTGTCGTGGAGGGCGTGGTTGTTTTAGTTGTTGTGATGGTCGTGTTGTTTTAGTCGTGATGGTCGTGGTTGTTTTAGTTGTTGTGATGGTCGTGTTGTTTTAGTTGTGAAGGTCGTGGTTGTTTTAGTTGTGTTGGTCGTGTTGTTTTAGTGTTGTGATGGTCGTGGTGGTTTTAGTTGTTGAGATGGTCGTGTTGTTTTAGTTGTTGTGGTGGTCCTGGTTATTTTAGTTGTTGTGGTGGTCGTGGTTGTTTTAGTTGTGATGGTCGTGGTTGTTTTAGTTCTTGCGATGGTCGTGTTTGTTTTAGTGGTTGTGATGGTGGTGGTGGTTTTAGTTGTTGTGATGGTCGTGTTGTTTAATTATTGTGATGGTTGTGGTTGTTTTAATTGCTGTGATGGTCGTGTTTGTTTTAGTTGTGATGTTCGTGTTGTTTTAGTTGTTGTAATGGTCGTGGTTGTTTTAGTTGTTGTGATGGTGGTGTTGTTTTAGTTGTTGTGATGGTCGTGTTGTTTTAGTTGTTATGATGATCGTGGTTGTTTTAGTTGTTGTGATGGTCGTGGTTGTTTTAGTTGTTGTGATGGTCGTGATTGTTTTAGTTGTTGTGATGGTCGTGCTTGTTTTAGTTATTGTGATGGTCGTGCTTGTTTTATTTGCTGTGATGGTCGTGGTTGTTTTAGTTGCTGGGATGGTCGTGGTTCTTTTAGTTGTCGTGATGGTCCTGGTCGTTTTAGTTGTTGTGATGGTCGTTGTTCTTTTAGTTGTTGTGATGGTCGTGTTATTTTAGTTGTTGTGATGGTCGTGGGTGTTTTATTTGCTGTGATGGTCGTGGTTGTTTTAGTTGCTGTGATGGTCGTGATTCTTTTAGTTGTTGTGATGGTCGTGGTTGTTTTAGTTGTGATGGTCGTTATTGTTTTAGTTGTTGTGATGGTCGTGATTGTTTTAGTTATTGTGATGGTCGTGCTTGTTTTAGTTGTTGTGATGTTCATGTTGTTTTAGTTGTGAAGGTCGTGGTTGTTTTAGTTGTGTTGGTCGTGTTGTTTTAGTGTTGTGATGGTTGTGGTGGTTTTAGTTGTTGAGATGGTCGTGTTGTTTTAGTTGTTGTGGTGGTCCTGGTTATTTTAGTTGTTGTGGTGGTCGTGGTTGTTTTAGTTGTGATGGTCGTGGTTGTTTTAGTTGTTGCGATGGTCGTGTTTATTTAAGTGGTTGTGATGGTGGTGGTGGTTTTAGTTGTTGTGATGGTCGTGTTGTTTAATTATTGTGATGGTCGTGGTTGTTTTAATTGCTGTGATGGTCGTGTTTGTTTTAGTTGTGATGTTCGTGTTGTTTTAGTTGTTGTAATGGTCGTGGATGTTTTAGTTGTTGTGATGATCGTGTTGTTTTAGTTGTTGTGATGCTCGTGTTGTTTTAGTTGTTATGATGGTCGTGGTTGTTTTAGTTGTTGTGATGGTCGTGGTTCTTTTAGTTGTTGTGATGGTCGTGTTGTTTTAGTTGTGATGGTCGTGGTTGTTTTATTTGTGTTGGTCGTGTTGTTTTAGTGTTGTGATGGTTGTGGTTGTTTTAGTTGTTGGGATGGTCGTGTTGTTTTAGTTGTTGTGGTGGTCCTGGTTATTTTAGTTATTGTGATGGTCGTGGTTGTTTTAGTTGTGATGGTCGTGGTTGTTTTAGTTGTTGCGATGGTCGTGGTTGTTTTAGTGGTTGTGATGGTGGAGGTGGTTTTAGTTGTTGTGATGGTCGTGTTGTTTAATTATTGTGATGGTCGTGGTTGTTTTAATTGTTGTGATGGTCGTGGTTGTTTTAGTTGTGATGTTCGTGTTGTTTTAGTTGTTGTAATGGTCGTGGTTGTTTTAGTTGTTGTGATGGTCGTGTTGTTTTAGTTGTTGTGATGGTCGTGTTGTTTTAGTTGTTATGATGGTCGTGGTTGTTTTAGTTGTTGTGATGGTCGGGTTGTTTTATTTGTGATGGTCGTGGTTGTTTTAGTTGTTGTGATGGTCGTGATTGTTTTAGTTGTTGTGATGGTCGTGCTTGTTTTAGTTGTTGTGATGGTTGTCGTTGTTTTAGTTGCTGTGATGGTCGTGGTTGTTTTAGTGGTCGTGATGGTCCTGGTCGTTGTAGTTGTTGTGATGGTCGTTGTTCTTTTAGTTGTTGTGATGGTCGTGGTTGTTTTAGTTGTTGTGATGGTCGTGGTTGTTTTAGTTGTTGTGATGGTCGTGGTTGTTTTAGCTGTGATTGTCGTGGTTGCTTTAGTTGTGATGGTCGTGGTTGTTTTAGGTGTTGTGATGGTCGAGGTTGTTTTAGTTGTTGTGATGGTCGTGGTTGTTTTAGTGGTTGTGATCGTGGTGGCTTTTTTAGTGGTTGTGATGGTCGTGTTTTTTAGTCGTGATGGTCGTGGTTGTTTTAGTTGTGAAGGTCGTGGTTGTTTTAGTTGTGAAGGTCGGGTTGTTTTATT
Organism: Eledone cirrhosa; assembly: GCA_964016885.1. Classification (NCBI taxonomy): domain Eukaryota; kingdom Metazoa; phylum Mollusca; class Cephalopoda; order Octopoda; family Eledonidae; genus Eledone; species Eledone cirrhosa. Next base: position 272,541,849 of record OZ024743.1, on the reverse strand, counting down.
TGTGATGGTCGTGGTTGTTTTACTTGTTGTGAAGGTCGTGGTTGTTTTAGTTGTTGTGATGGTCGTGGTTGTTTTAGTTGTTGTGATGGTCGTGGTTGTTTTAGCTGTGATTGTCGAGTTTGCTTTAATTTTGATGGTCGTGGTTGTTTTAGTTGTTGTGATGGTCGTGGTTGTTTAAGTTGTTGTGATGGTCGTGGTTGTTTTAGTTGTTGTGATGGTCGTGGTTGTTTTAGTTGTTGTGGAGGTCGTGTTGTTTTAGTTGTTGTGATGCCCTGGTTATTTTAGTTGTGATAGTCGTAGTTGTTTTAGTTGTTGTTATGGTCGTGGTTGTTTTAGTTGTTGTGATGGTCGTGGTTGTTTTAGTTGTTGTGGAGGTCGTGTTGTTTTAGTTGTTGTGATGCCGTGGTTGTTTTAGTTGTGATGGTCGTAGTTGTTTTATTTGTTGTGTTATTCGTGGTTGTTTTAGTTGTTGTGATGTTCGTGGTTGTTTTAGTTGTTGTAATGGTCGTGGTTGTTTTAGTTGTTGTGGAGATCGTGGTTGTTTTAGGTGTTGTGATGCCGTGTTTGTTTTCGCTGTGATGGTCGTGGTTATTTTAGTTTTGATGGTCGTGGTTGTTTTAGTTGCTGTGATGGTCGTGGTTGTTTTAATTGTTTTGGAGGTCGTGATTGTTTTAATGGTTGTGATTATCGTGGTTCTTTTAATTGTTGTGATGGTCGTGGTTGTTTTAATTGTTGTGGAGGGCGTAGTTGTTTTAGTTGTTGTAATGGTCGTGTTGTTTTAGTCGTGATGGTCGTGGTTGTTTTAGTTGTTGTGATGGTCGTGTTGTTTTAGTCGTGATGGTCGTGGTGGTTTTAGTTGTTGAGATGGTCGTGTTGTTTTAGTTGTTGTGGTGGTCATGGTTATTTTAGTTGTTGTGGTGGTCGTGGATGTTTTAGTTGTGATGGTCGTGGTTGTTTTAGTTCTTGCGATGGTCGTGTTTGTTTTAGTGGTTGTGATGGTGGTGGTGGTTTTAGTTGTTGTGATGGTCGTGTTGTTTAATTATTGTGATGGTCGTGGTTGTTTTAATTGCTGTGATGGTCGTGTTTGTTTTAGTTGTGATGTTCGTGTTGTTTTAGTTGTTGTAATGGTCGTGGTTGTTTTAGTTGTTGTGATGGTCGTGTTGTTTTAATTGTTGTGATGGTCGTGTTGTTTTAGTTGTTATGATGATCGTGGTTGTTTTAGTTGTTGTGATGGTCGGGTTGTTTTATTTGTGATGGTCGTGGTTGTTTTAGTTGTTGTGATGGTCGTGGTTGTTTTAGTTGTTGTGATGGTCGTGATTGTTTTAGTTGTTGTGATGGTCGTGCTTGTTTTAGTTATTGTGATGGTCGTGGTTGTTTTATTTGCTGTGATGGTCGTGTTTGTTTTAGTTGCTGTGATGGTCGTGGTTCTTTTATTTGTCGTGATGGTCCTGGTCGTTTTAGTTGTTGTGATGGTCGTGTTGTTTTAGTTGTGAAGGTCGTGGTTGTTTTAGTTGTGAAGGTCGGGTTGTTTTATTTGTGATGGTCGTGGTTGTTTTAGTTGTTGTGATGGTCGTGATTGTTTTAGTTGTTGTGATGGTCGTGCTTGTTTTAGTTGTCGTGATGTTTGTCGTTGTTTTAGTTGCTGTGATGGTCGTCGTTGTTTTAGTTGTCGTGATGGTCCTGTTCGTTTTAGTTGTTGTGGTGGTTGTGGTTGTTTTAGTTGTTGAGATGGTCGTGTTGTTTTAGTTGTTGTGGTGGTCCTGGTTATTTTAGTTGTTGTGATGGTCGTGGTTTTTTTAGTTGTTGTGATGGTCGTGGTTGTTTTAGTTGTTGTGGAGGTCGTGTTGTTTTAGTTGTTGTGATGCCCTGGTTATTTTAGTTGTGATAGTCGTAGTTGTTTTAGTTGTTGTTATGGTCGTGGTTGTTTTAGTTGTTGTGATGGTCGTGGTTGTTTTAGTTGTTGTGGAGGTCGTGTTGTTTTAGTTGTTGTGATGCCGTGGTTGTTTTAGTTGTGATGGTCGTAGTTGTTTTATTTGTTGTGATATTCGTGGTTGTTTTAGTTGTTGTGATGTTCGTGGTTGTTTTAGTTGTTGTAATGGTCGTGGTTGTTTTAGTTGTTGTGGAGATCGTGGTTGTTTTAGGTGTTGTGATGCCGTGTTTGTTTTCGCTGTGATGGTCGTGGTTATTTTAGTTTTGATGGTCGTGGTTGTTTTAGTTGCTGTGATGGTCGTGGTTGTTTTAATTGTTTTGGAGGTCGTGATTGTTTTAATGGTTGTGATTATCGTGGTTCTTTTAATTGTTGTGATGGTCGTGGTTGTTTTAATTGTTGTGGAGGGCGTAGTTGTTTTAGTTGTTGTAATGGTCGTGTTGTTTTAGTCGTGATGGTCGTGGTTGTTTTAGTTGTTGTGATGGTCGTGTTGTTTTAGTTGTGAAGGTCGTGGTTGTTTTAGTTGTGTTGGTCGTGTTGTTTTAGTGTTGTGATGGTCGTGTTGTTTTAGTCGTGATGGTCGTGGTGGTTTTAGTTGTTGAGATGGTCGTGTTGTTTTAGTTGTTGTGGTGGTCATGGTTATTTTAGTTGTTGTGGTGGTCGTGGATGTTTTAGTTGTGATGGTCGTGGTTGTTTTAGTTCTTGCGATGGTCGTGTTTGTTTTAGTGGTTGTGATGGTGGTGGTGGTTTTAGTTGTTGTGATGGTCGTGTTGTTTAATTATTGTGATGGTCGTGGTTGTTTTAATTGCTGTGATGGTCGTGTTTGTTTTAGTTGTGATGTTCGTGTTGTTTTAGTTGTTGTAATGGTCGTGGTTGTTTTAGTTGTTGTGATGGTCGTGTTGTTTTAATTGTTGTGATGGTCGTGTTGTTTTAGTTGTCATGATGATCGTGGTTGTTTTAGTTGTTGTGATGGTCGGGTTGTTTTATTTGTGATGGTCGTGGTTGTTTTAGTTGTTGTGATGGTCGTGGTTGTTTTAGTTGTTGTGATGGTCGTGATTGTTTTAGTTGTTGTGATGGTCGTGCTTGTTTTAGTTATTGTGATGGTCGTGGTTGTTTTATTTGCTGTGATGGTCGTGTTTGTTTTAGTTGCTGTGATGGTCGTGGTTCTTTTATTTGTCGTGATGGTCCTGGTCGTTTTAGTTGTTGTGATGGTCGTGTTGTTTTAGTTGTGAAGGTCGTGGTTGTTTTAGTTGTGAAGGTCGGGTTGTTTTATTTGTGATGGTCGTGGTTGTTTTAGTTGTTGTGATGGTCGTGATTGTTTTAGTTGTTGTGATGGTCGTGCTTGTTTTAGTTGTCGTGATGTTTGTCGTTGTTTTAGTTGCTGTGATGGTCGTCGTTGTTTTAGTTGTCGTGATGGTCCTGTTCGTTTTAGTTGTTGTGGTGGTTGTGGTTGTTTTAGTTGTTGAGATGGTCGTGTTGTTTTAGTTGTTGTGGTGGTCCTGGTTATTTTAGTTGTTATGATGGTCGTGGTTGTTTTAGTTGTTGTGATGGTCGGGTTGTTTTATTTGTGATGGTCGTGGTTGTTTTAGTTGTGATGGTCGTGGTTGTTTTAGTTGTTGTGATGGTCGTGATTGTTTTAGTTATTTTGATGGTCGTGCTTGTTTTAGTTGTTGTGATGGTCGTGTTGTTTTAGTTGTGAAGGTCGTGGTTGTTTTAGTTGTGTTGGTCGTGTTGTTTTAGTGTTGTGATGGTCGTGGTGGTTTTAGTTGTTGATATGGTCGTGTTGTTTTAGTTGTTGTGGTGGTCCTGGTTATTTTAGTTGTTGTGGTGGTCGTGGTTGTTTTAGTTTTGATGGTCGTGGTTGTTTTAGTTGTTGCGATGGTCGTGTTTGTTTTAGTGGTTGTGATGGTGGTGGTGGTTTTAGTTGTTGTTCATGGTCGTGTTGTTTAATTATTGTGATGGTCGTGGTTGTTTTAATTGCTGTGATGGTCGTGTTTGTTTTAGTTGTGATGTTCGTTTTGTTTTAGTTGTTGTAATGGTCGTGGTTGTTTTAGTTGTTGTGATGGTCGTGTTGTTTTAGTTGTTGTGATGGTCGTGTTGTTTTAGTTGTTATGATGGTCGTGGTTGTTTTAGTTGTTGTGATGGTGGTGGTTCTTTTAGTTGTTGTGATGGTCGTGTTGTTTTAGTTGTGATGGTCGATTTTGTTTTATTTGTGTTGGTCGTGTTGTTTTAGTGTTGTGATGGTTGTGGTTGTTTTAGTTGTTGAGATGGTCGTGTTGTTTTGGTTGTTGTGGCGGTCCTGGTTATTTTAGTTGTTGTGATGATCGTGGTTGTTTTAGTTGTGATGGTCGTGGTTGTTCTTGTTGTTGCGATGGTCGTGGTTGTTTTTGTGGTTGTGATGGTGGTGGTGGTTTTAGTTGTTGTGATGGTCGTGTTGTTTAATTATTGTGATAGTCGTGGTTGTTTTAATTGTTGTGATGGTCGTGGTTGTTTTAGTTGTGATGTTCGTGTTGTTTTAGTTGTTGTAATGGTCGTGGTTGTTTTAGTTGTTGTGATGGTCGTGTTGTTTTAGTTGTTGTGATGGTCGTGTTGTTTTAGTTGTTATGATGGTCGTGGTTGTTTTAGTTGTTGTGATGGTCGGGTTGTTTTATTTGTGATGGTCGTGGTTGTTTTAGTTGTTGTGATGGTCGTGATTGTTTTAGTTGTTGTGATGGTCGTGCTTGTTTTAGTTGTTGTGATGGTTGTCGTTGCTTTAGTTGCTGTGATGGTCGTGGTTGTTTTAGTTGTCGTGATGGTCCTGGTCGTTTTAGTTGTTGTGATGGTCGTTGTTCTTTTAGTTGTTGTGATGGTCGTGGTTGTTTTAGTTGTTGTGATGGTAGTGGTTGTTTTAGTTGTTGTGATGGTCGTGGTTGTTTTAACTGTAATTGTCGTGGTTGCTTTAGTTGTGATGGTCGTGGTTGCTTTAGTTTTTGTGATGGTCGAGGTTGTTTTAGTTGTTGTGATGGTCGTGGTTGTTTAAGTTGTTGTGATGATCGTGGTTGTTTTAGTTGTGATGCTCGTGTTGTTTTAGTTGTTGTGATAGTCGTGGTTGTTTTAGTTGTTGTGATGGTCGTGGTTGTTTTAGTTGTTGTGATGGTCGTGGTTGTTTTAGTTGTTGTGGAGGTCGTGTTGTTTTAGTTGTTGTGATGCCGTGTTTATTTTAGTTGTGATGGTCGTAGTTGTTTTATTTGTTTTGATGTTGGTGGTTGATTTAGTTGTTGTGATGGTCGTGGTTGTTTTAGTTGTTGTAATGGTCGTGGTTGTTTTAGTTGTTGTGGAGACCGTGGTTGTTTTAGTTGTTGTGATGGTCGTGGTTGTTTTAGTTGTTGTGATGATTGTGGTTGTTTTAGTTGTTGTGGATGTCGTGGTTGTTTTAGTTGTTGTGATGGTCGTGGTTGTTTTAGTTGTTGTGATGATCGACGTTGTTTTAGCTCTGATGGTCGTGGTTGTTTTAGTTGTGATGGTCGTGTTTGTTTTAATTGTTGTGATGGTCGTTGTTGTTTTAGTTGTGATGGTCTTGTTGTTTTAGTTGTTGTGATAGTCGTGGTTGTTTTAGCTGTGATGGTCGTGGTTGTTTTAGTTATGATGGTCGTGGTTGTTTTAGTTCTTGTAATGGTCTTGTTGTTTTAGTTGTTATTATGGTTGTGGTTGTTTTAGTTGTTGTGAAGATCCTGTTTCTTTTAGTTGTTGTGATGGTCGTGGTTGTTTTCGTGCTTGATGTCGTCGTAGTTATCCACGTGCTTGCCGTCCTGTTGATTGTTGTCATCGTCGTGATGATGGAATACTGGCGTTGAATAGTCTCAGTAAAACTGATTATCGGTAACAAGCCAGATATTATCTCTAGTTCGTATTCAGAAGCAGAGTCCAAATCCGAAACATCTAAAGCAACTTCCCCTTTTCATTCACTAGATCAGTATATCAGTATACATTAGTGCAAGCTAAAGAAACACCCACTGATTGAATAATACTTATGCTCTTTGCAATTGTATGTGAGAGAGCAGCGGGAGAGAGTTAGAGAGAAAGGAGAAGAGAGTAAGAGAGGAACTGTTCATGGTACTGATTTAGAACAACCTGAACTTAACTAGTGGTATTTACTTTTGAATATTGCTACGTTTTCAAAAGGAAGAGTCGGCTACAGCCACAATAGATGAGTAATGTTTAGTTTTAGAGGTTTGTATCTTATTTTCAGTAAATATTTCTCAAATAATTATATAGAAAGTAAGCTCTTATTATACGTATATATATTATATTGGTGTGTTGTGTTCAGTTGCCAGTTTGAAAACGCAATGCTAATATGTGGGTCCGGATACCCGGAATTTTCTGTTTGGTACTTCACCATTATCGTTATCCTTAAACAGAAGAGTGTTGATAATGGTTTCGAATTTAGGCACAAAGCCAACAATTTAATGGGAGGGAAGTCGATTATATCGATCCCAGTGCATTACTGGTACTTTATTTTATCGACTCCACAAGGATGAAAGGCAAAGCTAACCTTGGTGGGATTTGAAATCAGAACACCAAGGGCCGTAACTATATTCCGCAAAGCATGTTGTCCGACGCTCTATCTATACTTCCAATCCACCGTTCTGCACAGTGTTAATAAGAAGAGGCAGGAACGAAGTATTAATATAACATAATTATGTTTATTCACACGTAGCGTGCATTTCGCGGCCGACTCTGAAATCGATAGAGCAAGTTCATCAGACTAGTAGTTAGAATGTTGAACTCACAATCGTAAGGTTGTATGTTCGAATCCCGGACGGGGTGGTGCGTTGTGCTTTTGAGCAAAACATTTTATTTCACGTTGTCCAGTTCACTCAGCAGCAGGAATGAGTTGTGACGTCACTGGTGCCAGGCTGTATCGGCCATTGTCTTTCGCTTGGACAGCATCATTGGCGTGGGGAGGAGCGACAAGCATGCATGGGTGATTACTGGTCTTCCTCAAACACACCTTGCCCAAGCTTGTGCTTCGGAGAGGAACTTTCCATGTTCAAAACTGTGGTCATTCATGACCAAAAGGGGCATATATATATATATATATATATATATATATATATATATATATATATATATATATATATATATATATACACACACACAGAGATATCCACGGTAAGTTGTCGGGTCTAGTCTGCATGAAGAACTCAATGTAATCCATATGTTGAAAATGTTGTAGGTTAAAATAAATCCCGGAAAACAATAAAACATTAAAAGGAAAACAGAGTCATGATATAAGTTAAAACAATGAAATAAAAATTCAAGTCATTAGAAATATACTTCAATGCTTTACGATAGATTCTAAGTGATGATAATACATCGAAAACATATTTCGTTATCGATCTATGTAAGGTTAGTTACAAAATATCAGATAAGGAAAATATTTACTTACATGTATATCACCAACTGTTGTCAAAAGTAATGAGAATTTTATTCAAAATTAGTAGTAAATTGAGTTATATGACCTTATTTGGAGGTAGCAGAAGAACAAACCAATCAGATTGTTTTTTTCCGCATTTGATGTTAAGATGAAAAATAAGTCACTTAGTTGAGGTCATGACCCTTTGAAAGGAATGGTTGAATGGTGTTAACAATAGAATTGCTATAAATAATCTGAGGAAAAAGGGGATTGTCATATTGATAGTTGAATGTATATGGTATAGTGAAGTTTAAAAGGAATGTAAAAATTAAATATTGAGTTGTATTGTATGGAGTTTTTAGGTGAATATAAATTATGGTCATGACCAGGAAAGATAGTATATTAAAAGATGAAAATTATAATAAGATAATGAAATATAGTAATACAATAATATAATATAATATAACACAATATAGTACGGTGTGATACATTGTGCATAGTATAATACAGCGTATGATACAACTTAATATACTTTCAAGTATGTCCATGTAGAAATAATCAAACTCAGATAAATGCATGTTGACATTGTCAAAACGCATAAATTTCATAGATCACAAAGTGCATATACCCACATTATAGATAGAGGTATAGTTATATTGATACTCAATAAAAAACATACATACGCATAAATAGATGTAAACATATACATACATCTACACATGTGCACACAATTATATACATATATATATATATATACATATATACATATACACACCTATACAGACATATATATATATATATATATATGTGTATATACACATACATGTACACACACACATAAACACTCATACACATATACACGCATATACACATATATACACATATATATATATATTCTCATATCATACATACATAGATACATATTTACTCATGCAATTACGGGTGGTTGTGTACTTTGATGCCTTTAGTCATTAACACATAAACCTAAGGAAGCTAAAGAATTAAAAGGTAAGAAATAAGCATGAATGCGTATAATTAGGGGCAAGGGAAACTAACACATGTTACGCTACACAGAATTATAGTGAGTTGCTATTTAGAATATTTAATTAGGTTTATAGTATTTAAATGTTTTTCGTATACGGTGATTACAAACTATAATCAGTTCCTGTCTTTTATTCAATAAATCGTCCTTTTGAAATCTATTTTTTTCTTTTTATAGTTATTTACTGCTTCAGCTAAAAATGTGGTGTTAGCTAGTTTAGTATTGTTAAAACTACTAGAGTGTGCGGCAACTATCAATATGACAATCCTCTTTTTCCTCATAGATTCTTTATAGCAATTCTATTGTTAACACCATTCAACCATTCCTTTCAAAGGGCCATGACCTCAACTAAAGTGACTTCTTATTCATCTTAACATCATATGGGGGAAAAAACAATCTGATTGGTTTGTTCTTCAGCTAACTCCAAATAAGGTCATCGAACTCAATTTACTACTAATTTTGAATAAAATTCTCATTGCTTTTAATATATATATATTAAAATAACATTAAAGTTTAAGGAAAGAATCGCTGCTTTCACCCTTAACGGGATCTTCTGAAACTCTTTAGATTTTAGTCTTCACATTTATTATTATTACTATATATATAGGATTTTGTTTCGCGAAAAAGAAGACAGTACTCAATAGTTGATTATATGAGTTAGCTAACCTACATGGTCGGTGTTTTTTAGATTGATATTCTAAGTTTTAGATTATACATATTTCATCAAACATGGAAGAGTGTTTACGTCTGAAATCTATGCCCGCTAGTATAGCTTCGGTACATGAATTCAATACTGGAAATTTATCGTAATATATGTTGTTTAGAATCCCCCAGGAAAATAATTCTACGGCTATTTCGATATCCATCAAAAAGATTTATTCTTATTTGTTATTGGTTTTTGACGAAATTTGCAGTTTGACCTTTCTTCATTCATTTGATTTCTAAGTGAAGTGAAACTAGCATAGAGATATTATTAAAAGGTTCAAAACATATTTTTCTTCCGTTCTAAGAAAAAGGTTTCGTCTCTTCTACTCAGATTATTGATAGGTGCAGTTAGTATAAATTGTATCAATTGTGAGGTAGGCTGTATAGTTTAGCTTTCGCAGTATTATATTGAGAAGATTTCACATCTGTCTTTTCGATGCTATACATACCGTGGTTACGAAATAAAGTTGAATTTTCTTTTATGTTTAATGAAATACAATGCTGTGTATGTCAGATTTTGAGCTGGTTCTTGTTAACCTGGTATATACCTTTTCTGCATCAACTGTTGATCTTAATTCGTCTTTATGCAGTCATATTCAGTCACGTCGGAGCGATAGTAATTCCGTGGCATTCAGTTGGATGTGGTTATTTAGTTCTGTTTTTATCGTAACTGAAGAATCTGAGCCCATCGTATCTAAATAATTGTAGAATGTCTACTGCTGAGAAAGTTAAACAATACAACCGACGTAGCAGAAAATGTAATTTATCTATAACTGAGAGGTTTAGAATACTAACTGAATCTGAACTGGGAAGATGAGGTTTTATCATGCTTGCAAAGAAAATGCAATCTAGAAATATCAGTAAAATGCAAACTCGATACAAAATCAATAAAATTTGAATTTATAACTACAGGAATGAAAACTTGAAATAAAAATTTCAATTTTACAAAAAAGGAAAATAACTTTTAAAGGCACAAGCTATTGTAGTGAGCAGTTCTCCTAATAAATCTATGTATCAAAGGTAAGTCACCTGTAATAGGCAATGAAATAGATACGTAGCAACTCCATCTTGAATATTTTAAATATGTCCAACTCAGAACGGTCTTCGTTTAATGGGAAAATGTGTATGACATAAATTCTGAGGAGCAACGATAAAGATACCAGTCTCGTGCACATGTGTGTGTGTGTGTGCGTGTGTGTGCGTGTGTGTGTGTTCCTGCATATATATATATATATATAGTAAAAAAATTGAACGGGAACAAAACAGAGAGGCAGTACGAACAAAGGTTTATTAGTTTCACGCTCTTGAGAGTGGGGTGGTGATATATATATATATATATATGTGTGAGATATCATATATATATACATACTTATATTTAAGTAACAGCCGTACTAAGAGTGGGAAATGAAATTTCGTTTCATTTTTTCCGTTTATATATATATATATATATATATATATATGAGATATCATTTCCAAAACAATATATATATATATGGGGGGGGGGAGCAATGTATGATTTAGAGATCAGAATTCAACATGTGCATAATAGACTATCACTATGTTATTGGATATACTACATTTATCATATTTCACAGATGTGTCGTAATACAATTTAAACCAGACTAAGGGAAAACGTATTTTCCAGCAACACACTTTAAAGACAAATAATAAACTGATTGCCAATAATTGCAAAAATAAATAAATAAATGAATAAATAAGTAAATATATGATTAAAGAAAAAACACGTCAGATAAAGTGAAAGTTCGTGAATCTTCTGAGATAAAAGAATATAATAATATCAAGGATGATAAAAAATAATAGTAATGATTATAATGATAATGATAGATGAGATTTTGTAAGAAAGAAATTGTGACATATTTTCACACGCACGAAAGAATTATATTAATGGTTTTGTGCTGCTATCTTAAGTTTGTCCTTAATTAAAAATCAATCAATGCAGTTTCGTCTCTTTCAACTCACACTTACCTGAATACTCAACTTGACTATAGTCAAAGTAATTATATGTGTTTCTTTGTAGCTTTTTTCTGAAAGTCAATATACTTGACTGTCTCTCTCCTAATTAGCTGTCACATTCAGATATTGGGGAATACGTGTGTGAGAGTGCGTTTGACGTGCGTCTGGTATGTAAATGAATTATCATTTGGTTCTTACAAAGGAGAAAGACAGAGTGGCGATAATCAATTCAATCGATCAAAATAAATTACTGATCGGCGAATTGGCGAAGTAGCTAGATCGTATTAAGTGTGCTGTATCGTTTTGGTTATCTGTTCATATATTTTATATCCAACCGAAGTCAATTTTTATCTTCATTCTTTCAGGGTATAAAAAGTAGTAGTCCACGGATGTGGATTGATGGGATTGTTTGATATATTTCATACATTTGAGGCCCTCAACATCAAAACACTCAAGAAATCTCCTATGTGTTGCAACATTGTCAGAGTTTGTAAGCCTAGGCAGTTGTAAACCGGAATATCTACAAAAATAATACTATATTTCTGATACTTCAATGTCTAATCAATAGTGCCTTTCACATTACAAAATTTGTAGCATCTCTGCATCTTTGCAATGAATATTCCGCTTATCAAGGATTTGAGAATATTTTTATCTAAGCATAAAACAAGAAACGTACTTAATCGAAGTACAAAGAGGAAGCACTAGTGAGCATTGAAGCTTGTTTCAAAATGGTGGTGTCAAAGCAGTTGATGTCTAACTACTTTCGGTTGATGGTTGTGTGAAAAATGTCGGCTGGGATGTAATTCCAGGAAGCTGGAGATATGAAGCGGCAAGCTTGGGTAAAATATTTGGTGTACGTTTTAGGGTGGTGAAGAGATGCAGTAAGAAAACAAAAGGCAAGCCCACCGGATGAGATTTAGAGGTAATTGTGTGTACTTTAGTAGTTCGGAAAGTTGTATAAGCCATTATAATATCAGTTTAAGAGATAGTGACGAATCAGTATGCTTGAGTAGTAGTGATTGAGAGTCTCGGTGAAAGTATCTTTCTCAGTCAATCTCATGCTTCTTTTTTTGTTTTTTGTTCTCTTTAATTGACACTAGGATGTTGTATACATTGTTTAATCAGCAACGGAAGGACGGAGCCTATAATCCTTCTCGGTGCTTCTGAGACATGTGAGAGACAGGAAGATGGACCCCCATCTAACCTTGACCCGACTGCTTACAGCATAGTGCTCCTCACTAAATACAACCAAGACCTACATGGCAATGCTAACATGGACGATGGATTTAGTCTACCACCCAGATAGTTCAAAGTGGACTATTTAATCGAAGCGCATATTTGGCAATGTTACATAATTGAAGTTGTTATATCTCCAGAAATTGTGAACACTGGCCTTTGTAGTTACATTATGATTATTTGAACGGGACATATATATACGGTACCTAGTTATCTGTAGCATAGAACACGCTGTCCAGTGTGTGACAATAATTGAATATATAACAACACGTTAAAACCTATGGCTTAATAACATCATCAGAGATAACAAAGATCCCAGGATAATCGAGTCTTCGAAAGGTTTCTTTCTATTAATAAATGAGTTTCTGTGTATATAACATTTAAGTTCATTCACTGATTGGGTTGAATGAAATAGCTATTTCGTATTATATTACGAGTTTATTATTATATTATATATATTATATTACGAGTTTATTATTACGCATTATATTACGAGTTTATTAATCCAATCGTTTCTGTAATGATATATTTAGAACAAATTACTGAACTCCTGTGAAGTTTATTGATATTGTAATCAACTCGCTTTATGCCTCCCCGCCTAAAATCTTTGAAGTAGGGATCATCTATTTCTTGACCTAAACGATGAGATAGTATGCGATCAGTAATGGCGCGTTGACGAATACTTGAACACTGATTGAACAAAGTAATCCACCGGTTTAATGTCTACATACTTCATTGCCAGAGTTCAACAGATATATTCAAATAAATCAGTTAACATTTTGTTGCTTTCTCCGATATCCACATTGCATTTCTTGGAATGTCTTCAAACACTGCTCTATAGTGGTAAATCAAAGGTAAATAACATGGTATTTGAATAGCCAAAACTTAAGTGGCTGAATCATTTTTCACAATGGTTACTACAACCATCTCATCATTCTATTTCACAACCCCTCAAAGTAAATGCATTTATCGACTCTGTGAGAAATAATAGATGAATGGCGTTAGTGAAGTCAATAAAGACAGAGAACAGGTAACACTATATAGTATTTTATTTTTCAATCAGTTGAATGAATTGAAAATAACAGTAGTTCGATACTTGAATTCTATATCTTAAAAGAGACATCAATATATGTCGATTATCTCTTTCCTATTATTTAATAGCTTCGCTTGTTATCAGTCAAACCACGCTGAGAAAATTGTGATATTGTTCTGACTTGTGTATAAAAAATATTGAAACAAATATATGCGACACATGAGTGAATATCCAAGAAAGATATATTGCATCCTAAGAATAGTTAAAATAGTCTACTAATATACCAACCCATCGTGGTGTACAATATCTATCATGAGGTAAAATATATATTTCAGAACATATTCCGAGATGTTACTCTGTCTATTATATATTTTCTTTTATTAACAATAAATAGAAACAACATTATTGATTTTTTTTTAATTTGTAAAGAAAGTCAACAATTCCATTCAGATATAAATATTTTCCACATACCTTTGAGAGAAAGCTTTGACAAGTTATATATATATATATATATATATATGCGTGTTTGTGTGTGTGTGTATGCGTAAGTATATATATATACATATATATATATACATATGTATATATATATGTGTGTGTGTGTGTGTGTGTGTGTGTGTGTGCGTGTGCGTGTGTGTGCGCGTGTGTGCTTGTGTGTGTAATCATCGCGTGATTAGAAAGCGGTGATGGAATTTGAAAATTGAATTGAAATAATAACTTGGCCGTATATATTTACTACAGAAATTAATCTAATAATTACAAAGCGAATAAGCCCCTAGAATGGAAGAAATGTTATAGAGTTACACTAGTAAGTTTTTAAATATCATTCAACTGCCTTATAATATCTGTTTATACCTGAATAGTCTTGGCCGTTTGAGTTATTGGCCATAGGTGTGTTGGCCATAGACATTGTAAAGCAGTACAACACCATTTTTCCGTTCTAGGGGCTTATAGTATACGTACATACATATATGTATACAGACGTACATTAGTATGTATATACATACATACATGCACACACATATATATATATATATGTACGTATGGGTACATATATGTGCATATACCGAAAACGATAAAGGGAAAATATAAAATTTCATTTCTCACTATTAGTACGGCTGATACTTAATTATAAGTATGTATACGTACATACATATATGTATACAGACGAATTCGGGCTGTCTGTTTACAAACAAACCGAGCATTATAATAAATGTTCGGTAAACCCATACGTATATATATGTGTGTGTGCATGTATGTATATATATATACATTCTACTGACGTCTGTATACATATATGCATGTACGTATACATACTTATATTTAAGTATCAGCCGTACTAAGAGTGAGAAATGAAATTTCATTTTTTACATTTATCGTTTTCGGTACGCCCGGCCGTCTAACTCACTCGATATGCAAGTTAGGCTGCTCAGCCGTTAATATGCATAAGGAAAGTATATACTTTCAAACGTTCAATTGACTGACAGGAAGGTATACGGTGCTGATGACAGCTAATAGGCTAGAAACTAGTTCATCGTTCCTTTGTCAGTGTTGAACAAAATGGCAACGATGGTTGCCGGACACTGTACGGCTAATAATTCGGGCTGTTTGTTTACAAACAAACCGAGCATTATAATAAATGTTCGGTAAACCCATACGTACATATATATATATATATATATATGTGTGCATGTATGTATGTATATACATACTACTGTACGTCTGTATACATATATGTATTACGTATACATGCTTATATGTAAGTATGAGCCGTACTAAGAGTGAGAAATGAAATTTTATTTTTTCCATTATATATATATATATATATATATATATATATATATATATATATATATATATATATATATAGAAGTGGTTACACAACAGTTAGTTCACCATACCGAGAACAATAGTTTCACCTTAGCGGATCCTCAGCTCGTAATGGACATGGTTATACGGAACAGGAAGGACAACCGTACGAACGCGCATGCGCAGAAACCGGTCTCTTCACACAGGCAATATTAAATGCGTGTGAGAAGTATAAGGGAGATAACTGCGAAAGTCCGAAAAGTTTCTAGTTGTTAAGAAAATTATGATGTTGTTTTAATTCAATCCGGAGCTTTGTAGTTATGGAAGAGGTGTTTCGAGACGTGTGGACAACGTGTGAAGAATTCATTTCTCGTGTAGGCAATGAATATTGCATAATCTCTTTAAAATATTTATTCGTTCATCAATACATAGTCCACACGACGGATTTCCTCTAGCGTATGGATTTGACTTAGTGATGGCTTTCCATTGAATGGAGTAGTCTATACTTGAGTCCTTGAGGGATCATACATGACTCGCGAGTTTCGTGGATGAACGTCTGTCCGGGTACCTAAAAGTCTACTGGTGGTTCAGAAAACGTTCCTTAAATCGGCACTCCGCCATACCCACTATCAACAACAGCAATAAGAAAATAAAGCGTAACAATAGACAAACTATCTGGTTCTCTTCTTCCTTCTCACTCAACGTTAAAACCAATGTAGGCAAAATATTTGTAGCTCTCTTAGATAGACACTTTCCCATAGGTCATAAATACCGTTCCATCTTTAACCGACACAAAGTAAAACTAGGATACTTCTGTGCTAAGAACATGAAGGCCCACATCACCAGCAGCCTTAGAAGCAACACCCCACCAAGGTGCTCTTGCCGTAAGCCCGAAGCTTGTCCCCTTCAACAGCAATGCAACACACCCGCTGTAATTTATGAAGCTGTGGTCACTTCCAACCGAGCAAATCAACCACAGGTCAAATCCTATGTGGGTATGGCGGAGGGCCGATTTAAGGAACGTTTCCTGAACCACCAGTCGAACATTAGGTACCCGGACAGACGTTCATCCACGAAACTCGCGAGCGACGTATGGTCCCCCAAGGACTCAAGTATAGACTACTCCATTCAATGGAAAGCCATCACTAAGTTCAAACCATACGCAAGGGGAAATCCGTCGTGTGGACTATGTATTGAGGAACGAATAAATATTCTAAAGAGATTATGCAATAGTGATTGCCTAAACACGAGAAATGAATTCTTCACACGTTGTTCACACGTCTCGAAACACCTCTTGCATAACTACAAAGCTCCGGTTTGAATTACAACATCATAATTTTCTTATCAACTAGAAACTTTCGGACTTTCGCAGATATCTTCCTTACACCTCTCGCACGCATTTTAGTATTGCCAGTGTGAAGTGACCGATTTCTGCGCATGCGCGTTCGTACGGTTGTCCTTCCTGTTCCGTATAACCATTCCATTACGAGCTGAGGATCAGCTAAGGTGAAACTATTGTTCTCGGTATGGTGAACTATAATATAATTTCAGGAAGATCGTATTTCGGTGGTGGCCAAAACAAAATGAAACGCAATCTTCGAGATCTGCCGGCAAGCACTCAATGGACTAGGAAGAAGCCAGAGCAATTAACATGCGTTATAAAGACCAGACAAATTGAAAGTAGTGGTTGTGAAGTGACAAGCCAGGCAGCCGAAAAAACGAACAAGCTAAACAGGTTATCAAATAATTACCTGGACCTTCCCGGAAAGTGGTGGTAAAAACCAATGGTAGGTTTCTGTGACTACTAAATCAAGTATACTGTCTGCTTTCGTTGTAAGCTTTTGGTATAAAGATCGAACAAGGTAGTCACTTTATCAACTGGTTTTTGTTTTCAACTGTCTACCGGGTTCAAATGAAGCATTAGTAAAGTTACTTTCCTCACGTGATTACTCTGCAAGGGAGGTAAGCCCGGTTTTTGTTGGGTGCATTCAGAAATTACAAAAAACTGCACAAATCGAACTAAGCTCTCGACCGGGTTGTTTTTAAATAAACTTAAGCAATTAATCAGTCAATAGAATTGTCTAATTGAATTAACTAATTAATTGCTAGGCCCAGGAGATTAATACAAATATAATTTCAGCGAGATCGTATTTCGGCGGTGGCCAAAACAAAACGGAACGCAATCTTCGAGATAAGCCGGCAAGCGCTCAATGGTAACTCTGCAAGGGAGGTAACCCCGGGTGCATTCAATATGTGTAAAGGAATTGCAAAAAATTGCAAAAAACTGCACAAATCGAAGTAAGCTCTCGACCGGGTTGTTTTATATATCTATATATATATATATAGTTAAGCAAAATATTGATTACCTTTGGTAAGAATTCCTGCTAAACATATATTTGTAAATGGACGTAGTAATCCAGAAGTGATTCCTAGTTGAAGGTACTACTCTTAGCCATTTAATTTCACGTAGTACCTTCAACTAGGAATCACTGCTGGATTACTACGTCCATTTACAAATATATGTTTAGCAGGAATTCTTACCAAAGGTAATCAATATTTTGCTTAACTAATATTATAAGCGCTAAGAGTTAAGATACAGTTTTCACGAAAGTCGGGTACCATATCATATTTTTCCTACTTCACTTTCTTCATTAATAGCTGGGGCTGTGGATTGGCAGAACCATTAGAGCGTCGAACAATATATTTTGCGGTATTTGTTCATGCCCTGTGAGTTCCCATTTCAAAAGCCACCAAGGTTAAAATTTATTTTCATCCTTACGGTGTCGATAAAATAAAGTATCACTGAATTAGGTTAGTCGCATCAATTTAAATAATTTTCCCTAACCCTAAATTGCTAGCCTAGTACCTGAATTAGAAACCAATGATATTGTTGTAAAAGACATTAAGATCCCAATAATTCTTTTCCTTTGGGTTTTGAGTGTCTATGTACACATGAGCAGACATCTAGTTATCCTCTAGTCACCCCATCCATGAACCAGCGGGACTTCGAAGACGTGATAATTAAAGCTATCCTCGAAGAATTATATCATTCCACTGTATTGAACTGGTAATTTGTTGAACCCGAAAGGATGAAATTAAAGTAGACTCGGCGGAATTTAACACGGGGAGTTACTTAATCGGAACGAATAGCGCTAGACATTTACCTGACACTCTTAGAATAAATTTCCCTCTTCCCTTAACTAATAGTGAGCCTTTACTATCATTTCTATAGCGAATGATGTCGATTAGCTTTATATTTCTTCCCAAACAAGATCTCAGACTAATTTGAAATCTCGTTTCCAGCAATTTCGCTAACCTTCATAACTTGATGTAATCTAATTCAGCCATAAATGTAAATCCGAGGGCATTGAGTGTTATAGATTCCCTAATCGTTTCGAATTTCTAATCCACTTTCAATTTCTTGTAATAAATATTTAGTATTATTATTATTATCAATAAAGGGCGGTGGATTGGCAGTATCGGTAGAGAGTCGGACACCATGCTTTGCAGCATAGAGTTACGGTTCTATACGGTCTGAGTTCAAATCCCGCCGAGGTTATCTTTGCCTTTCATCCTCCCGGGGTCGATAAAATAAAGTACCAGTGACATACTGGGGTCGATTTAATCGACTTCCCCCTCCCCCAAATTACTGGCCTTGTGCCTATATCAGAAAGCATTATTATTATCAATAACATTGTTGAGAAAAATGGACATCCAATAATCGCATTATATTGGAGTTTTGTTATTTAACTCTAGATTGGCCCCGATTAAGCAGACTTATCATCAAATGCATTCCAACCATGGCCATCCTATAATTCTTTTAAATTTCAGGCAACATGTATCGAATGAATTATTATCTAATGTAGTTTCACGTCTCAGTTTTAAGACTGTTTTTATATGGCATAATCGAAATTTAGCTCTTATTTATCGCATGCCAAATGAGCACATAGAGATTCCATTGCTGGTTTGCTTTAAAAGAATGTCTGATTTATATTAAGACTAAAAACCTCAAATGTTGCCTTTTATTTCATTGCTTCATTTATTACTAAAATCTTGGGACTTGTGACATTTTATTTACGTGATATAAGAGTTTCTGGTACCTTCTAATGGTTATATGATTTTATAACGTTTGACATGAATTCCTACAGTTCGAGTGTTTTATTCGGCAGTAGTTATATTATTATTTTCAAATGGTGTCTTTAATTTAGCTTTAATGCTTGTGCAAGAAATCGATATTTCCAGGTCATTGTGACTACAGCGGCAAGTAAAGGGTAATCAAACAGTGAATAGAGTCAACACACTAAAATCAGCTCTTTGCAGGAATATTTTCACCACATTCAAGTTATGAATAGAAATTTATACGCATGAACATAACAACTTCGTAGATTTTTCCTTTTTTATCTAATGCAATAATATCCCTGCATTCGTGTTTTAATTCAAATTTCATACTAGGTAATTCTTCCATCTGTTTGCCCATTACGAACAAACAATTTAAAATATATACTGTAACAAACATATGCTGTAGGAAACATGAAACAATCATCCGGTTATTTTAATCCTGTGTTCTGGGACTTTGTGTATGAAGTGTATTGGCTATAAACACTGGCTAGCAGTCCATAACCATATCAAGACACCCACTTGTCTCTAGATCACGGTTTATAGCGCTAAATATTTTAGTGCTGACATAACTCAATAACTGAATCTTCAAATTTGTGAATTAAAATATTATTTATTTATACGAGTAAAATATGCTATTTCCAAATATCGAAAAATGGAATGGATTAAATGAAAATTGTAATATGGATGACATTACGATTTTTAAAAGGAAGCAGAGAAGCTTGTTTAAAAACATACAAAATTATAAAACACAAACGTGTTCCGTTGGAAAAAGAAAATAAATTTTAATAACAATTACCACAACAAGGAAATTACCCCCCTTTTTATCCTTTGGCGCAGAATACTTAATAAAAGAAGTGATGTCATTGTTCTTTAAAATTTGTTTAGAAATATGTCTTGGGGGAATAATGCTATTTACGAGTAGAGATGGATTAGAGTTGCTTTTCCAATATCGTTGAACTATCAATCTCTTTCGACTTGAGATAGAATTAATATTTACAAGAGAGATGGTACTGTCGGTTGGACTGGAATCGGTATATTTTTGTATCCTTCTATCCACCCTGGACTAATAAAATTCAAATTACACGCTGATTATACTTTATCATACACGCTAGAATGATTAAATTCGTGCATTTTGCTATATATTTTAATGATTCGGACTGAGAAGGAGGCTGTGTGCAACATTTGTTGAGAAACCCCGCCCGCCACAGAAACCGGTGAAGATAGATGTGGTATTGTCATATACCGTTTCCACCCAACTAAAACATTTTTATATGTTTGTATGATATTACTTATTCCTTTGCATTTAGGCAATTGAACCAATTCTCTTCCATCACTACCATCACCACACACACATACACACACTCACATTTTCTTTTCTTTTTTGTCTTACTGAAATATTCTTTAAAAAACGCATCATACACTGGTCTACAATTTATAACATTCCGATAACCTAAGGATCCTACTTTGTTAAACTCAAAAACAAAGGAAGAAGAAATGGCAAGCTGTAAAGTATTTTCAACCATCTCCATCACCACCTTAAAAATTCTTTGCTCTAAAAACCTCTTCCGCTTGTGTAATAAACGAAGAATTCCTGTGAAATGGACTTTTGTTTATTTAGTGAGCTATTGTAAAAGGAATCAACATATTCGATCAATTCTGAAAGAATATATTTCTTATTCGCTTCTAACTAAATCATCAGAAATTAATCGAAGCCGCCTTACAAACTTTTATGTTGGAATGGGTAATTCGCTTTTCCTAGATCTCCTAACATATTCCCCAACCAATTTTTGTACAGACATAGCCTCATATTAATTAACATCTCTCAGCATCCACGTGGTTCCGATTTCAACCCTAAAAAGCAGCTCCTTGGGAAAATGTATTTTACTATAGCCCCGGCTCAACAAAGTGATTATGTGTGTGAGTGTATGTATGTAAGTATGTATGTATGCATGTATGTATGTATGTATGTATGTATGTATGTATGTATGCATGAATGTATGTATGTGTGTGTGTATATATCTATGCATATATATATTTATGAGCGGGGGAGGATTGCGGAATATAGTAATATATGAACTGAAAAGTAGGAGGTTGAGGCAGTAATAGAAATTGAGAGGAAAAGATACAAAATAAAAGGCAGTGGAGGCTGTAAATGGAAGAGATTGTATTGAAATTAATGTCTATAAGGGTTAGAGTAGTAAAACAAGACTATGGTGGTAGTGTAGAGGTTGGTAATAGCTACATACAAGAATAAGAGGACGATTGCCACATGCACAATAAAGACGGAGGACAGATGAAAGTGTGGTGATGAGCAGGGGAAGATGCATTACGAGTGAGACATACAAACATCTATAAATATATAATAGATAAAACTAAAATGTTATAATAGATTACAACATAAATACCTGATAGGGGTCCCTTAGCTCATCGATTAGAGTGCCAAGACGGTATCTTGGTGATAGGGAGTTCGGTTCTTCGTAGCGGTGGCTGGTATCCTTTTTTCCGTATTTAATAGTCTTTACCCAATTTTTATAAGCTCTGGTCTTCGATAGCCTAGAATCTAAAATCTACTCACTGTGACATATCAAATTTGACACTGTTCATGGTATATGGCCCGCGTCATGAAAAAAAATCATGTAAAAATGTTGGAAAGATTTCACCAGAAATGCCTCTGTCGCATATTCAGAATAAGATGATCCTCTCTTTCCTGACACTGAGGTTCTCACTGAAGCTAAGATCCCATCAATCCAAGCTTTGCTTATTAGAAATCAACTTTCATGTACAGGCTACTTCATCTGTATGGATGGTGAGCGCATTCGAAAGCAGATATGTTATGGTTAGTTCATGCAGAAAGAGAAAAAAATGATAAACCATAAACCAAAATAAAGATACACTCTTTTAAATCAAATTTGAAATGTTAGAAAAGTCTTGAGCCACCTGCGACAGATAGGGAAGCACGGTGAGCTACGATTTGAAACGATGTTAAAGACAGAATTGAGCATACTGAAACGATAGGAAAAGTTCATTTAAAAAATGTGATTAATAGCAAAGGCTTTGGGAGTGATTCTCTTTCTTTTTTAAATGTTCATTATGCACAAAAGTATGCATATCTCACACTGGTCTGAGATCGCACAAGCGCACCCATGAAGGCAAAGCACAATTGAATTATTGGAATTTCCCACACACACACACACACTCCATCCACTAGTTCACATATATGCTGTCATACAAATACATTAACACACCACATACTCCTCAGATTGGGCTGGTTGCCATGCATGCATGTATGTATGTATGTATGTATGTATGTATGTATGTATGTATGTATGTATGTATGTATGTATGTATGTATGTATGTATGTATGTATGTGAAATTAAAATTCATGCTGTGCATATACTTTTGTACGTGTGCTCATTATTTAGATATATTAAACGTTCGTGAACTAATTATCAAAAAGTTTCCTCGCTGCAAGAATTTCAATGGTGAGAGCTAATTAGTTTGCTGTTCCATAACAACGTTGCTATTGTAATGAACGTACATACATGCGCGTGCATGGGTCTGTATACACATATAAATACAACGAATATACCTTGTCGCTCTGTAGAATAACGAAGTAGTTTGTTTTTTATTGGAGAACTGCCGCTTAATTACTGTTTGTACAAGAAACCTTAAGATTAAACATTGGTGTTTATACCAGCGGAAAGCATCTTCTAGAAAGTGAATTAAGTGATGTACGTGAGTAAAATCATAATTTGATATAGTACGCTACCGCCAAAGCTTTAGAATACATTTGAAACATTTACTGTTTCTAATACCGCTATTGCTGTAGGAGATAAGTTGTATTCAGGCAGAGTTATGATCAAAAGACACTATTTGTGACGGTCTCCTGTATTATCTTATTGATAATTGATTACATTATCAAATGTCTTTCTGTAAGATGTCATTTGTAGGAAATTTCTATGCTACCATATTAGAGAGAGCGGCCCTGTAGATAATCCCTATTAGCTGTAAATTCAGTTAATGTGGGGGGCAGGAATATTACAATGCATATTACCATCCGATAATATGGCGAATTAGCTGAGTCATTGTGGCATCGGATTAAATGCCTCGGTATTTTCCCCAGTCTAAGTTAAAATCCCGCTGAGAGCCCCATTATCTCTAATTGCTTGAGGATCGATTAATAAAATATCAACCCAGAAGCGGTGGATTGGTGGAATTGTTGAAGAGTTGGGTGGAATAATTTGCGGCATCTGATTCAGCAACTTGCATTCTGAATTCAAATCCCACCTCTTTTGTCAAATACAAAATATAATTTTAAGAGTCAAACTTAAACAAGATGGTTACTAATGCGGATCTATGAAGAGTATACGTAATGAAATTGAAAAGAATAAATAACAAGTAAGACGTGATGTATTGTATGGCTGATCTAATGATAGAACAAAGTTAAGTGAATTTCTGAAAACAAAGTAATGGGTAAACATGACATGTCACAAATAAACAGAGCATTTTCAAAAGTATTAGGGCTTCGGCAAAATATATATTCGGCTCATTGTGTTCTGAGTTCAAATTACACTGAGGTCAACTTTGCCTTTCCTCTTTTCAGTGTCAATAAATTACCAGACAGTGGTGATGGACTGGTGGAGTTCTTAGACTTTCGGATATAGGATGCCTTGTGGCATTTGTTCCATCTATTCGTATTCTTAGTTCGAATATTATGGTATCCTATTTGGGTGGTAAACTGAAAATGCCACCCTGTTTAAGACAAACACCTAGCTGTTGACTACTTTCAGGGTAGTCTACTTTATCTTTAAGATTGAAAATAATTCATTTGAAAATCAAAAGTATTCGAATTTATTTATATCTATTGATATTCTTTTTTTATACAAAACATGTGTTTTTATTTAATCAGACAATAAATATATCTTGAAATTCAGACAGACAGCCATACAGATAGATGTCACAATCAATTTTTCTTCTAAGACATTTACAGTTATAAAATCAAGAAAATCATAAACAAATCTATTTCAAATAACAACGACACTACAGATATTTGAAAACGGGAAATGAAGGGAAGCGAAAAGGCTCTGGGGTCAGAGAGGAATGGGAGAGGGAAGAAAGAGGGTGATGGGTTCTAGGCCTAGGACGCGGTGTTGTTGGGGCTACGCTCCACGGACAAGACCGCAAAAGCATTTCCGCAGACAATGAACAACGACACCTGCTGAAACATCCACTCCACCTCGCGGGGCTCCTTCCACAGACAGGCTGCTGACGTTCCAATCTTGCGGAGGAGCTCGGCAGTACGGAGTCACAGTACACCTGGGATCTTGACGGCGACTGGTACGAAAAGGAAGCGGCCGGAAAATCCCCGGTATTTGTTGGTCTTCCTTTCCTCTGCTGTGTGGACCGCAGTCCCGGGTATTGTGGCTGAAGTGACTAAGTTGGAGGCGGAGAATGTGTCGCAACATGTGGCGTCCCAGAGGAGGGATCTACCTCTTTCAAATTGGAAGAGGGTAATTTCGTCGGGAATTAGATTTTAAAAGAGAAAAATACATCAAAATCAAAGCAAAAAATACATAAAAATCAAAGCTAAAACATTAGAAATGCTTCACAATTCTACATACATTCTAATATTCTTGATAGTGTGTGCTTATATAACTATACTGCTTACATATGTATAACTGTGACTGATACAGTGTATCTTCAGCTAGATAGATAGAACCTTGGTTAAGTGACACAGCAATTGAAACTATATAGTATCAATGCTCGGGTACGAAACTTCGATACTTCAGTCGATGTCAGAAGAGGCTGTAGATTCAACTTAGTTATAGTTGTGTATTTTTTCTTCATACAACTTAAATAAGTGAGCAGTTTATCACTGAACACACGAAACAAGAGAAAACTAATGGAAATTACCACTTCATACTTCCATTATATCTTAACACATTAATCTGTTCTGGTATCCTAGGCAACCAGTTTTGCTTCGGATAATTTCAGACAAATCAATCATAATCGGTGCGCTTATCTAATTCCCTAAGCTGCATAAGTCGATAGTTGCTGATATTACTACAATTCTAGGAATTTTGAAAAATGGGATTTAGAAACCTGGAATTTCAAACACGCATTTTACAGGTGATATCCATGCAAAAACACGTATTTTAGATGTGATATCTATGCGAAAATACGTATTTTATAGGTGATATCTATGCAAAAATACGTATTTTAGATGTAATATCTATGCGAAAATACGTATTTTAGAGGTGATATCTATGCGAAAATATAATATATCGCTGTTTTTATTTGTACAGCAAATTGTTACAAAACGGGTTCATCTTTGATTGAAATATCAACCTTCGATTGCATCAACACCCTCAAAAATATATAGAAGTAAAATCTGGTAACCTAGAATCTGATCAAAATATGTTAAAACAGAAATATATACTTAATTATTATATATGTGAGGCAGCGTGTATGTATGTGCGTATGCGTTCGGGCGATTGCTTGTTTCTATGTGATTGTATGCGTTAAATTATCAATCAATATATTGCATCATTTCATATTGATATCTTTATATTTATTTATTCAAGTTCCCATTAATAGTATCCAGAATCCCACTAGTAGTGGTGACGGCCAATCATAAGCGCTAAGGCTGCATGTAACGACGTCTTCCAGCGTAGTGTGGTGACGAAAATACTCCATAGTGTGAAGGCAAAAGAGCAGGGCAATCCAAATTTGTGTACCGACATTTATGTGGCTCACACACGGATACTAAGACACAAGAAAAAGCCAATGCGTGTGTCAACATCGTCAAGTACAGCTCCGATCGATACAAAGATAACCGTGCTAAGTTTGGTAGCTTGTCAGTCCGAAAGTAGCCGCAACGTTATTGGTCGATTGATGACTAGATTGAAACTTTATGAGGGAAATATTTCTTACTTGAACATATGTCTATATATATATATATATATATATATATATATATAAACGGAAAAAATGAAACGAAATTTCATTTCCCACTCTTAGTACGGCTGTTACTTAAATATAAGTATGTACACGTACATACACATATGTATACAGACGTACAGTAGTATGCATATATACATACATGCACACATATATATATATGCACGTATGGTTTCACCGAACATTTATTATAATGCTCGGTGTGTTTGTAAACAAACATCCCGTATTAAGCCGTATCCGGCTTAATACGGGATGTTTGTTTACAAACACACCGAGCATTATAATAAATGTTCGGTGAAACCATACGTGCATATATATATATATGTGTGCATGTATGTATATATATATGCATACTACTGTACGTCTGTATACATATGTGTATGTACGTGTACATATATATATATATATATATATATATATATATATATATATATATATATACTATGATATTAAATAAATGGGAACTATATTTATAAAACCATATTTATTCTATTATATATATTTCAAGGGTACCAAATCCTTGGTACGCTTTCATCAGATAAAATACAAAGTTTGTTTTATAAATTTTGACATAACCAAGAAAAGGATACCTTAACGGTTCAAATTTTCCTTGGATAGTGAAGGGATAAGAGAAAAGAAGTCAGATATTTCAAATTATTAAGATGAGTATGCAAATGAGGTTGAGGTATAGGGCTGAAAAAAAACTTTATTTTAGACGCTATGCTGAATTTAAATAATTGGGATATATTTATGTATGAGTAGGAAGAAGAAAAAAAGTAAGAAGAGCTTGTATTTACGTTAATTTAAAAGGAATTAACAATATGATTCCAGAATTTAAATTTATTTAGCTATATTATGAGTTATAATATTGTATATATAATCCATTAGATTATATGAAGAATTATGGTTGTAAGTATATTATATATTATTACATTACAATAGGTTATAAGTATATAAATATCTATATAGATTAATAATTGTGTATTATAGAAATAGAAATAATTTACAATTATTAGTTGTTTACATTTCTAATATGAGTTACGAAGGAATCATATTGTTAATTCCTTTTAAATTAACGTAAATACAAGCTCTTCTTCCTTTTTTTCTTCTTCCTACTCATACATAAATATAATTTTGCATTTTACATAAACAACAGGTGGTTCAAGTTGTAAGAGGAGAACAATTGGTAGATTCGAATATTTTGTTCTAACATTGAAAATGTTTTCAGAATGTTGTTAATTTAGCGAAGTTATATAGTTTATCGTACATATTATATTATAATGTTTATGTTTGCACGATTGAACATGGAGAGATAACTCCAATCTTGTTTGTTAACCGTTAAATTTGATGAATGATTTACTCAGAAAATATATAGAGAAATATAAGTATGTATACGTACACACATAGCCGTCCTAAGAGTGAGAAATGAAATTTCGTTTCATTTTTTCCGTTTATATAGAAACAATTATATATTATCTCGTGTGAAATTAACTATTTTAGTCGAAAGATGTGTGAAAGTTTGAAGATCAAAAGGAGAGGAAAAACGTAATGTGCATTTCGAAGAACTATCGTAAAGAGGATAAATTTTCAGAATGTCAATTAAAGATTATATCCTAATTATTTAAATTCTACATAGCGTCTAAAATAACGTTCTTTTCAGACCTATACCTCAACCTCATTTGCATACTCATCTTAAAAATATCTGACTTTTCCTCTTTTATCCCTTCACTATCCAAGGAAAACGTGAATCGGTAAGGTATCTTTTTCTTGGTTATGTCAAAATTTATAAAACAAACTTTGTATTTTATCTGATGAAAGCGTACCAAAGTTTTGGTACCCTTGAAATATATATAATAGAATAAATATGGTTTTATAAATATAGTTTCCATTTATTTAATATCATTGAATATTATACTCCAGAAAACTTGTCGAGTGCTCTGAATCAGTTATAAACATTTATATTTGTTGAATTACCAACAAATTGAATATCCCTTTTGCTTATATATATATATATTTCTTTTCTGAATTTGTTTAGCAAGATTCTTTATCTGAAAACGTGTGTTGAAACCGATATTGTTATAATTTGTGAGGGTCATGTTGCCAATAAGAAACACACGCACCAGTTGCTTTCACTCCAATTTATTATAAATTAAAAAATCTTTTTAAAAATTAAAAAGAATAAAAATATTTATAAATTTTCGGTTGTTGAGAGCAATGTTGAATTCCGTTGGATTGATACCAGTGAGCTGGGACTCCTACTTAAACTTACTTATAGTAATGATTATCTAAATACGTATGACCTTAGCAACCTCTGCCCCACAAGACCAGCAAGAGGCACCTACCATTACCTCAATGGCCAAGAAAACCCACAGAGAAAGATGGAACGGGTGGACCAGAGCCATACGGACCCCCGAAAACCACGATTAACTAAAGAAAATGATTGCACTGGGGGCCAGTATAAAACTAACCCTTAAGGAACATATGTTCAAATTTAATGGAAAAACATATGCCCAAGAGGAGGGAGCAGCCATTGGTGTTAGCATTTCAGGTGACATAGCTAACCTATTCAGGGTATGGTGGGACAATAAACTTAAAGAACAATTAGAAGACAGCAACCTCTTAACCCTGATAATGTACTCTCGCTACGTTGATGATATAAACATCGTAGTAAAAACACCCCCCACTAGAGAACAGTCAGGAATTAGAGAAAAAACACCATGGAAAGCATCCAGCAAATAGCTATCTCCATCCACCAGAGTATTAGAGTTACTATAGACTACCCAAGCAAACACCCCAACCATCGATTACCTGTACTAGACACAGAGCTCTGATTAGAAACCATTAATAACAAAAAACAAATCCTCCATTCCCATTATGCCAAACCCATGACTTCCAAATATCTGATCCACCGAAACTCAGCTGTTTCGGATCACACCAAAATCAACATACTGATTGCGGATTTAGTACGGGTGATGAAAACGTGTCCCGCATGTGCAACCCCAAAGAACTAGAGAGACACATACAACATGTCATCCACCGTATGCAGTTCTCTGGTTACAATCAGAGAGATAAAATCAGAGTATATAGAGGAGCCAGAACCAAATGGGAAAAAATGGTAAATAATGATACAAATGGGACCTGCCCCTTGTATAGGAGCAAATTTTGGAATAGAATAGAAAGAACTAGGAATAAGGTTAATAGAATAAACTCATGGTATGATAGCAATAAATACCAGAGTGTAATGTTCATCAATACAACCCCTAGGGGTGAATTAGCTTACAAATTTAGAAGGGCCCTAGATAAACTTAAACTTAATATTAAGATAGTAGAAAGACCAGGTACCTCCGTAAAAACACTTATTAGTAATACATACCCTTTTCAAGGACCTCCCTGTATAGATAAGAAATGCATAATCTGCAAACTAAGCCTCCATATTAACTGTAAAACTAGAAACGTAGTATATAGCATAAGATGTACTGAAGGACAATGTAAAGATAAGAATATAGTGTACATAGGTGAGACAGCTCATAGAATAGGAGAACGGTTAAATGAACACTGACGAGACCTTCAAGATAGAAAAGAATCATCAGTACTCCACCAACATGCTAAAATAGAACATAAGGGCAAATTAGAGAACATAGAAATAAAAATAAAATCTACACACAAAAAAGACGCAATGTTTAGACAAATCACAGAGGCAATAAACATAAATGAACTCCAACCAAAATTAAATAGAAAACATGAGTGGAACAACAACATCACAACTTACAATTAAGGACAAAATGAAAACACACACACACATAGAACAAACAACCAACCAGTAACATCTAAATAAACAAATAAATAAACAAATAAAAACACACACAGACACCCGGATGTAACACATGCGCAAACTAAGCCCACAACACACACACAAACAGGATGGCGTAGGACAGAACAAAGGAGAGGCACAAAACAAAGAAAAGAATCCCAAGTCACTGAAGAGGTCACAGAATGTGTGACGAAAGAACTTTGACAATATATGAACAACCGTCTGGTTGTGGAACCAACCAAGCAACCGGAAATTTATAAATTTTTTTTTTTTTTTTTTAATTTATAATAAATTGGAGTGAAAGCATCGGGTGCATGTGTTTCTTATTGGCAACATGACCCTCCCAAAGTATAACAATATATATATATATATAATGTATGTATAGCGGGTATATCTCACATGTATGCAGTACTTTGCAAACGTATATATAAGTAAAATGTTTATTCTGCTCTAGTTGTTTACTTTGGAGTACTTTAAATAACGAATGGTCTTCAATGGAGAATAACAGTGTAGCTTTTATCATTAAATATGATTTATTACATTGCTATAATATCACAAATATTTAGGAAAAAGACATAATCAATTGAACCTGGAACAGGACGCGACATGTAGTTATTATATCGATTCTGGTGGAAGCAAAAGGCAAAATTGATCATGGATACTATGGAACACACTGAATAAAAGAACGTAACTATGTACTACAGGACATTAATTTATTCAGCTCTCTAACGTTCTTGATTCTCCATTTTGGCCGCGGCCGTGCTAGGGCATCGATTTTATCGTCTTATGTGTTTTGGAGGGTTACTAATTTTATCGTTCACCTATGTGATAAGAAGTAAGTCGACGTTATGGCAAAGGGACATAACTCGAGCAGGATTATTTAACACCCAATTTTTTTAATCTTACGCTATTATATACGGAAGCATATATATGTTTAGGCCCACTAAATTCCCCTCTCCGATATATTATTTTATTCTTTTATTGATTTCCATCTTTAAATTGCGGCCATGCTGTGGTATCGCCTTGAAGTATTTTTAAAATTATCTATTTCATATGTTTTCTCACATCGACCACATCACATTTATTGATCTCTATTTGTCATCCTGCCAATTTACTGTCATAAACACTGACACAATTGTACACATAAGCACGGTCGGGGACGCACGCACACACACACACACACACACACACACACTAGACACACACACTACACACACTACACACACTACACACACACACTACACACATACTCACATATGCGACGAGCGTTTTCTACCGAATCCTACTCACAAGGCATACGTCAACCAGAAGCCAGAGTAGAAGACACTTGCCCAAAAGCCAAGCAACAGTATTAGATCGAGAGCCACGTCGCTACGAAGTGAACTACTTAACAGTTATATCATATAATAAAAAAAATCTACAAAGTCGTTTTGCTTAACAATATATTATCCCCTTTAGAAAATATTCAAATGTAGAAAACTGCACAATAACCCTATAAATAAATAATTATTTCTACTTTTGGCACAAGACCAGCAATTACCCAGTGCATTACTGGTACTTTATTTTATCGACCCCGTAAGGATGAAAGGTAAAGTTAACCTCGGCGGGATTTGAACTCAGATCATAAAGGACCGTAACTATGCTGCAAAGAATGTTGTCCGACTCTCTACCGATACTGCCAATCCACCGATAAATAAAAATCATATTTTCATTGGTATTACAGTATAGATTTCAACGTTATACACAAATATATTAATGACGTCATTCAAATACTTTCCGAAATGTTCCTGATAGCCATGTGAAATGTTTACCACCCGTTATAGATATTTGAATAATTTTCCCCTTTGGTCTAATAAACACTCTGTGTGTTTGGTGACATTCTCTCCTGCATCTTGACCTTTTTACAATTGATATTTCTACCTTAGTACTGTTGATTCAAAGTTCATCTTAGAATGCTTACCGATACGATACATTCTATTTTTCTCGTCCTCTTTCTTGACAAACGCTATGATTAAAGACAGTTATGCTGATTATACGGTCACAACTTGAGGCAACCATTTTGAGTATGAAACAAGTCACGCTTGAATATCAATCCCATAATCCAATTGAAATGGAAACAGTTTAGCGAGAAAATTAATACGTTCAACGGAAATATCATCGACAATGAAGCACTAAAATTACTAAAATATCGATGTTTGGGATGGTAAGTCATTGACATCGTTGACATTAGTCATCGCTGTCGTCACATTTGTGATAAATATAGTAAAACAATACTTGTTTATTCATTTATTTTATATCGCAATTTGTGAAACATACATCGTTGTTTACAGGTTTCCAACAGACCAATCGCTGTTTCATTGTAATTCTCACAGCGTGAGTGACAAGAGCGCTTATAATTAACGTAGAATAAATACCACATGGATGTTCATTCATAAAGGCCCAATATCTTTCTTGTTTTGCTTTCCCATTACTATATATATAAGCGAACGTCACACACATATACACACGCATTCGCATACACATTTCCGTTTATATACCACAAACTTCCCCTATAGTAAACAATTTCCGTAGATATCGTGTTGTGCTATTGGATTCAAAGCTATCTGGTTACGATAATAACTTCTTCACCATAACAACAGCAATATTCATCGATTCTAACTGCTTCGGCCTTTCACTGTATAGTCTGTTTATATTCTCTTCCTTGCTGTGGGTAAAATTCTGCTGTGAAAACCGTAAACAGTGAGGCGCTACATGATGAATCCATCATTTAATGCACTAGAACACTTTATAGAGATAATCCGTTAATACTTCCCTTTCAACCAGGTTGGTTGGTGCAAATGTGTTTTGGCATCTTTATCTATGAGGCGATGAGTCAGTCCTTGTTATTATTGAATTCGTTGTTGTTGTTCAGAATCAGTCCTTGTTATTATTGTATGTTGCTCCCTGTCAGCCCTAATTGAGCAGTTATATGGCATGTAGAATA
This sequence comes from Eledone cirrhosa, assembly GCA_964016885.1. Taxonomy (NCBI): domain Eukaryota; kingdom Metazoa; phylum Mollusca; class Cephalopoda; order Octopoda; family Eledonidae; genus Eledone; species Eledone cirrhosa. The sequence goes on along the minus strand of OZ024743.1, from coordinate 272,508,854 downwards.
ACATCGGCACGATGACGCCTCATTCACTTGTCATTTTTATCAGTTATACCCTGCTTCGGTCAAGTGGAGGACCACAATAATCACTCCTACATGCATTGCTGATCGTATGTGGTGTAGCGTAAGACTTTGGACACATTGTGTACTTTCCAGTGTCTAGTCATAGAGATGCTGAAAACTTTCATGTACGTAGACTTTCCTGCCCTGTCTAAATGGTAAAAGAAATATTAATGGAGTTCAGAGTAGAGTCAGGTAGACTAGACATGCGCGTGACAGTTGCTGCTGCTCTGTACATATTGATGGTGGTGTGCAAACCGGAATAGAGTTAGAGACCAGCGATGCTATTTATGTTATAGTTATTTTTGTGCCCGTCTTGTGTCTATGTGTTCTTTATGCTTATGTCTGAGTATTCTTTATCCTTGCCCGGGCTGTTTGAAAGCGATTGCGTTTTAGCATGGTGTAGTGTTAGTCAAATTCGTTGTATATATGCCTGGATTCTTGGAGATGACTTTTCGTGAAATAAGGGGACTGTTGGAGGTGAGGCAATCTGCGGCCACAAAATGTGCCCTTCTTAGATTTTTAGTATTACATTTCGCTAGGTAGTTAGTCCGTGAGTGTACTCATATAATTGTTTCTACGTTAGGCACAAAGCCAGCAATTATCCAGTGCATTACTGGTATTTTATTTTATCGACCCCGTAAGGATGAAAGGCAAAGTTAACCTTGGCGGGATTTGAACTCAGAATGGCAAGGGCCGTAACTCTATGCGTCAAAGCATGGCGTTCGACCCTCTACCGATACTGCCAATCCACCGCCCTCATATAATGCTTAATGTAGTGTTTTATGTCCTTTTATTGTGGTTTTATGTGAAAAAAATTGAAACAAGGCAGCACTGCTATATTCCATGATGGATCAAATATTTCGTTTGTACACTATCGATTTTTGTTTCTACTAGCCAAAAGGGATAGCTCTTTTTGTTCTAACTATGTTTGTATCATTTTGCTTTCTGTTCTATACCACCTGTTTGTTGTAAATATTACTGAGTTGTTGATATAATTCTTATTATTTTTCACTTCTTGTTTTATGCACATTTTTCTTGTGGTGGTGGTGGCTGCTTGTATTTGATATTCTATAGTTTTGCTAATAAGAGGCTTTGTATTTGTACATTCCATAGGCCTACTGGCCTTACATCTAATTAACTAGCCAGCGTTTTGTGTTGTTTCTTAAGGTGACATTCAATATTATGTATGAGTAGATACCGAAGAATGGAGTTTAAAGATGTGTTGAGTTATGGTTTGATGTGTTGTGCAGTCACATAGGATTATACAATATTTCCCCGCTTTGTTTTGGGGACAATAGTTAAGTCAAATCCAACTGGGAATCAATTAAGACTTTTCTAGCATGTCATCTTGTGACTTAGGCCACAATGGAAATAACAAGTTGAATATCACAAAATCTGTTGACATTTAATTCTACAACGATGAATTTAGATTAAAATTTGATGAGTTTAATCTCACATTTTCTTGCGATAAGCTTTCGAGAAATAATGCTATGTTAGCTGCAATATCCGATGCATAGGAATTCATGGTACGCCCATACATATTCGAAGTTCGTCTAGAAATATCGTGAGATTATCAAATGCTAATGGTGTTAATAGTATGAAAGAGGTATTCATCAACCACTTATAATATGATTTCTTTTTACTGGATTACATCACTGATAGCACAATAGAAGCACAACACATGCATGCTAAATTTATCCATACAAACACACATTTGTAGATATTCACACACGCACGCACATTCAGACACACACACAAATATCTGCTTCATCCAGCGTGAATATCCCCCCACCCTGATCGAAGCTGCTCTCACCCGCGCCCGTGAAACAGACCACACCACAGCCCTCTCACCTCACCCCCGCCCTCCCAACACCCGCGTTTCTTTCCCTCTCACCTACCACCCTATGACCCTACCACTCCGGTGATATATCCTCCGTTCCTACCGTATCCTCTCTTCTGACCCCCGTCACTTCTCGCTTTTTTCCAAACCCACCCATTACTGCTTTTAAGCGCGCCCGCAACCTTCGCGACCTCCTGGTTCGCAGTTCCTTCTCGTCCTCTCCCATGACTCCACCCGGCTTTCATCCTTGTTCCCGTTCCCGATGCAACACTTGTCCCTTCATTTCCACCCTCCCACTCCTACAGGCCCTAACGGGTCTTTCCGTATCCGCCACTCTTTCATCTGCACATCCATCAACGTTGTCTATGCCCTCCGGTGTTCACGTTGCCGTACGGCGGACCGTTTTGCTGAGCATTCGAGGGATATACGACTCGGTTTGGATACTCCTGTTGCCCCTCATTTCTGTTCTTCTGGTCATTCTTCCCTACATGTTTCAGTCCTGGGTCTGAATCATGAATCACAGGCCTCGCGCACAAGACTGAACAAAGTCTGATTCACCGCCTTGGGTCCTATTCCCCTCTTGGACTTAACTCAACTCCCCAATTTCTCTAATACCTCGTCCATTATCACACTCCTAGATTTCTATCGCTTTCTCTTGATCATTAACATCTTCTCTTACACCTAATACAGGCCTACTATATATGCTCACTCCACTTTTCCCTTTACTGCTCTGTATACACACATACACACCCTTATATTAACATAGCTTCGTACTTACATGCACACACACTCTTTTACTCACATATACACACACATTTCTTAGCTTCGTACGGACGTATAATAACACACACACACACACACACACACACACACACACACACACACACACACACACACACACATGCTTACGCACATGCACAAGTATACCTCTTTTTTTACAAAACGTTTTTTTTTTCCATTTCAGGTAGACGCGCTCCATCATCCATTTTTCTAAAAAATAAATCATACACAAATCATACATCAACAGTTTTGCAAGAGATGTCAACATGAATGGACCTGTTATTTTTATCTAAAGACATCTTTTCCAATTCAAACCTGCCCGTCCCCTCAATCTATCTTATTTCTCATTCTTTTTTCTCATGAAGGACTAGCGTCCGAAACACTATATCCTGCTATATCAAGCGTTAACCTAATATATCCCTTCCATATACTGTACCGATTGTGTTGTTATTTCTGTTTACCTTTAACACACACACACTCACACACACACACACACATATATATATATATATATATATATATATGTGTGTGTGTGTGTGTGTGTGTGTGTGTGTGTGTGTGTGTGTGTATGTATATATATAATAAAGTCATTCTCGACCAGGAGGGACAAATTTCTGAGCCCAAAATCAGTACGTGCTTTGGAAACTGACATAGTGAATGATGCGTTATTTCATTTATATAGCTCCAAAATTGAGGGAAAGTGCAGATGACTGGCCGGTTAGATTCTGAGATCTTTCAAGAAAAGACCACAGAATACCTTATTGGTGCTGTGGCGGATATTTGTCTACAAAAACGTAGATATTGCTCTCAGCTAAATTATTTTATGCGAAAACTTTATATGAGCTATAGCTTATTCTTGTTTCAATACCGTGTGATTGAACATCACCGATGAAACGCCAGGGTCTCGTGATCTCGCACGATTACTACGATATCTGTGCCATGATAAACATATTTATTGTACTTAAACATATCTTACATCATTTCATATACATCATTATTATGAACCACGCTATTTTAGTGCTACTGCTAGTACACGTATCCTCCCCCTTCCCCATATATATATAAATATGAACACATACATATATATCTTCAGTACATTATAATTCACCTTTTTCCTGTTATTTCCTGTTATTTTATACTTTGAGCTTATTAATTGCATAGTATTAATAAGAGTATTTAACTCTGCTTTTTATTTGAATTCGGCTCCTTGTTTATCGAGCTTAGAAGTTGAGTGGATTTAGGCTGCCATTTCTAGCCGTTTTACAATCCACTCATGCCATTATGTACTGCCTGTCGCACGAGGTTTTATCTTCCCTCAATATACAAACCTCGTGTGACATTTAGTTACCTAAATTATCTCTAGGTGTACTGTTGCATATAATTCTAACTCTTACTGAGAAGTCATAGGATTATCTGTTACAGACACACATTTTACGGCGAAACAAACTATATCTGGAGTTTGTACAGGATTTCAATAGTTATTGAAACAGTTAGTACATTTTAAATCAACTTTTTCCGGTTATTATATATTTTCCGTTTGTTTCATAGATTATATACATCGTACCAAAGTGGTTTTTCAGCCCTTGTAACTCTAAAAACACATTTTTCTGTGTTTATTTCTATATATTATATTATTGGCAGTATCGGTAGAGGGTCGAACGCCATGACGCATAGAGTTACGGCCCTTGCCATTCTGAGTTCAAATCCCGCCAAGGTTAACTTTGCCTTTCATCCTTACGGGGTCGATAAAATAAAGTACCAGTAATGCACTGGTTAATTGCTGGCCTTGTGCCAAAAAGCAGAAACGATTATATTATATATATATATATATATATACACACGTACACACATGCACATAAATATATATGTGAGTGTGTGTTTGTATGTGTGTGTATTGAAGAACCGAGTATTTTATTTTGTATGTGTAGGCCTTCTGCATGAGGCTAAACATTCTAGAATACGCATGAGTGCGTGGTGTATTTATTTTTTTTTTTTTTAGCTCCAAATGGAGTCTTATCGAATCAGCCTACGATTTCCTAACGTTCTAGTTCAAGAGAGTATGTCATGATTTATAGGAATGTCGCTTCTCTCTGTAGTAGGTCGGGCGGCCTTATTAGGACTCACTTTGTGTCTCGACATTTATGTGTTTATGTGTGCGTTCGCCTACAGTAGCATCTGCAGTAAGTTTATAATATATATCATGACATGAAATGTTCGACGCTTGCACAAAAATATTAACAATTATTTTCATTGTTTAGAAAAAGAAATAAGAAAAAACATTTTTTTAAATTCTACCGAAAATATTTCAAATGTATATTTAATGTCTTTTAGGATTTATATCGCTTTTATTTCGCCTATGTATTTGTCATTTAAATTTAAATTTCTATATCAAAAGTTATTGTTGCTTAACAAAATAAGGTAAAATTTTGAACTTAAAAGCATAATTATTGTAGAACAATATTTTAGTAGATTTGATATGGTACTTTGGGGTTTTGTGCATCTGAAGATGGTAATGATGATAGACATCGTGGAGGATGATAATACTGGTGGAGCTTTTAGTGTCATTTCTAATTCTTCTTGAATACTAGAAGAATCTGCAATGTAATTTAAGGTGAGTGGATGTTAACGTGTGTTTCTTAATATATCTGCCTGTATTCATGTGTTTGTTATTGTCTGCCAGTATATATGTGTGCCTGTGTGAAGGAGATGGGTATAAACAATGGGTCTAAATAATTAGTTACATACTGAGAAATGTGAAGTAAAATACATTATATTGTGATTCGTGTGAGTGGTAATATTAAAGAAACAGACGTGAGTAGAATGGTACCAGAGGGAGGGAGCGAGATAAAGCATATTAGCATATATAGAGAGTTATATAGATGAATAAGAAGTTATAAGAGATAAAACCAAAAAGGAAAAGGATAGACAGCATCGTTATATATTGCCAGAAATAGTCATTATATATTGAAAGAAAAAGAATGCTGCAAGGCAAAACAAATATTATGGAGTAGTGCAGCATAGGGAGGAAGGGAGTGAGACACTTAAGGAAACGTAAAGTGCAAATTATGACATAAAATGTTCTTTTAAAGGTTTTAATGACGTAAGTAATGGGAAATAGTTCTAATCAAAAATCAAAATTAGTGTTCGAGCGAGGACCTCGTAAAGAGCGGAATTTAGTCTATGTCTTTCCACTTTAAAATCCGCTAAGACCAACATTTAATAGTATACCTCAGGGTAAATATAAAACTGTGGGAATCGGTGACAAGTTATATATCAATAATTAAATAAGGTGATAGAAATAGATGGTCAAAGCAAAAGAACTGTGAACAAAATATCTTAGTGTATGAAATAGATAATGAAAGTACTGGTCGCGTATTGAGATTGTTATAATCATTTGTGCTCTCATTTTGATGCTTCCAGAAATCAATTGATTAATTAGATCGATTCAAATACCCATGTGACACATCCCAAAAATATATTTCCCTGTTTGTGTCTGAGAGAACAGGGTTATTGATAAACCATCTCTGATGAGAACACTACTAAGGATGGCCGTGTTTAAAGCACCTTTAATCATAGGTGTACTCGACCAAGGCTGGCCTACTTCTAAGCAACAAAAACACTTCAGTATCTATTCAGGGCCATGTGGAATAAGGTATTGAGAATTAATCGTCTTTACTGCTGGCTCGCCGAAGTTCTAGTGATAGAATATCCAATCTACCAGACCCCATCCTTGCTTTTATCAACTACAAACCCATATATGACCACTTGTATAGTTATTTCTCATTATCATTTTTATTCACCGGACCGTCCTGGCACAGGTAAATGCAGAAATATTAAAATTGAAATTTAAGTTATTGCTATATTATATAGCTGATAATTTATTTTTTTCTTTATGATATTTTCTATGTTTATTTTAAATGGGATTTCACGAGAATTTCCAAACGCCATGTTAATTTAAATATTTGTTCCCACGTAGTTATTCTATGACGTAATGCTCACTAAAACGAAATTTTTGTTGTTCATTAAATGAAGGCGTAAAAGTGAATGCATAAAAAATCTTATATTGACTCTTTGCAGTTTATATTATAAAAAAATGCGTTCACAATGTATTTGTAATATATGTACTTGTGGAAAGCATCACTGTAAGATAAGGTCATGTATTTTCCCGTGCGCTGGGAATTTGCTAGGCAACATAACGGAGTACGCGACACAATATACCGAACATGAACCAGATCGAGTTAAGTCTTTCAAACCAAAACCTACTCCTTTGCCCGAAGGAAACATGGATCACAAAACTATCCATAATATTGATTTCCAGCCTCATTTCATGGAAAAACCCTGGAGACACATCCATAAACCTTGGGAAAAACCTCCTGGAGTTCTATCACATCTTACTTCCTACACAAAAGATTATACACCAAAAGATGTTCAACCTTCAGCTCTGATAAGGCAAGTTAGTCAACCGATTCCAAGCGGGAAATTCATAGGTGTTCCGACTTATAAATCAGATTATAAGGAATGGGATCTCATCCCTCGGCGTAAAAGCAAATCTGAGCCGTGGCAAAAACCAACGGAGAAAATGGCTGGCGAAACAACTGTGATGAAAGATTATATATATAGGGACGGAAAACCTGCGATCAGTTATAGACCCATACCTCCTGTGAAGTTAAAGGATCCACTTACTACTTTGACAAATTATCGTGATATTTACGTTGAACATCCATTACCTCCAGTGTACAAAAGAGAAAGTAATAAATACAAGAAACCTGATGTCCCAATAGATTCACTGACTGTTACCATGCGAGATTACCAAGGAAAGGAAACGTGCCGTCCCAAAAACTATGCTCCTAATAAAATTGCTATTCAAAGTGCAATACCCTTTGATGGAAGAACTACATTCAGAGACGATTATCTAGAATGGCCCACAATCAGACCAAAATTCCGTGAGAACCCGAAGTACAAAGTACCTGAAACTAAAATCGACTTTGTCACAAGTCACAATCATGCTTATCGCAAAATGCCGCTGATGCGCACCCAGAGCTTCCGACCAAAGACTGTAAGACTATTTCCCAATGTATTTTCTGGGACTACTATTTACAAAACAGATTATACACCATGGGAAATAACACGCGGCCCCATAAAAAGGGAGTGTAAATATATAAGCAGTGATGTGCCTTTTACTTGTATTTCATCAAACAAAGCAGATTATGTGCAATTTCCCCTACAGAACAGAAGTGGTTTCCGACCGGAAGATACATTAAAGACAGGAACTGAACCATTTGACGACGGGACAATGTATAGAGCCGAATACACATACAAAGAGCCAGTTGTATGCCCGGTCCCGTTTTTGGGAACGAAAGATGCACCATTACAATTCGACAGAATGTCAGAATCAGGACATCTACTTTATAAACCGATTTCTGCAGCTAAGTTAACATCACAATAATGCGTTGAATTCGTTTTGGAGACATCTGTACGATTAGTATATTTGATTTTGACTGTAACATTAGAGAACGTGGACATGCTTAAGTACTTATTGTAATTTTATATAACATCACATCTTATGTATGACGTATGTGTATTAAAAATGTTAACGTTATTTCTTTCCACTGTCTTGTTAGCTTCTAGAGTGGGAAAAAATTACTACCTTCTTACCTTTTCTAAGGACATTAAAAACATGTAGTGTGATGCTTTAATTGATGATAAATATAAATAGTCGGTTATGAGAGTATATGTAAACATTGTTAAAAAGCTTATATACGTTTTTTTTTCATAGTAAAACAGGTTGATGGAAATGCTGAATTCTCTTGAATGAAATGAAACGATGCCGAATCATATTTTTAACGTGATGCACAATATGAAATTCTTTGCACACAGGTTTTGTTTTCTTAATAGAATGACAATGTCTATTTCTGCAAATACAGGGAAATGGGGGGGACACAATCATCTGTACATCTGCCATGGATTTGCTCGAGTAGAGCTGATAGTGCTATTCTACAACAAGAAATACAACTAACATTACTGCTCAATTATAGAACATTACTAAATTGTGACTTAAATCTCCTAACATACATACACCTCCAATAACCCAGATTTGTTTCAGTTTTTGTATGTTTTTAATATATCTTGAGACATTTTTGTAATTGTAGCCTATCATCTATTTAAACATAAACCATTTGGCTCTTTGATGCTTTTCTGTGAGTCTATTTTGTTTTAATCATTTGAGCCTTGTTTCCCGTTTGAGGATTACTCTCTCCATAACTATCAAAAATGAAAACGTTGAAATAGACACCGCACATCCCGCTCTAAGCCATTAAGACGAATAAACATGCGGTAGTTTGAGCTGACAAAAGTTTACGAAATAGAACATGTTCATTCTAAGACTTTATAAATTTCGGTCAGTCCCATTGTTGACTTATCGAAGAAGAAATAATTGTTTCTACTTTTTGTCACAAGGCCAGCAATTACCCAGTGCATTACTGGTACTTTATTTTATCGGCCCCGTAAGGATGACAGGCAAAGTTAACCTTGGCGGGATTTGAACTCAGAATGGCAAGGCCGTAACTCCATGTGTCAAAGCATGGCGTCCGAGCCTCTACCGATACTGCCAATCCACAATGAAATAGAGTTGGAACGTAGAAATAATTTCCCCTTCCCAACATATACCTTATCAATTGATGCCCCATAAAGGGCCATAAATCACATGCTAGCATTATCCTGGTTGCCTTTAGCATATTTTGCGCTTTTGCAAGTACTAGGACCAAGCTGCTAGCAGGCATTTTCGTGATATCATTGAACATTGACAATCTCTACATTTCCTTGGATGCTAAATCCATTGATATTCTTTTTCTCTAAAATCTTTGGGGTTCGATCTAAAATATGTCTCAAACATCACCTCCTACTTATACGCAAACTAAGCAATTCATTCCTCCCCGAGAGAGGGTTCTGTGAATCCTTATCAGTTTCCATATCTGCTGTCGAGGTCACACTTTTTACTCTAACTTCACTCTTCAAGATCCTCTCAGCGAAGATGTAGAATCCACTCTATTCAATATTCATCTCTTTCCACCGGTTTCAGTAACACCACACTATAGCTACTCTGACTCTAAGTCACGATTTCCTAACTCTCTAAATACATTAGTTTTTTCTTATTCTTTTCTTCTGTTTCTTTCATGCTTCCTTATTGCCATACATACTATACTGCTTTTATAATGTTCTGAGTCGTAATGCTTTTATAAGTGATTCCAAATTCTAATGTCGATATAACAGGTACTTACATACAAAATCGCTAATAAGTTGTTACGGTTGATTATTATATTATATCTCCAACAAAACTGGAGCGAGTTTTAGTTTAAACTGAAATTTTAATTCGAGCAATTAGCTCAAATTTCGTTGCTACCTCGACAAATATGAAATGAATCAAACAGAAATACGTAGAGAAATTAGTATTGGATTTGTAGAATATCTTTACAGTTATTTAAATGACTGACTTGCAACTGATATTCGTAATCCATCAATAAAATATCAGCCTTTTATTCTCATTTTAACCTTGGATCATAACAATTATCTACACATGACATCAATTATGTAAGGTTAGCAATGGCTGACATCAAAACCGCTTGATTTAGAAACAAACAAAAAACATTAAATTATCATGAAGATCGCTGGTTTATTCCATTCTACACATTTGGTAACACCAGAACTGTTACAAAAAGAAAACTGGTTTGGATTGATCATGTCTTTGAATGTATAAATATGAATTAATCCATTATATTTCACACAACAAAAGCGACTAAGGAAAAGGCAATTAGTATATAATTATATATTAGTGAGAGTCGTTTCATTAAAGATAATTATTTAATAATGTCTCATGTGGTCATTTTACTTAAAGGTTTCAAACTTACACCAATTCTCTGATTTGACATATAATAGTAATAAAGATATGGAATTATCAAAGGGGAATTAGATTAACCCATGATTGATAGGAAAATTGAAGTGCTTTGTTTGAAATATTAACACACATGTATATATGCGTGAGTAATATTATATTATATTATATTATATTATATTATATATTATATTATGTTATTTTATGTTATGTTATATTATATTATATTATGTTATGTTATGTTATGTTGTGTTATATTATATTATATATTATATATTATATTATATACTATACTATATTTTATATAATATACTATATTATATTATAATATATTATATTATATATCATATTGGCATTATCGGTAGAGGGTCGGACGTCATGCTTTGCAGCATAGAGTTACGGGCCTTTGCGGTCTGATTTCAAATCCTGCCGAGATTAACTTTGCCTTTCATCCTATCATCTGATAAAATAAAGCACTAGTAATGCACTGTAATAATTGCTGCTCTAGTGTCAAAAGTAGAGACATAGTATATTATATTATATTATCTACTATATGGCGGTGGATTGGCTGTATCGGTAGAGGGTCGGATCTGAGTTCAAATCCCGCCGAGGTTGACTTTGCCTTTCATCCTTACGGGGTCGATAAAATAAAGTACCAGTAATGCACTGGGTAATTGCTGGCCTTGTGCCTAAAGTAGAACCAATTATATTATCTACTATATGTTTGAGAGTGTATGTGTGTATGTAAAGCTCCAAAACGGTGCATCATAAAGAAAAACGGATTTTATTTTCAAAATCTGCATCCCAAGGAGAAGGTTGTGGAGTACATGGTGTTTCTTAATTCCTAAAAAAAATAAAATTAAAATAAAGTAGAAAATACTAATACAATCAATCATCGTTATTGTGACAATTTAAGTAGTCTGGGTTTTATTAATTTTCTCAAGCATTCCTTCAACGTGACCTTATTATTCAGTCCATTCATGTCGTCAGCAGGGGGTATTGTTTTCACAATGAGGAAGAGAGTGACCTCGGGGGTCACTCGATGTTTACGAGAAGGGGCTCACTCAAAAGTACACAAAAAGCCATTGATACCACGTCAACATACAGTTCCAAAGCGTCCTTGGAGACGTTTCACCATTCACGAGGATGGGGCTCGAGGAATAGGTAACGCGAGTTGAGGCATGGAAGGAAAATAGTCTGGCATGAAATAAAAGACAAAATGGAAAGGTATTCTGTTGTGAAAATTGCCCGGCAACGACGGGCTGCTCTACTAGTATTAGTTCAGCTTCTTCTTATTCTGTAATTTCTCAATTCGAACAAATAACGGCTCTACCTGGAGCGTCTCTTTGATCTCCGAACTACGCGCTCTAGCGAAGAAAGTTACTCCAAAGACCTTTCGGAGAAACCCCATTTCGGTCGCTTGTAGTCGCAATCGCATTCTTTCGGTTATTATCTAAGATTCATGAGTTGGCACGAATAGCGAATTGAAGACAGCGAGTTTGGATTTTACACCTACCTCCCTTCTTCTGATAAGCAAATGGTGAATCGGGCGCATTACTGCACCAACTCCTGAAATTCTTGCAATTAATTCAGCCTCCTGCCTTCCATCCCTTGTTAACATGGCCCCAAATTTCTCCACCTGCTTCAATGAAGCTCCACTCACGTGCAATGTGCAGTGTACAAGCTTCCTGGAGAAGACGCGTCTCAGTCTTCGCTGCATGGATTCTTCAAATAGTCAAAAAAGAAAAAT
>OZ024743.1:272436539-272491539 GCA_964016885.1 Eledone cirrhosa | reverse complement strand
TTTGATTTTGTTGTCTATAATAAAACACTTTTATTTCAATAATAAAAAGGAAACTAGTTGTATGGTGTTGTTGTTGTTGTTGTTGTTGTTGTACTCTTGTGTTGTCATTGTTGCTGTCTGGGAAACATTACAACGTCTACATCTTAATCATATCTCATTGGATACATACTGCAGACAAATTACATTGGAACTATTAAAGGAAATAAACTTCGTTTAGGGACACAACACTATGGTAAAGGACGTGCGTCTATATGTGAGAACACAGATACCTAAATATGGAATGTTACGCGATGCCCCCCCCCACACACACACACACAAAGGCACACACCACCACACACACACACACAGCCTCGGCGTACAGGATGGAGAAGGCGTTCCCCCGGAGGACGGTAAGGGAGACGCGCTGGAAAAGCCACTCCAACTCGCGGGGTTCACACCTGCGGCTGGCCAGCTCAGCACCTATGGTGGTGAGTAGGGAGGTAGCCCTAAAGCCGAGGACACCAGAAGTCTCCACTGCCAAGGGTACAACCGCAAACCTGTCGGAGAGCGACCGGTATTTGAGGAGCTTGGCCTCCTCAGCCCGACGTGCATCAGAACCTGGGTTAGTCGCAGACTGCCCCAGGTAGCGGCTACAGAAAGTGTTGGTGCAAGTAGCATCCCAAACAAGGGGTTTGCAACCGCGGAACGGGAAGATGGTCATGCCATCTGGCCTTTTGCTGTCCTCTCGGTCCAGCCGCACCCGTTCGAGCTGGGAAGGGAAGACCGCAGCGTCCAAGCCATGCTTTATGATCTCGTTGAGGGCAGCATGGCGTGGAAGGTGGCCGGCACTGTGGCGATAGGAAAGCGCGTGGAGGCCGAAAGAGTCCAGGGTGGATCCGCAGCGACATTGGTGTGGCTTGCAGATCCGGAGGCCGAGCCTCAAGGAAACGCCAATGCGCAGGCTATTGTTGTCTAGCTAGGCACCACTGTGGGGTTTGGAGTCCGCTGTATTAATAAAATTGAAGCTGATAAATTGGCCGAACATGAATTGATAGAACATCGGATAGAATGATTTGAGGTATTCGTAAATCTGAATTCAAATCGTGCCGAGGTCACCTTTCATCCCTCCGATGTCGATAAAAAAAGTACCAGTCCGGTACTGGAGTCATTTCTTCCTCCATATTTCTTTATTTCTCCCCCATCACATCTCTCTCTCTATATATATATAGAGAGAGAGGGGGTGGGTGGGCGAGGGTAGAAATAAAGAAATATGGAGGAAGAAATAACTCCAGTACCGGACTGGTACATTTTTATATATAGGCTGTGTTAATACCTGGAAAGAGGATGGGCCCAATCAGGCTTAAAATGCCCCAGATACGTCGTATTTCATTACAGCGCCCCTACAGCTCTTTGTAAATAACAAATTTGCTTGGGAATTATGTGAGGTCAATTTCGATCCCACCGTGCAGTACTTTGGATAAATTTCGTCTATAATTTCTTTTAGTCGACTTAATATTTTAGAATTGGGTGTGGAATTTGGTAGATGATAACTATGTGGAAACCTGTCGGAGGGATCGTTCCTGTTTTTGTCTGGTATTGGTAATCCATCTACAGATTTAACACCTAACCACAGAATACCGTGCAACTACTTGTGTCAGATATTCCGAATAAGGATAACTTCATTCTTCTCTTCCTCTTTTTCTCTTACCGATCTCGGAGACTAGGAAGAGAGTGAGTGATATTGCCCTTTCGTTTCTGATTAAGACATTAAAAGTATTCAAAACTGAATTGCCATATTATCTAATACTCTTCCCTATAGATGTGTTGCTTTACGTCTAAATAAACAAATTGAAAATAGAGAACCCAGAGAATTGACAAATATTTAAAGGGTCGGTTAGAATGCCTAGCGGCATTCATTCCGTCTCACTTCGCTCTGTTTTCAAATCCCACAGAAGTTAACTTGGCCTTTCAGCATTTCAGAATGGATATATAATGTATCAGCCCAGTAATGGGGTCAATTGTTTCTCTCGCGTTCTTTTAGGACCGTATTTTTTAAAAGTGTTACACTGATCCTGGCTGAACATGAGTTAAATAAGACAATTGCGAATGGAATACTCAGACACTTGCATGTTACTTTCACAAGTAAGATTTCAATTAGTCGAAAACCTGAATGCCCATGTCTGAGACCGACAGAGTATGCACCAACACATTTAAAGCGTGACCCTGCCAGGTTGTAGAAACAGTGTTTTTCCCGGTTGTCACTATTTAGTTGTTAAAGATTTGAAGATTTATTTCACTTATCTAACTAGATTTCATACATTGCTCAAGACTTAAACTTTTAGTGAGCCAATACTATAATACAACATCCATTTCTGGTTGAACCCATCTTAAGATCGGGAACGTTTGAGAAAAACACAGAATCCATGGATTTCTATTTATCATTAACAGTGAATATACGAGGGTCGGCTGAAATGTTGATAGGCTTGCCAAGATACTTTCATATAATGACCAAATGAGTTCTATTTTGCAACATAGTCCCTGGAAAGAAACAATGCAGCTATTAATAAGAAGAGTTGAAATTAATGCCTGTAAGATTTCATAACACTAGCATCAATTCTGCATAGTCAGACTGTGAACTTTTCAGCCGACCATCGTATGGCTATTGTGTCTAATTAAATGGATAGATTTATTATATATACTCATAATATATATAATATATATTAGGTAGTAAAAATGGAATACGCCGGGATATATTCTTTGCATTGTTTAATCGTGTTCTTTAACGTACTTAACACAAGTTTTGCTTCTATTCATCTGACCATATTCAATAAATTAGGTATCATGAATAAACTGATATTGATTTAAGTGATTCAAGTAGTTTATCCATCTTCTTGATAAAAATTGACCTTGTAAGTAATCTAAAGAAGTTTAGCATTTTTATATATTCGAAAGTATTTTCCCTTTTTCTAGGTGCAGTAATAGATTCTTATCGAATCGATTTCCATTCTTTGTTAAAACTACTTATTGCATATTATCAGTATCCTTTGTTGTATTTTTTCTTCCACTATAAATTGGCGGCTCCATAGTATTAGAAGAAAACATTGCATTCTCAAATTCGGAGCTTTTGCAGTATTTTGTAGCGGCACTTTTTTGGTGTACTTACACTGTTCTAATGATTTTACATTACCAAAGACACTGCTTCACACTATATTAGCTTATTAAAACAGGTAGATACTTTAAAATCCCTATTTTCTTGCTTTTAATTCACTCTTCAGCTAGTGCTCACATTAATGACTTCTAATAAGTGATATTGTTGTATCCCAGCATTGTTTCAAAATGGTCATGTTGTATTCATATTATTTTGGCAGTATCGGTAGAGGGTCGGACGCCATGCTTTGACGCAAAGAGTTACGGCTCTTTCCATTCTGAGTTCAAATCCCTCCGATGTTAACTTTGCCTTTCATCCTTACGGGGTCGATAAAATAAAGTACCAGTAATACACTGGTTAATTGCTGGCCTTGTGCCAAAATTATAAACAATTATTAAGCTAGTTTATTGTTATATCCTGAGTTACAATAGAAGATCACCATGTCATTCTTTTCAATACTGAAGCAGGTATAATAAAATTCTAAGATTTCATCAAGGATATATAACATAAAATTCTAAATATATTCCTCGTAGATCTGAATTAGAAATGAGCTTGAGATGCACACTGTCTTTCCACATATCAATGAGATAAGACGGTATGATTATTGTTTGGTCACATGGTCACTGGTCATTCCTGATCGAATAGACATATCATCAAATGGGTTCCAACTGTGACCGTTCGCTCGTATTCTATATCTCTGACTATAGTATCTTAAAGTGTCAGCGTCACAATCTGGATTCCTTGGGTATTTTTAATAGAGTCCACAGTTCATGTTTTACAACAAGGTCTCATTTCTGATGCTATCTTCCACCCATCATTATCCTCTTCATATCACACAAAGTGCTTCTGTGTTAGCTTAGTAATCATTTAAGGGAACGCAAAGTTGATTAACCCCACGCCAAATCGACTTGTACGAATGTAGCCAGCCTGGAGGAATTTAAAAGTACATAACTAGATTGAGAAAGATATTTATTTTGTCCATCATTCTACTGATTCCTTTAATCTATCGTCCATTTTATAATGATTTCTGAAATTGATTCAGAGCCATAGCTTCGGCGGAAAGGATCAGTCGATGTAATTAACATTATGCTATCTATCTAGGGCGGGTAAAATTCCCGAGATCCATGGACGATGTCTCTCCAGCGGTCTCTGTCCTTCATCATCACCACCATGTCCTGCGTCTCCCAGAGACCAGTGTCTGTCCTTAGGGCATCAATATATGTCATCCTCGGTCTCTCTCTTCTAGTGTGTCCATGTAGGGGCTCTCACAGGACTACTGAGTACAGTGTCAACTATGAATGTCGGTGAACATGTCCAGCTGACCTCAGTCTCTTCTGTGTTACTTTCGAGCTGACATTTGTGAGGCTCCCGTACAGCTCTGAGTTCTTCATCCTCAGTGTTTACTGATGAATGTTCAGAGCCATCCTCAGCATTCTTGTGTAGCACCCATCCATCATCTGAGTGAGTTTCTTGGTCAGTGTCCAAGACTCAGCTCAGACCTGTACAGCAGCACAGTCTCCTCTGTAATGATAATAATAATGGTTTCACGTTTAGGCACAGGCCAGCAATTTTCAGGGGAGGGGAAAGTCAATTAAGTCGACCCCAATGCATTACCGATACTTTATTTTATCGACCCTGTAAGGATGAAAGGGAAATAATAACAAATACAGTAATGTATCTATCTATTTATTTATTTATATAATATTAATATATATATATATATATATATATATATAGCGGCGATGAATTAGTTTTGCGAGGTTTTTTATATGAAATCGTGTGTCGAAACAGATATTGTTATACTTGAGGACCGAGTAAGTTAGATCGCAGATATAATAAAAGACAGCGAGAAGCGAAAACCAACCAAACAGTGAGTGTGTTCTGTTATTAATTCTGGCAATATTACGCAAATATGACCCTCCCCAAGTATAACAATATATATATATATATATATATATATATATATATATATATATATATATATATGCTATACTCCCTTAACATAAAAATATAGTATCACTGAAAAGGTAGTGCACCGTTGTTTAGTATTTAACCGACTACATTCTGATTTCAAACTGATTTTCTGGTTCCGTGTCTTATATAGTTCAAAACGACCGTACCCAATGTATATCGTTGTATTGTTAACAGGGCTATGGACGTTGCTGGATATTTCAGTCCTTGATGTTTCAGTTTAGCGACAAGCCCATTCCTATCGAGCAAATCTATGGTACGGTAATGTATGGCTGAACGACTCGGAGTGGTTCATTTGTTTCGAACACGCGCTTTAGTGTATCGAATCTACGACGTTCGATTAACACACAAGTCGTGATCATCTTTTTTTCTGCTATTATATATTCATGATAATATTTTCTCATATATATTCATCCATTTTTAAGATGGTAGGGTAAAGTTTGAATGGGATTTGACTAAAGGTTTGAACGAATAGGTCCCCGTCATTGATTCGAAAATGCTATATAATTTTAATACCGAATTGAAATCATTATCAGTTACACTCGCACAAAATACGTTACGATCACTTTGTTTCTTTCACTGTTATAGAAGTATTTCATCTTCACAATAAAACACTAATATCTGTCATTTGTAGCGTCCCAGTGGATGTGTTTATTGTCTTCCTTTCTCTGAATTCTAACTACATATCTGTCAAGTTGTTTTGTCTGTCATCTGTTGAGCACTTATAAAATACGTACCAGTAATCAAACTACTTTAGATGCTATTAACCACAATGTCATCTTACAAAGTGTTCGTCGTTTGATTAATCAGCAGGATTGGTTGTTGTTGTTTTTTGTTGTTTTGTTTGTTGGTTGTTTGCTTGTTTGTTTTGTTACATAATGTCTCATACGAATTCCTTTACAGGATATGTATTATTAATTAACAAAAGTGTTTACATTTGCAAAATAAGTGAAGAATATAAGTTATTAATCGTATTAATTGGTGATTATATATAAGCAATTAAAAGAATTGTTTAGGATTTATAGTTAGGTTTCTCTCACATTACACTACTTTACATACCAAGCTTCTTCAAGAGGGAAGCTTTGAGGATGATTTTTTTTTTTTTTTTTCAGTTTTGTTTTCTCGGTTAGTTAGGATGTTAAAATGTTATTGCCATTAACTGAATTTTCACTGATATCATTCAACATGATAAATTTGAATACTATGAATTGTATTTCTGTAATTTCAAAATACACAGACTTTCAGTGTTTTGTCGGTATCAAAGACACATTTTTTTTCTGTAATATGTTTTATTGTAAAAAATGCGAGTATTTTTTGTGGTTATGAAAACGGAAAAGGAAGGGAAAACAAGGGCTCTAGGGTCACAGAAAAATGGGAGATGGAAGGGTGAGGCAGATGGGCTCTAGACCTAGGGTGTGGTGGTATTGGGGTGCATCCCACGGACAAGAACGCAACAACTTTCCCGTAGGCAATGGCCAGCGACACCCGCTGCAACAGCCACACCACCACGTGGGGCTTCTTCCTCAGATGGGCTGCTGACGTTCCGATCTTGTGGAGGAGCTCGGCATACGGGGTCCAAGTATGCCTGCGGTCTCGACGGCGAACGGTGTGAAGAGGAATCATCCGGATACAATTAGTGTATGTTTGTACGTATTTTCATCGTTTTTGTTTCTGCATATTTTCATCCTGTTCAGTTAGTTTTTATTTTTATTTTAAAGTATTTGCCATCTTTCGGAATACTTTTACAGTATTTTTCTTATAATTCGTTCATTTTCAGTTGTATATATTTTCAATCCTCCCAAAGCAACTTAAAATATCCAGTTGTTTTCAATAATAGACAACCTCGTTCTGTCAAATTTAATTTTTTTTTTCACTTTTGGAGTATTTTCTGAAGTCTTGGGAACACTTTCTTTGCCATTTTGCAGTTCTCATTACCGTTCTACTCTAACTTAATCAATGTCAGTCATATTTATGCTTGTTCTCTTTTTTAGCCTCTTTCATTCCTACACTGCCCTTAAGGTCTTTGAATCTCTTTCGTGTTCCTTTCAGTTGTTTTCTTATATTCTATCTCTTTTAGAATTATTTTTCTTGTTTTCAGCGCTTTGAATCGTTTTTGGTATTTTTTACCATTTCCATCATTCAGATTTCATTTAAGAATTTTCTCTGACGTTCACCCCTCTTTAGTTTGGGATGCTTATTCCGTTGGCTTCTTATGCTTTCATCCAATTTCAGTATTTCATAGTACTTACAATAGGGTTATTGTTCTTATTCTTTTTACCTTTAGGAAGGTGATGATGTCTTAACTTAATTCCCAGTCCCTTTTAGTTGGATATATATATATTTGGTTCTTTCTGTGCGTCATTGTATTTTAATTCCATTGTGTTTTCAATCCTTTTGTGGCGCATTTCAGTTCAGATCTTTAGTGGCAGTTTTTATATCAACTATAAAAGAGTGATATGATTGGTGCCAATTATGTCCAGTAACTACAACCGAATATACAGAAGTAATGTACACCTTTAAGAATTTCAAATGTACACGCCAACAGATAGACAGCAACATATGTCAATTTCAGAAAAAAAATCTTCGGGTGTGGGGAATTTTGTGTGGGTTGCTACATTGCGGAGTTTCAGGAAATACCTTTCATGCCTTCGATAGTAACAGTGCAAGATATGTGGTTGGGGCACACCACTTACCAATCCGTTAGTTTTGTCGACATCAGCATTGTTAGCTCTTTCTGGGTATTTTCCATACAGAGGCTTTTCTTGCCATTTCTTAGCCAGTTCCTGTAGCATTTCTTTCTTTGCAGTTACTTTTAACTGTTTTGCTTTTTCTTTATTATTATTATTATTATTTATTGTTATTATTATTGTTCTTTGAGTCTCAGTTATTGATGTTATTTAACTGGAAATTTTGTTGAAATGAATATCAAGTCACTACCTGCAGCCTCAGATATTCAGGACGTATCGGAGGTTTCTTGCTGTTCCCAGCAAGCATGCCTTTTGAAGTGTTCCAAAAAGCGGGGCGGGACTAATTTTCTTTAACTATCCTTGGAAACTGTTTGAGATAGTACCTAGTGCGCCTATGACAATCGGGACCACTTTGACTTCATGGCAGTTCCAAATCCTTTTTACCTCCCACTTTAAGACCTGATATCGGTTAATTTCTCCCTCTCCTTCTCTTGCACTGTCGTGTCGAATGGGCAGGCTACATACACGATCTTTTTTCCTTGTCCAAAACCACCAGGTCAGGTCTATTGTGTTCCTCTGTATCCTAAAATCCCACAGCACCTTCACATGATCGTTTTCTATCACCGACTCTGGCTTATGCTCATACCACTTCTCAGAATGTGGTAAATTGTTTACTTTGCATAGGTGCCAGTGGATCACCCTGCCCATCACATCATGTCTCCAGTTTGGGCTAGGTGTTTACACTCGGATACAATGTGAGCCACAGTCTCCTCTCTCTCTCTCTCTCTCTCTCTTCTCTCTCTCTCTCTCTCTCTCTCTCTCTCTCTCTCTCTCTCTCTCTCTCTCTCCACAGATCCTACACAGTGGGCTAGCCTCCTCCTTGTAAATATGATGTTTCACCCACTTCGTTTTCAGGGCCTGCTCTTGCGCAGCCATTAGCATTCCTTCTATAGCCTTTTTAAGGTCTCCTCTTTTCAACCAGTTCCATGTTTGTGGATCTCTAAATTCAGTTTTCTCAAAGAAGGTACTATGAAGGGATTTTTCATGAAGGTTGCTCTTCCTCCTTGTTGTTATTTCATCCTTGGACATCCCCTAGTTTATTGTCCTCTCCTTCAGTACAATTCTGAGCATTGGCTCCCTAATATCAGTCACGTATTTGTGTAGGTTGTTTTTCTCCATCTGAACACAGTCCTCAGTACTGATAAGACCTCTTCCACCTTCAGATCTCCTTAAGTAGAGTCTATCGACATCACTCCTCTTGTGGAACATGGTGTAGATAGTCAATAGCTTCCTAGTCTTCCTATCCATTTCTTTTTGTTCAGCAACATTCCATCTCAGAATTCCCGCACTGTACCTAATAATAGACACAGCTCGGGAATTTACTGCACTTATAGCATTCCTACTGTTCAGATGTGATTTTAATACGCTCCTTACTCTCCGGATCTACTCAGATCTTATAAATTCCTTCATTTTTTTGTTCTTGATGTCATCTGCCTCCAGAACATCTAAATATTTGTATCCTTCTTCAGTGTCAATTTCCTCTATGATCTCACCTGTTGGTACCTGGATTCCGTTGCTTCTGCTCAATTTACCCCTCTTCATCACTAGGACTCCACACTTACTAATACCAAATTGCATACATATATTATTGCTGAAAATACGGACAGTGTCAGCAAGCACATCCAACTCCTTCTCACTCTTCCCGAAGAGCTTAAGATCGTCCATGAAGAGGAGGTGATTGATGGTTAGCTCTCCCTTTCTCAACTTGTATCCTGCTCTCACTTTTCGCAGTATAATGGTCAGGGGGATCAGGGCAAGGACAAACAACAGAGGGGACAAACTATCTCCCTGGAAGATACCTCTCTTGATCTTCACGCCTGCCAAGGTTCTCCACCCGATGTTAACTCTGTTTTCCAGGACTTCATACTTTTGCTCACAACTGTCAGATGTTATCTGCCACCTTGAAGATCTCTCGGCTTTTGGTTATCCAAGAATGAGTTACCATGTCGAATGCTTTTTTGTAGTCTATCCATCCCATGGCAAGACCAGTGTGTCTCCTCTTGTAATTCCTCATCACCATCTTATCAATAAGTAACTGGTCCTTTGTACCACAGGACTTCTTTCGGCACCCTTTCTGTTCGTCCGGTAACAAGTTGTTTATGTGGAGGTGATGGTAGATTTCCTCAGACACAATGCTTGTCAACAGTTTCCACATTACGGACAGACATGTAATAGGTCTATAGTTGGTAACATCATTACCCTTGATTCGGTCTTTCATTACCAGAACTGTGGTACCTTTTGTCAACCACTCTGGTACCTCACCTGACATCAGGCAGTCATTGAACATGGTTGTCAGTTTCGGGTGGAGGGATGTTATATTGTTAATCCAATACCCCTGCACACCATATGGGCCTGGTGATTTCCAGTTGGTTAGTTTTCTGGACTGCCCCTTAAGAATTTCAACTGTGATACTCAAATCAGTTTGTTGGTGTGCCTGTTCACTAATCTCCTTTGTACTGTCTCAATCCACACTGCCTGATCATTATGTTTAACATCCTGCTCCCATATTCCTCTCCAGAATGTCTTAGTATGTTCCGCCTCAGGGATCAAGTCGTTGCCTCTTTCTTTCCCTTCAAGCTGTCCAAACAACATCTTCTGGTTGTTGTCAAACATGCGGTTCTGTCTATACTGACTGACTCTGCTCTCGTATCGTCTAATCTTTGCGCTCTTTGCTACAATGCGTTGCTTCAGTTCCTCTATGATAATATTTGGCCTTTTCCTCCTAGTTTTGTACTTTATTTCCAGTCTATTTTAGTGTCTATGTTTTGTAGTGTCCCATTCAGTAGGGACTCAAGCTTTCCAATGTCATTTCTCATTTCCCTGATTTGACCATTCAGTCGTTTCTTCCACCAAGGTTCTGATCTTTCTTGTTTGTTGTTTCCTTTCGCTTTTATGCCAAGTAATTTCCTCACCGCATTTGCTGTTGCTTTGAGGATATTGTTGCACTGGTGAAGGTTTCCTCGCCTCAAGGTATGGGATGACTTTGTTTACCTTAGCTGTTGTTTCTTTTAACTTTTTCCTGTCTACAAATCATAGGTTCATAGGTTTCCCACTATCATTGTTCATTTCATCTACCACTAAGTTCAGGATATCAACCAAATCTTGTCCTAGCCCGTCAGCATTCATTTCCTCAATGGCCGTATCTTTGTTCCAGGTATTATTTATTTCAGCATTCAGATCATTGTCTGCTTCCGATGCTTCCTCCGTTCTCTCAACCTCTTCACCTTCATTTCCCACTGGCTCGTTTTCCTGGCATACTCCACTCTCCATTTCCAGCCTAATCTCTCTTCTGAGTTCCTCCAGTTCCAGCTCGCTTATCCACCTATTAGTTCTTATTACCCGAGCCTGCCCGACCAATTTTTGTTCATATAATTTAAATAGACCAATCTCGTTCCAGATGTTATGCACCCGTTTCCTATAGCCTTTTCCCTTGGGGTTACTTTTCATGTAACATTGCCTAACAGTTCTATTCAATTCTTTCGTCCAGTTGGTTCTGGTCCCTTTCCTTCTTCTTCTTCCTCCAACACCAGCAGTATTATTATTATTATTATATTTGCATTTATCTTGCTTTATGTTCATACGAGTTATCACCAAGTCACAACCAGTGACCTCAAGAGACAACAAGGTCCGCCATGTTTAAGAAAGAACATACATACACACACATGCATCTTTAGGTGTTTAGACTTGTGATGTACTTATATTGACAGAATCTTCCTTAGTATATGGGCAGTTCCCATTAGTACTATCTTTTGTATTTCTCCTATACAAGGGTTTCCTGGGATTTGCGATAAGTAATCATTAGACCCCTTAGGTATCATTCCCAGAGCGCCTACAACCACTGGTATTGTTTTAGTTCTCAATTTCCACATTTTTCCAATTTCTACCTCCAGGTCCTTATACTTGCTCAATTTTTCAAATGTTTTTATAGATACATTCTTGTCTATTAGAACGGACATATCAATTAGCAGGCATACCCTCTTTTTAAAGTCCTTCAGTATTATATCAGGTTTATTTGCATCTATTTTTCGGTCTGTTTGGATGCTAAAGTTCTACAAGATTGAGATGTGATCTTTTTCAAGTATGGCAGGTGGTTGATGCTCCCACCAATTCTTTTGATGGGGCAGGTCAAAATGCTTACACATTATCCAATGTATGTATTGTGCAGCTCTGTCATGCCTGTTTAGGTATTCGGTTGGAGCTATAGGACTGCTCATTAAAATTATATGATAAATGGTCTCTGGTTGTTTTTTACATACACGGCATAATGAGCTGCATCCATTTTTATTATGTTGGCTTGTTAATATTTTGTTGACACTGATCTTGTGCTGATATAATAAGTCCTTCAGTCTCTGATTTCAATCCAGAGGATGCCAACCACTGATGGGTTAAAGTTTTGTCAACATCAGGATTGTTAGCTCTTTCTGGGTATTTTCCATACAGAGGCTTTTCTTGCTATTTCTTAGCCAGTTTCTGTAGCAGTTCTTTCTTTGCAGTTACTTTTACCTGCTTTGCTTTTTCTGTGTTTTCCATTTCAGCAGTAAATGGGACTTCTGAAATTTGTAGTCCATTACTGTATCTTTGTGCATCTTTTGTAATGGAGTATGATCTTTTGATGCTTTCGTGTTTCAAAACGAGTTTGATCATCCAATCATGTGATTCCCTTAGATATGTAGATAATCAAATTGTTGCAGTTTTCAACGCAATGTCTAACTCTTCAGGAGCTTTCCTCTGCTGAACGTTGCTTTGGCGCATTTATCTAGTCCAAACTCCATTTTAATGTCATCACTGAACTGCTCCACAGTGGATAATAGCCCTTGCAATTGTTTATCATTTTTTGCAAATAGTTTCAGGTCATCCATGTAGAACAAGTGATTAATGGTTTTGTCATAGACTTTATATCCATGTTTTGTTTCACTGAGCATTTTACTTAATGGTATAAGTGCGATGCAGAATAAAAGCGGTGATAAAGAGTCACCCTGAAAAATTCCACAATTAATATTAACTTCTCCAGCTTCCAGTGATTTTGTTTCACTATTCAAAAGGAGTGTCGTTTTCCATGTCTTGATACTGAATGACAGGAACCTCCTGACAACGGGGGATATTTTGAAAATCTCTAAACATTTTTCAATCCAACTGTGTGGCAAACTATCGAATGCTTTTTTATAATCTATTGATAGATTTTTGTGTCTATTATGACAATCTTCCAGTATCATTTTGTTAACCAAATGATAATCTGTACAGCCATATGAGCCTCGTTTACACCCTTTCTGCTCAATGGGAAATAGGTCATTTGTTTTCTGGCTCCTTAACTATTTCATTGTAAAGTTGGGCTAATAGCTCATGAGACTCTGTGAAGGCATTTATCCAAAAATTTGGTATTTTGTCTTTTCCTGGGGATTTCCATTTGCTGGTTTTTCTTAGAGCCAAGCGCAACTGTTCAACTGTTATATTTTCCCATATTTGTTCTTCAAGGTGAGCTGTATCTTTCATTTGTCTGTCTATCCATGGGGCATGTATGTTATGAAATTTTTCTTCGGCCCAGATCTTTTCCCAGAATTCTTGCACTTCCTCCTTGGGTGGTATTGATTTAGCAGTTATTGTTGACTTACCAATTGTTCTGTAGAAGTTTCTTTGGTTGTTTTTGAACATATTATTGTCCTTATAGAATCTAGATCGTTTTTCAAAGCGCCTTATACGAGCAGCTTTGGCCGACACTTTTTGCTTGATTATTTCCATCAGCATGTCTATGTCACTTGTTGATTTTATACTGTACTTTCTTTTCAATTTTCTAAGTTTAGTTTGTTTAACATGTTCACCTACTTTATAGTTTGTTAAAATTTCTATGTCAGATCGGAGAAGGTTTATTTGGCGATTGATGTTCTCTTGCCAAGTAGATTTCTTGTGGGAATTCCTTTGTTTTTTCATCTTCACTCCACATAAGTGAGTGGTGACTTTAGCCGATGCATAATAGAGATGATTTAA
Organism: Eledone cirrhosa; assembly: GCA_964016885.1. Lineage (NCBI taxonomy): Eukaryota > Metazoa > Mollusca > Cephalopoda > Octopoda > Eledonidae > Eledone > Eledone cirrhosa. Next base: position 272,477,712 of record OZ024743.1, on the reverse strand, counting down.
ATCAGTAATGTTTAGTTTGTTTGTAATGATAATGTTTTTGAGAATTATGTTAGTCTTGTGTATTATCTTTTGGTTCTGTTTGGAGTTCTGGATCTTAGGGAGGGTGTCTCGTTGCCCCATGTCAGATTCTTTAATTTTCATCCATTCGATCATAATTTCATCCTTCAAGTTGGCAAGTTCATTCTCATTCATTTCTTTATCATTTACGATCTCATTATTTTCATTTGGAGTTTCATCTTGAGCATGCACTCCCTCCACTTTTTCGATCCTTTCTTTAATTTGTTCTATTGCCAGTGATTCCGCCCCAACCCTGGGATTCGAAGTGTTACAATTTACCTCGTTTTCACTGACACATGTTTCATTTTCCCTTCGCTGACTTTGTGCTAATAGCTTGATCTGATCAATTTCTATATCAGTTAGTAACTTTTTTTTAACAATATTTCTTCGTATATTGGCTAGTTTGTTACTGTCAGTATAGCCTCTGTTTTCGGGATGTTTCTTTTTCCAGTTGATATATGTCTGTTCTGTATTCGATGTATTTGATGGGTAGTACATGGCAGTGTAAAAAGCCTCAAGGACTTCTTTATTATCTTCCCTTGACCTTTTTTCTCTCTTTTTTTTTGGATTTCTTGGTGGTGAGCATGGAGGGCCAACAGTAGGAGTATTCCGGTTATGGGAGGTCTCCAGCTCCGAAGTGATGGGAAGGTTTGAACCATTAGCTGATTTTTCGACCCCAGTCTGGTTCCTCTCTGAGGGACGCGACCCTTTTTTACCCGGGTGACGGCCGATCCGGTATGAGATTTTATCATTAGACATTTACTTTATTTTGTCGCGTTTTATCCTTATCCGCCAAGGGGTAATCATTTCGTGTTACCACTTCTAGAACGAGTTTCAACCAAGACTAGAGGGGTTGTTCTCCCCTAGAGACACGGCTATTCCCCGCCGGCCGCCATCCCGGTATTTCTTGGTCACGGGGTTTTCTTTTTTGTTGTTTTTTTAAATTGTTATTATCATGAGTGGTTCCTTAATGTGAGCATTGCGTGGCTTAAGAATGAAATTATTAATAATTGTCTCCATTCCAGGCACAAGGCCAGCAATCACCCAGTGCATTACAATAATATAATATACTTTTTGCTGAAGTTGCCTGTTATTGTTGTTGGCTATGTCGGTGGTGGTGCTGGGGCTTTTTATATTGTTGGTGGGGAAGGGGGGAGCCAGCAGTGCCATAGTTGTTGACGTTTGGCCGGTGGCCGGGTCACTAAGTCAATCTATTTATATATTTTGCTAGCCTCTCCCTTGTCTAGTGATACCGCCACCTTCCCCTTTCTTATGTTAACAGGGGAATAGTGGTGGTAGCAATGAAGGAGTGGTGGCGGCGGCGGCGGCGATGGGATAGTGGTAGCAATGATGGATGGCGTGGTGGCGGCGGTGGCGTTGTCATTACTGAGTTTTGTCGAATAGACTAGTTTTGTTTGATCTGTAGTATCTATGCGTTTGTGTCGCGTATGTTTAATATATGTGTTGACATATTCTTTTAATATTGGAATTAAACATTTTGTTAAAACTTGAGACAATAATAATAGTAATTATTATTATGATGCTGGGATTGGTGGTGGTGGTGGTGAAATTGCCGTTATCTGGCTGTTATATTTAGTGTACACAGCGGGGTGATGGGGTAGGTGGTGTATCTAGTTTCTAGTTTGGTGAAATTGCTGTTATTTGGCTGTTCTATATAGTGTTATAAGAGGGGGTTTTCTTCCACTTATAACCATTTTCTTTTTTGAATATAAAATATATAATACAAAATTGAATATTTGAGCGATATAACAATATATTATGGATCCGAATTTTTATGTGACTTGATTCGGTGATTTATGCATCATTTGTACTAAGAATTGTTATTTCACAATTGATTTAAATATGTTAAAAATCAAATACTTACGGGAGCGATTTCATGACCTTCTACCACCACGTGCGTCTTCTCCCCTTATTCTTCTTCTTCTTATTATTATTATTATTATTATTGAATGCTATGGTTGACGGAGGCTCGGCTCTGTAAGGTATTGTAAATTTTGAACGCTATAACAATTGTAAATTGTTTAAAACTTTAACCAACTTGTAGACAAAAACACCCTCCTCCTCGTGAGAGAGGTCTTTCTGCCCGTTATTTGGCCCTTCGTGGTTAAATAACTGCTTATTGGGGTTTTGTGCCCAATATTTATTTTAAACAAAAAAAACAACATGGCTACGAAAAAGAATTTTCATAGGTCACTCCCACTCATTCCGTCTTCTTCTTCCTCAATCGTCACTACAGCAGAGAGAAGATTGTCTCTCTCCCTCTCTTCTTTAAATGTGTCTCTCTCCCTCCCTTCTCTTTCGCAAGCGACGACAGAAAAGAAAAGTCTCGTGCAAAGCGTGCAAGGTTTCTCCACGACGACGACGACAACGACGAAACAGGTGTGCGGGAAATACGAAAAGCCATTTAATTCGTCTGACGTCAGGAATAATAGCAGTAGCAGCCGTAATTACAACAGCAACAGTGACAATGAAAACAACAGTAGCAGCCGGAACAGCATCAGCAGCAGCATAAACAACAACAGCATTAGCAGCAGCAACAACAACAACAACCACAGCAACAGCGGCGGCGGCAGTAGTCGTAGTACCTGCAGCAACAACAAAAGTAACAGCAGCTCTGACGACGACAACAACAACAGCAGCAAAAAAAACCAATCTCGTTTGCGAAGAACCTGGAAACAATCCTCATAACAAATGAGGAATTAGAGGAAGCGAAGAAGATGGTGACAAAAACTGGACACCGACCAATCTGCAAGGCAGCGGAAAAAATTTTCGAAACCCAACAGCACTGTACGGTCACGTACCGTACAGTAAGTACAAAATCCCGTAGGGTTGAAAGAGCCACAGAGGCTCAAATACAAAAAGCCTTGGGGTCTGTGTGGCAGCGGAAAACGCACATCACCCGAGGGAAGAAATATGCCACCATAGACGTACTTTTTGCCACACTCCAGGAGGCAAAGGCTCAATCCGTAGTGACCCTAAGGAGCGAGGAAATGGTGTTGGTGCCCTCCTACTGCGGGACAAAAATTGTGAGGGTCAAACTGACCCACGCCCCCCCCCCCCCCCCCCCGGGATGGCCCCTTCTTGGCTGGCCCCGTCTTTCCTCGTCGGAATCGATGACAAAACAACTGTACTGCAAGTACAGAAAAAAGTAAGAGAAGATTGGGTCGGCACCTCCTTTGAGATGTTAATCCAAACCAACCAGGAACGATAGGTCCGTGGCACCCATCCACGCCACGGAAATCAAAAACAGCAGCAGCAGTGGAAGTATTAACAACAACAACAGCAATACCAAATGCAGCTGCAACAGAGACTCCAGTGCAAACATCACCAACAACAACAAGTGAAAGAGTGGAGCTGGTACCACTCCCCGACCTCACAGAATCAGACATGGAGTGTGAGGTGGGAGAGGGATGGCAAAAGGTCGTAAGAAGGCACAAACGTAGAAGCAGCGCATCGTCGCCTTTGAAAAGGGAGGAAAGAAATGAAAAAAGGGTAAAGTCTACTGCAAAGAGACTCACAGCAGCAACACGACCAACACCATCACCACACACACTAGCACCACCATCACCACCGGCGACAACCCCACCGCCAACAACACCTTCAACACCACCACCACAAGCACCAACATCGCAAACACAACAACAAAACACACACACCCAGCAACAACGACAAGAAAATAGCAGAACCACACCCCACCCCCAGAAAAACAAATGCACGGCAATAAATACACACAACAAGAAACTAATGACTTACATAATTGAACACACAGACATTTCACAACACGACTACATAATACCATCACCAATCAAAACGCCAACTAACATAAGACTGCTAAAAATAGCACAGAAACAATACACAAACATTAAAACGAAATTTCCCAACGCAGTTGGTGATTTCAGACACCTAGGAGGAACTATCAACCGAAGAGTATATTCGGACATACTCATAGAGGAGCCGACGACCAGCCGAAGGGACGATTCAGTGAAAAGGGATGGAAAAACCATCCCTCCTCTACGAAAAGTACGGTAAGTGGTCTTTCTCATCTTTTCCACTCTATTTTAAACATGACCTCGCTCAGAATAAGCAGCATAAATGCGCGTGGCTTGGGGTCGTCATGGAAGCAGGGTCACCTGCTCAACGACCTCAGGTCACTAAACATAGATGTAGTGGCCATCAGCGAGACCAGAATCTCCGAAGCACGGGCCTTCGCACCGATCTTCGGCGGCTACGATGTGTACGCATCTCCCAGCCGTCCTGGATCGGGGGTGGAGTTGCTGTGCTTTTCCGGAGAGGTTTGGATCTCGCCATACGGGCCATCTTCCTGGACCCAGAGGGTAAGTTGGTGGTGCTGGACGTGACCAGCGGAGACGGGCAAGCTTTCAGGCTAGTGGCCGTCTATGCCCCGACAGGAGCAGGGCGGCCTGATTTCTTCCGGCGTCTGGAGACCTTTCTTGGAACGTCCCGCTCTTTAGTGCTAGTGGGCGACTGGAACGGGATCTTAGATGCACGCTGGGACTGTGTGGGATTAGCGGATAGGGGGTGGAGGGTGCAAGAGCCTCACCAACGTGCTCAGGCGTTTTGAACTGTCTGACAGGTACCGATTGGATTTCCCGAATGTGCCAATGTGGACTTGGACAAATCGCATAGGGTCATCCAGATCATATCTAGATAGAGTATTTTGTAGGGAAATAGATAGGTCTAGCATAGGCTGTCCACAATTCAAGATAGTCAGCTACACGGACCACAAATTCGTGATCTGTGTGCTTGACTTAGATAGGCTTCATAGACGAGGACCCGGCTACTGGAAGCTAAACGCGTCCTTGCCAGCGCGCAAGACCTACAGAGACCGGATTAGCGAACTAGTTAAGCGGGCGTTGACGGGGGCCATCGTCAACAACAAGTGGTGGTTTGCTCTGAAAAGAGCGATTAGAATAGAATCGATTAGGTTTAGTAAGGCTTTAGCAATAGAGAAAAATAGAGCATAGGGAGAACTAGTTAGAAAATTAGACGAGGCGCTTAGCAAAGGCATTGCGACCGACGTGCTTGCGGCGAAATTGGCCCTTGACCAATTCTTCAATACAAAGCACGAAGACTGCGTTATCAGAGCAAGGGTGCGTGCTCTCAGACACGAGGGGACGAAAGCCGTTCAATGGGCCCGAGTGGCGGAGGCGCGTCGTGGAAACAAAGCCACGATCCGGTCTTTGGTGGACCACGACGGGCGCATGCTACTCGATCCCGGGCAAATGTGTGAAGCTTTTCAGCGACACTTCGCTCAGCTGTTCGGGGGCAGCGGTGGGCCGGGTCGAGGGATGGACTTTAGTGTCTGCCTCGACGGACTGCCGCGGCTCTCGGCCACTGAGGCAAAGTGTTGCGAAAAGCCGATAACAGCCACTGAAGTAAGGGAGGCAATGACTAGCTGCACAAGGGGTAAATCGCCTGGTTTGGATGGTCTGCCCTATGAACTTTACGTACAGATGCCAGACTTGTTCGGAGGCCTCTTGGCGGACGTCTACTGCAACTGGCAACAGAACGGGAGAATTCCCAGTTCTGTGAGCCGAGGAGCGGTGGCATTGCTGAGAAAGGATCCGAACAAGGGGGATAACATAGATAATTTCAGGCCCATAACTCTGCTAAACACAGAGTTCAAGATTTTGGCCAAGGTGCTAGCAAAGAGGATGGCGCTTGTCGTTGGTGGTCTGGTGGGAGAGGCGCAGACATGCGCCATTCCCGACAGATCCATCCACGACAACCTCCACCTCATGCGATACATCGTAGAGAGGGTAGCTAGGGAACCTGGTACGGGTGGGTCCTTGATCAATTTAGATCAGTCGAAAGCTTTCGATGGGGTCGACCATCGTTACCTAGCGGCAGTCCTGAGGGCGGCTGGCGGCTGTGGGCCCGTCTTCAGAGGCTGGATCGCTGCCATGCACAGCGACATCTGCTCTGTGGTGAGAGTGAACGGTCACCTGTCGGAACCGTTCAACATCATGCGCTCGGTCCGCCAAGGATGTCCCCTCTCGTCCCTCTTGTACGTATTGACTCTCGAGCCATTACTGCACAAACTGGAGACGTTGAGGGGCGTCCCGCGCGAACTAGGATGCGGAAGATCCGTGTCAGCATATGTGGACGATGTCACCGTAGTGGTGTCGAACGCCAAACACATCGAGGCGATCGGCACTACACTAAGAGAATACGAAGCGGTGACAGGAGCAATGATCAACCAGGAAAAGTCAGTGGGCCTGCAGCTCGGCACCTGGAGAGGCAGGTCCATGCCGTCCAACAGCGTTGTCGGACGCTGGGCGGACGGACCGGTTAAATTGCTAGGGGTCTGGTTCGGTCCGGACCTCCAGACGGACAAAAACTGGGACGAGGTGACGAGCAGGGTGGCTTCTCTCACCCAGAAATGGGGGGAGAGGAAGCTATCCCTGAAAGGTCGAGCGGAGGTGGCTAACGCGTACATCGCGTCTGTCATCTGCTACCGCCTGACCGTCGTACCTTGTCCTAAGCCTCGCCTGACTGCGCTGGAGCGTTTGCTCTTTCGCTTTTTGTGGAAGGGACGCGCTCCGATGGTCAGGCGGTCCATCTGTTGTCAACACCCGCTACGTGGAGGGCTGGGCATGCCGTGGCTGATGATGCGCAGGCACGCGCTCAGGCTACGACATCTCCACCTCTTCCTCGACGGTGATCAGGTGTGGTCGCCGTTTGCTAGACACGTATTTCCCCAGCTCGTTTCCTTGACGGAGCTGCAGTCCTGGGTCAAGCGAAGACCGAGAGGGAGCGCCTGGAGACTGGAATGTCTTCAGGCGCTCACAGCCCTCGACCAATCGGGCAATGTGATCGGTGGAAACTCCACCTCGGCGTTCTATAGAGGATTAGTGAAGGGGAAGAGCGACGACGTACTTGGGGAAACTCTAGGCGTCGACGAAAATCAACTAGCCAATCTCTTCGGAAGAACTTTCGGGCCAGGGCCTATAGACAACTTCCAGAAATCTCTGGCCTGGCAGTGCTACCGAGGAGCCTTGCCAGTTCGGGATAAACTCTACAGGCATGGAGGTGCCGTCAGCCGGGAATGTCCGAGATGCGCGCAGGGCGACGAAACCGTCCTGCACGCACTCGTCCAGTGTCCGAAAATTGCTGACTTGTGGGTTTATGTCGAACACCTGCTGTCGCGTCTAGGACGGATCCGGCTATCATCTGAGTCGATCGTGAGGATTGCCCCGCTCTCCTTCTTTAGCCGGGAAGGGCAGGCAGTTTTTATCTGTCTGGTGGCCATGGCGAAAGAGATAGTATCGTGGACACGTTTGAAAGGGCTGAAGACGAGCACTTATCTCTTCGGTGATGCTCTGATTGACTTTTTCAAATTTCATTTGAAAAGGAAAATCAGAGTAGAGAGGGAAGGGCTCTCTTCCCAGCATTTTGTTGAAAGATGGGTGAGAGAAGCAAGAATGGCCCGAGTGAATGGGCCTACTCTGAGTATATATCTGTAAATTAAAGGTGGAAAACTGGGAGAGGGCACTTGTTGCCTTGGTGGTCAGGGTCGCTGTGGCCTTTTTCTGGGCTTTCTCCACAAATGTCCCTCCGAAGTCTCCCCCTATTGGGGAATTTTCATTGTTATTTTTTTGTTACATCCTCTGTTTTTGTTTTTTACACGCAGAAATGCCCATTTGTACCGTTCTGTATTGTCCTGCACTGTCCTTAATGTCTACTTTATGTAAACCCTTGTGGTTAATAAAGAAATCATTATCATTATTATTATTATTATTATTCCTTGAACCTCAGTCATTGATGTTAGTTAACTGGAAAGTCCGTTGGAATGAATATCAAGCCACTACCTGCAGCCTCAGACATTCAGGACGTATCGGAGGATTCTTGCTGTTCCCAGCAAGCATGCCTTTTGAAGCGTTCCAAAAAGCGTGAAGGGGCCGATTTTCTTTAACCATCCCTGGAAACTTTTGGAGATAGTCCCCAGTGCGCCTATGACAATCGGGATCACTTTGACTTCATGGCAGTTCCAAATCCTCTTTACCTCCCACTTTAAGTCCTGGTATCGGTTAATTTTCTCCCTCTCCTTCTCATGCACTCTCGTGTCGAATAGGCAGGCCACATCCACATCCACAATCAGACACGATCTTTTTTCTTTGTCCACAACCACCAGGTCAGGTCTATTGTGTTCCAGTTTCTTGTCCGTCTGTATCCTAAAATCCCACAGCACCTTCACCTGATCGTTCTCCATCACCGCCTCTGGCCTATGCTCATACCATTTCTCAGAATGTGGTAGATTGTTTACTTTGCACAGGTGCCAGTGGATCACCCTGCCCATCACATCATGTCTCCAGCCCTTATAGTGGGTCTGGGCTAGGGGTTTACACTCGGATACAATGTGAGCCACAGTCTCATCTCTCTCTCCACAGATCCTGCACAGTGGGCTAGCCTCCTCCTTGTAAATATGGTGTTTCAACAACTTCGTTTTGAGGGCCTGCTCCTGCGCAGCCATTAACATTCCTTCTGTAGCCTTTTTAAGGTCTCCTCTTCTCAACCAGTTCCATGTCTGTGGATCTCTAAATTCAGTTTTCTCAAAGAAGGTACTATGAAGGGATTTTTCCTGAAGGCTGCTCTTTCTCCTTGATGTTATTTCCTCCTTGGACATCCCCAGGCCTATTGTCCCCTCCTTCAGTACAGTTCTGAGCATTGGCTCCTTACTATCAGTCACGTATTTGTGTAGGTTGTTTTTCTCCATCTGAACACAGTCCTCTATGCTGATAAGACCTCTTCCACCCTCAGATCTCCTTAAGTAGAGTCTATCGACATCACTCCTCTTGTGGAACATGTTGTAGATAGTCAATAGCTTCCTAGTCTTCCTATCCATTTCTTTTTGTTCAGCAACATTCCATCTCAGAATTCCCGCACTGTACCTAATAATAGACACAGCTCGGGAGTTTACTGCGCTTATGGCATTTCTGCTATTCAGATGTGACTTCAATACGCTCCTTACTCTCCGAATGTATTCAGTTCTTAACAATTCCTTCATTTTTTTTGTTCTTTATGCCATCAGGCTCCAGAACGGCCAAATACTTGTATCCTTTCTCAGAATCAATTTCCTTTATAATCTCACCTGTTGGTATCTGGATTCCGTTACTTCTGCTCAACCTACCCCTCCTCATCACAATGACTCCACACTTACTAATACCAAACTGCATACATATATCACTGCTGAAAATACGGACAGTGTCAACAAGCACATCCAACTCCTTCTCACTCTTCCCGAAGAGCTTAAGATCGTTCATGAAGAGGAGGTGATTGATGGTAAGCCCTCCCTTTCCCAACCTGTATCCTGCTCTCACTTTTCGCAGTACACTGGTCAGGGGCATCAGGGCAAGGACAAACAACAGAGGGGACAAACTATCTCCCTGGAAGATACCTCTCTTGATCTTCACGCTTCCCAAGGATTCTCTAGTTGATGTCAACTCTGTTTCCCAGGACCTCATACTTGGCCCAACAACTGTCTGATGTTATCTGCCACCTTGAAGATCTCCAGGCTTTTGGTGATCCAAGAATGAGGCACCATGTCAAATGCCTTTCTGTAGTCTATCCATCCCATGGCAAGATCAGTGTGTCTCCTCCTGCAATTCCCCATTACCATCCTATCAATAAGTAACTGGTCCTTTGTACCACGTGACTTCTTTCAGCATCCTTTCTGTTCGTCCGGTAACAAGTTGTTTGTGTGGAAGTGATGGTAGATTTCCTCAGACACAATGCTCAACAGTTTCCACATTACGGATAGACATGTGATAGGTCTATAGTTGGTAATATCATTACGCTTGATTCGGTCTTTCATTATCAGAACTGTGGTATCTTTTGTCAACCACTCTGGTACCTCACCTGACATCAAGCAGTCATTGAACATGGTTGTCAGTTTCGAGTGGAGGGATGTTATATTTTTAATCCAATACCCCTGCACACCATCTGGGCCTGGTGATTTCCAGTTGGTTAGTTTTTTGGCCTGCCCCTTAAGAGTTTCAACTGTGATACTCAAATCAGTTTGTTGGTGTGCCTGCTCACCGATCTCCCTCTGTACTGTCTCAATCCACACTGCCTGGTCATTATGTCTAACATCCTGCTCCCATATTCCTCTCCAGAATGTTTTAGTTTGTTCCGCCTCAGGGATTAAGTCGTTGCCTCTTTCTTACCCCTCAAGCTGTCCAAACAGCATCTTCTGGTTGTTGTCGAACATGCGGTTCTGTTTATACTGACTGACTCTGTTCTGGTGTCGCCTGATTTTTGCACTCTTTGCTACAATGCGTTGCTTCAGTTCCTCTATGATAATATTTAGCTTTTTCCTCCTAGTTTTGTACTTTATTTCCAGTCTATTTTAGTGTCTATGTTTTTTAGTGTCCCATTCAGTAGTGACTCAAGCTTTCCAATGTCATTTCTCATTTCCCTGATTTGACCACTCAGTCGTTTCTTCCACCAAGGCTCTGCTCTTTCTTGTCTGTTGTTTCCTCTCGCTTTTATACCAAGTAGTTTCCTCACCGTATTTGCTGTTGCTTTGAGGATATTGTTGCACTGGTGAAGGCTCCTCGCCTCAAGGTATGGGATGACTTTGTTTACCTTAGCTGTTGTTTCTTTTAACTTTTTCCTGTCTACAAATCTTAGGTTCATAGGTCTCCCACTATCATTGTTCAATTCATCTACCACTAAATTTAGGATGTCAACCGAATATTGTCCTAGCCCGTCAGCATTCATCTCCTCAGTGGCCGTATCTCTGTTCCAGGTATTATTTATCTCAGTATTCAGATCATTGTCTGCTTCGGGTGGTTCCTCCGTTCTCTCGACCTCTTCACCTTCATTTCCCACTGGCTCGTTTGCCTGGCTACTCCACCCTCCATCTCCAAGCTAATCTCTCTGCTCAGTTCCTCCAGTTCCAGCTCGCTTATCCACCCATTAGTTCTTATTACCCGAGCCTGCTCGGCCAATTTTTGTTCATCTAATTTAAATAGACCAATCTCGTTCCAGATGTTATGCATCCGTCTCCTATAGCCCCTCTCCTTGGGGTTACTTTTCAGGTAACATTGCATAACAGTTATATTCAATTCTTTCGTCCAGTTGGTTCTGGTCCCTTTCCTTCTTCTTCTTCCTCCGACACCAGCAGTATTTGGTTGACAGCCAGGTCCCTGCTGCTGAGCCAGGGAGCACCCGTTGGGTGAGAGTCTGTCACATGACGTTCTAGTCTCCATTTCACCGTTATTCGAACTGTTTAGGTTCGATATTTAAACACTCTTATCGAGGATTGGCGAATGTATGGTTACATAACCATCTGTGGATTCACCGTCTCCGGTGGTTGCGCCGCTCCACTTGGCTCTTGTGTGGCATTATCACCACGCTGTAGACGAACACAAATATTATTATTATTAGTAGTAGTATTAATAGAGGAAATTATATGAAATAAAATGAAAACCCTACAATTCTATGATATATTGTAAGTCTATTATTTTGATCCTTAATCTAAGCGCAGCAATGCTACGAAAATCTCGATTACTGATACCCAAACACGAACTTCCAACTCATAGTTTGGCTTTCCATCATCTTATTGACCCAACTTGCAGCGATTGCCAATGTAATATTTAACAATGTAGTAATAGAGAAATATTGTAAATATGTAAAATGAAAAAGAAATGCAATAACGCAATTCCAATGTATCACACTGTATTCTCAAATAGCATGAAAACAAAACTATGGAAAACTATAGTTTTATATTGGAATTTAAGTAAACGTTTGCAGCAGAGGAATTTCCACACGTAATCGCCTTTATACAATAAGTCGTTCAAATTCTTGTTGAAGAGACAAAATGAAGAAACATTATATCGGAATGCACAACGGCTGCAAGAACTTTCACGGAAGGTTGAATAAGTATATATTATATATATATATATTGTGTGTGTGTGGGGGTGTGTGTGTGGGGGGGGGGGGGTATACACATGCAATCATATTACCATACTTTATTTTCAAGTATCAAAACAGATTCAGTAAAAAGATGTTATTTGTAAAGATATCAATAATTCGTTGGAGAATTATGGAGGGAGATTTTAAGACATGGAATTAACAAAAGAATGTATTGGAGTATTAAAAATCAATATCCTTACACACACACACACACACACATATATATATATATATGTGTGTGTGTGTGTGTGTGTGTGTGTGTATACTAGCAGGGGTACCCGGCAATACCCGATTGTATTGTGAAAGTAATAATATATTTTGTCACATATTACAGAACATTTGCCCAATTTAATACGATCGTTGTGTATATTCCCTGAATACAACAGGATTTTCTTTATTACTTGTTTTAAGCTAGGAATCAAGATAAACATCATTATTTTGTCCAGTGTTAGGGCGCTGGATTGGCAGTATCGGTAGAGCGTCGGATGCCATGCTTTGCAGCATTGAGTTACGGCCCTTTACGATCTGAGTTCAAACTCCGCCGAGATTAAGTTTCCCTTTCATCCTTACAGGGTCGATAAAATAAAGTACCAGTCACGCACTGGGGTTGATTTAATCAACTTTCCCCTCCCCCAAAATTGCTGGCCTTGTGCCTATATAAGAAACCATTATTTTGTCCTGTGTTGTTGCCGCCCATGAAATAAACCTACATAAATATTAAATGGCAGCAGTTCCTACGTTCAACATAATCGAATGTCTATCATGTTCCTGTCAGCCCCGAAAGATGTCATTTGAAAGGCAAATTTGTATTTTTCAAACTATCGAAGTGTCGTGTCTCTGTGCTATCCTGAAAGTAGATTCTTCAGAAATTCAGGAAACTCTTGTAATGTAGGGAACTAATTTTTTCTTCTTGAGCAGTATAGACCAAATGTTCCTTCTGCCCACTTCTAGGCACCATAATGACAGCATTCATTTTTCAAATGATTTGTAAATTGCTGCTGTAGTCGTTTTGGGTTGTCATGGAAGAAGCACCCATCAAGATATTCCTATTTCGTATGGCTCGTGCTTCTGCTTGGACTGTAGAACAACGTACTTAACCAATATTTCGCCTATTTTGCTACTGTTTCTCAGTTTGTTTTCTCGAGCAGCAGCAGCAATCCTCTGTATATTTTTTATCTACATGGTACTACCTGTCCACTACTACTTCATGTGCTCGAGTCAAAGTATTTTACATCATGTTAACAGCTTGACGAGTCTGTAGAGCATGTTCCCTGTCTTTAGATCGCTCTACTTTCGTTCTCTTGTCATATGAAGATGACCTTCCATATAAGGATCTAAAATATTTTGAAGACAGTGTAAGAGATATTCCAAAACTCACATATTCCAGCATCGAAACTACTATAAAATATATTGGAAGTACACTTAGTAGTTGCAACAAACTATTTATTAGAATTCACATTAAACATTACACATTCACAACGTGTGTGTATGTGTGTGTATGTTTAATGTAGCGTGCTATGTGTGTGCATGTATAATGTAGCTTTTCAAACGACATATTCAAAGAAGGCTGTCATCCCTCACTCTCTGTAACACATTTCTTCCTTTCTTTTTAAAATCTCAATAAAGATGTCTCTTTTTCTATCCTCTCTCTCTCTCTCTCTCTATCTATCTATCTATCTATCTATCTCTCTCTCTTGGCGTGTAACTTTTGTATATTTGGGGTTACAAAACAGCAAAAAATATTCAATACCCGTATAAAAATGTATTTATTTGAAAATAACTATTGCTATGTGGGGGTAAATATGTCTATGCATATATTTGGACCTACGAATGTGTGGTTGTGCAGGCTAATATCAACATGCACCGGCCTGCTACAGATCCTTTTCTTTTTCTTTTTCGTCGTCTTCTTCTACATCTTCATTTTCATCATCCACTCCATCATCTTTTATCATCATGATAATCCGTTTTGGGTAGCATAATATTTTTGGTAATAAAGATAGTATGGATCACTGAGAAAATCCGAAATATATAGTAGAAGCTCTGACGAAAATATGTGAAAGTATGGATGTTTCCTTCTGTTACTATCTGACTTAATTTTATTAAAATCTCAACGTGATTTATCTCGCAGTGTGTTGTACACGTGATTTTAAATCGAATTGGGTGAACAAACTCGATATTTTAATGCCATACTTCAAGCATCATACTGAGAACAACTGGCTTGACTGTATATTTATGAAGTTTTTTTTCGAAAAGCTGTGATTTTTGCTTCGCTTTTAGTGTGGATCATCTTGTATAAGGGTCTAGTATAGTAGACTATGGTCAAGTTCGAGTGAAATTTCATTCTTATCGCTTTTACGGCATGCACCTGTGCAGTTTTAGCAGGTCGCATTACACATGTTTATTTGGCGTTTTAACAATAAGAGCTCCGATCCTAGCGTGTCAATATTTTAGGTGACATGAGATGGGATTTGAACTCGAAATGTACTGGATCAAAATGGATACAGGAAGGCTTCCTGCCATCCACTGTCAAGCACAGAGTACTTTATTTATCTTCCCTGAAAATATATGAGAAAAGTTGACCTCGTAGAGATTTGAACTTGGAGCGCAGTGTTTCGGAATAAATAGCACAAAGCATTTAATCCGAATCTCTAAAGACTCTGCTAATTTACTCTCTTACGACCAAAGGATTAAAGAGTAACATTGAGTCTATGGAAACTGTGAAGAAGATCACCAGATGAAATGCATCTGATTTGATGATGATAGACTTAAACCAGAACCCGGATGTATACCATCTGGGCCTTAGGTCTCTTTAACGACACCCAGTATATTGAAGCATTGTGACCCGGGTTCCAAGCTGAGAATGCTTAGCCATATTAGTACATTGATTTCTACATCAGTAATCTATAACTTGCAGTTTCCATCTTTTTCTCTGCTCTCCTACAAGACATGGAGGCCCTGACGTTTCAAAGTCATTTAAAATAACAACCAGTGCGACCAAACTTTTATGGGTTTCTTTAAAGCAGAAAAGTGTAAATGGAATATCTCCCCCAAGTGAACATGATTGGCAAAGACATGAAAAACGTGTCTGCAACCGATCGATTCACCTTGGCGACAAATGTTTTGTATTCAAAGTTGAAATATTTGTGTGGGTTGGTGTGAATGCAACCCTGGTTTATTCTTTAATGTTGACTTGCAAATATTTTCCACTTTGTATAGAGGTGGTTTATGATGAGGAAGAAGGGGAAGAACTTGTGATGATGTATAAAAGCAATTTTCGATAGTATTGATGGGGACGATAAAAGTGTAGTAGAAATAGTGACATTAGTTATGGTTCTCCTCTACTCTTCTTTCAATCCCGAACCCGTACACAGCTGTGTAAGAATTGTGAGAATAATATATATATGTACAACATAAATAACAATCAAATTGTGTATACATACATACATATACATATACGGAGTCGAGTCAGTGAAGTGAAAGTTAGTTTCCTTTTGTGTGTATCTGGTGTGTGTTTGTCTGCGTGTGTCTGTGTGATTGTTTGGTTTCTTAGTGTAGTCGACTATTTCTGAGATAACTAAGTATCTATTGTTGGTTAAACATTGCATATTCTGCAATCAATATGTCCCAAAGGTATTTTACAGTGGCAGTTGCTAACTGACATTGTATAAAGGTCGAATAGCTTTCCTGAAAATAATGCGAAATCAGTTAAGAATTGACCAAAGTATGGACACACAGATTGAGATAGAATTTATATTTGTAATTGTATGCGCACTTCGGGTCTTGTTGCTGTTGTTCTTGTTTTATTCCTGGTCAGCTCTGATTGAACAGACAATTGATTGAAGGCGTTCCAGACATAAAAACTGCATCTGTTTGGATATTTATACCTACATTGATTAATATTCACCGACATCTATAAGACGGTAGAATCTGATTTGAGAAAGAACTGGCTGTTATTTATAGAAGTTAGAGTGACGACGAACTGACGCCCACATTTGCCGTCCGTCATAGTTATGGCATCGACAGCCTGGCCGCTTCCGCATCAATTCTTCGTTTATATTTTGCTGTAAGGATTACTTAACTAATTTGTTTATGTTTTGCATTGGATATGGCACTAGTATATCACTGGTAATATTTCTCATTGGAAGAGAACTCAGTACTTCAAGTCAACAAATAACTCATTAATGTCACTTTATGTCTATATATTCAATTTGGAATATATAGAGGTAGTTGATTTTGGTTGTTGCAAAATTCAGTCCTATAGTCATGAACACAAAGCCTTTCCAATTCTATTGATTTATTC
Organism: Eledone cirrhosa; assembly: GCA_964016885.1. NCBI lineage: Eukaryota > Metazoa > Mollusca > Cephalopoda > Octopoda > Eledonidae > Eledone > Eledone cirrhosa. The sequence continues at coordinate 272,461,394 of OZ024743.1, read as the reverse complement.
ATCTGTACCACTCTGCTTTATGTCTTCAGAAATAAAGCAAACATGTAGAATAACGCATTTGTGCACTGTTTTCAATTAAGAGATCAAGCAAAGAATGATGATTCAGAAGTGCGAAAACCGACAGAGCAATGAACAGTGGTAATAGCAAAATGGCTTTTCTCACACTCAAGCGGTTTACGAAAACAAAACAATAAAAATGGTTTCCAAACCTCAAAAGATCTATAAACAAAACGTAAGAAAATAGTAAACATTTGAGACCATGAATCTATTCCACATGCTGGCACACTAACTTGATAAATATTTAGAAACCAACAACAAATTCTCTAAAATATCAGACATCCATGAGAAAACAAGGGAAGCAATATGCTGTTTAATAGTGGCAAACAGAAGTTACCATGTCATTAACATGCCTTAGCTACAAGATTTAGGAAGCAAACCAGTTGTTAAATGATCATTCCTACTACATAATTATGCCTATGCCACAATAGTAAGATTGAGACCCAGTGGAAACTATTCAAATATTCCATCTAATAAATCAACCAAGCAAAATGTTCTTAATTTCCCCTGCTACTTAACATCAAAGTAAAAGACGGTTGAAAGAAAACTTGCGAAATTCGAATCTGGTAGGGATGTAGCTGAATCTCTAATAGAGGTTTTGAGCATCCATCCATTCCTCTCGAAATTTTAACAATTTTTATTCAAAAATGGTTTTGATCGTGTCTTATACAAAAGGGAGTGGAAAGTAATCATTATTGATTTCTTGCAGAGACACAATGCCTCGAATTTGTAGAATGGGTATAGTTGGTCGTATCGACAGTAATATTGACTATACTGTGATTCATGTTATCAAGTTAGACTATTTCTTCCTAGTAAATCATAAAAAAGGTTAAGCCTGCGTACAGTCGCTGGAAACAAATTGTAAAATCACAGACTGGATGAATAGGTTTATAAAAAGAATATGTATGTATTTATCTATGTGTGCAAAATTATGTTTGTGTATGTTTGTTTTTATACAACTGGACAGTCTGAGAAGCCATGTATGAATAAGAACACAGCGTAATTATAAATGATGGTGATTTCTGTAACAAAGTGAAACAAGACGCCATTTCGATTTCAGAAAAAGCTTATTTTAGTTTTGAAGACTGTTTGTCTGGAAATGTTTACAGTCATTTATCAATTTATCAACGTGAATTTTAAGTCTGTTGGGATATATATATATATATGGTAGATGTATAACATTTCTGTCGTAATAGACATAAATTAGTCGTGACAAGTTGTTTTGAGATTTGAAGGTTTCTCTATCTCTGCTACACATCAAGACTGTACTTTAATGTTTTTGTGATTTTTTTTTTGATTTTTGATTTTTGATTTTTGATTTTTGATTTTTGATTTTTGATTTTTCAAGTGTATATAGTCGCAGGTTTTATGATGCAAGTTTGTTTATTACATTGCGAAAAGAAAATAATTGTTTCTACTTTTTGGCACAAGGCCAGCAATTACCCAGTGCATTACTGGTACTTTTATTTTATCGACCCTGTAAGGATGAAAGGCAAAGTTAACCTCGGCGGGATTCGAACTCAGAATGGCAAGGGTCGTAACTCTGTGCGTCAAAGCATAGCGTCCGACCCTCTACCGATACTGCCAATCCACCGAATGAAATATATTTAAATGTGTGTACGCACGCACACACACATACAGGTGTGTGTGTGTGTCTGTGTGTGTGTGTGTGTAACAATAGTTTATATATATACACCTTATCTCTCTCTTTCTTTCACTCTTTCTCTATCTGTACCTTTCTTTCTCCCACTCTGTCTCTATCTTTCGCTTTCTCTCTCTCAATATATATATATAAAGAGAGAGAGGGTAAATATAGAGACAAGGCGTGTGTGTGTATATATATACATACATATATTTATATATGCAGAGAGAGAGAAAATGTGTTTGAATATAAAAATGAGTCAAAATATCATTCGGCAAATGTATCATTTGTTGTGTCTCTAAGACTACATGTATGGCGATATGGTTTCTAATGTCAACAGAATTTCGTTCACTTTCTATTGGTCATTAATTCATGTGGCAATTTAGTCAAACTTTCAATGATATTTATTTATTGTGTGGCCATTGTTGTTTCAACCAAAATCTCCATTCATTAAACGTCATCTTTTTTGTCACCATAAATGTTTCGAAGAATGGACATCTGTTGATCGAACTTTCTGGCATTACTGCTATATTTTCTTTGGCACTAACTAATTACTATTAAATGTGAAATTCTATCACGTTTATAGTTGGAAGATGTTTCTTAACGGATATTTGTTTTGTGGATGAACTTCGATACAATTTACGTTTTTCTTGGTCATCATAAATGTTTTACGCGTAGTTGCTGTTTCTCAGACGAGCGAAAGAGACGTAATCTCCATCAATTAAAGCTGGAGGCTCCAATTTCGTCTATGCAACGGATTTGAGAGCTATTATCAATTCCTTTTATTTGCGTTGTCGATATGTGTTGCTGTAAAAAGGAGGAATTTCTTTTGTTTCTGAATCTGAATCTTTCTTAATGTAGCGTAGGTTTAAATTTAGCTTCCAATACACTTTCATACTTACATTAGTTAGGTTATTAGTTAGGTTTAAAATGATATCTACAATATCCACAATTATCGTGTCAATTATGTCTGTAAAGTTTAGGTTGCATTTCTGAAATCGTTCTTACGTAATATTTAGTATTTTCATTAATAACCACCATTCGTGTGACTAGAGATAATCAACTCTGAATCTTCAGACGGTCTGGGAAGCTGAAGGTATTTTTATGAGCATGAAATCTTCCGGCCAACCATTTCATCTTTCTCGGCGTCATTGTAGAAGGAATGCTGAGAAAAATTTATTTATCGCTTACATTTTTCACCCAGAAATTGTCTTCAAATAAACAACGAAATTGACATACTTGCATGCCTTATTCTATTATGTGGTGACATGTGTTGTTATACATCATGAAACGTCGTAAGAATACTATATGGTTTACCTTCTTTTCTCATTTAATGTGACATCTAATATCACAAAATCATTTTCCTAGCCTGATTAAATAAATACTTTTCCATTTGTTGAAAATGTACAAAAGAATTCAATAGGAACAATCTTCCGTAATAAGAAACATGTCTAATGCGAAGTGAAAACCTTCATATCGGATACACGCGTCCCTAAGAAAGCTGATGCCTAATATTCATGTAGAAACTCGAACGCACATTCACTAAATAGTTATTACAACCCACTAAAACTAACTTAGATATATCACACAACTAATAAATATGCATCGCTGAAGATAGATAGCTAGATGGATAGATATATTTCTTTATTAGCCACAAGGGCGCACAAGAAAAAGGGACAAAACAAATACATGCCGGGGATTTTACATACAATCGTGTAAAAATATATGAAACAAACAATTATAACAATGGAAATCCCCAATAGGGGGGAGGCGCCACAAATGGGTTGTTTAATACCCCATCGATAGAACAACCCTCAACTTCAGGGGCGTGTTGTTCAAGTGCTCCTTTCTTTCTTTTGCTCTCTTCTTCAACCTACAGGTTTATATACAGAGAAGGCCCAATCACTCGGGCCATTTTTGCCACATTCGCCCACCTTTCAGTAAATTTACTGGGGTGCAGTGCCTCTCTCTCCACTCTGATTCTCCTTCTAAAGTGGAATCTAAAGAAGGTAATGAGTTGTTGTCCGGAGAGAAAGGCATCTGTCCTCAGTCCTCTCAATCTCATCCACCATATAACCTCTTTCACCATAGCCACTATAGAGAGGAAAACCACCTCTCTTTCTTTTTTGAAAGAAGTTGGCGGTTTGATCCTTACTATGGACTCGGCAGTCAACTGGATTTGTCCCATATTGTCCCAGTTGTCCCGCGTAGTTCCACAGGTCGGTTACGCCCGGGCAGTGTACAATTGCGTGCAGGACGGTTTCAATGTCCTGCGCGCATCTTGGACACGTCCTCTTGGAAGGATCCCTGCCGGGGCGTCCGTGCCTGTAGATCTTGTCACGAACTGGTAGAGCTCATCGGTAGCACTGACAGGCCAGGGACCTTTGGAAGTTGTCCATAGGTCCCGGGTGGAAAGTCCTACCAAACAGACTGGTGAGTTCGTCGTCTTCGACGCCTAGAGTCTCTCCGAGCACATCGTCGCCCTTTTGACGTACTAGCCCTCTATTGAATGTCGAAGTGGAGTCACCACTAATTCCCGTGCCCGCTTGGCAGAGGAATGTGAGCGCCTGAGTGCATTCAATGTGCCAGGCGCCCATCTTTTTCGGCCTTCGCTTGACCCAGGACTGCAGCTCCGTCAGCGAGACAAGTTGCGAGAAGGCCTGTCTCACAAACGGTGCCCACACCGGTTGGGAGTCGGTGAGGAATACCTGTAGATGCTGTAGCCTCAGCGCATGCTTGCGCATCATCAACCACGGCATTCCCAGCCCTCCGTTGGAAGGGTGCTGACAGAAGACAGATCTCTTCACCAGCGGAGCCTGCTTCTTCCAAAGGAATCGGAAGAGCATGCGTTCCGTCTTGGTGAGGTGTTCACGAGGACAAGGCACGACGGTGAAGCAGTAGTAGATGACGGACCCTATGAAAGTGTTCGCCAGCTTCGCTCGACCTTTCAAGGATAGTTAGCACTCTGCCCACTTCTGGGTGAGCACAAATACCTTGGCCGCGACCTCATTCCAGTTTTTCCTCACCTGGAGGTCCGGACCGAACCAGACTCTGAGCAATTTCACCGGTCCGTCCGTCCAACGTCCGACGACGCTGTCGGACGGCATCGGTTTGTCTCTGCACGTTTCGAGTTGCAAACCGACAGACTTGTCCGGGTTCAGTTTTGCTCCTGTGAGCCTTTCATATTCCTGCAGTAGATTGCCGATCGCCCCGATTTCGGAGGCTTCAGACACCATTACTGTCATATCGTCGGCACAAGCCGACGCCGCTTTCCGTAGTCCCGGTTCCAACGGAATGCCCTGCAGCAGTTCCAGCTTCCGCAGTAGTGGCTCTAGAGTCAGAGGTACAGAATGGAGGAAAGAGGGCATCCCTGTTGGATGGAACGCGTGATTGCAAACGGCTCCGATAGGTAGCCGTTCACCTTGACCATTCGAGCAAATGTTGGTGTGCATTGCGGCGATCCAGCCCCTGAAGATGGGTCCAAAACCGGCCGCCTTGAGAACCGCTTCCAAGTATCGATGATCGACCCTATCGAACGCTTTAGACTGATCTAAATTGATCAGAGCCCCACCAAAACCGGGTTTACACCCCACCCTCTCTATGTTGTATCGCATGAGGTGGATGTTGTCGTGTATGGACCTGGTCGGGATTGCACACGTTTGCGCTTTCCCACCAGGTTCTCGACGACAAGCGCCAACATCGTTGCCAACACCTTGGCCAAAATATTTAACTCTGTGTTGAGCAGAGTTATGGGCCTAAAGTTGCTTAGTTAGTCCCCCCGCTGTTCTTGTTTTTCCTGATCAGCGTTACTACGCTTCTGCCTGCAGAACTGGGAATTCTCCCGTTCTGCTGCCAGTTGCAGTAGACGGCCTCTAGGACGCCAGAGTACAAGTCCGGCATGCCTATGTAAAACTCTAGGGTAGACCATCTATACCGGGTGATTTGCGTTTCCCGTAGCGCGACCCAGAGCGTCCCGTATCTCAGTGGCTGTGATCGGTCTTTCGCAGAACTCGGCGTCCATGTTCGAGAGACGCGGCGGGCCGTCGAGGTATGAACCGAAGTCCATTTCCCCGTTCGACGCACGGCCACCCTGCTGGAACAGTTGCGCAAAGTGTCGCTGAAAGGCCGCGCACATCTGCTTCCGCTCACGTATCACGCGTCCGTCTTGGTCCTTCAAAGACCGAATCGTGGACTTGTTGCCACTTTTCTCCTCCATCACTCGGGCCCAGCTAACAGCTTTGGTTCCCTCGTTTCCCAGAGCACGTATTTTGCTCTTGACAAGGCAGCCATCGTGCTTTGCGTCGAAGAACTGCTCCAAGGTCGTTCTCGTCGCTAGCACACTGGCTACGTTGCCACTCCTAAGTGGCTCTTCTACTTTAGATAGATAGATAGATATATAGATAGATAGAGAGATAGATAGATAGGTAGGTAGGTAGGTAGGTAGGTAGGTAGGTAGGTAGATAGATAGGTAGGTTAGGTACAATCATATGTGTCGCTCTCTCTATATATATCCTCCTACAGGCTACATAGATATTTCTCTCTTTCCCTCTCTCTCTCTGTATATATATATATATATGTAAATATGAGAATAAACGTGCTGCGGAGTTGCAAATGGGTTACATATGAATAAAGTGGTCCTTCATCAGTGATCTTCCAACCATCATCGGTATTACTTCGCTTTAAAGACCATATACCTCCGGTTGGTGCGAGCAAAGAAAGTCGTTGGGACACGTAAATAAAGGGAACAGCGAGAGTGTAAACAAACAAAGATGGTGAAGCAACGAAAAGTGAGGAAGAAGGAGTCAAGTCCCAAATTTCCATGAATATAAGTTCGGTGAAATCGTGAACGAGAGAGAATAAAGACCATCAAACCTGGTTGAAATGTGAGCAAGGAAGGAATTTCGCACAGGTCTAACGGGAGGAAGAAGGGGTCTAGTCCGTGAATTCGGTGAATATAAGTTCTGTGAAATCGTAGACGAGAGAGAGAAAAAAGGCGAACCGGCCTGGCCAAGCGTGCGAAAGAAAAGAATTACGCACAGGTCAAATGGGAAGAAGGAGGAGGAGGAGAGGTAGTAACAGAGAGTGAGTGAGTGAAGGGTGAGGAAAAGGCTAACAGAGTGAGTGACTGTTGGAGAGGGTAAAGATACAGAGAAAGAGGAAGCAGTAAGAACGAAATAGACGGGTCACAGTGGCGGAAAAAATATGTGTAAATATGAGAATAAACGTGCTACGGAGTTGCAAATGGGTTACATATGAATAAAGTGGTCCTTCATCAGTGATCTTCCAACCATCATCGGTACTACTTCGCTTTAAAGACCATATACCTCCGGTTGGTGCGAGCAACGGCTAAAGTAATTCGTTGGGACACGTAAATAAAGGGAACAGCGAGAGTCTAAACAAACAAAGATGGTGAAGCAACGAAAAATGTGGAAGTAGGAGTCAAGTCCCAAATTTCCATGAATATAAGTTCGGTGAAATCGTGAACGAGAGGGAATAAAGACCATCAAACCTGGTTGAAATGTGAGCAAGGAAGGAATTCCGCACAGGTCTAACGGGAGGAAGAAGGGGTCCAGTCCGTGAATTCGGTGAATATAAGTTCTGTGAAATCGTAAACGAGAGAGAGAAAAAAGGCGAACCGGCCTGGCCAAGCGTGCGAAAGAAAAGAATTACGCACAGGTCAAACGGGAAGAAGGAGGAGGAGGAGAGGTAGTAACAGAGAGTGAGTGAGTGAAGGGTGAGGAAGGAGAGTGACTGTTAGAGAGGGTAAAGATACAGAGAAAGAGGAAGCAGTAAGAACGAAATAGACGGGTCACAGCGGGGGAAAAATATGTGTAAATATGATAATAAACGTGCTGCGGAGTTGCAAATGGGTTACATATGAATAAAGTGGTCCTTCATCAGTGATCTTCCAACCATCATCGGTATTTCTTCGCTTTAAAGACCTTGTTGCTTCACCATCTTTGTTTGTTTACACTCTCGCTGTTCCCTTTATTTACCTGTCCCAGCGACTTTCTTTAGCCGTTACTCGCACCAACCGGGGGTATATGGTCTTTAAAGCGAAGAAATACCGATGATGGTTGGAAGATCACTGATGAAGGACCACTTTATTCATATATATATATATATAGAGAGAGAGAGAGAGAGAGGGAGAGTGAGAGAGAGAGAGAGGGGGGGAGAGAGAGCGAGAAGATAACAATTTTATATATATATATATATATATATATATATATATATATATATTAAAGTTACGAACAATGAAATTACTTCATAATTCACTTGAGTTATATATAGGCTTTCTGTAATTTACGAATCTTCTCCACAAAGACATATTTCAATGATGAGAATAAGTTTCCTGATATCCCAATAGATATATTATGTGTGATCTAAGTTAATAATGGCCTTACATGTAGTATATTAGTGTCTAATGGAACATTTACGATATGGATATCTCACTGAATTATTTGTTGTTTTCTTCACCCTGTCATGAAGCCTAAGTTTATAATTGAAACGCGAGTGAATATGGTAGAACTGATATACATTTGCAGGATCATTATAGATTTACAATTAAGATAACTGAAAGTTTTAAAAAAAGGCACCTCTTTTGAAATCACAAAGTACATGTAACTTGGAAACCATAAATATTTGCTATTCTGTAGGATTCTTGTAATTGAAAATGAAACCACTTGGAGGTAGACGTGCGCCCATACACACACACAATTACAACACACGTGAATGTATATATACATGTGTGTGTACATATATATATATAAATATATATATATATTTATGTGTGTATATATATATATATATATGTGTGTGTGTGTGTGTGTGTGTGTGTGTGTGTGAGTGTGTGTGTGTGTGTGTGTGTGTGTGTGTGTGTGTATGAGAATCTATAAATGTATATATGAAGAAAAAGAATAGTTGAATCAAAAAGCATTGAGAAGAGATTGAAAATGCAGTCGCCATAATGCAGATAGCTATAATATTAGTTGATAACTCTAAATAATGGTTGGACAAACCGACAAAATTGGATAGAGACGCCTTTTTCCGTCTCCAGGGGTACTTTACCGGGTTTATCATACATTATAATTATCTGCATATAGGGACTATATTTTCCTGTATGTATATACACACTCAAACACACACAAAGACACACACAAACACATACAAACACACACACACAGACACACACACAGACACACACACACACACACACACACACACACACACACACACACACACACACACACACACACACACACACACACATGTATATATATATATAACATTTGATTCTAGTTCCTCGGAGGACTAACAACACACCCAGGAGCTGGACATATCGATGAATTGACAGTGGAACACATTTCAACACCATGTTTACCTGTTTTTCTACCTTAATTCGTACTGCCTGATGAGGTTACAGCCAATAATAGATGTCACTGACATATATATAGCAGAGAATTAGAATAAACGAAGCCAACTTTAGCATTTTTGACTTACTTATTTTACATTAGTCCGAAATAAACAAACCAACCTGTGTACTCGTCGAGTGCTCCAACCTGCATACTGAGGTGTAGGTAAACAACCAACACATACTCAACATTTATATATATATATATATATAAAGAATTAGTATATCTACTAACATATATATACAGATGCATACCTATGCCAGCAAATATATAGATTTTGTCTTAGTAACTTTGTGATTCAATGCATGGGGATGCAGAACAATAATATGAAAGACGTAAAATAAGAAAATTATAAAAATTAACTTACTTACTAAAATTTCACTCCAACTAATTAGTTTCTGAAAGGGAATAAACATAGTTTCCGAAGAAACGTACAGAGAAGCCTTTCGTCATCAGGGAAGTCTATTCTCAGCTAAGTTTCCAGGCAATGCGTGGACACAGTGAATTATTTTTGTATAAGTTCCCTGTGTCCACGCATTGCCTGGAAACTTAGCTGAGAATAGACTTCCCTGATGACGAAAGGCTTCTCTGTACGTTTCTTCGGAAACTATGTTTATTCCCTTTCAGAAACTAATTAGTTGGAGTGAAATTTTAGTAAGTAAGTTAATTTTTATAATTTTCTTATTTTACGTCTTTCATATATATATATATATATATATATATATATATATATATATATATATATATATATATATATATATATATTAAGAGTGAGAGAGATGCGAAAAAGACAGATTGTAGGGTGATGTATTATTTCATTGCAATGTGCATACCATGATTCTGATTGAAAACAAATCTTGGTTGACAGAGAAGAATAGAAACTCTAGACTAATACAAAGCACTAAAGAGTTTACTGACAAATGTTTCTAGTCTCATTGCCGGTACTAAACTCACCACTGAGGGCTAACTCAGAGTTCACCAAATATTTCCTATCACTTAGGAAATAGGAGACACTACCCATGATCCTGTATTTTTCAGGCCCTCCAGACTTGAGTCATTTGCTGCCAATTGCAATTGACAAACCTGCTGGAACCGAAACGAGATTAACTGAAATATGATATGTTTGGCTCTGAACAGGAGGTGTTGAAATGAAAGAAATGGAATTCACAGCTCACACATATATTGTTTTATCTGAAATCTTACGAGGGTTTATTTAATAACGACTTTTTAAGGTCTTGTTGTAATGAGTTGGGCCTAGTTCTGTAACGAAAAGCGGCATGAAATGGTGTGGCTTGCCCAAGAAAAGAACAGGGCGTCCGGTACACTAATCGAAACCATCATCTTATGATCATGATTCTAACAGCCTACCCAATGGTTACGCGCATTCACTGTTAGAATGATCTATGGTGGGTTACAACCCCAATGTGCCAACCATCAGTCATTCCGACGTATATATATATAAGACAATATAAAGTGTAGTGTGAATAAAACTCGTTATTAACATTAAAACTACATTTATAGTTTGCTTTTTGTTTCGTTCAAAAAATATTGATATCGACTAAAAAAGGATTTAAATGTCAGTATTCCTCGTGTAAATATGTGATCGATATAAAATATCGATTACATATTTAGATAACTCTATGTCCTAAATGCAATCATATTAGTTGTAGATACCAAAACAAAAAACAAAATTATATGAAAGGGAATCAAAAGTACGTTAAATTTGCCTACACACAATCATACATACACATATATATATATATATATGTGTGTGTGTGTATGCATGTGTGCCTACATACGTACATGTATGCACGCCTGTGTTAGTGTACGAGAGGTCCTTCTATTATATACCAAGTTAATCGAATGACGGCTACCGCTCTCAGAGTCAGTGAACAGAGATACGACGACGTCAGTGATCGATCATAATGATTTCAACATTCTAACATCGGCTCCGCTAATTTAATGTATCATAATTTTATGTATGTCGAATGGCAATGATAATGATTGCTATAAATTGAAGTGTACGGTGAGTGTCATTTGTCTATTCTTATATCTATTATGCAAACTCCCTCCCCATGGCATCTCTGTTATATGTGTGAATTTGTGTGACTCCGTTTATTCTAGAGTTCTAAATTCAAATATTACCTCTTGGCCTGATAACAATGAGATCTTTGACTAAACTTACGCTGGTGTGAGCCACCATAACAACATAAAATAGAGATAGAAGTAGGAAAGTAAAATTTAAGGCAGATTGCTAAAAATTCATTATCAACCTATGAGCTGTGTAAGCATTCAATCTAATATAAAATTTAAATTTAAAATAAAAAAAATATATATTGATGAATTGCAAAGGTAAAAACAAGGCAGTTACAAGATTTCAGAAAATAAGATAAGATTGTTTCTGGGAAGAGTGGAATTCTGACATTTTCAACGTTTCTGCCGTGCTTTGGATAAGGTTACATTTGAAGTGCTGTATGGAATTTGATCATGCGAAAAAGAATATTCTTATTAGACCTGTCTTATTGTTATTTTGTTTGTTTTCTTTTTCTCTGAAAGTTTTGTTTGTGAGTAGTTTAGCATATTTCGAAATATCATGTGGACTATTGTGTTATTTAAGTCATTTTATTCTTGTTCCTTCATTTTATTTTCCATGGAATCATTTAGTTTTTCTGATTTTTTCTCGATAATCATAATCAAATGTCTTTTTTATGTTAATTAAACGACGTGGATTGGCAGTATTGGTAGAGGGTCGGACGCCATGCTTTCCAGCATAGTTACGTCCCTTTACGATCTGAGTTCAAATCCCGCTGAGGTTGACTTTGCCTTTCATCCTTACGGGGTCGATAAGATAAAGTACCAGTAATGCACTGGATAATTGCTGGCCTTGTGCCTAAAGTAGAAACAGTTATGATTACCTCTTTAATTTATTTAACCATATTCTTTATTTCCTATTTTTAAACTGGATTATAAAATCGCATTTTTGACAATTCACTTCATGCGCATGAGAGGGTTAATAATATGGCTCCTTATATGAATATGGATACATGTGTGTTTTTCTGTATGTTTATGTGTCTTTGCGTATTAATTTTCGTTTTTATGCTGAGATCTATGAAAGGTTTTTAAAATTCAACAAAGTACTGCTTATTAAATATTGTGTGTGCAGTATGTACCATATATACATAACAAAGAGAAAAATAGAATACATTTACATTTAATGAATACAAGTTAATTCTGTAGTGAGAGTGTTGAAACGTAAAGTGGAGAAGAATAAAAGACATCGTTATACTGGGAGAATATTGCATGTATTCATTAGAGATATTTCAACATACACTAACTTGTTGCTACTTAATGGTGGATTTTTAGAATGTCTAGTGAGGAAACTTAACATAGTCTTTCTTAACATTGCTTTATAACCTTTACCTGATTAATATGATACACATACAAACGACCAGACATGGCTATATACACACACGCGCGCACGCGCACACACACATATATATATATATGTGTGTGTGTGTGTGTGTGTGTGTGTGTGTGTGTGTGTGAAAGTATGTATGTCTGTACGTATGCATTCACATGTCTGCGTGATTAATTATTCGTATATATATATATGTATATATATACAAATGTATGTATGTGTAAGGCAGTGGATTCGCAGTCATGCGTATTGGATAGGAAGAGTTTTAATAATTGTTACGGTTCTTTGCATTCTACATATAAATTCTACCGAAGTTTATCTTGCTGTTCATTTTGTTCGTTTTTTTTTTTTCTTGTTTTTTGTGAGAAAATGCAATGGCTAATAATATTTTCTACAAATCATTGATTGTCCAAAAATGGCCTTATGTTTGTCAGATAAAATTTTGCCGACCAAAACCCACAATTCTTGAAGTAATTTTAAAATCGTTAGTCTGGATTGATTTTGTTGATGTTTAGTTTGAAATTTTTAAAGTCAACTGCATGCAAGAGACATATGAGTGATGGGAATATTTTAGAGGGTAACAAGTAACGGAATGAATGATTTATCTGGTGTTTATTGCTGGAACAAAATTAGGGAAGACAAATGGTAGCTGTCAAGACTATAAGAGAAACAACCAAATATATCTGAAACCAAAAATAAGCGACAGACTCTGATTGCTATCTATTTATCTAAAAACAGTATTATCTAAGACGTAGATGAACTAATTTCGAAAGAACATTACAAAATATTAATTCAAAAACAAGAATAAAAAATATTGTAGAGCAACTAGATTAAAATTTAATTGATTAATATTTTCAGCCCCTTACAAACCATCCACTTGTAAATTAAAAAAAATATACTTGAAAGTTAAATTACTCAGACTTATAATAGAATATCCAAATACCAATTTTACTACAAAATTTCAGATATTTCAGAAATACGTTCCTTTAAAAAAATGTTTTTATAACATATTATTTCCCTTTCTTAAAAGAGGTAATTTTATTTAAGAACATCGATTTTTTTTTCTTTTTCTTGTATGATTTCCATTAATAAATTAAAATTTGGTTTTGTATAAATCAGTAGTAGTATTTGAATGCTTTAAATATTTATGTTTACGTTTCTTTGATGGAAAAACGAAACATACAAGTAAACTGCTAAATGAATTTGATGAGAAAAATGTAGCTGAGACGTAAACAGAAAATAATTAAAATCAAATATATATATATATTAACAAATAATACATCTATAGCTGAGAAAATGATTTCGTGTTTACGTAACATAGATCTACTGCAAATGTAATTCGTATATTTGGAGCCAATAATGACACAGGAAAAATATATGATATATAAATGCATTTCATATTGATTTCACACGTCTCTTCATGTACATTCATTCGATCGATAATATACACCTTTTCACGTGCGATTACAAAAGCCAGAGTGATATTATGTAGAATAGCTTAATAAGAGATGTTATTTAATTACGCCTGACTGGAATTGTGGTAATATTAATTCATTGCAGGCTCAGGTAGAGTTGAAATGAGAAAAAAAATCACTATACAAATAAAAAAGAATATTAAAATGTGTGATTCTACAATCTAAACCAGGCGAATTATGAGAAAATATCAGAAGGATTACTTGATTTCATTGGTGAATTGCATATTCAATACTTGTGGTAATCTCAAATTAGATTTCCAACTCATTCTTTTTAGCTGAAATGAAAATCAGTTCTGAGATTCTTTCAATCTTCCGGTTCCTTTTTTCTAATCTTTATAAATAATTAACCACATAAAATTATTTTTATGTTTATTTTCCCTTAATCTCCCAGACACTTTTATCTATAAACTTCTTTTTTTTATAGTGTGTTATTGTATTATGGTGATGCATTGTATTAAATTAACTTAGAATGATATCGTATACTATAGTATGGTATGTATTATATCGTATTTTCTATACATCTATTATATCAGCCATAGTATATTCAGTCATTAGGTGACAAACTGATAGCGTTTAGAGCGTCGAGTAGAATACTTCACGCTATTCTTTCTGGTGGCTCTGTGATGTTTGAGATCTAATTCCTTGAAGGTCAATTTTTCTTTTCATTCCTTAGAGGTTTATAGGCTACCAGTGTAATAGTGGGGATCCATTATTATATCTCTTTTTCTCGCCCTCTGTTGTTTTTTCTATTAAAGAAACCAGCTATGTTCAAACGGGAAGTGAACATAGCTGGTTTCTTTAATTCTAATACAAACTACATAAATGCTCGTACGATATATATGAAAAACTAATACGAAAAATTTAATACAAAAAATTAATTCAGAATCCCCCCCCACCACCCAAAAGGTGTAGTTTGTATTAGAATTTATGTATTGTAGCTAGCAGTACTCTTATATATCGTATTAGTATTCATTTTCGGGATTCTGAATTAATATTTCGTATTAGTTTCGGGACTCTGAATTATTACTTCGTATTAGTCTTTTTTTAGTATTTTGGCCCCCTACTTCTTGACCTGTCACTGTAAGATAGATTTGGACGATTACTACTAACTCATAAAATTCTTTCACTACTATCTCGTATTTAGTATTCCGTCCCATCTATTAAACTTTTCTATAGTTTAGCAGTACCAGTGAGAGACTTGATGATTATGGAAGGAGAATAGAAACCAGAAATTGTGTTTTTTTATATTTTTAATATATTTTATATTTTTCTATATATTTACTCCATATAGATTTACTTATTGTTTCGACTTCCTCCTCCCTCCCCCTCTCTAGTATACTTTTTTCGACCTCTTCCTTAGAATCTACTGTAGTCGTTACTTTCAACGCTTGACTGGGTTTCCTCCTCTCCCTCTTTCTTCTACTGGCAAGTTCAGCTACCCCTACCTTCCACAAAATGCCATGATAGAATCATGTCTCTCAACAACAAACTTTTGACCAATCCTTGTGAAAATCACTTTTACCATATATGGAATTACCCCCTGAGAAGTTCGACTATTCATTTACCAGGATAAAAATTTTCATTTAGTCCAGAATTAGCCGTCGAAACGGCTTGAGCTCAGCCGTCGGGGTCATATTCGTTCCTATTACCCACTCTACTACCCTAAGTATTGAGTACTTTGGTGCGTTATGGTCCATCAGGTTCCTTACCACTTTTCCTTTGTTATATATATATATATATATATATATATAAATATATGTATTAAGTTGTTAAACAATATTCGATGATTATGTCAAAGAATGAGTTTAACCATTTAACATCTCAGGGTATGTCATGTATCATTATATTTTGTCTAATGAGGACAGTACTTTTGTACATCCGAAATATGTATAATAAAATGTAATTGATCAAAAGAACATCTATTTTATTAATACTTATATATATATATATATATATATATATATATATATATATATATATATATATATATATATATATATATATATTTGATATAGTAATAATAATAAAATTGAAGACTAAAATCCAGAGAGGGCTCGATATATATATGTATATATAGATATATGATATATATATTATATATAAGTATGTACACGTACATACATATATGTATACAGACGTACAGTAGTATGTATATATATATACATACATGCACACATATATATATGTACGTATGGATTCACCGAACATTTATTACAATGCTCGGTGTGTTTGTAAACAAGCATCCGTATGAAGCCGTAGTGTCCAGCAACCATCGTTGCTCGTTTGTTCAACACTGACAAAGGAACGCTGTACTAGTTTCAAGCTTATTAGCTATCGTCAGAAACGTATACCTTCCTGCCAGATTGTTGAACGTATATACTTGCCTTATGCATATTAACGGCTGAGTTTCCCAATTTGCATATCGAGTGGGTTAATTGGCCGGGTGCACCGAAAACGATAAACGGAAAAAATGAAACGAAATTTCATTTCCCACTCTTAGCACGGCTGTTACTTAAATATAAGTATGTACACGTACATACATATATGTATACAGACGTACAGTAGTATGTATATATATATACATACATGCACACATATATATATGTACGTATATATATATATGCACATTGTCGCCACGTTCATGATGTGTGAGGAAAAAGATGCATCATCGTTCATGTCTATACCCAGGTCTCGTATCGATTTTGACACGGGGATATCGCACCCTCCTGGTCCTGCATAACTGTGTTGTACTGTATTTGTGTTAGCAGGTTTGTATTGTAGGGCTCTGAATTTGCCAGCATTAAACTCATGTTGTTTTCTTCTGCCCATTTGTATATGGCATCCAGATATTGTTGTAAAAGGGCAGCGCCAGCCGGGTTTTTGATTGCCTGTGCTACCTTAGTTTCATCAGCATAGCTAGTGAGGGATGTTGTTGTATGTACTACAGATGGCATGTCTGAGAGAGCCACCAAAAACAGTAGTGTTCTCAGGACTGTCTCTTGGGGCACCCCACTTGTTATTGATGTTTCCTTTGAGAGGGCCCCGTTTGCTGCGACTGTCTGGCTTCTGTCCTTTAAGAAGTCATGCAGCCACTCACCTACTTTTCCAGTTATGCCGAGTCCGTGTAGTTTGTGACATATCATTCCGTGGTTGACCTTGTCAAAGGCCTTCGCAAAGTCAAGATATATCACGTCCACATGTGAGCTGTCTAGCAGTTGTTTCAGTACCCTGTCGTAGTGATGTAGCAGCTGTGTAAGACAGCTTCTTCCTGGGCGGAAGCCATGCTGCGTGCTAGTCAGGCGGTCATTTTCCTCGAGGAAAGTGATCAGTTTCTTTCTGACGACTTGCTCTATGACCTTACTGATATGCGACGTCAGTTTTTGGCCTCCGCTCTGCTACCTCCTTTATGGATAGGGCATATTGTGCCTTCTTTCAGCTCCTTGGGTAGTAAACCGCTAGCCAAGGAACTTCTGAAGAGCATCTTCAGTGGAGTTGCTAAGGCCCGCTTACATGTTTTTAAGAGGACTGCTGGGAATCCATCAGGTCCAGCAGCTGTGTCTGTTCTAATTTCATCTATGGCGTATACCACATCCTCCTCCGTTATGTCTATCAGGTTGATGGTCGCCAGTTCTTCATGTAGTGTTGTGGCATCAAAGAACTCCTCTGGCTTTATTATTTGCATGTGCCTCAGTGGACATGTGAACAAACTTTTGTACTGTTCGTTCAGTATTTCACATATCTCTTGGGGATTCTCGGTTAATGAACCGTCTGTATGGAAGAGTGGCCCAATCTTGCAGTGTACCGAGGCAGTTTCTTTTGCAAATTTAAAGAAGGCCTTAGGGTTTGTTTTAATGTGCCCTGCTTTCTTTCTTTGCCCTCTCATTTTCATGGGAAAGTTTGAGTACAATCTCGCTGTCAAGTAGAGCACGTTTCAAATAGGATTAATTCTTGTTTTTGTTTTCTTGTTGTGCATTCAACTGGTTTGAAAGCTTGGTTCTACGTCTCCATTAGGATTTTCCTATCTCTGGGAATAATATTTTTGTGTCTGTTTGCCTTTTTCTCCGGGACAAACTTTTTGCATATAGTGTGTACCGTTGTCATGAAGTGTTGAAATTGTGTGTTGGTGTCTTGTGTGGCAGTGTTTGCTTCCGGATTTCTCTCTTGATCTTTTTCCAGTTAGCCTCGGAGAAGTTAAGACTGGATAACGTCCCGGTGCTTCTTGATGGTTTTGTCTCTGTTGGTTCTACTAAGTTATGATCCTAGAAAATTGTTGGTGTCACCTTTACATTGTGCACGAGCACTTCGTTGTTTGTAAAACAGAAGTCCAGGACATTGTCGCCTCTTGTTGGGAGGAGTACTGCTTGTTCCACGAACAGCCTGTGTGTGAGCGCCAGCAGGGATTCCGTCTGTCTCTGTTCTATTGACGTCATTCCAGGGAGGAGTTGGCCCTCAGGCCATTTGACCTTTGGCAGGCTGAAGTCTCCCAGCAGTAGAATGTTGAGACCCTGGTCCAATTTGTCAAGGACCTCTTCTATCCTACTGAGGCTATCCTCAAATTGACCCTAATGACTAGGGGCATCGGGCGGCCGATATGTGACACATATTACTGTCTGTAGTTGCTTCATATGTACTATCAGTGTGTCACAGACAGAGTTTGAATGTGTCAACAGTACAATTGGTGTGAGATCTTCACGGATATACAGAGCAACCCCACCATCAGTTCTCTCCTTCCTCTCCGAACGAAATACAGTATATTTCGGCATATGTATTTCTGCATCTGCTATACTGCTTGTCAGGTGCGTTTCGGTGAGTGCCCTACATAATGCTTGATTGCTTATGGCTAAGTCTCCCAGGTAGGAAATTTTACTCATGTTACTGAGTTTCACCAGGCCTCTGACATTCAGCAGCAACACTGGTATGACTTTTGGGGTCCCATTAATGGCTGTCGGTATGACACCTGGTCTAGTGTCAGCGGCGGCCACTCTGGGTCCCTTAATTGTGGTGGTCTCGAGTGCTGGTGTGGGTGACCCTCGCTCTGGAAACGATGCAGCCAGGTCAGCTGTCCCACAATTTTCTCTGCCACCACTAAAAAATGTTTCTGTTCTGCTGCTGCCATCTGTATCTCGTCGGCATGTGCGTGCCTTCTCCTTGTTGGCGCGGCACGCGCGACATCAGCATACTTCTGGAGCGGCTTGTTTTGGCTTTGGCTGGGGCATGTTGCGCGAGTAGGAAGGGCATAGTTCGTGTGGGACATGGGGTGGGCGAATCTGCTGCCCATCCCTGTCTCTCCATGCCAGCAGGTCCCGTTCCTGAGGAATTTGCACATTACTTGGGTTTTCTTGCTCCCAGTTACTCGGTGCTTTCTGTTCTTCCTTTGAACGGTTGTCCACTGGTCCCTCTGCGCTTGGTTCTCTTTCGGAAGGTGATTTCGCTTCTCACCTTTACCGTTTGCTTGATGGTATGTGCACAGACTTTCGATGAAAAATCGTGCACTTATGGGTTCTACAACCCTCGCCAAAAACATCTGGGAACTTAAGGACAATAACACCAACTACAGTATCAACTGGTCGAGGTTGTCGGCCGCAAAGACCTACACTACCGGTATGTCCCACTATAGGCTCTGTGATCTAGAATTACTATATATCCTTAGAAATGTAAAAAGGCTACTCAACAACAAGCTAGAAAGATCAATCTTCTGCAGACACAGGATCGCCACTAAATTCACAAGATTTAAGCCTCCGTGGATCGAACCGACGTAACTCAGCCTTCAACTTAGGATACCCACTATACTGCACGAACCACCACAGAAATATAATAATTAAGTACATTCTAGCCTTCTTAGTTCTATACCACACTAATGTCTGTAAGTACCTTATCAACCCATAAATATATCTCTTCTCAGCTGCTGTCAACACAACTTCCTTACCCTTGACTCTCAACAAATGAACCTAAATCCAAGAACATTTCAAAATACTACTACAGCAGAACTTTACCTTCCTCCTGTTATAATTGTAATCAGCATGTTTTCTCTTTATATATATATATATATGTGTGTGTGTGTGTGTGTGTGTGTGTGTGTGTGTGTGTGTGTGTGTGTGTGTGTGTGTGTGTTGCCTCCTTAACCTCTGTATTAACTTGCCTATTATATTGCTACTCTGTTAATGGTGTCTTATACATGTATGTTATTGATGATGAGAAAGCTAGACAACCCTTTCATCTAATATAGACCACACAAATATTACTATCTTCACTACAGTGATAAATTCTTCATCTGTCAGATAATAAATGATTCTTACGGCCACCAGACCTACATTGTTTAAAGCCACCGGCTTATCTTTACACTATATATAATACACCCCATGACAGCTTTTACATGTCAATTTTATACGTCTGCCTCATGTCAGCTAGATTTACACGCTAAAATCGTAGATATACTATACTTCCCACCTAGATTGATGTTGTGATTATTTCAAATAATTTATTGCTAGCATTGTTAGTATTGTTGTTATTGCTATGATGAATGCCATTACTACTATATATAGAAGCCATGCCTGTATATTCCTTTCATTCTCACAAGCTCCGATGAATTGACTGGTTATAACTTTGTATTGGTGATCGAATAACGTGAAAACAAGCGGGTAGCGATCTCTAGACCTACCAGTTCAAAGAAACAATTGTCAACAATTAGATTAAAAACCTTTTTTTGTATTATAAACCGTGTCATTCTTCTTTCCTGAATTATATATATATATATATGGAATAGAATGAAACGAAATTTCATTTCTCACTCTTAGTACGGCACTCACTTAAATGTAAGTATGTATGTATACGTACACACATATATGTATACAGACGTACAGTAGCATGTATATATACACATACAGGCACACATATATATATGCACGTATCAAATTACCGAACATTTATTACAATGCTCGGTTTGTTCGTTTGTAAACAAACAAACAGCCTGAATTACGCCGTACAGTGTTTAGGCAACCACGTCACCTTTTTGTTCAACACTGACACAGGAACGATGTACTAGTTTCAAGCTTATTAGCTATCGTCAGCACCGTATACCTTTCTGCCAGATGGTTGAACGTCCGAAAGTATATACTTTCCTTATGAAAATTAACGGCTGAGCAGCCTAATTTGCATATCGAGTGAGTTCAGTCGGCCAGGCGCACCGAAAATGATAAATGGAATAGAATAAGGCTGTTTGTTTGTTTACAAACGAACAAACCGAGCATTATAATAAATGTTCGGTAAACTGATACGTGCATATATATATGTGTGCCTGTATGTATATAAATACATGCTACTGTACGTCTGTATACATATATGTATGTACGTATACATACATACTTATATATATATATATATATATATATATATATATATATATATATATATATATATATATATATATATATATATATATGAAGACCGAAAATTAACCTGAAAGACCACAAAAGAAACTTTGAAAAAGAACTATCAGTCAAACTTATACCACCATCTAAATCAGACTTAGGCATATTCAGTAAACTTATATTAGATAAATTCATACCGCAACTTAAAGAAATATCTCACCTAAAACTATGGAACGGTACTAACGAGGTTATAGATTGGTTCAATAACATAAAATTTAAACATAACAAAAAATTCTTTCAAATGGATATTGCAAACTATTACTCCTCTATTACTCCTAGTTTACTTAATAGGGCTCTTAACAATGCATCTAAACATACAGATTTATCTAGCGAAGAAAGGCATATCATTTTAACCACACGGAAAACTTTAACTGAATTCAACAATCATCTCTGGACAAGAGCTGATAGAAAAAATAATTTTGATATCACCATGGGATCATCTGACTCGGCGCAGATAACGGATCTTGTGGGGTTATTTATTAATAATACACTGCATAGAAAAATACCAGAGATGACCGGTGGTTTATATCGTCATGATATGCTGCTTTTAATTGAAAATCATAGTAATTATGAAATTAATAGGAAAAGAAAATCCATAATACAATTCTTCAATAGCTACAAACTTAAGTTAGAAATAGAGAATAACTATAAAATTGTTAACTTTTTAAACGTAACATTAAACCTTAACACAGGGCTCTACTATCCATTCCATAAAATTAATGAGAATCTAAACTATGTAAGTTTTAACTCTAATCATCCTAGATCTATCAAGAACGCTATTGTCAATTCTGTCCAACAACGGATTTCACCCATCTCCGCTAATAAAAACATTTTTGACGATAAGCCTGAATATTATAATGAAGCTTTAAATACAGTAGGGTATACAAATAAGATTAAATACATCGACAACAATAATAAGGCAAATCACCCTACTATTAATTGTAATAATAATAAAAACAATTTACTTAAACTCTAAAACTAACAGAAGAACTAGAACTAGAAATATTATTTGGTACTCACCCCCATTCTCATAAAGCGTTAAAACACCTTTAGCAAAGCTATTCTTTAAAGCACTAGATAAATGTTTTCCTAAAGCCCACAGATACCACTCAATCTTTAACAGACATGCTATAAAACTATCCTACTCTACTTCTATGAACATAGCACGAATTATAAATAGAATTAATAATAGAAACTTAAATTTAAACCCAACCAAAATAGCAGTGATATTTCTAGCAATAGCCAACCTAATAATACCGTTCCGAACAACAACTCCGCAAAATGTAACTGTAGAATTAAATCAAACTGTCCTTTATAAAATAAGTGTTTAGATAAAAACGTGGTCTATAAATGCACAGTTAAAACTAGGGATAATATATTTAACTATGTCGGTGCCACTTCTACAGAATTTAAAATTTGCTGGAATAACCACGACTTTTCTTTCCGAAGATTTGATAAAAAAAATCTTCAAATTCTCTTTCGAACCTGATATAGAACTTAAAATGCAAGAATATAGACTATTCATTAGCTTGGGAAACGGTTTCAAAAGCACCCGCATACCGTACACAGCTTTATCTAGATTCTGCAAATTGTGTATTGACGAAATTGTTTATATACTTAAATGTAAAAACTCTATTAATCTAAGAACGAATTTATTTAATTCTTGTAGACATCGCCAGAATTCAACATTCAGAACTATATATGACTTATAATTATACTTATAATATTCCTATTAATTTCCATAACAATCTCATCTACTTGGTTTATATATTGATATCTCTAAATCATAATAACTCTAACATTTTCTGTAATTCCACTTCTTAAAGTTTCATAAAATATATACGTATATAATTCTAATTTTTAAATTTTTATTTTAATAATTTTTATTTCTTTAATTTTTATTTCTTTGATTTTTATTTCTTTAAAAATTACTTATCTCTTAAAAATTATTTAAAAAAAATAAAAATGTTCTCAAAATTTTCAATATTTTTTCAATATTTTTTCAATATTTTTTCAATATTTTTTCAATATTTTTTCAATATTTTTCCAATAGATTAATAATCATTAATTGATTCTGGCTAAATGTATCTTCAACATCTATACTTATTTTGACTAAATAGTCTCACACTAACGTATAAATAAATAAAACCCTATATAATTATAATTTTTTTAATTTTTAATTTTAATAATTTTTATTTCTTTAATTTTTATTTCTTTAAAAATTACTTATATCATAAAAATTACTTATCTCTTAAAATTTTTTTTTTTTTTTTTTTTTCAATTTTTTTTCAATTTTTTTTCAATTTTTTTTCAATTTTTTTTCAATTTTTTTCAATTTTTTTTCAATATTTTTTCAATATTTTTTCAATATTTTTTCAATATTTTTTCAATATTTTCGCAATATTTTTTCAATATTTTTTCAATAGATTAATAACCACTAACTGATTCTGGCTAAATGTATCTTAAACATCCATACTTATTTTGACTAAATAGTCTCACTCTAACGAATGAATAAATAAGTGTTTTCCTTATCTTCCCTTATAAATCATATAAATATAAATATTCTTACTTAACTCAGTTAATTTAATAACACAAATATAAATACGACGTCAAACGTAACTTTGAGGAATACATCAAATAGTAATGTAAATCTGGAAGATTTAGCCCCTCCTTTAGTTAATTCCACCACTCCAGTTCCTAATATAATTAATCTTGGGCCACTTGCCACTGTAAATAATCTTAATCGTAAATGCAACTGCCCTATTAGAACTAATTGTCCTCTTAGTATTTTCTGTCTCGATAAAAACCTAGTATACGAATGTAAAGTGGTAACTAGTACCAATACCTATACCTACATTGGCTCTACTTCTACCTCTTGTAAAGCAAGATTCTACAATCATTCTTCTACATTTAAATATCCACTTAAAAGGACCAACACCGCACTCTCAGAACTTATTTGGTCCTTAAAAGACAAAAACATTAATTACGAAATTTTTTGGCGTAAAATCTACAACGCTTCTCTATACTCCAATGCTTCCGTATCTAGTGTTTGTAATTTATGTCTAGTTGAAAAATTTACCATTATCTCGAATTTCAACTCAATAATAAATAGAAGAACAGATTTATTTGGTCTTTGCAATCATAAATCCTTCAAGACATTTCACAAAGTATATAGCTAATGTCCTATAACATATTCCATGAATAACGGTTAATTTTTTACACATATTTTTTACACATATTTCATCATATTCTACAATGTATTAATTTAGTTTTCTCAGCATATACTAAGCCTTTGACCATTTTTCTATAGCCTTAAATTTTCGTTCAAAACTTCGTAGATTTTGTAAACAAATTATGACGTCATATGTTTTTCTACATTTATAAATGATTCTAACAATTTCCTTTATTTACTTGTTGATATTAA
>OZ024743.1:272351539-272429039 GCA_964016885.1 Eledone cirrhosa | reverse complement strand
AAAAAGGAGAAGAAAGAAAGAAAGGGAGAAAGAAGTCAGTGTAAGGGTCACACTATATTCATGCTAGAAAATGCCGCGAAAAAATGCTACTCCAAAGAATCTATAATGGGTGTCTGTATGGTCTAATGTGTGAACCGAAGATTGGAACGTTAAACTTATGTTGCGAGTTATAGGATGAAATTAAATTAACTTAAAAATATTAAATTGCAAAATGATAAATTGAAAAATAAGTTATTAAAGAATTAAAGGTAAAGGTAGCGAGATTTATTTATTTAATGAACTTACGGAGAGAGTCTTATATGAAAAAATTTATCTCGATAAGATATTAGGATGGGATATAGAGTAAAGATTTTGATTGGGAGTCTCAGCCAGCACCCCCCCCCCCCCCCACCATGAGTCAGCCAGTCTCGAGTGGTATCGTCCAGCGAAAGAAATGGAATTTAATTTTTCCGAGTACTCTAGGAACGTAGCCCCGGGAGCGCTAGCGCGAACTCCACACTTTCGCTAGGCCATCGTCTATACCAAACGAATACTATTAAATCAAACATGAGTGGTTTATTTACGTTCCAGTAGAGGCATGATACAGCTAATAGTTATGCCGAAACCTGGAGTTTATAGGTATAAGTATATAACAGGCGGCGCGGTGGGACCGGGGCAAAGCCATCCGCTCCGAGTAATTTCGTTTACCGAAAGAGGAGAAATTTATTTTTCCGAGCACTCAAGGAAGGCTGAACTTTCGGAGTGCCCAGCACGCAGCCGGGAAAAGCCACCACATAAGTCGAAGGTAGCAACCCAATGAAAAGTGCAAATAACCAAAATTATTTTAAAATCCCGGTTAGTCCGGGTTATAAGTAGTGTGGTTCTTAGGTCTTAGGTGGGTAGGGGCTATGAAAGGTGCATAATGACCTGAGTAAGGAAAGTTACAAAAAAATAATAAAAGCAGCATACAAAGATAAAATACAAATATAAAGATAGAATACATTGATAAAAATACATTAATAAAATAATTTTTTTTTTTAAATAATAATAAAATAAAAAAAATATACATTAATGAAATAATAAAAAAATTAATAAAGGTAAATAAGAATCAATATAGATCAAGTTGTAGTAATATAATACAGGTTGTACATATAGATATAGATATAGAGGATGGAGGAGATGGAATGGTAACAGGTAGTACCTAGTGTAAAGTTCGGGTCTCCGAATTCAGTGTGAGTCACAAAAAGTCCTGAGGTATAGAGTAGAGAATTCAGTCAATACAATACATGTTTTAGTATAATACGTAGAGTTTTGTCGGAATCGGAATCATCCCGACAAGGAAGTAGTATCAGGTGGCGGCAGATAAAGCACAGAGCAGCCAAAATCCGAATGGTAATTAGATCAGTTAATCCCATGCTGGCAATAGCTGTACATTGAAGTCAGTGCCGCTGTTCAATATTACATTTTGAAGTGCTCAACATTATACTTATACCTATAAACTCCAGGTTTGGGCATAACTATTAGCTGTATCATGCCTCTACTGGCACCTAAATAAACCCCTCGTGTGTGATTTAATAGTATTCGTTTGGTATAGACGATGGCCTGTCGGAATTGTGGAGTTCCCGCTAGCGCTCTCGAAGCCTAAGGTAGCTACGTTCCTAGAGTACTCGGAAAAATTAATTTCCATTTCTTTCGCTGGACAATACCACTCGAGACTGGCTGACTCATGGTGGGGGTGTGCTGGCTGGGACTCCCAATCGAAATCTTTACTCTATATCCCATCCTAATATCTTATCGAGATAATTTTTTTCATATAAGACTCTCTCCGTAAGTTCATTAAATAAATAAATATCGCTACCTTTACCTTTAATTCTATAATAACTTATTTTTCAATTTATCATTTTGCAATTTAATATTTTTAAGTTAATTTAATTTCATCCTATAACTCGCAACATAAGTTTAACGTTCCAATCCTCGGTTCACACATTAGACCATACAGACACCCATTATAGATTCTTTGGAGTAGCATTTTTTCGCGGCATTTTCTAGCATGAATGTAGTGTGACCCTTACACTGACTTCTTTCTCCCTTTCTTTCTTTCTTCCCCCTTTTCTTTGACGGAGAGGTGGTAGTGCATTATAAGCCTTCGCCCCCTCACCAGATGTCCATTAGTAGATTCAGTTGCCACCACTTTGAGGGCGACTGGCCGAGCAGCTAGTTGGTCAGTCGTCCTCGTTGTCTCTGTCTCTTATTTTTCGGACCCATGCTTTTTTACATATTCCTTTGTTATATTCCAATACCTGATGATATCACCGGATTCATATGGAGCCCGGTCATTAAAATGATCATAGTATAATAAACCTTTCAAGGATTTACACCAGTCCAGCCTCTTGTTATTTTCTTTTCTTTATATATATATATATATATATATATATATATATATATATATATGTAGGAGGTGAGTTTTATTGTAGTACAATAAAGCAATGCAGATATCGGATAAGAAGCACTCTACAGTTTGTAGGACTGGAGTGTATACATAATATATAACCTTCATATCATGTCTTCCTATTTTATCTGATGAAAACACAAATATTATTGCATGATGATATTTGGTTTTGAAATGCGCATAATAAAATACATGGAACTCTTTTAACCATCTTTTGATCTTATATATTGTATATATATATATATATATATATATATATATATATATATATATATATATATATATATATATATACCTAGCTATTCTGTACATGCCTAACATAGTTGCACTCTCTATACGCATGTATATGTACTGCTAATGTCCTGGTTTTGAGAGTAACTTTCTGCCTTAATACCTTTTTAATTGTTATATTCTTTTGTAATCTTTGTCGCATCCACTGACAACAGTGACCTCAACATCTCCACTCTGTAAATATAAAACTGTTGATGACAACATTAATATCTATGTATCTTTTTGATTGTTCTGTGGAATAGGAGGTTAATTATATGTCTAAACGTTGCTAGTGCTCCCATGATTCCAAACGAAAGTTTGGAAGAAACGATTGTCAGCAATAACATGTTTTGAACATAGTTTTGATTATTCTGTAATTTATATTCCTGCTCTGTAAAAAATCTGATGTATTTACATTGAGCTATTTTTCTTACTGGTAATAAGGTAGTAATGAATTACTGACCTTTCCTGTTTATAATTGTATATAGTGTATATATAAGTATAAATAATATTACTATTATATATATATATATATATATATATATATATATATATATATATATATATATATATATATATATATATATATATATATATATATCTGTGTGTGTGTGTGTGTGTGTGTGTGTGTGTGTGTGTGTGTGTATACACATATATATATATATATATATATATATATGTATATATAAATATATATATAAATGAACGTCAGTAAATGTGCCTTAATGGTTTTTCTATCAACTTCTCGCTCTCCCTCCCTATATATATTTATATAATTCATATATATATACATATTTAAATAATTTTGAAAACTATATATATATATATATATAACGAAGGAAATGTGGTAAGGAACCAGGTGGACCATAACGCACCAAAGTACTCAATACTTAGGGTAGTAGAGTGGGTAATAGGAACGAGTAGGACCCCGACGGCTGAGCTCAAGCCGTTTCGACGGCTAATTGAGTCCCGAATTAGCCGTCGAAACGGCTTGAGCTCAGCCGTCGGGGTCCTACTCGTTCCTATATATATATATATATATATATATATATATATGGTATTCAAAATTATTTATATATATATATGCTGCTCATTCCTAATTGTAGGTCGTTAGTTTAGCCAGTCAAAGCTTCGATTTTACTAAGCTTCCACTTGTATTATTATCTCCTAGACATAATAATTAATTAATTTAATTAGACAATTCCATTGATTGGTTAATTATTTATGTTTGTTTAATAACGTCTAGTCGAGAGCTTTTCATTCGGAATGTGGAACGGAATTGATTTCCATTGAATTTGCCCGCCAAAAACCGGGGTTACTTCCCTTGTTGGAAATAACACGTGTCAGTGAAACACTGAGGGCTGCCAACGGTAGCAGTTTGGAGTTGCATTCCACACCGGCTTGAGGCATAGAACGAAATTCCTGTGATGACGTGAATCCACTATTCGATCATGGAATACCACACGCTTACATATTACGTAAGTTGGATGGAAGGTTCGAATTCATAGAAACCTATCGGACGTATTGCAAAATATCGTTCGACTTGTCCAGGTCAGTTGTCTAACCTGATTAGTTATTTCGTTGTTTTTGGTATTGTGTGGCTAGGTTTACCTACCGCAATTTTCAATTTGTCAAGCTGTCTAAACGTATGTTATTACACTAAGGCCTGCAACCTTATTGAGTGCTTTGCTGCTCATTCCTAATTGTAGGTCGTTAACTTGGCCACAGCCAAAGCTTAGATTTTACTAAGCTTCCACTTCTGTTATTATCTCCTAAACATAACAATTAATTAATTAATTAATTTAATTAGGCAATTCCATTGATTGGTTAATTATTTATGTTTGTTTAATAACGTCTAGTCGAGAGCTTTTCATTCGGAATGTGGAACGGAATTTTACTAAGCTTCCACTTGTATATATGTATACGTATATATATATATATATATATATATTGAAACAAAATGAAAACGAAATTTCATTTCTCAATCTTAGTATGGCACTTACTTAAATGTAAGTATGCATGTATACGTACATACATATATGTATACAGACGTACAGTAGCATGCACATATATATATATATATACATATATACATACATATGCATACAGGTACACATACATATATGCACGTATCAGTTTAGCGGCGCTTATTATAACGTCGCTTT
Source organism: Eledone cirrhosa (assembly GCA_964016885.1). Classification (NCBI taxonomy): domain Eukaryota; kingdom Metazoa; phylum Mollusca; class Cephalopoda; order Octopoda; family Eledonidae; genus Eledone; species Eledone cirrhosa. The sequence continues at coordinate 272,424,176 of OZ024743.1, read as the reverse complement.
GTTCGTTTGTAAACAAACTGAACAGCCTGAATTTATGCCATACGGTGTTAAGGCAACCACGTCACCTTTTTGTTCAACACTGACACAGGAACGATGTACTAGTTTCAAGTTTGTTAGCTATCATCAGCACCGTTTACCCATCTGCCAGATAGTTGAACGTTCGAAAGTATATACTTTCCTTATGAAAATTAACGGCTGAGCAGCCTAATTTGCATATTGAGTGAGTTAAATCGGTCAGGCATACCGAAAACGATAAATTGAAACAAAATGAAAACGAAATTTCATTTCTCACTCTTAGTATGGCACTTACGTACGTCTGTATACATATATGTATGTACGTATACATGCATACTTACATATATATATATATATATATATATATATATATATATATATATATATATATATATATATATATATATATATATATATATATATATATATATATATAACGAAGGAATTGTGGTAAGGAACTAGATGGACCATAACGCTAGCCGTCGAAACGGCTTGTGCTCTGCCGTCGGGGTCATACTTGTTCCTATATATATATATATATATATATATATTTATTTATTAAAATAACAGATTAAAGTTTAAGAAAAGAATCGCTGCTTTCACCCGTTGAGTACTCTATTGACTTATATTCATCATACAGAAACAACATCTGAATATTTCTACAAAGAACATACCCGTACCAAGCAGGGAAACATACCTAAAACTCCTGATACAGAACACAGACGCGTTCATTAAAAGGTTGCGTTGGCGTGCCTTTTATTTCGATAATCAGGGTAAAGCAGACAACAAACAGGATAGTAACCCAACATTGCTACCTTTCGAAAATGATGTCTTGGAACTCATACAGAGTATCAAATTTCGGAATAGGAGCAATTCCTTCCAGCGGGACCTGAAGAATAGAATTCGTTCTATTAAGGATTCTAATGCCGCGCACGTCCATTCCGACAAAACTGGCAATCTATATCAAGTGGAGCGCAGTACTTACCATCAACTGCCAGATAATGCTGTAACTAAGGATTACCGTAAAACTAATCGGAGTCTCATTAATGAAATCAACGATGCTGGGCTTAAAATCACCTCGATCTCAACATCCTGGACCGGACCGAACCTCTGGACCCAATACTCTCCACTTTACCCTGAAGGATCACAAATCCAATTTCCCGAACAACCAGGTAATTCGGCTTACGAAGTTCGATTTAAGTAGACTTAGTAAAAGGATTCTTGATAGAATTATACCTGAAATTAGAAGTTTGGCCCCTCTTGCACTGTGGAACAATTCTTTCGCGGTGATTGATTGGTTCAACGGCATATGCAACAAGGAACATTGCCGTTTTATCCAATTCGACATCAATAATTACTATTCCTCCATCACTTTACCACTTCTCCTTAGAGCTATCAATTTCGCTAAAACACTCACAGTGGTTAAGGATTTCGAAGTTGATGTCATCCTCAATGCCCGTAAGTCGGTGATAAATTTCGACGACTCTATTTGGATTAAAAAATTTAATAGAACCCCATTCGACGTGAGTATGGGCGCCAGCGATTCTGCGGAGGTTACTGATCTTATCGGCCTTTTCCTTCTTTTCTCTATCAAGGAAGAATTCCCCAACGTGGGCGGTGGTTTGTACCGTGATGATGGTATTTTGACCATGACTAAGTGCGGCCCACGTGCTTGCGGCAGGTTCAGAAAAGAACTCACAGCCTTCTTTAAAGGCTTCAACCTCTCCATACAGGTTGAGGCCAACCTCTCGGACGTTAATTACCTCGACGTTACCCTCAATTTATCGAATGGCTTCCATTACCCGTATAGAAAGCCGAATGATACGCTTAATTACATAAGTAAGCATTCTAACCATCCTGCCAGCATAACCAAGAACCTGGTAAGAAACGTTTCTTTGAGGCTTTCCCGTCTATCTACTAACAACCATATTTTCGACGACCATTCCACATATTACAATGAAACTCTTGCTCGGAGTGGATTTGTCGATAAGGTAGCATATAAGGAGTACCAGAATAGACCTAGAAGAAATAGATCCCGACGCATTATATGGTATAACCCACCATATAATATGGAGGTGGCCACACCATTAGCTAAGATCTTTCTCTCCCTTATTATGAAGCATTTTCCCCCTAAATATAGTAGAATTTTTAATAGAAATACTATTAAGATTTCTTACTCTACGACTCCTAACCTTGTACATAACATCACAGCTTCAAATTTAGCTAAACTACCTAGCCGTAGAACACGTGCAACCCTGTAGTTAGTACTAAGTGTAATTGTAGGAATCGGGTTGACTGCTCCTATCCGGGAAATGCCTCTCTAGTAACATTGTCTACAAATGTAAAGTTGAAACACCCACATCCCGTAGGGCCTACATAGGGTTAACCGCCAATAGATTCAAGCAGCATCTTTACATGCATACCCATTCTTTTCGTTACCCTTTAAGAAGGAATATGACGTCACTTTCAGCTTATATATGGAGTCTAAAAGACAACCACACCCAATATAAGTTACACTGGGAGATCCTAGCTAGGGCTAGATCGTATAACGGAAATAAAGGACATGTGACCTCTTAGCCGCTGAGGCCCTGGAAATACTCTACGCCAAAGACCACTCTGAAGCCGAGAATCATTCGGTTTCCTAGTTAGAATTTTAGTCTACGACTTCAGTTATACCATTTACGTGGTTTTGTCTTTGCGTGCAATTGTTCTCCCCGCTCCAAATATGACGTATTATCTTCGTTTTTTTCGTTCATTGCCAGAGAACGTCTCTATGAACCACCTAAGAGAACATTAGTTTACGACTTCTTTTATACCATAAGCGTGGTTTTGTCTTTGCGTGTAATTGTTTTTCACCGCTCCAAATAATGACGTATTATATTCGTTTTTTCCTGTTCTTTGCCAGGGAACGTTTCCACGAACTTGAGTATCGTCTTCCTGTCTTCCTCCGGTCGCAACGTTTTGAAATATTCACTTTTGCGTTCACATATTGACTTTGTTAGTTTCAGAAGATCCCGTTAAGGGCGAAAACAGCGATTATTTGCTTAAACTTTAATCTATTATTTAAATAAATATTTGCTCTACGGTTCTTATATATTTGATATATATTTATCCTTATCGAGCCCTCTTTGGATTTAAGTCTTCAAATTTATTATTATTACTATATATCGTTTTGGGTAATCCAGTTAGAGGTTGGGAGTACTCTGTATTGTGAATAGTTTTAACGTACAGCGTTGTTTGACTCAACAAGAGGTTTCCATAATTAGGTAGCGAGTTCACTAGAATTCTCATGCAGGTTATTCTTGGAGTAATAATCGTGAAAGGGTGAAGAATAACATGGTCGGCTGTACCAAAAGGGTTTTATTGATCAGGTGATTCTAAATGCCGCTAATCCCTCGAAGTTGCGTCAGTCGACCTTAAATACAGTGTTTGCCTCTGATCAAATCATCGGAATACTGGAGGGTTTAAGACATGGCAATGGTATTTATAGGTACATCGGAGAATCAAAACAATAACATCAATAATAAAAGATAATAAAATATAATAATAAAGAAGTTAGAATGAAGATGATAAAGAAATTTAAAAAAAAGTAAAAAATAAGTACAGAATACGATTGCTGATAATAGTAGTGGTGGTGTTGGTAGTTGAAGTTACAGTGGTGAGTAAGTATATGTGTAAAGTAGTGATGACGGTAGAGATAACAATAACATGAAAAGATACATTAAATACATACATGTGTAGTGGTCAAATCCCAGAGGATTAGAGTAAAAAATAAAAAATAATAACAAATAACAGATAAAAGATAAAAAATAATAAATAAAAATTAAGTGAGAGGGGAAGAGATAAAAGACAGGAGACAGACAGTGAGGATGATGATACGAGGATGAGACATAAAGGGTAGGGCTAAGGACGGGGAAGGTGTAGATAGGTAGATAGAGAATAAAAATTGAAAGGGGTAGTGTTGATATATGGGTGGTTAATGCCTGGTAGGCTGATTGTTTTATCTTAATGGAGGTGTGGCTATAGAGAGAGAGAGAGAGAAAGAAATGTTGGGAGATTTATGATGTTGATTTAATGACCAGTTGGTCAGTTCACAGCTAATAACAGTGGGGTGGTGTGTAGCCAGTACATTAAAACTCGGGTGGTCCTGCTTGAATTCTGATATTGCTGTTTCGAATCATGTTGGTTTGAAGTTTGCGAACTTGGTAGCTACATTGTGTCTACGGAAAATTGATCGTTCTATTTTGTTGTTAAGCAGCATTTTATCATACTTTAATTCAACTCCTATATATATATATATATATATATATAAATATAATTTAGCGAGAATCGCATTTCGGCGGGTAGAAATTAGCGAAACGCAACTTCCATATTGTGCTGACAAACGCTCGATGGAACTGAAGAAGATACCAGAGCTATAAACATAATTTAAAAAGCTCATATATCAAAATAAAGATCCGAAGGCATGGTGTAAATTTCCAATCATTTTAATCACGACACATGTTTCAATAAGAGATAGATCGATCGTGTAGCCATGATCGATTATCACTGATCTCGTCAGGTGAAACATATGTCGTTATTAAAATGATTGGAAATTTATACCATGCCTTCGGATCTTTATTTTGATACTCCGTTTTACATCATCTACCTGTTACCATAAATGGAATTGGAGATATACAAAAGTGTGGAGAACTTAATATTGCTAACAAAAATTTATTGGACCGTTCGACACAACCAATAATACACCTTACTATATATATATATATATATATATATATATATATATATATATATATATATATATATATATATATATATATATATATATATATATATATATATATATCAAGTAAGTATGTTTTGAAACAGTGAGCGAGTTTGAAATTAGAAAATATATAGCTTTCACCGTATTTTTGACTAAAGGGATTTTAGCTTGATAACGGGGTTTAGAAAACCCTCAGATAAATGGAAAAAGATGAGTATTGACGTACGTCAATACTCATCTTTTTCCATTTATCTGAGGGTTTTCTAAACCCCGTTATCAAGCTAAAATCCCTTTAGTCAAAAATACGGTGAAAGCTATATATTTTCTAATTTCATATATATATATATATATGAATTATATGAGTATATAGAGAGAGAGGGAAAGCGAGAAGTTGATATAAAAACCATTAAGGCACATTTACTGACATTCATTTATTACATATTAAAGAGTCTGACTCGTGTTTCGATAACCTATATAGTTGGCCTATGCGATCTTTGTTAATGATAAGGTATTATCTATTGTTAATAATCATCTATTATCTCCCATTAGCCAATAATATTGTGATAAACTAGTCCATCAACTACGTCGAGCACAACCCAACTAGTACGTTCCTCTTTTTACATGCAAAGGAACGGCTAAAATCCATGGCAAGATGAAGGAAGACTTAAAGGATGGCTGTCCATCTTACTCCACAGGCAAAGTTTGGGTGTCAAGGTTTCTGACTGGTCATTTCGAGGTCACAGATGACCGCCTGTGGTCAGGACGACCAACTTTCGCGACCACAGAAGACAAAGCCCTGTAGTAAGACGAATACATGACCGCCGGTGCTTTAATTTTGCCAAAATCTACCGTAAGATCTGCCATCATGCGTTGAATTTGCATATCTTCTAAATAATTGTTCTACCTCCCCTGTAAATGTAACAACTCTACCTTTCAGCTATACCCTTTTAGCCAGGAACGTTTCAGCACTCCCTCATACACATATGTAGAGGTGTATATGAGAGCATATATGATATGTTTATGTATAATAAACATACGAGAGTCTCGCTATCAATTTTTTTTATTGCTGTCAACATATCACATAAGTGTCAGTAGCAGTGAGATTGCCAGACAGGTGGATTTTTACACCCATTTGATCAAATATTCTATGTTAGTGCCACTTCTAATTATTTCCATTTAATTCATCAAGTTCGCACTTTATGCAAATGACCATCTCCGGCCTATGTTTCATACGCAAAAACATCATATAGGCTGAATTAAGTGCAAGAATTGCAGGAGTTGGTGTAGTAACACGCCAGCTTCTGCATTCAGTAATCAGAAGAAAGGAGGTAGGCATAAAAGCCAAAATGGCTATCTTCAATTCGGTATTCGTGTCAAATATTACCTATGGTCATGAATCTTGGATAATGACCGAAATAATTCGATCACGAATAGAAGCAGCCGAAATGAGGTTCCTACGAAAATCTATTTGAAGTAACGCTACGCGATAGAGTGCGTAGTTGGGAGATCAGAGAGTCACTCCAGGTAGAGCTGCTACTTCTCCGAATTGAGAGATCATAGCTCCGATACTATAGGCATGTGGTTAGAATGTCTCAAGAAAGAATCGCTGGAGAGATTTTACGGGCAAAACCAACCGGCTAGAGACTCAAAGGTACACACCGAGCAAGATGATTGGATAACATCCAAGAGCTTGGCTGGTCTCACTTGGGGATCAAGCCGGATCAGTTGGAGAGGGTTGCTTCTGACAGGATCCACTGGAAGGAGGGTTTGAGGACTCTGTCCCAACGGCCCTGTCAGGAATACGTGAGCGTATATATATGCGTATCACTGACGAAGGACTATTTTTATCATATGTAACCCATGTGCAAACCACGCAGTATTCTTCTTTCTTCTCATGTTTTTTATATATATATACCTCGGCTGCGTTTGTCTGTTTCTCTCTGACTGCTTCCCTGCTCTCCCTGTTTCTCTCATCTTCTTTCGCCCCCTCTGTCAGTTACACTTTCTCTCGACTGACCTCTTCCTCACACTTCCACTCACTCACTCTCTGTTTCTCCCCTTCTCACTCCCTCCCATTTGGCTTGTGTGGGTCTCTTCTTGCTCACATCTCACACACATCAACACGGTGTGTACCTCTCTCGCTCATGAAATTCACCCAGCTTATGCTGACCGGACAACCATGTTGCTTGTTTATTTTCCTATCTTCGGTTTGCTTTTATCCTTCTATGTTGTTTACTTGTCCCCCTCGCCTTACGCGAATTCTGGTCCCAATAATTTTTTTTAGTTATTGCTCGCACCAACCTGAGGTATCTGATTTTTAATACGATGAAATACCAATGACGGTTGGAAAATCACTGACGAAGGACTATTTTTATCATATGTAACCCATGTGCAAACCACGCAGTATTCTTCTTTCTTCTCAAGTTTTTTATATATATATATATATATATATCATTATATATCTATATATATTATGCATATATATACACATATATATGTATATATATATATACATATATGTACATATATATGATATATATATATGTGTCTGTGTGTGTGTATATTATGCGTATATATATATATATATATATATATATGCATATATATATATATATATATATATATATATATATATATATATATATTTAATTGTATATATATATATATATATATATATATAACATAACATTGCACTGACTATCCGTGTTAATGACCAATGGAATGGTAATAACGACATCAATAACACAGAGATTAGCTTGAAGGCAAGACACAATCAACTGGAGCACTCAGTCAAAACACTCGACTGTTTTGTTATTTGTTTCTGATGCTATCATTATATATCTGTTTTCCACTACCATAAACTGAATATATGATATAATTGTTACTATAATTTTGTCCTTCTTTCTGTTTACCTATTCGTTTATTGTGTACCATCCTAAATGATATCTTGATAATGGGAAAATATTGTGTTTATTGGCTCTGGATATATGTCTATGTGAAAGTGAATGTGTCTAGTTGTTTTTACCCTCCAGGATTAAATCTCATCAAACAGACCTATGTTCAAAGTCGTTCTAGGTGTGAGAATTTCATCTTTCTTTGTTTTGCTTTGTTGTTTTTTAGTAATAATTGTTTCTACTTTTGGCACAAGGCCAGCAATTACACAGTGCATTACTGGTACTTTATTTTATCGACCCCGTAAGGATGTTCAAAGTTAACCTCGGCGGGATTAGAACTCAGAATGGCAAGGGCCGTAACTCTATACGTCAAAGCATGGCGTCCAAACCTCTACCGATACTGCCAATCCGTAATAATTGTTTCTACTTTTGGCACATTGCTGGTACTTTATTTTAATGACCCCGTAAGGATGAAAGGCAAAGTTAACTTCGGCGGGATTTGAACTCAGACCGTAAAGGGACGTAACTATGCTGGAAAGCATGGCGTCCGACTCTCTACTGATACTGCCTCCGTAATAATGACATTTTCTAATATCTGTTTTCTTTTGTATTTGTTAACATCTTTGCGTAGGGTTTAGGGGAGGTTTTGCTGTTATTTCTAATAGGTCAGCATCAATGTTAAGGTTTCTTTTTAACTAGCCCGTTTATTTTCTTCTTGTTGCTGTTTCAGCGCAATTCAACCATGATCGAGAAAACCTATAATTAAAGGCATTTAAACCGTGATTGTTTCATTGTTATAGCTGTATCTGGAGCTACATTATCATGTTTCTACTTCCTAATATTTCTACTTCCTAATGTGTCTAGAACAGATGTGGATAATTTAACTGCAATTTCTAGGTAGTCGACATAGCGAGTAGAGACAGGCCCGATGTTTTGTCTGTTCTGCTCGTATTAGATTCAGATCTGTTATTTGATTTTCTTTCTTATTTTCTTCCAGGTTGGGTTGTTTATGTCTCTACAATAAGATGGATTTGTGAAAATATGTGCTTAAATATGTGAATGTGTGATTTAGTTTTAAAACTTCTGACCATTTCGGATGGAAAAAAAGCAAATATTGTTAATCTCATTTACTTCTACGTAAGCGAGAAACTAATAAATTTTTGTGTTTTTCTCTCAGTGTTTGCCTTGTCAATTCTTGAACTATATATATATATATATATATATATATATATATATATATATATATATATATATATAAATCAGAATAGATTCTGTTTGAAACTGGTTAGACCATTACTCAACAGAAACTCGATAGTTGAGGTAGTAGAGTATAGTCATATTATAAATAGTTGGGACCCCGACGGCTAAGATCTTATCGTTACAACAGCTAGTTCCAGTCAGTGGAACTAGCTGTTGAAACGCAAGTGCTCAGCGGTTGGGTACCGATTCTTAATGTATATATATATATATATACATATAATATATATATATATATATATATGAGAACTTAATTCGTTTTGTGATATTTTGCAATTTGCAATAAGACACATACTGAATTCATCCGCCAAAACTAAGGGCTGCCCCCCCCCCCTTGTCGAGCCCCACGTGGGTTTTGATAACGGTCAGTGCTTGGTTTGGCACTTGAACTCTAAGACTGTTGAGAAACCGACTTCCTTGTTCAATCATCTTACCAAAAGCTTAACATTATTTGTCTAAGCAGACTGTACCTGATTTAGGAGTTGCAGAAATCCAAATGCTGGATTTTACCAACTTTCCAGGGGTCCGGGTATAATTTTCAATCATATTTTATTTGTTTGACCCGAATTACTTGGTCGTTTCTATGGCTGTGCGGATAATGGTTTAACCATCGTCTCAGTGTGTTTGGCCTTTTAACTTATGTTATAGCTCTAGTTCACTAGCTTCTATGGAGCGCTTGCCACACATCTCGGAAGTTGTTTTTCGCTAATTTCCAATAGCCGAAATACGATTCTCGTTAATTTATATTTGTATATATATATATATATATATATATATGAAATTACGGTTCATTTTTTCCGTTTATATATATATATACATATGATATATATATATACATATTATATATATATATATATATATATATATATATATATATATATATATATATATATATATATATATATATATATAATATATATATATATGATGGCTGCCCCCTCGTTATCGAGTACGACCATTGCACGTTATACCATTATTAATAATTATTAATTAATTCTATCGTGCAATGCCTGTGCGTGATGATATTTTTTAAAGTAAGGAAAGACTGTGCACTGAGCCAATCCTACTCTCTGAGCGACAGTAGCTATAACCCGAAAAGAAGAAAAGATCAAAATCATCGGTAACTACTGAGCCGCGGGTTCTATATCGGAGTTATCCCAGTTTCCTGAGTTGCATTCTCCTAGAAGAATGCCCTGACAAAGGCTAGGGGTCCTTCACTCCAAGTGGTTTAACTGCGCGATCGGGTGTCCAGACCGACTGTTTCTATGTCCCCGCGCATATACATGCAGCCATGTATATACACATATACATATACATAGATATGTACATGTCTATATACATATTTACACACTTTTGGATGGCCGTTGACTCTTATGAGTTCTTCCGCCCTTTGTCAGGTTTTGTTTTTTGTCCTGCAGGGTATCCAAAATCCCCCTCCTCACCAAGTAAACTTGGTGCGGTTGCCGACGACCCGACCATGCGACAGGTTGTACTGGGTTACATGTTACCAGTAGCACCCAAGAGTGACCCGACATATATATATATATATACATACATACATACATACATACATACATACACACACACACACAGATCAACTACCACAAAATTCTCACTAAAGTGTACACACATGCACATGCATTTATATATATATACATATATATATATATATATATATATATATATATATATATATATATATAGAGAGAGAGAGAGAGAGAGAGAGAGAGAGAGAGAAATGCTATATCTCTGTGATATAATGTTTTTGATTATGCCACGAAACTACGTAGTCGAGGAATTTAGAAGCAGTTTAGGTATGATATATCTTATTACTAATTATATCTAATGTTTCTTCTCTCTTCATAATGTACTTTATAGCTCTGATACTGGTTCAGTCTAATCCATTCGGATTGGTTTGTCCCAGTTATTCATAGAGCAACAACGGTTAAGGTTGGCACCATTAACTCAAGGATGGATGTGGATATATTCATGTATATGTATGTGTCCGCATGTATCTCTGTGTTTCTCTATATATTGTATATATATATATATATATATACATGTATGTGTGTGTGTGTGTGTGTGTGTGTGTGTACGTATACGTTTATATATATGTATACGTATATGTTGAAACGGCAAGAGCCTAGCTGTCGGGTCCCGACTCTTTATAACATATATATATATGTGTGTCAAAGGCGGTACCCCACCATGGCCTCAGCCGGATGGCTGAAACAGGTAAAAGAGCCTACCTATTAAGTTATGGTTTTTAGTTGATAAACACCTTCAGAATCAAAAGAATCAAAAGAAAGCAGATGTCAAAGAAAACGCTCACAGAAAAATATCACTTTAAAGACCTTTCAAAGAGACAAAATGAATTGCATGCTACAACAGGGTTTACTTGTGTCCCTCCCCACCTAAATATTTTCTGGACATTGGGGCGTGAAGCATGTATATTTACGATATAACGATATAACGATTTCAACAAATGTCTGCCAACGTAAAATCTACGATATTTTAACATATGTTTGCCAACGTAAAACCTACGATATTTTGACATATATGTGCGCATGTATTTTAACATATGTGTGCACATCTATTTTAACATATGTGTGCACAAACGTAATTGCACATGCATGCACATCACTTGACTTTTGTGGATTATATGGAAACAACTTTTTTATTTTTCTCTTTTCTATTTACTATTTTCTATTTTAAATCATATTTTTATCTTTAGTATTTGAAAAACTTGTACAAAAATGTCATTACTACATTTTTTTTTTTTAATGCTACCATGAATATTACAACATTGTATATTCTCGAAGTTTCTTAACTCTGTTATTACTATATTTTAATGCTACCATGAATATTACAACATCGTATATTCTCGAAGTTTCTTAAGACTGTCATTACTATATTTCTAATGCTGCCATGAAAAAGTAAATAGGACTTTTATTAAAATAATACATATCTTTATTAAAATAATTGCTTCTATTTTAGGCAAAAGGCCAGCAAAAACCCAGTACATTACTGGTACTTTATTTTATCGACCCCATAAGGATGAAAGGCAAACTTAACCTCGGCAGGATCTTTATTAAAATAATTGTTTCTACTTTAGGCACAAGGCCAGCAATTACCCAGTGCATTACTGGTACTTTATTTTATCGACCCCGTAAGGCTGAAAGGCAAAGTCAGCCTCGGCGGTATTTGAATTCAGATCGTAAAGGGACGTAACTATGCTGGATAGATACTGCCAATCTACCGCCCTACTTTGTTAAAATAATACATGCCCATCTTTATTAAAATACTTTGTTAAAATAATACATGCCCATCTTTATTAAAATACTTTGTTAAAATAATACATGCCCATCTTTATTAAAATAATACATACTAATCTATAGTAGTAAAACTATTATTTCACCAAAACATCTGCTATCAGTCATTTATGGCAATATATATATATATTAGACCACATATCAACCTAATATGTTCCTATCAAAATTTCTTTTTGTGGCGGGGTAGGGGGGGGGGTTAACAATACAACACATTAATTATATGTGAAGCAGACGGATAAACTACACACCAATTTTGGTGCATAACGGTTCAAGCTGATTCGACTACTCATCCAAAGAGGTTTATTGCTGCTGTTTTTCCCTCTGTTTTTGGATTGTTCTACGCATTTGTGGATTATACTCTCTTTTTTCTTCAACTCCAACCGCCAACGTGTGTACATTTTCTCATTCAAAGTTATTTTAACCAACGCTTGCTCTCTTCTGTCCAAACTTGATGATCTCCATTCCGTTATTGCAGACGAGAAGGCAGACCTGATAGTCATAACCGAAACCTGGTTAAATTCAGAAGTCAAAGATGCAGAGATTCACATTTCTGACTTTACTACATTCCGATGTGATAGATCTCAAATAAAAGGTAGGGGAGTTATCGTTTATGCAAGATCATCGCTCAAACCATCCCGTCAGCCTCTACCACCAAACACCGTACTTTCAGAGAACTTTGATGCTGTTTTTTGCAGTCTTAATGTGGGTGGAGAAACTATTCCCGTTCTTTCCATCTATCGCAGTCCTAGTTCTACAACAGATGAAGATCAGAGTCTCATTAATGCAATGAAAGCTGTCTCAAGATGTCCAAATGACTGTCTTATACTCGGGGATTTTAATGCCCCGACTATAGACTGCAACTCAAATGTCTGCATGTCCAACAATAACTTCGACCAACTATTGCTCGACACGACGGAAGAATGTTTCATCTGCCAGCATGTTACAAAACCGACAAGGGCTCGAAGTAAGTGGTCAACGACCGTCGTTACTAGACCTTATCTTCTCCTGTTATCCTAGATCCGTATCGTCTCTGCAAGTTCTGTCTCCACTTGGGAAAAGCGATCATGCAGTACTGAGCTTTAGCATGCATACTTCGTTTGCACTGTCTCCCGTTTTGAATCAGTCGAGAAGAATATTTGCTACTATGAATCATGACCTTATCAAAATGGCCTCCGACGAGATAAATTGGCGCAGCCTAACTAAAAATCAGTCTGTTGAAACTTTGTGGCGAGAAAGAAAGAAAATTCTACTTGGGCTAACAGAAACGGCAGTGCCGCTGAGAACGCCAAAACGCAAGAAACACAAACACTGGATAACAAAGACAATTATCCGCGAACGGAAGTTAAGAAACGCTGCTTGAGGACACTATCACGAGACCATGTCTGCGGCAGCATTTGAAGTCTACAGAAAGCAACGAAATCATGTAGAGCATATTTCCAGAATTGGAAGGCAAAATGTTGAAAGGGAATTTACAAATGATCCCGGTGTAATCCAAAGCGCTTTTTCGCTCACGTGCAGAGAAATCAAAAACTGAATAACCAAATTGTCACTCTCCGAAACCCCGAAGGTGCAGTTATTGAACACGCTGACCAACAAACTTCTCTTTTTGCTGATGTTTTCGCAATATTTTCAAAGAGGGCGATGGCAGAGAACCTCCAAATCTAAACATGATCTCCCCACCAATACAGCCAACCACCGTCAGACCGGACGAGGTGGAAAAGTTGCTTTTGTCCTTAGATGTGAATAAGAGGCATGGACCAGACGGTCTACATCCAGCGATTTTGGGTGCAGTTGCACCCAACCTTGCTAAACCTCTAACCACACTATTCAACCTATCATTGGCTACCGGAGTTGGTCCTGCCGACTGGAAAGTAGCTACAATTTTCCCTATCTTTAAAAAAGGCGACAAAGAAGACCCGGGGAACTACAGACCCGTGAGCCTCACCTCAATTGTCTGTAAGGCCTTGGAATCTCTAATCAAGCGAACAATTATGGCTCATCTTGCGTCTTTCACTGCCATCTCTCCTTCTCAACACGGTTTCATCCCGAAACGTTCCTGTCTCACAAACCTACTCGTGATGGAAGAATGGGTGACGAGGATAATGGACGATGAAGATGCGACCGATATTATCTTTCTCGACTTCGCAAAAGCCTTTGACTCTGTCAACCACCGCCTGCTCCTGCATAAGCTCAGCAACTACGGTCTCCATGACTCGATTATAAAGTGGATTGGATCATTTCTGGAGGGTCGTACTTGCAGAGTTCGGATCAATGGCTGTCTGTCATTGAGGGTGGGTGTAGGCAGTGGCGTTCCCCACGGATTTGTGTTGAGCCCAATTCTCTTCCTTCTATACATCAACGACATGCCGGACGTGATTGGTGGAAAAGTGCTCCTATTTGCAGATGATGTGAAAATGGTAGCCCGTAGGAGCGAGATCGACAATCTCAAGTCCAGCCTCCAGCGCGCCTGGAGTTGGTCCATTGACTGGGATTTATACCTCAATGTCGATAAGTGTTGCCATATGGCAGTGGCTACACCTTATAACTCAGCACTTACCTTTAACGGTGGCAGTGCTCCTTTGAAGGAGGTTGAGGAGACTAAAGATCTTGGTCTGCTGGTCGACTCGTCCTTCAAACCATCAAAACATTGCATTCAAGCCGCAAACAAGACAAGGAGCTCTCTTTTTCTTATTCGACGCTCCTTTGCCAAACTCACTCCTAAAATGTTCAGGCCTCTCTATTTCGCCCGCGTGCGACCGCACCTAGAATATGGCATCCAAGCATCAAACCCATACCCATCCGGGATATCCATCATTTGGAGAGAGTTCAACGACTAGCGACTCGAATGGTCTTCATGAGCTGCCCTACGAAAGCCGGCTGCAGAAGCTGAACCACTTCTCCTTGGAGCGTCGACGGCTACGAGGTGATCTCATTTTGGCTTACAATCTCTTCAATGGCCATTACGATCTCCCTCAAGATCTCCTATTCACTTGGCCACTTGAAAGGGGTCTACGTGGACATGACACAAAGCTGTTTCACCGCCACTTTCGCCTAAATAGACGGAAAGCTGCTTTCTCGATCCGCATCTCTGGACCCTGGAATCGGCTTCCAGAAGAAGTAGTCAACGCGTCAACCACGCAACAATTCAAGGCAAAATTGGACCGGTATGGGACCACTGTATTTCCGACTGTGTAAATGTTGCCCCTCTCCCCTCCTTACATGGCATCTGAAGCATCTATGTTTTATTTTCTGCCAAATATATTGAATATTGAATTGAATTGAAGTATATATATATATATATATATATATATATATATATATATATATATATATATATATATATATATATACATATAAAGGTTTGTATATGTATAATAAAGCCAAAACAGTGCAGGTATGGACATAGAATAAAGAATGCAAATGCAAAATATATTGTTGACAATTAGTCTTTTACCTTAGATTTATTTAAATGTCCTTAATTTTCGAGATAATATCTCTTCTTCGGAGGGAAGTAAAGCGGTTAAACCAGTGTTCTAAGTAGCTTGCCAAGTCATGCTGACAGGAAATGGTATAGAGTATCTGTTCTATCACTAAAGTCAAAGAGTTAAGGTTAGGTGGATAAAGAGTAGTCTCCCTTTAAAAGGTTTTTTTTTTTTACATGCCTGTTTAAGTGTGTGGGAGAATGCATGAAGGTGTAAGTATGTGACTGTGTGTGTGTGAGTGTGTGAGAAGATATGTCTATACGTAAATGTGGGAGATAGATGTTATCTCGTGTTAGAACTGGTCTTTGTGTGTGTATGTGTGTGTGTGAGAGAGAATAAGTGGAGGTGTAAGCGTGTGTGTGTGCGTGTGTGTGTGCGTGTGTGGGGGGGGTGTAAATATGGGGCTAGAAGCTCTATCAAGTTATAAATTTGGTGTTGAGTTCTAGTCTGTTATTGATTGGTGGTTGCGTTTTGTCTATAGTTAGTGCTTCCTTAATTCTAAGATTGCCGAGGTTTCTTTCCTTAGTTTCTATCCTAACTGTTATGGTTTTGTCGGTGTTTTTGCATTTAACTAGGTGTTTCTTAAATGAGGAAGCGTTAGTATTGAGGTGTTCTTTTATTCTTATGTGGAGTGGTCTGGTGGTGCTACCTACGTAGAAGTTGCTGCATTTGTCACCCTCTAGTCTGTATACCACGTAAGCCTGGTGGCATAGGTCTATGTCGTTGATGGGGCAGTTGGCTAGCCTGCAGCAGTTGTCATGTCTGGTGGAGTATCTTTTGGTTAGCTCTCCGCTTAGAGAAGGACCTGAGTGGGCCAGTTGGATATCTAGTCCCTCTCGTCTGATAGCTCTGCGGATGGCTGTTGTTGTTTCGTCACTGAAGTGTGGGAGCTTCAGGAAGCAAGTGTTAGTGCCTCGGGTGTGGTGTCCTCTCTTCTTTCTGGCACGGTTTGTGGTGGATGTCGTGTATCCGTTCAGTTTGAGTACTTCCAGGAAATGTGTGGTGTGTGTGTCTCGGTCTTTAGCGTCGGTGCATTTGTTCCGGATACGTGTAAGTTCGTTCCTTATGTATCCGAACTCAGCGCCGGCTGGGAGGGCCGATCTGAAATGTACGAACAGGTCCCTGCTGGCGGCTTTTTTATAGAAGCAGATGTGGATGTTGCCTTCCTCTGTTACCCTGAGTTGGAAGTCCAGTAGGGATAGGGATCCGCGGTCATCGGGGTGTTCCATGCTGAACTTTATACTGGCGTCCATGCTGGAGAATGTTGTGTATATTTTATCTGCCTCCTCACGTGATGATGTAAGGATGAGTTTGTCATCTACATATCGGGTGAAGAAGGTATGGGAGTGGCAGGTTTTGAGGGCTCGGCAGTCTAGCTGGTTCTTATAGTTGATGGCCAGCAGGCCCGATAGGCTGGATCCCATGGGCAATCCTGTTGTCTGTCTGTATGTGTGGTGGTGGAAGGTGAAGTACGTGTTGTCTACTGTGAAGGACAAAAGCTGGTGTATGTCCGTCGGATGGAGGCCGTAGCAGTGGATGTTCTCTGCGACCACGCATCCGTTAATAAATCGACAGCTGGATGAGCGGGGACTGTAGTGTAGAGGGAGACAACGTCGAAGCTAAAGGCGTATCTATTTAGTTTAAGTTGTTCTGGCTGGAGTTGGTTTAGTCTACGTATAACTTCGTCGGAGCTACTGACATGCCCGGGAAAGGTGGAGAGTAGAGGCTTGAGGACCTGGGAGAGCAGCCAGGAAATTTTGTATAGGCGTCCTCCTATGCTAGAGACGATGGGTCTTATTTGTGTCTTAGTACTATTCTTGTGGGTCTTGATATCGAACCAGATGGAGTTGGTCTGTTTTTCGATCTGGGCTGCAGTCATGTCCGGGATCTCTGTATATAATTCATTGTCGCTTAGGTGTTCAAAGGCTAGGTTGTTGTATGTGGCTTGAGAGATGACGCAAAACTCTTTACCTTTGTCGGATGGTAAGTATATAAGTTCCCTATTCCGTAGGTTCTTCAGGGCGAGTTGTTGTGTCCTGGAGAGGTTTGGGGCTATCTTCTTCTGTTTCCATAAGATGTTAAATACAGAATGTTTTAGCCTCGAGAGTTTTTCTTCAAGCTCGCGGTTGGCAGGCGGTGGACAGAGTGGGCGATCCAGTTGGTATATCGGGAATCTGGGTTTGTTAGATTCCGTGGTGTTGTTGCCGAGAATCGATATCCATTTTAGTTGGTAGGCAGCCCGACAGAAATTCGTTTCTATGTCGAGCCATAATTTGTCGTCCAGTCTCTGTTTCAATATGAACTTGGGACCCAGGCTGAGGAGGTCTAATTCCTCTCGGGAGAGGGATCCTGTCAAGTCTTTGACGAAGTGTTTTGCGTCAGGTGTGTTGTTGGTTGGGGCGCCGCTAGGTTCAGTGTTGGTACCGTCTTGTTCGCCTCTGTTGTTGCTTAGAGTTGGGATATATATACATATATATACCTATATATATTGCCTCTCAATAATTGATAAAATATGAACCAGTGATATATTATGTATTAAATGATATAATACAAAATGGAATGTTACAAATAACTACTTATAACTAATATAAAACACACTCGTACGATGTTCTTACATGAATACCTATATAATAAATAATGTATAATAAAGGAATCGTAAGATGTACTTGCTGAACCTTACTCCACTGTCACTAAAACACAATCATAATCTGATATCGTATATTACTTTCATACTTTTTGTGTTTCTTTCTGTTGATTGTACTATATTTCTACATATATAGGATGTCTCAAATGTCACTATCTATTTTGAATCGCAATAAGTACATACAGAAAGAGATATGGACGTTTGAGACTGCATGCATATATGCCTATTTGTATATGTATATTCAGGTGTTTGCGTTTGTATTTACGTGTGTGTAGATATGCATGTGTTTATGGTTTCCCCATATAGATCTATGATGCTCGAACTTATCTACAAACATTTTTATTTTATCATATTTATTATATATCACAGCTGGTAAACAGTAGCGTCGTATGTCTCAGGTTTCCAACGTGTCAATCACTGCTTCACTACATTTCTGGCGAGGAGAATGATAGAGTGTATCTGTAATTTATTTCAGATCAACAATCACGATGGAGTCTGTTTGTTAAAGCAACGATTTTCACTCTTCTCGCCAATATACATTTACAAAACACTCAAACGCATAAGTCCACGATCACAATTTCTCCTGCCAACATTCAACTAAAAAAGATTTGGTCAACACGATACTATGAAATATCCCTCGAAATCACATAGTTATGAAGCGAATATCTTAACCACATAATCATAATTTTCTTTCCTCATACGAAACAATTAATTTTATATCCATTCAGCAGCTAATCCAGCTTGGTGCACTGCTTTCTGTATTCCACTTGATAGTTCTGACAAATAATATTGCATTGTGCATTCTTAATTTCCTTGGGAGTACACCAGTCTATGTAAACCTTGAAATAACAGATAATTCTGTGTACAACGCATTCGATTTTATCATGATTAGTTCAAAATGAACACAGGCAATGCTGTAATGGTATGAGGTTCACTCCATATCCATGTGGTGTCAGGTTCGATCCAACCACGTGGCTCTTTAAGCAAGAGTCTCTATCATAACCTCGAGCCAACTAGTGATTTTTTTGTGTGTGTTGGACTTAATGTGTTGTCTTTGTTTAATACCGGGACCTATTAATGTCAGAATTCCCTTTTAAAATACAGCTAAAACCAAATTCTAAAGCTTTTTGAAGATACGATGTTTTTTTATAGATGAGTCGATCTCAATTTAATCGAACGGCATACATTTACAAAGGAGCTTGTAATATGTATTGCTGAAACACTTGACCACATATACTTTAATATGACAGAAGAGAAAGAGTGTCTATATTTATGTTAAAAGTTATGTAATCTAAAATACATTTACTTAAAATACCTGTTTCACTTTGAGCTGAATTTATTAATCTGCGTTTCAGCATTGTGAAGATAATTGTCTTGTGTATATTAAGCAGAGTCCATCCTGTTAAAATTATTTTGGCCAGATATCATTGCCAGAGATAACTTCTTTCCTTCATTTCACACCATCACAGATGCCCTGAACAAGGACAATGACGGTGATCTTCCGATTCTGAATAAGCAATAAACTATCTCTTTATATAAAACTCTGCGATTGCTTGCTTGATTGCTTTACTCTAATGTAATACAGCCAAAAGCGCGCATAATGGGAAAATACTTTGAAAGGAAGTTGACCCTGAAATGAGAATACAAATGGAATAAAACAAGTTTCGCGTAAATCGGATGACAGGGTCCCGAGATATGCTATTTTTCCGGGTACCTTCATAAATAGACAGAGAAGGTTAGAGAGAAAGAGATAGTGGTTGTGAGAGAGTAGATTGAGAGACATAAAGAGAGAGGGGGAGACACAGGAAAATGGAAGAGAGAGAGCTGGTGGTGTTGTTGTGTATATATATATGTGAGTGTATGTGTATTTATATATATATATGCGTGTATATGTGTGTGTGTCTATAACCGGCGTATATAGATCAGACACCCACATATATATATACACACACACACACATTTATGTATATATACATTCACAGACGTACATATACGGGCCTTCCGGTTTCATTTCACATTATGTGTATATTTTAATTATTTAAAAATTATTTTTAAGTGAACATGATTTTTAAAAAATATTTTGAAGTGAACGTGACCCAACGGGAGTCAGGTGGTCTAGTATATAAATAAAAGTATCGGACTGTTAAATAGTTTTCTCTTGATATAGGTTTTATTGTAATCACCTTACTTCCATATCAATGCAACAGGAATTACATAAGGGCCAACGTAAGAACCTTATTTTTAAAAAGAACGTATTTGATGCTGTTGCACTGTGTTGAACTGCCGTCGACTATGACGACAGGTGTTCCAATTGTAACAACGGAAACAGCCTACTCGTAAAATTAATATGCAAGTGGTTGAGTATTCCGAAGCCACATGTACCCTTAACGGAGTTCTTGAGAATATTCAGCGTGATACATTGCGGGAGAAGGCTGACCTTTTTAATTATAGGTACAATTCATTTTACTTTCACTGGAGTGACGTGAAATGAAGTGTCTTGTTCAAGGACAGAACGTGATGCTGAGAATCGAAATCCTGACCTTACGATCATGAACTGAACATCCGAACCATTAAGCTAGGCGCCTTCACATCTTTTTGATTTAGATATAGTATTTATGCTGGAAATGCTGGGACAGATAGGTATATTCGATCAAAGCCAGCCTAGGGCTAAACAAAGACATGAAATTAAAAAAGGTGGCCGATTTCATTGAAGGTGGTACAGAAGGTTAATGGTTTAAAATACTGAGATTCCAAATGAGAATAAACAAACGAATAGTTCGGAGAATATAGGAATGAATGAGTAAATTAATGTTTTTGTTATTTTTCTTTAAATCTCAAATATAATCAGTTATTTGGTTTGTTTCAATTTCTTTGTATTTAAATCGACCTTGGAATAAAATAGGATTATTCAGTGAGGCATGCTTCGCTCTATTATTCATGTGTAACGTTTGTGAAAAATGGAATTTATGCGTTTAGAAAGCATTGGGGAAGTAGGTGAAAGAACAAATTTTTCCAGTGGGAATAATTATCAGATCATGAGATCATGGGCTTATCTTAGTTCCATGTGGTTCTACTTATTGATTTTTAATGTCCATGGGAAGTATTCCTGTAGAATAATAAATATGACAATTACTGATTCAGATCGCTGGCCACATAATCACAAATGTTCATGTTATTGTCGAGGTTGTTTGTCGTATGTCTCTAGACTTCTCCCTCATCGAGCAATTCTATGAACAAGGCTGTTTGAGTGATGAACATTCCATCATTTTGATGTGCATTGCATATCTAGGAATATATTATCCAATGTGTTCCTCCCTTTTTTAAGTAAAACATGATATCATTTGAAGGAGATTTCACTGCGATCTCTTTTTTTAGCTGCACGTCTACATAGAGATTAACTCGAGAAGGCTATAATATGTGTGGTGCTTGCATTGGTAAATAAAAGAAAGGCACATACCATACACTTTAGGGTTCCAATTCCGAACACTAGAATACCTAACTAATTTTTTTTTTCTAACATTAGAACAAGGCCAGCGATTTTGGGGGAGGGGTAGAGAAAGTTGATTATATCAACCCCAGTACTTGACTGGTATTTTGTTTTATCAACCTCGAAAGGATGAAAGGAAAATTTGAGCCGAGATTTAAACTGAGAACGTACAGTGTCGGAACAAATACTGCTAAGCATTTATTCGACATTCTAACGACTTTGCCAATCCACAGCCCGTTAATGGTTACTACTTTAGGCACAAAGCTAACAATTTCTGGGGAGGGGAAGTTAATTATATCAACCCTATTACTTGACTGGTACTTTATTTTATCGACGGCAGGATGAAAGGCAAAGTTAACAGAGTGTAGACAAATATGACAATGGCATTTTATCCGGCATTCTTCCAATACATTACATCATTCTACCTAACTAATATGTAAGTATTTATAATCCACTGTTACATCATTTATGTTGCAGTATCTCATTTCCAAAATTCTCAGCAAAAGATTTAATGTGAAACAACGCTCATTCATCATCTACTTTTAGAGATTGACGTTTACAATAAAATTGTTTTCATTCATTACTGCTTTCGCTTTTTTATTCAGCTCTAATACATATTTGCAAGACTACACTTTCAAATTAGGATATCAATAGTCACTCTTTATAGATATTTCACATTTTCCGTCGTATTCATAATGTATCTAACTATATAACAATATGTAATAAAACAATTTTACAAAACAATATATATTCAACACTTCAGTGACCATGCAAACTCGGAACTTTATAGATCAGGAGCTAACAATTAACAAATCCATAACAGTTCGCAAAGAAAATAATTAATTTCGTAGTTAGAAATATTTAACTCATGCGCACAGTTTAATTTATTTTTTCACATTTCATCTTTTATTTGGCTGGTTTTCAAAGCATTCTGTTTAAATGTTAAACCTTGGCATGGCTCTCGACGCTTAACATAAAATCCGCTGTCTTAAAAGTCCGTATAATAGTTATAATTCGTACGTTTTAAGTACGTTGTATTAACAGAGAAGTTAGATTGCTTTCGTACACTTCATGTGTTATCTGATTAAAGCTTTCCTATTTCAAATTCCTCCATGTATTAGGGTGAAGTTGTTCACCTTTTTCTCTGGAGCTGATGTAATACGTGACATGCGAATATTAAGATTAATCAACAAATAACATCTGTACATAAATGATCTTATCTCTCTCCTTTAGTTAAGCCTCTCTCAGCAAATATATTAATGAAAATTGACGGTGACTAAAACTATAAAGTAATATTTAAGGTTGCTTTGAACTTATGTGTATCAGAAAACAGGTTTCGATTCCCAGTTCAAACAAAATTACTTTACATATGCCAATAAATACCTGCTGACACACATGTGTAACCCTACCATCTACTTTAAATGTAAATCATATGTAACTAGGTAAGAAAGTCATAAAGAAAATAAGATGTAAGGATTTCCACATTGTCCTGTCATCACTTCAACTACAGCTTGTTAAATTTTGGATTTCATATACAACTCAATGCTATTACGTCAAATAGTATTAATATTAAGTTAGATCCTGTAACATGAGAATGAAACATGTATCCCTTGACAGCCAATGAGATTCTCTCTTACACAATCTTTCTTGAATATAAGGAATAATTGTTCCATTTTTTTAAATATGTTAGCAATTAATATTATTCATTGACTAATAATAGATTTTCCTCACCGTATAATTATTTCTAGTTAACATTTAGTCGCTTAGACAAAGGAGAAAGAGCAGCTCTCATCACATCTTCTATGGCCTCCAAACCTGGAACCCGCTAAAGGCCCCCAGGAATTATGTTGGGCGTTGAACCGAGCAACGATTAACAGCTTCTCCAAACGGCTTCCATGCAGATTGTGTCTACTATGTTTTATACAAAATGTTTTAGTCAACTCGAAGCAATAGAAGAAGACATTTTCCATATTTAATAATCTATATGTCAAATATATTAACACTAACTAATATAGTAATTGGTTGATACACCACCATAAAAACATTGCTTACATGTGAAGTATATAAACAAAATTGGTCTGACAGAGCACATTATCATTCAATCTATAACCACATCTCGTGTTGAAATCAACACTGAAACGCAACGAAAATCTCATCAACTTTAAGAAACTTCTGGTTACATAAGCTCTCTCTATAATCAACCAGCCATGCTTATTGGCAGTTAAATTGTCTGAGTCAATTGAGTGTTAATCAACGTTGTCACGAACGCAGCTTAGCATCGCTAACATGGTACGAGTAACCGAATATGTCGATAATTAATTGATAACGTGATAAATCGTTCAGCTGTGGGACACTCAAATATGACCACCACGCATTAAGGCACAAAGGCACAGTAGCACAGTGTCACATCTAATAGCTGGACATCGGTTTCTTGCTATATTTGTTTATTTGTGAAATTATATGTAAGTGACAATGATTTCTGAACGATACCAATGAAACGTACTGGAACATAGTGATTGAATCGTTTCATATTTTAAATGGGTTAATATCTCTTATGGAACTGACTAAAATGAAAAACTAATTTATCTGATAGATTACAATGAGCTACAATGATTCTCTTTCATTCACACCAACAAGCCATATAACTATATTAAACATTAGTTGAAATAGGTTATGTTTATCAATATGTACAGTTCTCTTGAGCAATGAGCCGTACTCCACGAAATCATTTTTTTTTTGCTTCCTTTGTAACGTGACAGGGAGATGTTGTATATAATGTAAGCAATATTGTAATTGATATACGAATTAATTTCAGAATAGAAACTGTGAAGTCTATTCTTCATGATTGACAGCAACAGCCTCTTGGGGAAAAGAAAAGAGGAACACACAAATACACAGATACACATATATATATATATATATATGGGTGTGTATATATATATATATATATATATATATATATATATATATATATATGGGCGTGTGTATATATATATATATATATATGTATATGTGTATATATATATATATATATATATATATATATATATATATATATATATATATATATATATATATATATATATATATATATATATATATATATATATGTATATGTGTATATATATATATATATATATATATATATATATATATATATATATATATATATATATATATATATATGTGTGTGTGTGTGTATATATATATATATATGTGTGTGTGTGTATATATATATATATATATATATATATGTGTGTGTGTGTATATATATATATATATATATATATATATATATGTGTGTGTATATATATATATATATATATATATATATATATATATATATATATATGTATATATATATATATATATATAAAAGTTTGTCCTCATCAGTGGCCATCCAACCGTCGTAGGCATTTCGTCGCATTAGAGGCCATATACCTCAGGTTGGTGCGAGCAACGGCTAAAAAAAGTCGTTGGGACACGTAAATAAGGGGGACGCTAGGGTGAACGAACAAAATGGTTTAAGCAGCAGAAAGTAATGAAGAAGGAAACAAGTCCCAGATTTCGATGAATATAAATTCGGTGAAATCGTGAACGAGAGAATAAAGACCATCAAACCTGGTTGAAATGTGAGTAAGGAAGGAATTTCGCACAGGTCTAACGGGAGGAAGAAGGGGTCTGGTCTGCGAATTCGGCAAACATAAGTTTTGTGAAGTCGCAGACGAGAGAGAGAG
The DNA here is from genome assembly GCA_964016885.1 of Eledone cirrhosa. Classification (NCBI taxonomy): domain Eukaryota; kingdom Metazoa; phylum Mollusca; class Cephalopoda; order Octopoda; family Eledonidae; genus Eledone; species Eledone cirrhosa. The sequence goes on along the minus strand of OZ024743.1, from coordinate 272,398,563 downwards.
AGAAAAATTCATACCGGCTTGGCCAAGTGCCCGCGAGAAAAAGGAATACGGACAGGTCAAACGGGAAGAAAGGGGAGGAGGAGAGGTAGTGACAGAGAGTGAGTGAGTGAAAGGTGAGGAAGAGGCTAACAGAGAGAGAGACTGCTAGAAGGGGTAAAGACACAGAGAACGAAACAGACTGGTGGCAGCAGAGGAAAACATATATGTGTAAATATGATAATAATGGAGCTGCGGCGCTGCAAATGGGTTACATATGAAATTTACACATATATTTTTTCCTCTGCTGCCACCAGTCTGTTTCGTTCTTTGTGTCTTTACCCCTTCTAGCAGTCTCTCTCTCTGTTAGCCTCTTCCTCACCTTTCACTCACTCACTCTCTGTCACTACCTCTCCTCCTCCCCTTTCTTCCCGTTTCACCTGTCCGTATTCCTTTTTCTCGCGGGTGCTTGACCAAGCCGGTATGAATTTTTTTTCTCTCTCTCTCTCGTCTGCGACTTCACAAAACTTATGTTTACCGAATTCACAGACCAGACCCCTTCTTCCTCCCGTTAGACCTGTGCGAAATTCCTTCCTTGCTCACATTTCAACCAGGTTTGATGGTCTTTATTCTCTCGTTCACGATTTCACCGAATTTATATTCATAGAAATCTGGGACTTGTTTCCTTCTTCATTACTTTCTGCTGCTTAAACCATTTTGTTCGTTCACCCTAGCGTCCCCCTTATTTACGTGTCCCAACGACTTTTTTTTAGCCGTTGCTCGCACCAACCTGAGGTATATGGCCTCTAATGCGACGAAATGCCTACGACGGTTGGATGGCCACTGATGAGGACAAACTTTTTCATATGTAACCCATTTGCAGCGCCGCAGCTCCATTATTATCATATATATATATATATATATATATATATATATATATATATATATATATATATATATATATATAGTAATAATAATAAATTTGAAGACTAAATTACAAAGAGGCCTCGATAAGGATAAATATATATCAAATATATAAGAACCGTAGAGCAAATATTTATTAAAATAACAGTTTAAAGTTTAGCAAAAATCGCTGCTTTCACCCTTAACGGGATCTTCTGAAACTAACAAAGTCAATCTATGAACGCAGAAGTGAATATTTCAAAAAACGTTGTAACCGGAGGAAGACAGGAAGACAATACTTTGGTTCATGGAAACGTTCTCCGGCAATATCGAGCACTCTTTGGTTTTAGTCTTCAAATTTATTATTATTACTATTTGGCTCCCTCGGTTGAGCACTCTACTGACTTATATTCATCATGCAGAAACAACATCTGAATATTTCTACAAAGAACATACCCGTACCAAGCAGGAAAACATACCTAAAACTCCTGATACAGAAAACAGACGCGTTCATTGAAAGGTTGCGTTGGCGTGCCTTTTATTTCGATAATCAGTGAAAAGCAGACAACAAACAGGATAAATTTGTGTTTAAAACCTATAATAACCCTCCGTGTAACCCAGTAATGTTACCCTTCGAAAATGATGTCTTGGAACTCATACGGAGTATCAAATTTCGGAATAGGAGCAATTCCTTCCAGCAGGACCTGAAGAATAGAATTCGTTCTATTAAGGATTCTAATGCCGCGCACGTCCATTCCGACAAAACTGGCAATCTATATCAAGTGGAGCGCAGTACTTACCATCAACTACTACATAATGCTGTAACTAATGATTACCGTAAAACAAATCGGTGCGTCATCAATGAAATCAACGATGCTGGGTTTAAAATCACATCTGATCTCAACATCCTGGACCGGACCGAACCTCTGGACCCTATTTCTCCCCACTTTACCCTGAAGGATCACAAATCCAATTTTCCGAACAACCCCTCTATTTGGCTTATTAACCCTACGAAGTCCGATTTAGGTAGACTTAGTAAAAGGATTCTTGATAGAATTATACCTGAAATTAGAAGTTTGGCCCCTCTTGCACTGTGGAACAATTCTTCCGCGGTGATTAATTGGTTCAATGGCATATGCAACAAGGAACATTGCCGTTTTATCCAATTCGACATCAATATTTACTACTCCTCCATCACTTTACCACTTCTCCTTAGAGCTATCAATTTCGCTAAAACACTCACAATGGTTAAGGATTTCGAAGTTGATGTCATCCTCAATGCCCGTAAGTCGGTGATTAATTTCGACGACTCTATTTGGATTAAAAAATCTATAGTACCCCATTCGACGTGAGTATGGGCGCAGCGATTCTGCGGAGGTTACTGATCTTATCGGCCTTTTCCTTCTTTTCTCTATCAAGGACGAATTCCCCCAACGTGGGCGGTGGTTTGTACCGTGATGATGGTATTTTGACCATGACTAAGTGCGGCCCACGTGCTTGCGGCAGGTTCAGAAAAGAACTCACAGCCTTCTTTAAAGGCTTCAACCTCTCTATACAGGTTGAGGCCAACCTCTCGGTCGTTAATTACCTCGACGTTACCCTCAATTTATCGAATGGCTTGTATTACCCGTATAGAAAGCCGAATGAAACGCTTAATTACATAAGTAAGCATTCCGACTATCCTGCATAACCAAGAACCTGGTAAGAAACGTTTCTTTGAGGCTTTCCCGTCTATCTACTAACGAGCATATTTTCAACGACCATTCCACATATTATAATGAAGCTCTTGCTCGGAGTGGATTTGTCGATACGGTAGCATATACAGAGTATCAGAATAGACCTAGAAGAAATAGATCCCGACGCATTATATGTTATAACCCACCATATAATATGGAGGTGGCCACACCATTAGCTAAGATCTTTCTATCCCTTATTACGAAGCATTTTCCCCCTACACATATATATAGTAAAATTTTTAATAGAAATACTATTAAAATTTCTTACTCTACGACTCCTAACCTTACACATAACATCACAGCTTCTAATTTAGCTAAACTACCTAGCCGTAGGAACACGTACAACCCTGTAGTTAGTACTAACTGTAATTGTAGGAATCGGGTTGATTGCCCCCAATCCGGGAAATGCATCCTAGTACCATTGTCTACAAATGTAAGGTTGAAACACCCACGTCCCGTAGGGCCTACATAGGGTTAACCACCAATAGATTCAAGCAGCGTCTTTACATGCATACCCATTCTTTTCGTTACCCTCTAAGAAGGAATATAACATCATTTCCAGCTTATATCTGGAGTCTAAAAGACAGCCACACCCAATATAAGTTACACTGGGAGATCCTAGCTAGGGCTAGATCGTATAACGGAAATAAAAGACCATGTGACCTCTGCGCCGCTGAGGCCCTGGAAATACTCTACGCCACAGACCACATCTTAAACAAAAAATCTGCGGCAATTTCGGCTTGTAAACATAAATTGCACAAAACTTTCCTGTATTACAGCCCCACATTATACCGTAACGGGTAGTACGATCTATACGTGGATATTTTACGTCTTCATGTGGTAGCTAAGTATATGTTATGTTTATACCATTACTTATTTGCATTGGTAAGTATATATTAGCTGTATGTTTTGTGAAGGTACGTATACTTTCTCATACGTATATCTGATTGTATATGTTATGGCGTATATTTATATATTCTGGTACATATGCTTTTGGTTATGTGTATACGTGAGTTTTGCGTCTGTGTGAGTATGCGGGTTCGTACGTATGTAGGGTGTGTGTTTATGTGTACTTCGTGTCTTGGTTGACGTACGTCTCCGAACACTTGTGTATTTACATGTAGGTATGTGTGTCCGCTTGTTATATACGTATTTATTTATTTATATACGTTTATTATATTATTTGTATGCACGCACACACACACACACGTACACACATACACACACATATTTATATGTGCGTGTATTTGCATACCTATGTATGCTTGTGTATGTACGTATATGGGTGCGTGTATGTATTTATTTAATTTCAATTACCTCTGTATTTTATTTACTTTATTCTTAACTCTGAAGCGGAGAATCATTCGGTTTCCTAGTTAGAATTTAGTCTACGACTTCAGCTATACCATTTACGTGGTTTTGTTTTTGCGTGCAATTGTTCTCCCCGCTCCACATATGACGTATTATCTTCGTTTTTCCGTTCATTGCCAGAGAACGCCTCTATGAACCACCTAATAGAATATTAGTCTACGTGGTTTTGTCCTTGCGTGTAATTGTTTTTCACCGCTCCAAATAATGCCGTATTATATTCGTTTTTTCCCGTTTTTTGTCAGGGAACGTTTCCACGAACCAAAGTATCGTCTTCCTGTCTTCCTCCGGTTGCAACGTTTTTTTGAAATATTCACTTCTGCGTTCACAGATTGATTTTGTTAGTTTCAGAAGATCCCGTTAAGGGCGAAAGTCGATCGACTGTCGATATGTGTGTGTGTGTGTGTGTGTGTGTGTGTGTGTGTGTGTACGTGCGTGTACGTGTGTGTGCGTGCGTGTGCGTGCGTGTGAGTGTGTGTGTGTGTGTACGTGTGTGTGTGTGTGTGTGTGCGTGTGAGTGTGTGTATGTGTCCATACTCCCAAATTTCTTTCTATATGTAACTACCACCTACTCTCTACTGCAAGGTCACCAACCTTTCGGACTTCACGGACTACTAAATTCATAATTTTAAATCCCGTGGACCACTAATATAAATTAATGCTGAATGGTCGAAACAAATTGTCGATAGATGATACATATGTGTAACATTCTTTCATGGATGTTAGTCCTTTACTGAGGAGAAACATTTTCTTTTTTAGGGTCGGGTTATAAATTTAACCAAATGTTATTTTTGTTTTATTATTAATAAAACATATTTGACTTTGCCTTTCATCCTTACGGGGTCGATAAAATAAAGTACCAGTAATGCACTGGGTAATTGCTGGCCTTGTGCCTAAAGTAGAAACAATTATTAATAAAACATATTAGGGCAGTGGATTGGGAGTATCGGTAGAGGGTCGGGCGCCATGCCTTGCAACATAGAGTTACGGCCCTTTATAATCTGTGTTCAAATCCCGCCGAGGTTAACTTTGCCTTTTATCCTTAAGGGGTCGATAAAATAAAGTACCAGTAATGCACTGGGGTCGATTTAATCGACTTTTCCCTCCTCCAAAATGTCTGGTCTTGTGGCTATATAAGAAAACATTATTAATAAAACATAAAAATTACAAATAATGTCCACATTTTTCTGCGGACCACCAAACTTTTCTTTCGGACCACCAGTGGTCCGTGGACCACTGGTTGGCGACCGCTGCTCTACTGCCAAAACAGTGACGAATTAATGTTTTACTTTTTTATCTGTTACTATAATTTTCATTCTCTTATTATGACCTCCCCCTCCCTTACTTCCACTCACATACCTATTCTCCCCTTCTTTCTTTTCTCTTTAGCTTAAATGTGACTTTTTTCTTAATGTTCTTATTGAAGAATTTATACGCTTTGTATTCTGGGTTCAAATCACTCTATAACCTATTTGGATCGTGGTCTTTATCCGTTATTGGGTCTTAAGCTGCCCCTTTATCCTGGGGTGCAATAGGAACAACTGTCATAATATCTTTAAGATGAATGGCATATTTGTTTTCAATAATCCTCGAAAAAATATCATTTCAGTTTTAAGCTATTTCACAAAGAGAAATTCAACTATGTTTTCATTGTGACTGCAATAATTTTACTTGATCATGAGAATGTTAAAACCTTTAAATATTGACCCGTCCAAATTGTTAGAAAACTTTCACTATCAAATTTTTAAAGTTATCTTCTTTTCAACATCTAGACTCTCGTACATATGGCATTTTACTGTGTTGTTACTCAGAGGAATAACCTTAAAAATAGGTTTAGAATCTTTCGTCACACCAGTTTCTTTTATTTCGTTTACAGCTGGCATAATATCTTCAATTAGTTTTGTATAATGCTACGAGAGTTGCTTAAAAAAAGACATTAAGGTTGGACATTTTCCAAACATTTCATTCAGTACCATTTAAAAAGACAATATAAATTTTTTTTTTTCATATGAATGGAAAATCTTCGAACGCTTCACTGCATCATTTCCAAGTGCATTTTCATATAATAAGCACATGGGTATTGATGCACTAGTGATCGAAGTCATATAACAAACTTTAAATGTTTCTGTGAATATTGCCAATATTTTCCCAAATATGTGTGTTAGTTGCCTCTGAAAGCCGGAGTAAATTATATAAGATGTTTTAGTCTTGCACTTTAACGAATCTGTCAATTCTCCGCCTTTATTTAGCAGAGTCAGGACCAAACATGTTTCAGCCGTTGTCAACCTGCTTTTGTTTAAAATATAATTGTATCCAGGACTACATTATGCTGGTTACGTAGCTCACCTTCCATTTTTATGAAAATCAGATGTGAGTTCAGGAAAGTTGGCTGCTACTTCCGTTGAATCAAGCAACTACATAGAGGGTCCTGCTATACAACATCATGTTTTATTGACTTTTAAGTGCCGTAAAACATCAACGCGTTGCTACTTCTACTGATCATATTCCCATTCCATCCATGTAGTAATATTAACACCAATCAATCAATCTACGAAATGTTATTTCAAAGCCAAGGCTTTCTTGAAGATAATCCCATGCGTAGTCTTAAGGTCAATTCTGCAATCGAATGATATATTCATCAATTATACAATGTTACTGTTGATTAGTTCTAGATCACACATGACCAAGCAGATCTATGATCAAAGGCGTTTCAGACACACCTCCCGTCCTAGTTTCAAGCTTCATTATCCAATATGTTTTTTTAAAGAGAATAGGAATGATTTTAGGTATATATGAGTGTTATTTCTAGAACGTTGTTATATCTCACATAATGTTTCTTGATTGTTATAATAATATGGGTCCAAGCCTCTTATGACAGGATTTTTCAGCTTATTGATGTTGTAGGACAAGTACCGAAAGACATACTGTCCAATTCTCTAAGGTTTCGCCAGTCAACTGCACTGAACTGGTACTTTATTTATTGACCCCAGAAATATGAAAGATAACGTTGACATAATATGATTTTAACTCAGAGCGTAGAGATCCCGACCAAATATCACAAGGCAATTGTCACTCTAACACTCAAACAATTCTGTCAATGTGCCACCTTCTGTATCTGTTCTATCCACTGTTGTGTTGTTGGTTTCATAGAGAAATATAACTTCTAGTTGGTTGGCTCGCATTTGCCATCTTTGCTAGTTTTACGGCAGTTTTTTATTGTTGTTGTTGTTTTTGTTATTGTTTCTCTTGTTGTTTAGCTTTAGTCAGGCTCTTATCAAGCAAATCTATATTCTAAGCCGTTTCAGTAGTAAAATTCCCGTCTTTTCCTCAATTCAGTTCACCTAAGTCTACATTCTATTTTATGTGTTATTTTCTAAGATGGTTGGATATGATTTGATTAAGATTTGTATGCTATTTCTATTATATCGAAATGCCTTTATAGAGGCCCATTGCTTGCCTTGATAAATTTATTGATCATTTTACCAACATTTCAATGTAAAGTCCAGGAGTGGAATTTAATGGCTTCAGTAATGATTATTGTAAACTATTCAAGAAAATATTCTTCGATCGAAATGTTCTGGACAATGGAAACATATTGAAATATATTGAAAATATTGAAACATATTGATTTATGTGAATTTAGAAGACATGAAATTATTTCAAAAATATAGAAATAAAATAGAAACCAAAATAAGGATGATAATAAAATGAAATGATCAATGAAACTAAACAACATACTTAAAACACAAATATTCATAATCAACACAAATTAGATATTTCATGTTCGTAATTACATATAAAGCTAACCACCACCATTACGCTCCATTTTTTTTCTTTTGACAACGGAGCATTGATCCCAAAATACTATGAAATATATGGTCAAACGCAAAATTTGTTTTTGTCGTCTTACTTTACTCCCGTCTTCACCTCTTTATTTTTAACTTACGTCTTACTGGTTTTCTTAAAAACAATTAAAACCTAAGTAAGATTTTCTTTATTCAAAATTGTTTTCAGTTACTAATCCAATAAGTTCATATCTATGGGAGCGAATTTGCAGAGTCGTTAAAGTATCGTTTTGTGGTATTTATTCCGGCTTTCTACAAATTCTGTCATGGCCAATTTTGCTTTTCATCTTTTTTCAGTGTCTATAATGAGAATATAAGTCCGGTGTGGGGGATTAGAGGAATGTGTCTAACTTTTGTCGAGTCTACTTCCAAACATTGCAGTAAATACTCCCTAGAGTAGATCTGGAAATATAACAGGTGTTAACAACTTTAGTACTCTGCATACTTTCTTTGTGTACAAAATGAATAAGTGCGAGCTTAATACTTGAATTGTGTTTGCATACATTTCGTCCATCCAATCCTTATTTCAATATTAGTTCTAGGAGGTGCTGCGATATATAGCTCAAACCTATGCATACATATATATATATATATATATATATATATATATATAGCATTAATACACATCACCGACAGCTGTTCTGTTTCTACCATATTATAATTAAAGATGTTATTCACATACAAAGCCAAACTTTTCCCATTTTATTCTTCCTCTTCAAATATCCCAGTTAATATCCAATCCACTTAACATCTACACTCATCTCGAAGCTGATCCAAGATTCTGATATAACTATTATCTTGAATGCTTTCTTGAAATTAATTATTCTTTGATGTTTTACAAGTTGGCATATAGGCTTCTCTTGTTAAGGTAAATATTGAATTATCTGTCTGAACCTTCATGTCAAACCGACTAAATCTGTAATAACAACAGTAGTTGTTGACATTATTGAAGACATTATTTTCCGGATGAATATCATTTTCTATAACCTGGGATTTTATATTTTGTATATTCAAATCATTTTCAAGTCTATTTATTTTATATTCTGTGATCCTTGTTTTTCATCATTGTCGCCAGATAAAGATGAATGACGTCTGTTAAGACAATCATGGTTTATTCCATTTGAGATTATTTCTTCACTTATGTTGTTCTTTTGATCTCACTAGTATTTTTATACCTTTATGTCTCTTATGGCCAGCATTTAACCTCTTCTGGTATTCCCTTTTATTCTACAAAATATTGCAGTTTGTTATCCATGTATATAGTAGCTTCCATCGTTATTTGTTTTGTGTTTGTTTGTTTTTTCAAGAATTAAGCTTTTCTAGTGATATCCGTGTCCGTTTTTGTTAAATATTCGTTTTAAAAGACATTTAATTCTTTGGGTTTTTAGAAGTGCCGTTCTGTGTTTTCTATTGTGTTTTCTTTTTTCCTTTCTCTTTTTTCGAGGTAGAGTCTAATATACTTCAAGGTCATCATTGTCTATCAAAAGTCCTTACGTTTGCAGGGAAGCAGTCACCTGATTCTCTACGGACTTCAAATCTCCTTTACAAGACTCCTTTCCTTTTCGCCGTCACAACAGCATTTACCTGAAATATGCATTTAATCTACAGCTCTTGCTATGCTGCTCTGAATGAGCCACATTTTTTTCCAGAAGTGCCAAGCTCTTTTTCCTTTCTCGATGTTCTGTAATCTTAGGGCCTTTAATTCCGCTATCAAGACGATACTACTTCTCTTTTTTTCTTTTCGCAGTCTGAGTCTGACTACAGTAATCTTTTCGGTTAAAATCGATCTCCCTTGAGTTGGTTTTCTCAAGTGTAGGGATCGAGCATTCTCTCCGCTACTGAGATAGTTGTGACATGATCTCAGCTTTTAAAAAATCCATAGCAAGCCTCTCGTATGTTTATTATGCATAAACATATTGTATATGAAAGCATATACAATATGTTGTATATGAAAGTATATACAATATATAGGGATGTATATGAAAACATATACATCCATATGATGGACCACATTATGTTAATTCAACTTGTTCTTGTTGTGGAACTAAAGCGCGAGTGAATATTCAAGATTCCGGTTTCCTAATAATTCATTTTTGAAAAGTTATTTTGACAAATAACTTCTCTCTAATTACAACAATGTTGATGAAGTTTCTTACACAAAATATTCGTTTGGATATTCTCATATTTTAATTTAGGAACTGTCATCTCAACAAGAGACTCTTTATTCGCAAAATAAGCAGACATGTCTCCTCAAGATTTCAGCTCACCGTTTTAAGAAAAGTGAATATCACATTAAAAACTTAATCATCCCTTTCGAGAGACAAATACTATAATGTGGTTCTAGATACCCCGCTGAACAGACAGAATAGTCACAGCTGGAACACATTTAATTAGCTCGATCCGGATTCACCCGAGGATGGTAAAACAGCAACAATAATAAAGCTCGACACAAGGAAACAGTTAACAAGCAAAGAAGACAATTTCAGTGCAATAAAGTATTAAAAGCATTTTTGTTTTCAGATAATGAGGATATCCTAACCAAAATACTTTTAAAATCAGAAAATATAATGAGCTATGCACGTATATTTCTGTCGAAAATATATACTGCAATAAAAGTACACATACATGTATGTCTAGTGTACATACTTTCAGTTAACCCTTATTAATAAACACTAACAAAAATAAATTCGAAACAACATGGTCTATGTTGTTTCGAATACATATATAGAATAAATGAAACAACACACACATACTCTCTCTCTCTCTCTCTCTCTCTCTCTCTCTCTCTCTCTCTCTCTCTCTCTCTCTCTCTCTCTCTCGCTCTCTTTCTCTCTCTCTCTCACATTGTCTCTGTGATAAAAACATGTGTATCTTTATATATATATATATATATATATATATATATGTGTGTGTGTGTGTGTGTGTGTGTGTGTGTGTGTGTGTGTACATGCATATATATATATAGAGAGAGAGAGAGAATAATATCGGGAAATATATAGATGTAATTTTTATCTGTGGTGTGACGTAAAATAACTATTTTCATTTTTCATTTATGATATATACAGCTAATGACACCTTTACATATTTGCTGTTTGCTTTACTCCTGTTGATGACTGATTATTCAGACAATAATTAATCCTTTGTCCATTGATATTTGTTTCAAAATAGCATGCATCTAACCTTGCTAACAAAATATATTTTAGTTTTCCTTTCCTACCTAATTATTTTATAAAAATTGAATTCTTTTTTACGTTTGTTTTTTAATTCAATTTATATTTCTTTTTGTCTTCTTTTCAACGATAAATATAATTAGTTGTCTTTATGGAAAACATTGAATATTTTAAGAAATATGGTTAAAGTAGTTATAAGATTTCACTTATTTTATTTTGTAAACGAAAATGCAATGGAGGGATACTTTCATTTCATTTTCGTTTTTATATATAATGTATTCTATTTTTTGTTTGTTTTATTGGTGACCATGTGGTATTCATATATTGCTTGAAAACAAAAATGATTGAAACTGATAAGGGAATGAGAACTACAAACTAATCTAATCGTTAGCATGTTGATCCTGTGGTCTAAGGCCCCTAGCCTTCTACCTCACTTTTTTATCTGTGTCAATAAATATCCAGCTAACGTACTATTCATGGAAGCAGTGTAACCGAATGGTTAAATTTGTGTACAATGAGGTTCTTGTTTCGATCTCTTGGGCAAATGTTATTTACCATAACCGTGGGTTGGCCCAAATATTGTTTCTACTTTTGGCACAAGGCCAGCAATTACCCAGTGCATTACTGGTACTTTATTTTATCAACCCCGTAAGGATGAAAGGCAAAGTTAACCTCGGCGGGATTTTTACTCAGAATGGAAAGGGCAGTGAACCCAATGCTGCAAAGCATGGCGTCCAACCCTCTGCCGATACTGCCAATCCACGACCCAAATATTGCGAGTAAAATTAGGTAGGCAGAAACTGTTTGAAAACCAGTCACATGCTGTGTAACTTTGATAAGGCCAGCTTTGTTGCACGCTGTGTCACACTGAATATCCCTGCAAATTACGTTATGGATGTATGTCAGTGGAACACTCAACCACTGTTCCGTTGCCTGAACAGCTAAAATACTCATTGAAGTTCTATTTACTTTATACCATTCCTTACTCTATTCTTTAGTATCGTATTTTGGTCAAATGGATTGTTGATATGCAGAGGAGACAAACTTCATTATATTTATACAGAAAAAAAATGCTGCTGCATTACAAAGGTTCAATGGCAATTTCTGTATGTCACCATACTTTTTTGACATATTCAAACATTGCTACAAAAAGTAATAATATATTTTAAATAATCAACAGTTTTCAATATTGTGAAATGTTCATAGCAGTAGATTGGCAGAATCCTTAGAGCGTTAGATGCATTGCTTTCAGTGTCTAGTTACGGCCCCTTACATGCTGATTTACTTTCACTTTCATCATTCCACATCAAGCCTCAGACTAACCCCCTTTTTTAATCCTTCACCCCCAGATACATCAGATTTCTCATCTTTCTCTCCAAATTTTTCATGCAACCATCTACTCGTAGCTGTTCAAGAGGTACATCAAGTACTAGTTAAGTACCAGTGTCGATATAGTCGTCTTTCCCATATCCTACAAATTCCTCGTCGCGTGCCAAATGTAAAATATCAATATCATAGAATTTTCAAAATATCAAAGAGAATTAAAAATACCATCCATTCTACGATATAAAATTGTGTTTGATATTGTTATTGTTCCTGTTGATTAGCCTCGTGTTAGTCCTCATCAAGCAGCCCTTGAGCTAAGATGTTCAATCCAGTGGAATACCCGTCTTATTTATCTACTACTATATTATGCAAAAGGACGGAGGATTGGCAGAGTCATTAGAACGTCAGATTTAACGTCTCAATATTTATTTTAGTTCTATGCGCTCTAAGATCAAATTGTGTCGCGGCCAGCGTTGCCTTTCATATCCTTTCGGGATTGGTAAATAAACTACCAGGCCAGGGGCAGTGCATTATTGAACGATTACAACATTGGAAATGATATTTTACAATATCAGTTCTGATTCTTTGCATTCTGAGTTCAAATCCCACAACCTGCACGTGACCAGCGTGGCCTCATCCAGAAGAGTATCGAAAATTTCTGGAAAGATATTATGCAACAATGTGTCATTCCATTTTTCAGATGTTAAGCCACTCTTAAGAGAAAATTGGCTCTATTTCTAGCAAAATGAATGACCACCTGGAGGCTCTATCCTTTATATGCTATTCAATGTTCTTATCAGAATTACTGGCCTCTCTTTTCTACTGTGATGTAACAGAGATCTGATATTTTTGGTTCGCTATTGCTCATATGGTTCTCTTCTCAATCAAACTTAGTTTTTCCAGTGTTTCTAAAATGTTGAAAATATATTCTGCAAATTAAATCTTGTTTTATGTCATGAGTCATATTGGCTGGAAATCATACTTCGGTAGAAATTATTTAAATTTAATTACATCTTTAAAATAGGCGAGCCAGTGAAACGCATCTATTCTATGCATTACAATAAAACAAGCAAATCTTTCTCAAATCGTATCTTACTGTCTTTAAAAACAAAACGAACATATTCGATACTTTGGCCGTCTAGCTAACGAAAATGTATGGGATAACCATGGTACTTTCGCCTTTATAATCACGTCTTCTTGATTATGGACAACCTGTGGCTAAACAATAACAGGATAAACATTACAAGCCAATGGGTGAACTTCTATGTAGTCACTATTCATGCTAGACATAGCAGCTAAATCTCTCTGAAATAATATACCCACGTCTTAGTTCTGAATACATTGTATCTAAGTCAAGGAAAACACGGTGATGGCCGGAATGCTTTTGATCAACAACAAACAAATAAATAAACACACACACACGCGCGCGCGCATATATATATATATATATATATGTGTGTGTGTGTGTGTGTGTGTGTGTGTGTGTGTGTGTGTGTGTGTGTGTGTATATATACACACACAATGAATGAATAAAATCCTCCAAACACACAACATCATACAGAGCAAAAGACAACCTAAATCCATAAAAAACATCCTCACACAAGCCAAAATCCAACCAATCCTCACAATCAACCCTACAGTAAAGAAAATGCGGAAGGCCCAACTGTAATAGAAGGTTCAACATTCCACTTCAAATAAGGACAACATTTCACAGTTAAATACAACTTTACATGTGCATCTGAAAACCTAATCTATGTTTTGACCTGCTCATGTTGTCGTGAGCACTACATAGGACAGACAAAAAACAGCCTCCAACAACGTATGACCGTCCATAGATCACAGGAATACAGAAAGATTGCTTTTAGTGAACATATCGCCAATTGTGCACCTAACCAACTACCAAACTTTAGAATTTTCCCCATTTACAAATTCATAGACAACGCTTCTTTCATCCCATCATACTAATAAGGAAACGTACTTAATTAACAAATTCCAACCTCTACTTAATGGACTAAACTTCGGACTAAACTAAAACTGAACGAACAATGAACCATAGTCCAAAATCCCTACGTTCTCTAAAGAGTTACCTCCCTCACACCCTACCTAATCCTTTTTCTTATATAAATGAATTACCCCTCTCCTCTTTTTCTCCTACCCGACCACCCTGAATTACCTCCCCCTGCATATGAATTCTCAAAAAAGGGAAAACACATTCAATCCCAGACGGCCATTTGTCTCCATCATGGATCTACTTCTTTAAGCGATCTTGCCATAACATTTTTTTAACTGTTTATCCTCAAAAACCATGGTTGTAAATAATATTATTCTTTCTTTCCCATTACCTTATCATGTTCCACATCACACTTTTTTTTACTTCAAAAACCTTGTTTGTAAATAATATTATTCTTTCTTTCCCATTTCAATAACATGTTCAACATCACCTTATTTTCTCATCTACATTTTATACCAATACAAATTCCCCCTTTTTTTCTCACCCACTCACATAATTTGATAATGCATAAAATGCTGAAACCGGTAATTGATAATTATTAAATAAATAAATTAATAAATCAATCAATCAATGCTGTTGTTAATTAATAAATAAATTAACTAATACCTTAACACTTCACACAAAGTAAAATATTTTGTTTTAAACATTTTCTAACCCAGAAAAAAGAGAAAAGAATAAGGAAAAAATATTATTTTCTTCCTAATAATCATTTTTTCTCCCTATATATATATATTCCAATTCGTGTGTTCCTTCTCCACATTTTATAATAATTATATATATATATATATATATATATAAACAAGTATTGCACCAAGAAAAATATAGACTTCGGTGAGAAAGCAAATTAAGAATTTATTTGCTTTAACATATGTTACTGTGTCTATTATTCTTAATTTCCTTTCTCACTGAAGTCTATATTTTTCTTGGTTCTACACTTGCTTATATGATATACTTCGTAATCTCTTCTGGGCCTATATACCATATCCCCTACTTGGATATATATGCTACACGATTCAAAGGAGACCGTCGAGTCGAGTCAAATTCTCTGGTAAGCAGTTATCTTGTTTAAGCATTCATTCTTGATATACATAAACAAAACCTTATCTACCGTCACACACACACACACACACATATATATATATATATATATATATATATATATATATATATATATACATTGGGGTATTATTGAGGGACGTGAGAAAGAGTATTTAATGCCGAAGTAGTGTTTAAATATTCTAGTTTGATGATCATGTGAGTGCGCAGGTGAAGCTGCAGTGTAGCAATCCGAACTGTTCGGATCTAGCTGTCGAAACGGCCGGAGCTCAGTCGTCGGGATCCTGAATCTTTTCATATATATATGCTTACAAAATAGCGCCTTATTCCATTTTCGAATATATTAGAATTTCAATTAGCTTATGGTTTGGGTCCCCAGAGTCTTTGCAGGAATAGTTATTGGACAAAATTGAGTGTTCATTCAATGAATTGTTTGTTTTTCAAAAATATAATCGAACTGGAAGGCCATTCACTATATTCAAAAATTGAAGTAGTGTTTACTGGCACTGGAAACCATGGAAACAACAGAATGTGTTGCATTGCTGAAGTAAAGTGGTATCAGATATATTTATATGTATATATATGCATTATATATATATATATATGTGTGTGTGTGTGTGTGTGTGTGTGTGTGTGTGTGTATATATATATATACCTAGTAAAACCATTATTAGAAAGAGTCGAGGCCCTACGGCTGAGTTCTTGCCGTCTCAACAGCTAATTCCAGTCTGAAATTAGCTGTCGAAACGGCAAGAGCATAACCGACGGGCTCCGATTCTTTCTAACATAGAACAATATTTATATATATATATATATATATATATATATATATATATATATATATATATAGTATTTTCCGTAGTGTTGTAATATTAATATTACACACAGTAGATGGACAGCTCACGTAGGGTTTGCACGACGGTTCCAGTTGTAGTTTCAAAAGTAATCCGGAGAAAATAGAAGGATTTAAATGGATACAGTTCAGTAAAAGGAATTTATTGACACGTGTTTCAATAACAGTTATTTTCAACTATCATTTCATCAGAAAAATCTCATTGAGAACTTGTTTGGTTTTTATAGAGAATATTAAGAGGGAGGAGTGAAGTTAGAAGTATAGTTAAGGGAGTGGATAGACATTTTTGATAGCAGTGGGTAATTAGATTCCCATCTGTTGTTTTGACATTTTTATAGAATACATTATTTGGCGTTGGTTATTTTTCTAAATCTATAGAAGGATTAGAGATAGTAAAGATATGCATGGTTGGTTTTGTGTTTGCACTTAATTAACATACAGTATGTATGTATATATGTGTGTGTCTATATGTGTGTATATGAAGATAAGTAGAGTATGAAAGTGTATATACATGAATGCGTATGTGGGTACATATATATATGTATATATATATATATATATGTACATGTATATATGAATGTAAGTATGAGCATGTAAGTATGTGTATGTGAGTGTATGTATTTGTAGAGGTGTGCATATATGTATGTTTGTGAATGTGTATGTTTTTTTTTAAATAAGTATATATACACATATATCTATGTGTGGGCGAACGGATACACACAAGTCTGTATGTTAATTAAGTGCAAACACAAAACCAACCATGCATATCTTTACTATCTCTAATCCTTCTATAGATTTAGAAAAATAACCAACGCCAAATAATGTATTCTATAAAAATGTCAAAACAACAGATGGGAATCTAATTACCCACTGCTATCAAAAATGTCTATCCACTCCCTTAACTATCCTTCTAACTTCACTCCTCGCTCTTAATATTCTCTATAAAAACCAAACAAGTTCTCAATGAGATTATTCTGATGAAATGATAGTTGAAAATAACATTGAAATATTGAGTGTCTGCATAATTAATACTTTGTAGATAGCAGCTGTTTTCAGGTTATATAACTGTTATTGAAACACGTGTCAATAAATTCCTTTTACTGAACTGTATCCATTTAAATCCTTCTATATATATATATATATATATATATATATATTGTGTGTCAACTATTTCAAATTCTAGATTATTGAACACATTGTTAATTATCTCACAAGAATTGAGAGAAGCTCTTAAAGGTAAATACAGTCTATGTTAGGGAATTATTATGGCGGGGGATTGGCAGAGTCGTTACAGTGTCGGACAACGTTTTGCGGCATAGAGTTACGGCCCTTTGTGTTCCAAATTCAAATCCCTCCGAGGTTTGCTTTGCCTTTCATCCTGATGCCGTCGATAAAATAAAGCACCAGTAATGCACTGGGGTCGATCTAATCTACTTTCCCCTCTCCCCAAAATAGTAGACCAGTATTGCAAAACGTAAAGGACATAGTTGTAGTAAATTTGTAAAAGCAAAACCATTAATAGAATTTTTATAAAAGCATATCAATCCCTAGCTCCAATATGAAATATGTTTTTTGTTTAAAAATCAATACAAATTACAAAAGTAACGATGTTATGTGTGATCGATCCATGGGCACATAATTCACCGTCTATAACGAGAGATAAAATTTCATTGAACTCTTCATCAAAACTATACCGACTTTCTCAGTAAAATCAAAGTAGTCCCTGTAGAGCAAACTGGTAATCTCTGTAGAACAGGAAACGAATCTGAAACAAGCTAATTTTTCATTCCACTTAAACCTGCTTCATTTTATGTGTGCCACTGGTGTGTTTGGCAAAGTCATATGCCTAAAAAAAAACTGCAATTTATTTCCTTGTCTTAGATTTTTTCTCGCTGGAGTTTTGCTGATGTTGATGCCATTCACGAAACAAACATGTCCCATATGGTTTGATACTTAACTACAAAATAAAATATATCACTAGAAACAATATTTTAACGATTTTTAGAGATGGATATCATTCTACATTCATATAAATAAACTACATGATATGTTGCTACTACTACGCACAGAGACATCCAAAAATAAACTGCAATAATCCTGCTGTTAAACATAAAAACATCCTAGACCACATCTAAAAAAAAGCCACTCGATTTATTTGCATGAAATCTCTCGCCAACACACTCCAACAGTTAGCCCACAGCTGTGTTGCCTCTTCACTCTGCTTTTTTCTGCCCCTAGAACTGTGGTGTCTCCTTATATCGGGTTGATTACGTGTCACTTTTATTCATCCTCACTGATCTCATTCGCCTTTCTGCCTGTCGTCAAGCATATAGACTCCACTCCACATCATGCCTCAAAATAACCACTTTTTCAGTCCTTCACCTCATGACACATCTCCATATTTTTTCCCCTACAACCGTCCACTTGCAGGTGTTCAAGAGGCACATCAACTCAACCACTTCAATCTCAGCAGTCTCGGAAAGCCTGTGAAGTTCATAGAGTCAGCCTCTTCCCTCAGATCAAACTCTTATACATTCAAAACTATCCAAACATTCACTTCCATTCCGAAAACCATACAAACTAAGCACTCAGACCTATACGTGGCTTTGGAATCGGAAAAGTAATAGTAGAATCAAGTGTGTATGATACATGGAATTTTGATTCATTTAAATTTTCAATTTCATTGTTGATCTATGGTATTTTTTATGGAAATGCCTCACCTATACGATATTTTAAAGAGAATCAACACAACGAATAAAAAAACAACATTTTATACGCAAGGCGTAATTCCCCTAACATTAGTTTCCAACTTGGGAACAAGTTAATAGTGTATGAGATGTCAAATTCTCTATCCATTGGCTTTTAGTTTGAATTTCTAAATTGTTGATGAAGTGGGTGGTAATTAGGAGGTGATTTATTTGATATTATTTAATGGATTTCAATGTTACTTTTAAAAACCGGGTTTACATTCGATAGTTTGGTGATATCAGTTTCTCTTTAATTTTGTTTTAATTGCATCATTTGTCGGCATATTAATGTTCTAAACAACCACAAATTTCATAATTTTTTTAAATTTCTAATCACATTAAATGAAACATAATTTCAGAATCTCCTTTCGTTGTTATCACTATACACAGGAACATTTTTCCAAACATAGAATGTATAGGTAACCACAAAAGAGATTTACTTACGCTAATAATTCTTCCTAACGTTCGCACAAGGTCAACGACTTGAGGGAAGCGAAAAGTCAATTATATCAACTCCAACTTCCATTAATTGACTGCTTCTTTATTTTATCGGCCCCGGAAGGATGAAATTCAAAGTTGACTTCGGTGGAATTTTAATTTAGAACATAAGGAGCCCAAATAAATACTGCGATATGGTTATCCGACGTTCTAACGCCTCTGCCAAATAACTGTCCTTAATCTTGCTACTAATAATGGTTTCTACTATAGGCACAAGGTCAGCAATTTTCGGAAAGGAGAAAGTCGATTAAATCGACCTCAGTGAGCCTATTTTATCGACCCCGTAAGGATTAAAGGCAAAGCTAATTTCGGTGGGATTTGAACTCAGACCTAAAGGACCGTAACTTTATGCTGCAAAGCATGGTGTCTGACGCTCTACCGATTCTGCCAATCCCCCGCCATAATCATACTAATAATAATGGTTTCTTATATAGGTACAAAACCAGCAATTTTGTAGGGGAGGGGAAAGTTGATTAAATCGACCCAGTGCGTGATTGGTACTTTATTTTATTGACCCCGTAGGGATGAAAGGCAAAATTAACCTCAGCAGAATTTGAACTCATGGCGTCCGACCCTCTACTGATACTGTCAATCCACCGCCATAATCATGTTAATAATAATGATAATCATGTTAATAATAATGATAATTATATCAAACAGTAATATAAAAGATCTCAAAGAACGACATAAAGTTCATTAGCCACGAGTTAAAGATATTTGATCAATCCCAATTGACTTAAAAAAGTATATTTACTATTCAGTTTCTATAAAGAAAGAAGGATCAATTATGTGTTTAATATTCGGGTGTTATTATATACCTTCAGGCTGACTATATATTGGTGACCCCACAGAAGATTTATGCGTAGCTCCAAAACAATTTAGAAAAGAGTTCAAGACATAACCATTCAATTACTTGGTGGGATTATATGGTCGACATTATCTAATATATCCTATCCTTTTTTTTTAGGATAGTGGAGTGGAATTTCAGTAGAAGTTTATTGTTATTCCTAGCGTAAATTTCATTGTAGTGAGATGATCTGTCTCACTAAGGGGGTATCTCATATATTGTTAAATAGACTGCCCCATTTAAAAGTTCAATGTTATAAGCATGAAACAAATCTCCAAACTGTCCACTAGTTGTGCTGAACTCTATTAACTCGGTAAAGTATGTTTCCTAAAGACTCTTTATTCACATTTAAAGAGAATTATTTCCATTCAGACATTTAAAAAAACTTTTATCGTATGCTATTTTCTTCTATTTTTATATAATATTTGAGGTCAAATAAAATAGCGTATAGGAAGGTTGTAAGTATTTCAATGCGCTTCATCCGTTTAGAGAGAATATTGAATTTTTCTATCACTTGAATGAGGCCAGACGTTATGGGGATGGTATAATCGATTGAATCTTTATTAATACTAGCAGAAAAACCGCCTGTGGGCGGTTTTCTGCTAGTATATGTAGTGTGCATATTGGTATTATACGCAAATATATATATATGTAAATTGAAAAGTAAATCGACAATATCTTCTTCTTCGCCCACTTATTTCTGAGAGGGTTGTGGGGGCAGAGTCCTTCTCAAACACTCCTTCCAGCCAGTCTGTCAGAAGCAAACATCTCTAACTTATCCAGCTGGATCCCAAAGCGTGAATAGCCAAGCTCATGGATATTATGCAACTATCTTGCTTAGGTCTTACCTCTAGGTCCCTTGCCGGTTGGTGTTACCTGTAAAATGTGTCCAGCGATTCTTTACTGAGACATTCTAATCACGTGCTCATAATATCGGAGTTGTGATCTCTCAATTCTGAGAACTAGCGGCTCTACCAGGAGTGACTCTCTGGTCTCTGAGCTATGCACTTTATCGAGTAACGTTATTCCGAAGACTCTTCGGAGGAATCCCATTTCTGCCGCTTTTATTTGCAATTGTATTCTTTTGGTCATTACTTAAGATTCATGATCCTCGGTAAGAGTTGGCAGGAATACCAGGAAGACAGCGAGTTTGGCTTTTACACCTACCCCCCCCCCCCCCTCATCTGATTGCTGAGGCATTACTGCAATTTAAGAACGCCAAACAAAATCACGCGCGCGCACATACACACTGTCCTATTACCAGTTAAGAGCTTTGGCCCGGGCAAACATCCCCTGAATTTTGGAACCGTCTGGGTTGTCTAGAATTGATGGGAAAAGACTTGACGGTCTTATTCTGTGCTCCTGGTCAAGAGGCAGGTGCCTTACCTGGGACGTCACAGTTAGTGACTCTTTTGCTTCTTCCGACATACTGGATGCAGTGGTAAGGGCGAGAGCTACAGCATCCGCAGCTGAACGGAACAAAACCTTAAAATACCGTGTTCTGTTAGCTCACTACATTATCCAGCCTGTGGCGTTCGAGACGTTTGGGGGAGTCAGGCTACTGACAGCGAGGTTCTTATCTTCACTGGTGGCTCGCCAAACAAAGGTAACTGGTGATGCTCGTGAAGGCACTTGGTTGTTCAAGCACCTCAGCCTCGCCATCACCCCAGGTAACGCTGCGAGCGTGCTGGCTTGCCTCAAAAATTATTAGAGATTTTTTCCAGTGCTCCTCGCTATATTGTTATCTTTTGCTCTAGTAGCGTCTCGTTTGTCTACCCCTTTCGCCTGCCTTTTGTTAGTGTGGTTTAAGATGTGGGTATTACGTGGTTGTGTATTTTTTCTCTTTCTTTTTTTCGTTTCCCTTTCCTTTGTATATATTATATTTGTTAGTTTTTTCGTTCTGTAACCTTTATATTAAATTTTTATACAAATGAGTTTTAAAAAAAGAGTTTAACTATGTTGTTAAATAAATAAATCACCGAACGTTGGTATCATGACTATGTTTGTGTTAATGTATATGTTGATGAAGTATGTATATTTGTGTGAATGTATGTCCGTAAGCGTTTATTTGCGCGATTATAGTTACAATATATATATATATATATATATATATATATATATATATATATATATATATATATATATATATATATATATATATCTGTCTCAGTCACTACACTCTTTATATACTCAAACATACTTTATCAGAGAAGTTATATATTTAGAAGTTGGTAATGTTGCCACGAGGAACCAGGTTTGGTAGAAAGATATGATAGGAATATCGACAACGACTTTAGCTTGTTTTTACATAATTTATTAACAAAGGTTAAGAAGTGAATTAAGCTGGCCTGCCAAGAGAAATGAAATAATTCAATTAAGATTACAAGAGAAAATACGGTCGACTGGCTGAGGCGTTTGGCCAGGCCCATAGGAATGTTTTGTCGTTACATATTGTTTGTGCTTACGGAGCAAAAGAACAAGTGGTGTTTACCTTAGCATGGTCAAGCTGCGAGTCTGAGTTTCCTCAAATCTTCGCGGGCTATTTCTCTCTCAGAACGCGTAGGGATACATCCTCTTCTCCTGGCGCTGATTGGCTGAGCTGAGCCAAATCACGCACAGAGAATGTATGTGAGCCCGCGGAATGTAGGTTACTACATCACTTCCGAGCAGATTTTTAGCCGAAAATCGTTAACGATGAAGCCAAGGACCCACAAGGTACAGTTTACACACCCCTTCTAGACGGAAGTCGATACAGATTATTGAATCAGCAAGAACAAATGCTGAAAGAGCACATCAGTGAAAAAATAATTGAGCAGAAAGATGCATGCAAGAAAAAAAATGAGGCGCTACGGGCCGTGTTGAGCCGCTGTCAAATGACTAGCTGTTTTGTAGTTTATACGTGACCAGCAAAGGTCTAACAGAAAACAGATAAAGTCTGACATGGGCGAAGTTGCTGTTCTTGCATTAAATGTTAATGGTAAGTGTTGTACCAGTAGCTGTGGACGAAGCTATTATGGTAGTTTACCAGTGCTGGCAAGAAGATGATGGGTAGGCGAGAAAATGTTGGCCTCCCAGATGTATTGCCGAATGTGCTAGGGAGCCAGGAAAAAATGGCTGGTTGCTTTGATAAGAAAAAAAGCAAGCTGAATCTGTAGGTGGGCTGCAGTCCCACAATTCGGGCGAATCCACAGAAGTGGTGGAAATGCTGACAAGTCCAGTTCTATTTGTTGTTTTCCCGGTGAGTTGGGTAAGACAACAAGATAGAGGTTGTTATGGACGATGAATGTGCAACGAGATGCGAAACTGTTTGAGTTCAGCTGCAATTAGCATTCTCGTGTTGCGGTGTAGGTGAATTAAGCTGCTGGGGTCGATAGCATGTTTTGGTACCTCCAGAAGGTGAAAAGGGATCTCGCAGAATATTACGACGCTTGAAGATCACACACCATAGACAACATGTTGGTGTGTGTATATATGCAGGCATGTAATACAGCAAAGGAAATGTGTGCGTGCGGTCACATATACAATGATAGAGAGAAATGAATTTTTATATAATACAGTTTTTTTTAAATAAATGCCCAAAATAAATGCCTGAAAAAAAAAAAAAGAAAGAATTGTTTCTTTTCTTTTAACAAAAAGTTCGCTTCTTTTTTCTTTGGGAACGCTCTTACTAGGGAGCTAGTAGAGTTGTTGTTGTTGTTAAAGCAAAGTCACAATGAATCTTCTGTAGAGTAGAAGTCGAGCGTTGAAGAACCTAGTGTCACCAACATGGCAGCCACGTCTGACGCCATAATGGTGAGAAAACTAATGTCTTAATTTCTCAAGTCCTTGTGGTAACGAGACAGAAGGTATGGTGGTTGCGTCGGTAAAGTTACAAGCCGTTCCCTGGTGTTGGTTAATAGTTAGCCATGTATTGCTGCTGATGGCTGGTACTTGGTGGTAGCCGTTTTAAAATTTCCTCGTGGCGAAAAGTTTTTGAAATACTGCTAATTTTTTCTTTTTTTCTAAAATATTCTAAAGAAAATTTGAATAATAAAAAAAAAATTATTTTCCATGAAAATTATTCGGCAAGAAAATCCAAGATGGCCGATTGAAAAATGCGTCTGTGATGAAGAAGCCGTCATGTGGCACGATGCAGCCAATCAGACGGCTGGGATTGGAGAAGACAAGCTGTACGCGGGAAAACAAAATTTCTGAGTCTCCATTTGTAATTTCAACAGAACGCCGAAAGCAAAATTCCACATCCAGAGAAATCCTTTTTTTTTTTAATTAATTTTTTTTTGTGTTCGTCTGTATGCGTGAGTTACTAGTGTTACCATGAAAGTTATAACAGAAATATTGTGCAGGCCGCGTGCTTCAACAAATGGAATATTATGAATTTTATGGACTTACGCTAAGTGAGTCTAGCTACCCGATTCGAACACTCCAAATGTTAAGCCACTCCACATAGCCATTAAAACGAATGGCGAATTCAAATAGGCTGCGTTTTCATACTTAATCGTCGAGGGTCACCAATTTAGGAAAAGAATGTTTCTCTTTGTTGAATAAATAAATGAACAATCAAATCTAACGATCATTTTATTTAATGCGATAATTTAATAAATTTCCTACAACGTCAATATTTTGAGGAACGAATCCTTTCACGTCTGTTCATGTCGGCGGTCCAAAGAGAGTGAGTGAACCTGCGTCTGTGACCGGATGTATATTGCCTCCGCTCTCTGAAGAGTTGTTAAGGGGAGGCAACTGCTAGTTGCTAAGCGACCATCTCAGTCACTACAATACAATCTCTCTTTCTCGCTCTAGCAATTTTATAAACTCAAAGAACAACAACATACACACGCGCACACACATCAGCGTGTTGAAAAAAATCCAAATCGCTTCATCTTCCTCCTTCACTCTCTCTCTCTCTCTCTCTCTCTCTCTCTCTCTCTCTCTATAGTATAGATATACCGGAAGTATTGAAATTTGAATTTTCTTTAAAGAAGTGAGTCTTTAACTATGCAATAATATTTTTAATATATGTTTAATCATGAGTTACGAAATTTAGTAGATAAATTATATAATATTCATTCATTATTTATTCAAAGTAATCCAACTTATTTTAGAAACTGGATTAAAAAATTATATTCTGGATGCAGTCCCGCATTCCTTTCTTTATTATAGTTAAGATGCGACGGCATTTAAACTCAGAAGTAAATCAATAATTACATATATCTTTGTTTCAGTATTTTAACCTAGTCACAAAGTTAAAAGGAGAAATTGGAAAGCATTTCCATTATTTAGATAGCGCTGTTGAGGTAATGGTTAGGAATGGTGGTGAGGCTAAGTGTATAATAGGATTGATAACGAAAACATAAAAATATATAAATAGCTATCATCTATATATCTAAAACAGAGAAAGTCTGCCTGTCTGTCTGTCCAATCACTAAAATTCGAGAACCACCTAAACCGATTGTTTTTAAACTTTGCACGTGTAATACTTATCGTCCTGTGAGTGTTTTGAGCAAAATAATTTCAAATTTTCAGTGCCCTACAGACCGCATTAGACGATTTAGCGATCTCTCTCTCGCTCACTCTCTTAGTCTTTCTCTTTTTAGATAGATACATAGATATAATGTTGCGAATATATATATATATATATATATATATATATATATATATATATATATATATATATATATATATATATATATATATATGTAGGGGCTCCCAAAGGAGCACTGAGTGCAATGTCAACTCTGGATGTCGGTGAGCATGTCCAGCTAACCTCAGTTTCCTCTCTGTCACTTTTGAGCTGACTTTTGGGATGCTCCCATACAGCTCTGAGTTTTTCATCCTCAGTGTATACATGGACACACTAGAAGAGGAAGACCAAGGTTAACGTATGTTGATTCCCTAAGGACAGACACTGGTCTGTTGGAGACGCAGGACATGGCAGCGATAATGAGGGACAGAGACCGCTGGAGAGAACTCGTCCATGGATCTCGGGAATTTTACCCGCCTTAGATATATATATATATATATATATACTATATTATATTTAGAGATTAAACTCATAGTCTTTTACAATTAATCAGCTCAAAGAAAGAGGCATTTCTGAGCAGTGAAATACAAGTTATATATTAATATATATGATAAACACATACGTGTTTGTATTGTAAGAGACAAAGTTAGCTAGCATAAAATAAACTAATTAAAGTGAATACAATTTGTCTGTCTCGATATAAGTCAATAAAGACAAGCTTATATTGGCAAAAGCCGTGATTCCTGGACAAATTTAAATTTCAAAATCCAAACTCGCTCCGTAGATGAATTTGAACTTCGAAACCCAAATATGTTTCGCAACGATGGTACATGAATTGAAAAATAAAGAGAATCGAAATGAAATTGAAATAAAAAGTGAAATAACCAAATCTTCTGTGCTTATCAACAGGAATCCAGTAAAATTAGTACATTGCACCTTCAAAGATTTTGCAGGTCTGATTACACGTGGTGTAGCCAGCCATACTAGCCATCCCGTACTCCCGGTGCTAGAAATAACAGCCGTTTATACGGGATTAAAGATCAGCTCTACAGTTAAGGAGCAATATACTATATTATATTTAGAGATTAAACTCATAGTCGTTTACAATTAATCAGCTCAAAGAAAGAGGCTTTTCTGAGCAGTCAAATACAAGTTATATATTAATATATATGATAAACACGGCTTTTGCCAATATAAGCTTGTCTTTATTGACTTATATCGAGACAGACAAATTGTATTCACTTTAATTAGTTTATTTCATGCTAGCTAACTTTGTCTCTTACAATACAAACACGTTTGTGTTTATCATATATATTATATATATATATATATATATATATATATATATATATATATATCATATATATTATATATATATATCATATATATTATATATATATATATATATATATATATATATATATATATATATATATATATATATATATATATATAATTATATTCGTATACAGATATTTTTGCATACACAATAACAAAATATAAACAAAAGTATTTATTTCGCGATAAAGTATTAATTTTCTTCGCACAGAAAAAACCCTAGTAATGTACGACGAATTCTTTTTATAAGCACAAAGTGTAGACACCATCCCAAGCCCGAAGTATTCCGTACTTCTCTGTACTATTATATATATATATATATATATATATATATATATATATATATATATATATATATATATATATATATATATATATATATATATACGATATTAACAAATGGAAACTATATTTATAAAACCATATTTATTTCACTATACATATTTCAAGGACACCAAGTTAAATTATGGTGTGCTTTCATCAGATAAAATATAATATAGAGCAGTTTTATAAATAAATATTGACATACCCTTAAAGAATGCAACCATTAGTGTGGGAAGCTCCCGAATAGTTGAGTTATATCTTTAATTATACTATTAGGTAAGTTAGTATTGGATATTTTTAAAATAAGCCGTTGGGTTACTGAGAAAGAGAAAGAGAGAGCGAGAGCAGAATAACAGAGAGAAAAAAGAGAGAGAGAAGAGAAAGAGAAAGGAGAGAGAGCGAAAACTCTAAGTCATATCCTGTTGAGTTATCTTAACATTTTAGATGAAATTAATAAATAAAATTAGAAATGTTAATAATCATGAATGGAAGATACATATATAATATGAGAAATTTAACCATTTTTTAAATATGATTAAATGTTTAGTTAATCAGTTAAAATATTGAGATCAATACATTGAAAATTGATATCTATATATTAAGAAATCTATATATTATTAATAAGATTATATTATTAAAAATCTATATATTATGTAACACAAATTCACACGCAAAATACATATATATAAATATATATACACACGTATAAAAATATATATACATATCTAACTACGTATATAATATATACACATAAAATATAAAGGATTTTTTAATTTAAGATATAGGAATCTTATAAAATCAGAGAAAATCATTTCAATGTAAAATCAAAGCAGCGTGAAGGAAAATTACGTTATTTAGTTATATAAATGTTACAATTGTTAAGATATTAAAGGAAATTTTATGTAATACACACTTTATGTTATTAAACAAATTTTTTTATATAAGTTCTATAAGATTACCTGTTATGTAGTTATGACTGTTATTAAGTGCAATCGAAATTGTATGCACATACACATATATATACATACACGATTCTCACATATACATACATATATGTGTGTACCCACACAAATAGGTAGTTATGCATCACATATATACATACATACAGATAGACATACACGCATAAAACATATGTACATGTATATCAATACACACATATAGAGAGAGACAAGTATATATAAATACAGTACATAGTATAATTGAAGTACATAAAATATAAAAGAATTATATTACATTTTAAATTTATATTTAAACGTTGAGTTCAATCTAAGTCTACAGTAACTGAATAAATTGTTCCTTAGGTTCAGGGAATTTTTGGTCTTTAATATAAAGAATATTTCCTCTATACAAAGATCACAATTTTCTGAAGAGGAGTTAAAAGGAGTAGCTTCTGAAATAATATTCCAGATCAACGAATATTCAACGTTCTTTAGTTTGAGGTCCCATAATAAGCTAGATAAAGAAGTTGAAGATTTTTTGTTTGGATCTGTAAAAGAATTTTTATGATTATTGAAGCGGGATTTAAACTCTGTGGAAGTGGATCCCACATAATTAAATGAATTTAAATTAGTTTTTACATTACAATTATATACTATATTTTTAGCTAAGCAATTGTTATTTAACGGACAGTTAGATTTATTTCTACAGTTACATTTATCAAATTGGATATTGCTTGGGTTATTATTGGTATTTTGGTTAGGTTTTAAATTTCTATTAATAATTCTATTAATATTTTGCGCTAAGATTTTTGTTGGAAGAATAAGTTAATTTTATAGTATGTTTATTAAGATATTAAAGGAAATTTTATGTAATATACACTTTATGTTATTAAACAAATTTTTTTATATAAGTTCTATAAGATTACCTGATATCATATCTATCATCCAAAGCATCAAATTCAAAAATAACTTCAAAGGCCAGGATTACTTAAGAAATATTGAAAATAATATTGAAAACTTGGAGAAAACGGAGAAAATTCTAGTCAAGTCTGACAAAACCAATAATCTGTACGGAATACAAAAGGACATTTATAAGATCTTATATTAAAGGAATTAAGGAAGAAATACAAAGTAGCAAATAATGTCGACCTTGAAAAATTGAATACAGATGCCTCTTATATAATGCATGAACTAGGCATTGAAAATAAGACACAGCCCTTCATGCCAAGGAAACCTAAGATCAATATGAAGGATCACAAAAGGAACTTCGAAACTGATTTACCAGTCAGATTAATTGCACCATCTAAATCGGACCTTGGCAGACTTAGCAAAAATATTTTAGACAGAATAATACCACAAATTAAGAATTTATCTTATTTAAAATTATGGAAAGGAACTAGTGAAGTTATCGATTGATTTAAGGAAATAAAATATAACTATAATAATAAGTTTATTCAGTTGGATATTGCTAACTATTACTCATCTATCACTCCTAATCTACTGAATAAAGCACTAACTTACGCATTTAAACATACAGACTTAACTAGCAATGAAATGCACATTATATTTATCGGCACGGAAAACATTAATAGAATTTAATACCAACTCTGGACTAGGGCAGATAGAAATAATAACTTCGATATAACTATGGGATCATCCGATTCCGCTCAGGTAACGGATCTTGTTGGCCTCTTTATAAATAATTCTCTACATAGGAAAATACCTGAGATAACCGGAGGTTTATATCGTGACGACATGCTTTTACTTATAGAAAATAATAACTGTGAACTAAATAGAAAAAGAAAACAAATTATACAATTTTTTAATTACCTTAATCTAAAAGTAGAAATAGAGAATAACCATAAAATAGTTAATTTTCTAGATGTAACACTAAACCTTAACACATGTCTTCATTATCCATTTCACAAACTTAATGAGAACTTAAACTACGTCAATTTAAACTCTAATCACCCCAGATCCGTTAAAAATACTATAGTGAACTCTGTACAGGAACGAATTTTGAGAATTTCAGCTAATAAGAATATATTTGATGAAAAAGCACATCATTACAACGAAGCGTTAGGTAGAGCTGGGTATAGAAATAAAATTAAATACATTAATAATAATAATATAACAACTAACCATAATCGTAACAATTTTAACTATTTTAACAATTTTAACAACTATAATAGAAAACCTTACAATAATTCCGAAAACAAAAAAAGAAATAGAACTAGGAACATATTATGGTTCGCTCCTCCTTTTTCATTAAATATCAAAACCCCTATTACTAAACTATCTTTTAAAGCTCTTGACAAATGCTTCCCTAGAACACATAGATATCATTCAATCTTTAATAGACATATTATAAAATTAACTTATTCTTCCACCAAAAACTTAGCGCAAAATATTAATAGAATTAATAATAGAAATTTAAAACCTAACCAAAATACCAATAATAACCCAAGCAATATCCAATTTGATAAATGTAACTTTAGAAATAAATCTAACTGTCCGTTAAATAACAATTGCTTAGCTAAAAATATAGTATATAATTGTAATGTAAAAACTAATTTAAATTCATTTAATTATGTGGGATCCACTTCCACAGAGTTTAAATCCAGCTTCAATAATCATAAAAATTCTTTTACAGATCCAAACAAAAAATCTTCAACTTCTTTATCTAGCTTATTATGGGACCTCAAACTAAAGAACGTTGAATATTCGTTGATTTGGAATATTATTTCAGAAGCTACTCCATTTAACTCCTCTTCAGAAAATTGTGATCTTTATATAGAGGAAATATTCTTTATATTAAAGACCAAAAATTCCCTGAACCTAAGGAACAATGTATTCAGTTGCTGTAGACATAGATTGAACCCAACGTTTAAATATAAATTTAAAATGTAATATATAATGAATTAATTAATTCTATTAATATATTGAACCTATCGATAAATCATTAGATTCCTTCATTTTTTGACTGCTTATACACTCACGTAAAAAAACTGTTTTTCCTAAATATAAATAAATATAATAAACTCTTCTAGAGAAATATACTGAAAGCTCTTAAAAGGGGAAAATATTTTTTTATAGTTTCTCCTATTTTCGAAAGTTTATCTTTTGAAAGTTTCTTTTTCTTTCTCTTATGGATATAAAATTAAGTTAAACATACGTAGAAAATTTTTATACTAAATTTATTAAACATATTATTATTTTGAAATTATAACTTGAAATATTCTATAATATTTTTAAAGTTCTATTGTTTTATATTTATATTGCTTATAATTATATTTCCAAATCGTAATATAATTCTTTTGTATTTTATGTACTTCAATTATACTATCTACTGTATTTATATATACTTGTCTCTCTCTATATGTGTGTATATATATATGTATGTGTGTATCGATATGTGTGTATGTTATTCTGCTCTCTCTCTCTTTCTCTTTCTCCGTAACCCAACGGCTTATTTTTAAAATATCCAATACTAACTTACCTAATAGTATAATTAAAGATATAACTCCACTATCCGGGAGCTTCCAACAGTAATGGTTGCATTCTTTAAGGGTATGTCAATATTTATTTATAAAACTGCTCTATATTATATTTTATCTGATGAAAGCACACCATAATTTAACTTGGTGTCCTTGAAATATGTATAGTGAAATAAATATGGTTTTATAAATATAGTTTCCATTTGTTAATATCGTATTTTTACTCCAATTATTTGTTGAGTGCTTTATATCAGTTATAAAAATATTTGCTTGTTGTATCCCAACAATTTAAATAGAACTTTTACATATATATATATATATATATATATATTTTTTTTTTTTTTTTTTTATCAAATGATTCTATGGACATACTTTATGATATATTGCTCTGATTATTTAATTTATTAATTCTTCGTTGAGCCACATCGTGAATGGTTGCCACATATATATCTGTGACTTTGTTTAGTTTGTGTATATGTAAATCTTTATATTTAATAATCTTCCATTAGTTTGAGATGCAATTTGGGCAATATTGGGCTGCGCTTTCTAGCAACCTGCCCACTCGCCGTAAGCAACTAATCACATTCTTTCCAACTTGACCACTGCCATGTCACGATTCTTAGCCATTTTTAATCTATTTCTGGCGGAGATCGCTTTGGAAAATTACCTGTCCTATGAGTTTTTCTCCTGATGAGTTCGAAACTCGAGATTTTATCCTTAATAGGATATCTCAAAACGCGAACGAAAGCCCAGGGTAGGGACATAATCATGGTAAGAGTGTACGCATTTCTACTAACTTTAAATTTATACCTAATAGTGTATGGTTGACGGTATATTTAGTCGATTTCTACATGCTGTTGAAATGTTGGGTAAATATTCTATTGCGGTCGGCCGCGAAGAGGCTGCTGTCGTTTATTTATCAAATATTTCTTCATAGGAGCCTTTATTCTTATAGCCTGGTCTAATTGATTTTTTATGTGGTTAATTATGCTAATTGGGAGAGGAAATGGTGTGTATATTTTATCAAATGATTCTATGGACATACTTTATGATATATATATATATATATATATATATATATATATATATATATATATATATATATATATATATATATATATATCATTATATATTCGTGTACAGATATTTTTGCATGCACAATAACAAAATATAAACAACCGTATTTATTTCACGAGGCTCGATAAGGATAAATATATATCAAATATATAAGAACCCTAAAGCAAATCCCAAGCAACGCCGGCCATTCTGCTAGTATATACTAATGTATAAGTCGCACCTTTTTTTCATATGACGGGAAAAATCACCGAGATACATATCTCCTGGAGCTATAAATGTTCAGTTTAAGATATATGGTATATTTTATGATGTTTGTAAAGTGGACTTATCAGCCGATACGACGTGTACACGAGTATATGCGAGAATATAAATATATAAAGGGCTGGGAGTGTGAGTTAAAGCATGCGCCAGTGTATGTTCTTCTCAGTAGGCGTGTGCTTTAATGGTTAGGCGAGAGTAACCAACTTTAGCATTATGTATATTAAAAATCTTGTGGTGTTTCAGTGTGCTTGTGAAGAGGTATCTAGTGAGAGTAAATAATTCCTGTCTATGCTAGTGCAGACTACTAAGTTGAACAAATGGTTGAACTAGGGTTTGGGGGGGAAGAATCTACTCTGCTTTAACGTCTCATTAGAACATTCCTTGCTAACGCCTCGTTGTAATGGGGTCTAGTTCTATCTACCTGTATCTGGGGATAAATTGGATATTTCTCTCTTTCAATGATTCTAATTATAGCTTAAGGATGGTGGGAATTTCGATGAATATATACGATTTCCTCGTTAGAGTTTATATAAGAGTAGTATCTGCCTGTTTTGAGATGGGAACATTTCATCTAAAATATAAGATGATATTTACAAATGCTTCGAAACCTATAAGCTCCCTACATTAATTATAAATTTCCATATAATGAATAATATGATTATTGGTTCACTTAACTATGTTAGTAAATGACTAAGATGGTGATCAGCTAAAAGGCATTTTGGGAACATAAACTGTAAACGAAAGATTTTTCCAAAGTAAGACATATCATTGCTACAATCTGAATACCAGCGATAGAGTTTTGTTTCCTTGGTAGAAATGAACACCTTATAGGTAGATACATGCATATATGCATACATACATGGTGGCTGCAAACTCTGCTAAGAGTATTGCAATTGCTTGTCAGATTACAGGAAATGGTGCACCTTTAGGCTACGGCCAGCCACACGGACCTGTAACATATACTGAACAAGCAATGCCTATGATTTGAAGGTTGGGGAAAGGCCTTGCACTAGACCAATCCCACTATCTGAGCATCGAAAACACTACCCCAAAAGGAGAACTGGTCAACATTATCGGATGTTTCCGAAGCCGCAAGTTTTTTTTTTTCAGAGTTTCCCTCTCTTAGAAATTTGTTGTGACAACAACTGGGGGGGGGGGCCTTTCACTCCCAGGTAAAAAAAAAAGAAAATCAAAGTACTCTTTGGATAGCCGTGGACTCTGCTGAGTTCCTCCGACCTTCGCCAGCCCTTGTATTTCATCCCACAGGGTATCCAAATATCACCCTCCTCACCAAGCAAGTTTGGTGGGATGCCGGTTTAGTCGCGGACGACCCCACCACGAGACAGGTTGTACTGGGTTACATGTTACCAGTAGCCCTTCAGAGTGACCTGACATATATACATACATACATGGTGGCTGCCAACTCGTTTTCGAGTACGGCCACTACTTTATATCCATGTAGGAGAACCCCTACCGATGCGCTGAACGAGTGTGACTTTTTAGTCCAGCCAGCGACTTGAAAACTCTGGTACAAACACTACACTTGCAACAATTATTGACACATAGTGCTGGGCCCATGGTACCATGTGACGACAAGTGCAGAGAGATCTCTAGATATAAAGCAATGCCTGTGCCGTGAAGCTTTTATAGTGAGCAAAGGCACTGTAGAAAGCCAGTCCCACTCTCTTAACCAAGATGATATTTACCAAAAAGAAGAACAAGTCAACATCATTGGATACCATCAGGGTTGCAGGTGTTATATCAGAGTTTTCCTTCTCCTAGAATTCTGCATTGACAAAGGCTAAGGGGTCATCTCTCCCGGTGATTTTGGATGACCATTGACTCTTAAGAGCTCCTTTGCCCTTTGACAGGTTTTGTTTTTAGTCCTGCAGGATGTCCAAAGTCACCCTCCTCACCAAGAAACCTTGGTGGGGTTGCCAGTTTAGTCGCCAACGACCCGACCATGGGACAAGTTGTACTGGGATACATACATACATGCATACATACATACATACATACATACATACATACATACATACATACATACATACATACATACATACATGCATGCATGCATACATGCATGCATGCATACATGCATGCATGCATGCATACATACATGCATACATGCATGCACACATACATGCATACATACATACATACATACATACATACATACATACATACATACATACATACATACATACATACATACATACATACATACATACATAAGTACACTGGTTTATGGAAACGACAGTGGCTAGATAGGTAGGTAGGTCGATAGTACATATTATGTAAGCATGTAAGCAAGTAGATAGAAAGCTAGGAAATAGCCTTTTAAGGATATTGATTTGTATATCAATCAATATACAATTATGCAATCGTTTAGCAGTTAAGTTATGCAATATTTCAATATTTGATTTGTTTTTGTTCATATCTACTGAGGCATTTTTCTATTAGTTGGGTGTTTTATAATATAAATTCTGTATATACATTCCTTAATCGCTATATTTTGGTCTTCCTCGTCGTTATATAGAAAATCTCGTTAGATTACAGAGTACAAATGAAATACGCTCGGATAGAGCTGAATCGCTTTCAACCACACGAATACCAATGCACTACAACAATATGAATGTGCTCTTGTAGATGTACTTGTATGTATTTATATATCTACGAGTCTTTTAGTTCGTATGTGCGAATATATATATATATATGTGTGTGTGTGTGTGTGTTTGTGTGTATATATATATGTGTGTGTGTGTGTGAATGTGTGTATATATATATATATATATATATATATATATATATATATATATATATATACACTCAAACACATTATATATATTAATATATGTATGTATGTGTATATATATATATATATGTATGTATGTGTGTATGTATATGTATATATATGTATGTACGTGTGCATGTATGTGTAGATATATGTATGTACGTGTGCATGTATGTGTATATATATATATGTATGTATGTGTATATATATGTATGTGTGTGTGTGTATATATATATATATATATGTATATATATATGTGTCTGTATATATATATATATATATATATATATATATATATATATGTATATATACATATATATATACATATATATATACATATATACATATATATATATGTGTGTGTGTGTATATATACATATATATATATATACATAAATGCATATATATTTATAATTACAATAGAATGAATTATGAATGTAATCGAATATTCATATATATATATATATATATATATATATATATATATATATATGCTAATTTAATTATATATGTATATATTTGTGCATATAAATTTCGTATATATATATATATGTGTGTGTGCGCGCGTGTTTGTGTCTATGTGTGTGTGTCTCTGTGTGTGTCTCTGTGTGTGTGTCTGTGTGTGTCTGTGTGTGTGTGTGTGTACTTAATATCAGATGGTAGTCTACCCCAAATATTGTTTTCGAACATATTTCCTTTGCTCAAAAAGAAATAGTTTATTATTAAAGACAAAAATATAACGGTACATTAGGTAAACAATCGTTTTCTTGGGGTTCTATGCACATATGTCTATGTTAAAGTTTATATGTGTGCGCACATGTTTTTGTATGCTTGTATGTGTGTAAATGTCTATTTTTATATATGTTTCTATCGGAACTTTGCTTGGTACTTATTTCAGCAGGAAAAAAATCTATTGTATACCTGATTGCAAAATAGATTGCATGAGATATGTCGTTTTAGAGTTTAAATGGATAATAAATATACGCATATGTAATTCAAAATCGATTTCATAGATAGGGAACTTTTGTAACCATTGTTAGTATCAGTAGTGGACATATAGCTAGTAGTAGTAGTAGTAGTAGTAGTAGTAGTAGTAGTAGTAGTAGTAGTAGTAGTAGTAGTAGCAGTAACAGCAGCAGCAGCACCGTGTTTCCCCGATTGTAAGCCATGGCTTATATTAATTTTTACTCCGAAATGTACCACTACGGCTTATTTTCGGAGGAGGGGGTTCATATACCGAAAAAACGATACTACGAAACTGAAAGTTACAAATTCGCTAAATGATTGGAAATTACGAAAAAACAATCGGCATTTACGCGCAATGTTTACTTGAAAGATCAAATTTATTAAAAATTAACACACCCTTGAGCGAAATAATCCACTAATTTATTCAGAAATAATCATGTCATCCTGCTCTGGAATGTCATTGTTTTCCAAATTAGTAGATTCAATGATTCCTGTGGAATTTTCTTGTAACTCAATTGCCTGTAGAATTTTCGTCCCTAGTCTTTCATCTTGAGCGATGGAGGTAGAATTGAATGGAGAGTTCTTATCCAGATAGCCTGCTCATAGTGCATTCATGACACAGCTATCTGTGATTTTGTTCCATGAATTTTCCACCCAAGTCACGATCTCTTGAAGGCTAGGCTTCACGAAATTTCCCCGCTCCACG
Organism: Eledone cirrhosa; assembly: GCA_964016885.1. Classification (NCBI taxonomy): domain Eukaryota; kingdom Metazoa; phylum Mollusca; class Cephalopoda; order Octopoda; family Eledonidae; genus Eledone; species Eledone cirrhosa. The sequence goes on along the minus strand of OZ024743.1, from coordinate 272,360,805 downwards.
TTCTTAAAACTGCCTGCGTGCACCACACCTTTTCAGTTTCCGGAACACAGATACCTGAAACGCGCTCAATTCTATCTTTCTTGCCTTTGGTGATGATAAGAGGTGGGGTTTTGCTTCCGTCGAGACGAATTGCCAAGATACACGTAACTCGTGAACTTTCGTAATCAGTGGATGGAATTTAAATTGACGTGCACCCTTTTTATCAATTGTAGATTGAGAGCTTTGATCCATGAATACTGCTGTTTCATCCATAGCAATCATGTTGGAGAGACTTAAATGCGAGTGCACGTTTAATAATCTCAGTATCATCCAGTTTCAACAGTGTTGTCGATCTTCTCAGAGAAAATTCGTGTCGCTGAAGGAAATTATCCAGATGCTTTGAATTCTTCTGGAACTATACCAAACTCTAGTGCATTTGTAAGGCAAAATGTTTGAATACCAGCCCTGTGAACAACCAAAGCTCTGGCTCTTCTTTCAGCAATTCATTCACAGATGGCGTCTTCCAGCTCAAGAAATATCGGTAGTCGACCAGATCCACGCTTACGTTTCTTTGCATTTCCCTCGTCCGTGTCCTGATGAGTTTATCGTAGTCCATTCTCCATCTTTGAACCATTCGGAGATCCAGATTCTTTTCTTTGCAGAAAATAATAAGATTCTTGACCAGTGATTCCTCCACAATTCCTTTCTTGTACTCGACTGTATAACTCTTCCTTCCTTTCATTTTGTCTAGGGCTGAAAATGATCTTCTCCCCTGAAGTTACTGATAAGCCATTACTTCCAGTTTGTACCCGCATTTGCATAAACAATATTGATTGCAAGCACTTCCCTCTTTCCTTTCGTTAATTTCATTATCGATTTTTTCACATTCCACAAACTTCTTATACACCCGCTTATCAGTTAGTTTTACATTAAGATACAATCCTGTTCTATGATGGCTTATTGCGCCAATTTTCATAGCTGGCCATTTCTTTCTTTTGGCGTTCATTTTTGCTACGGCTTATTTTCGGAGCATTGCTTATATTAAATCCATCCTAAAATATAGTGCCACGGCTTATTTTCGGGGGTGGCTTATAATGGGGAAAACACGGTAGCAGAAGATATTTAATCCGACGTTCTAACAACTCTGTGACTTCGTTTCCTGTTATGACGTCTGCAGTTGCAGTGATGATAGTCATTGTACTACTTCCTCTAAAGTTTATTGTAATAGAAGTGGTATTGCTAGGGTGTGATCCTTATTTAATGATTATTATGAATATTGTCGCGAATATTATTAAATTATTCAACTAAAATCAAATTTTAAACGCCAATTCTTATTGACAAGTCATAAGGTTTTATGTGTATAAGTTAACGTTTTACGTTTTCGACATCGAGCCATTTTAATTCTACAATAATATAAGATGTATAAACGAAGTAAATTCAACTTACTAGAAGCTGGCTTTTTATTAGCAGCCATCGCTTAATAACATATAATGAAACAGCTTTATTGGGTTACCGATGTTCCTTGAATACGAAGGGCCTCCATTTTGTTTACAAATTCCAGTATGAAGGCGAATAATTATTGTTGTTACTGTTTAGCCACATTGATTGCGCATACTATTATAAAAATTCCGGCTGTGACCGTTTTGTTATTGTTGTTGTTTTCAGACTAAATCTGCAAGATGACATTATGTACGATAAAATAAAGTACCAGTAATGCACTGGATAATTGCTGGCCTTGTGCCAAAAGTAGAAACAATTATGTAGTTAATCATTCATATTGTTAGACTGTAGGAGGTAATCTAAGAGAAATTAGGCTGCTACTTCTAGTAAATTTAGCAACAGTGGAGAGGATCCTTCATTGCGTTGTGAAGCGAGTAGATAATGGGGGTGTGAGCTGGATATCGTTATTAGAGACATGGTTTGGATGCTTAAGGTTAGTGAGTATTATTTTGATTGGCAGTCTCAAACAACAGGATTCTCTTTTTTTAGAGTAAGAAAGGCTTTTTAGTAGAGAACATAACAAAATTTCTGTAGATTTCCTAAAAGTGAGATAAAATCTATATATCTGTGTTGAGAGATGAATATGATTTGTTTAAAAAAAAGAAACATGGTTAAATCAGAGATAGTTAAGATAGGCAATTTTAAGATAGAATGTCAGAACTCATGGACATCGAATGAATAGAGATTGTTTTAATTCTATCAAATAATTAGGAACGTTGTTATATGAAATAAGGTAGAGAATGCAGAGAATATATGTATATTAAAAACGCTCAACAAGGGTTAAAGATCATTTTCATAGATAAGTAGCAAGAAAATAGGCTAATTTGTATCTTAACAGATACATATGCATGCGGAGTCATATCTTTATGTTTGTCTGTTTTTGTTGTTTTTTTTTTGTTTGTTTGTTGTTTTTTTTGTTTGTTTGTTTTTATCACTTTGTCGGGAGAATTGAAAGGCAGAAGTGAACCCAGCAGCCAAATGATGGTGCTAAGCTGGATGATAAATTAAGTCTAATAAACATATATTTATTCTCACAGTGAAAATTAGGACCCCTGGTTAAACCAAAAGCCTTTAGAAAATTAGTTTAAGGATAAAACCGACTAAAATATATATATCATATTTCCATATCCGTATTTGTTCATGACCTATTAATAGCTTTCTATTTATAAACAAATGTATAGCTTAGATGAAATTATATAAAAGTTGTTTAATAAACATATATTTAGTTTCACTGTGAAAATATACGGTAAATAGGTAACAAAATCAACAGCAGAGCTACACATGAGCAGACACATGTTTCTTCTTCTCAAGTCTGATTGAGTTCACTTACCCTAGTTACTGAAGTTACAGAGTACATTTTTTCATTAAAAATATAAAACCCTATTACTAGTGTAGCTGACTATCAGTTGTTTTCTTAAGAAAATCATATGTGATGCTGAAATTTTTTCGGAAATACAAAGGTTTCAGAAATGAAATAGAAACACTTTTAATATAACAAAGTTTATTATTATTTATTAAGTGGTCTATAGACGCTTAAATACTATGTCATTAATATTGTATGTTATCTTATGGAAATGTGGATGTTTTGAAAGTTTGTTTACGAAATATAGATGTGACTCGCATTTAAAATGCAGCTTTCTCTTAAACAGTTAGATCCAATGTATTTGTAAATCTTCCTGTAGAGTCGAGAGTAGGTATGTGGTTTCCTTTAATACAAATACTTCGCTCACTAACAATACACAAACAGTAGAGCAAAAGGTCAATTGATAACCAAGAGACAACTTACTTTTCACCATTAATATGAATGTATATATAAGTGTGTGTATCTGCGTATATTTTCATACGGAGTAGTTTCATATAGAAATTGTTTGGACTGTCTTCAATGATGCATTTTTAATTACAAGTAATGGACGATATTCGGTGATAACGTTGATGTTTCCAACTATGGTTATTGCGCTCAAGACAATCCATTAACTATGTACATAATCAACAAGTAATCTTGCTATAGAATATATTTACAAAAGCCCTATTTTCACATATAAATCTACCAATTCTTAAGGATAGATTGTGTATACTTTTATACTTTTACAAATATAACTAGGAAATAAGTTTGGTTATTTGGAAGCCCGTCAATGCGTGTGAGATATAAGTGCTAAGGTAATAAGAATTTGAGAAAATAGAACATTGTCGGGCTTCCAAATAACCAAACTTATTTGTATTTTATATTACATAATACTTCAAGCAAACTACGCCACTTTTTTATACATAATAAATCTAAGTACTCTTGGCGTATTTCACGCTTCTAAGCCCAACCTTTACCTAACCCAACAAACGAGGGACCCCAGCCAAATCTTCCTGAAATTCCATTTTCCCGCCTTATAAAAGCATGTACGTATGTGTATGTATGTCAATGTACATTTATGTAAGTAACCATGGCAACTCTTACTTTCAATATGTTTCTTTCGGCTAAACTTCCGGAATAGTTAACAATTCCATTTACATACTGAATTTACTTGTAGCTTGAATACACAAGGTACTAAAAGAAATTTATGATGCCTATAGTTGGAACGCCTTTGAAAATAGTCTTGTTTAATCTAGAACAAGCAACAAAAAACTTCACTTAATAGAGTGATGCGTTTTTTGTCAAGAAAATGGATTCATTCATGGTTTATTCCTCTTCAAACACATTCATTGGAATTCTTCTATTCCTTTCTTCTTTCTTTTCTTCCTGAAAACATTTTTTAGCGTTTTCCTGTCGGTGTTTTATTTATTAAAACAAGGAGATATGAAAGAAGAAGTATTTGGGTCATAGAATGGAAATTGGATGACCAGTCCCAGATGGTGATAGTAGATGTAAGCAAATATTCGGTTAAGGTCAAGGAGTTCTGTGTTTAATCATATATAACACTCGAAATTTATACATCGTTTTCTGAAAGGTCATCGATTATTTTATTTTATTATTTGAATATAAATATATATATATATATATATATATATATATATATATATATATATATATATATATATATATATATATATATATATATTATATATGACCCTGAGTGTGTATATGTGTTCCACATATATATAGTGGTGTTTCCACGCGCATACACGTGTGAGTGTGTGCACATATAGGTGCATATATATGTATATGTATATAGAGAGAGATATATGTGTGTATATATATACATATTTATATATATATATATGTATATATATATATATATATATATATATATATATATATATATATATATATGAAAGAAAATACCGGATTCCGGAAAATGTTTTTTTCCAGTATATCTCCGATTCACACCAACAGTTACTATATGTGAATGTATTCTGTCTTCTCATTGAAAGTCAGTCTTGAATATTTTTCATAAGTTCTGAGTTCTAGAGAAGAATGCAATTTATTAGAATTCTACATATGTACAATTTTATACGCAACAAGAAAACGAAATGTTTGACTTTGATGCACATAAGCCATACATAATCTATACATAGGTCTTAGTTATAATAATGTACACGACCAAATTCTGTTGAAATATTATCTTTGTAATATAATTAAAGAGGTATCACACACTTTAAATCCAGTATTTCTTCATATTGGAGCTATTTACATTCCTTATATTGTACATGAATTTTCCTAATTTTAGGAATCTCATCGCGGGGGGTAGCTGTAAGCAACTGATTACTATATGTAAAGCAAAAGGTCGGGTTAAAACATATTGAGTGGAGGAATGTAGATAGTGAGAGTAGAGAAGAGGAGAAGGGGGAATTATATATATATATATGGGGGAGGGGGAATAGAAATGGCCGTGTAGTTGCTATTTAAGGTAACTTAAAATGCAGTGGATATACGAAGAAAGCAAGAACGGGTGGGGAAGTTTTCCTCATCAGTTGTTTACTGGGGTCTCGGATATTTCTACGCTTTAAAGACAATATATCTCGCCCCAGAGTGTCAATAACTGGATAAGTTATTGGGAAAACGGAGGAAGGAGGGAAGGAAAGCAAAGGAGTAGAAAAGAAAAAACAGTAACAAAACAGCGAAAAAAACAACAAACCGAGCAATGTGTGAGCAACTTAAGGTGAGAAAATCCAAGACCACTCGATAAGAGAACTTAAGTTCAAGACTGAGTGGTCGAGAGAAAAAAGACACACGTCTGGTCGCCGCAATTTCATGTGAGAAGAGAACTGCTAAACGGTCAGGCGAGAGGGTGAAAGTGAGAGGGAGAAAGGGAGTGAAAGAAAGTGGGGTAAGAGTAGATAGGGAGAGAGGGAATGGAAGAAAGTGGGGTGAGAGTAGAAAGTAGCGAAATAGGTAGGTAGAAGGGAAGAGAAGAATGGTCATAGTGAAAACATAATGAAATATATGGAGAATAGAAATGGCTGTGTAGTTGCTATTTAAGGTAACTTAAAAGGCAGTGGATATACGAAGAAAGCAAGAACGGGTGGGGAAGTTTTCCTCATCAGTTGTCTACTGGGGTCTCGAATATTTCTACGCTTTAGAGACAATATATCTCGCCCCAGGGCGTCGATAACTGGATAAGTTATTAGTAAAACGGAAGAGGGAATATATATATATATATATATATATATATATATATATATATATATATATATATATATATATATATATATATAAATATATATAAATATATATATATATATATAAATATATATATATATATAAATATATATATATATAAATATATATATATATATATATAAATATATATATATATATATATATATATATATAAATATATATATATATAAATATATATATATATATATATATATAAATATATATATATATATTTATATAAATATATATATATATATATATATATATATATATATATATATATATATATATATATATATATATATATAAATATATATATATATATATATATATAAATAAATATATATATATATATAAATATATATATATATATATATATAAATAAATATATATACGATATTAACAAATGGAAACTATATTTATAAAACCATATTTATTTTATTATACATATTTCAAGGACACCAAGTTAAATTATGGTGTGCTTTCATCAGATAAAATATAATATAGATCACTTTTATAAATAAATATTGACATACCCTTAAAGAATGCAACCATTACTGTTGGAAGCTCCCGGATAGTGGAGTTATAGCGTTAATTATTAGTATTGGATATTTTTAAAATAAGCCGTTGGGTTACGGAGAAATAGAAAGATAGAGAAGGAAAGAGAGAGAGAGAGCAGAATAAACAGAGAGAGAAATATGGAGAGAGAGAGGAGACGGAAAAAATGAGAGACAACGAAAAACTCTAAGTCATATCTTGTTGAGTTAACTTAACAATTGAGATGAAATGAATAAATAAAAATTAAAAATGTTAATAATCATGAATGGAATATACATATATAATATGAGAAATTTAACCATTGTTTAAATATGATAAGATGTTTAGTTAATCAGTTAAATATTGAGATCAATATATTAAAAATTGGGATCTATATATTAAGAAATCCATATATTATTAAAGATCTATATATTACATAACACGTATACACACGCAAAAAATACGTACATATAAATATATATACACACTTATAAAAATACATATACATATCTAACTACGTATATAACATATACATACAAAATATAAAGGATTCTTTAATTTAATTTAAGATATAGGAATCTTATAAAATGTTAAATTGTTAAGATATTAAAGGAAATTTTATGTTATACACACTTTATGTTATTAAACAAAATTTATATAAGTTTTATAAGATTACCTGTTATGTATTTATGGCAGTTATTATATGTCTTTTTGTCACGAATCTTGGGATAATCACTATACATAAGTGCGATCGAATGATATGGATAAACACGCACATGTACATACACAATTCCCACATATACATACACATATGTACCCTCACAAATAGGTAGATACGCATCACGTATATATAAACATACAGATAGACATACACGCATAAAACATATGTACATGCATGTCAATACACACATATACATATGTACACACATATAGAGAGAAGTACATATACATGCAGTATATAGTATAATTGAGTACATAAAATACAAAAGAACTATATTACGATTTGGAAATATAGTTATAAGCAATATAACTTTAAAATCAATATAACTTTAAAATATTATATAATATTTCAAGTTATAATTTCAAAATAATAGTATGTTTAATATATTTAGTATAGAAAATGTTCTACGTATATTTAACTTAATTTTATATCCATAAGAAAAATAAACAGAATCTTTAAAAGGATAAACTTTCGAAAATAGGAGAAGCTATCAAATAATAAAAAATTAAAATTTATGAGAAATATTTTCTTCCTTCAAGAGCTCTCAGTATATTTCTCTAGAATAGTTTAATTATATTTATTTATATTGAGGAAGAAAAGTTATTTTTACTCGAGTGTATAATCATTCAAAAAAGGATGAAGGAATCTAATGATTTATCGACAGGTTCAATATATCAATAAAATTAATTATATAATTTTACATTTTAAATTTATATTTATATTTAAACGTTGAGTTTAATCTATGTCTACAGCAACTGAATAAATTATTCCTTAAGTTCAGGGAATTTTTGGTCTTTAATATAAAGAATATTTCCTCTATACAAAGATCACAATTTTCTGAAGAGGAGTTAAAAGGAGTAGCTTCTGAAATAATATTCCAAATCAACGAATACTCAACGTTCTTTAGTTTGAGGTCCCATAATAGGCTACATAGAGAAGTTGAAGATTTTTTGTTTGGATCTGTAAAATAATTTTTATGGTTATTGAAGCAGGATTTGAACTCTGTGGATCCCACATAATTAAATGAATTTAAATTAGTTTTTACATTACAATTATATATTATATTTTTAGCTAAGCAATTGTAATTTAACGGACAGTTAGATTTATTTCTACAGTTACATTTATCAAATTGTATATTGCTTGGGTTATTATTGGTATTTTGGTTAGGTTTTAAGTTACTATTATTAATTCTATTAATATTTTGCGGTAAATTTTTGTTGGAAGAATAAGTTAAGTTTATAGTATGTCCATTAAAAATTGAGTAATATCTATGTGTTCTAGGGAAGCATTTGTCAAGAGCTTTAAAAAATAGTTTAGCAATAGGGGTTTTAATATTTAATGAGAAAGGAGGAGCGAACCATAATATGTTCCTAGATCTATTTCTTTTTCCACTTTCGGAATTAATATAAGGTTTTCTATCATAGTTGTTAAATTTATATATATATATATAAATAAATATATATATATATATATATATATATATATATATATATATATATATATATAAATATATATATATATATATATATAAATATATATATATATATATATATATATATATATATATATATATATATATATATATATATATATATATATATATATATATATATTTCGTTTTTGAATTTGTTTAGCAAGATTCTTTATCTGAAAACGTGTCTTCAAACGGATATTGTTATACTTTGGGAGGGTCATGTTGCCAATAAGAAACACACGCACCAGTTGCTTTCACTTCAATTTATTATAATAAATTTATAAATTTCCGGTTGGGTGGTTTGTTCTAAATATGTAAGCTAATTCACCACTAGGGGTTGTTCTAGGGGTTGTATACAGACGTACAGTAGTATGTACATATATATATACATACATGCACACATATATATATGTACGTATGGATTCACCGAACATTTATTATAATGCTCGGTGTGTTTGTAAACAAAC
>OZ024743.1:272344039-272349039 GCA_964016885.1 Eledone cirrhosa | reverse complement strand
TTACCGTCATGTTGTTGTCTAGCATGTTCGTATAGTACTGACCCGTTTTTTCGTCCTTTTAGTTCCCTCCAGTGTTGGTCTATCCTTTCACCTATGCTACGAGCTGTCTCACCTATGTATGTTGTTGTCATGTTTCTGCAAGTGCCCTCTGTACATCTTATGCTATAGACTACGTTTCTAGTTTTACAGTTTATCCGGGGGTTCACCTTACATATGATACATTTCCTATTGGTACAGTGGGTTTTCTTAAAAGGGTAGGTTTTGCTGATCAGGGATTTTTATGGTGGTTCCTGGCTTTTCTACCACCTTTATTTTTAAGTGGGTCTTTCTCAGGGCCTTTCTACACTGGTTAGCTAATTTCCCTCCAGGGGTGGCGTCCGCAAACATGACACTCTGGTATCTCTGGTTGTCGTACCATGAGGTGGCTTTCCCTATCTTATGTCTAGCCCTATCTAAGCTATTCCATGATTTGCTCCTGTATAATGGGCAAATTCCTTTCATGTCCAGTTCTATGAGGGTCTTATACTTTTCCATGGCTCCTTCGTATACTCTGACTCTGTCTCTTTGGTTGTAGCCAGAGAACTGCATGCGGTTGATGAAGTGTTGGATGTGTATTTCCATTTCTGTTGGGTCGCACATGCGGGACACATTCTTCATCACTCGTACCAAATCTGCGATCAGAATATTAAACTTAGCACTACTGGACATTGGTAAGTTTTGAGTATCAGGTATTTGGAGGCCATGGGTTTAGCATAGTGTGAGTGGAGAATTTGGGCTCTCTCGTCTATAGTGTTAATCCAGAGTTCTGTGTCTAATACAGGTAGTCTATTGTTAGGGTGTTTGGAAGGGAAGTCGATAGTTACAGTTATACTCTGGTGTATGGAATTAGCTATCTGCTGGATGCTTTCCATCGTGCTACGTTCTAAATCAAACTTGTTAGTGCTCATTAGTGGGGGTGTTCTTATAACTATATTGATATCGTCTACATAACGAGAGTACATGATGAGGTCTATGGAGCTCTCATTAAGGAGATCTTTAAGTCTCCTTTCCCACCATACCATGAAAAGGTTGGCAACATCACCAGCTATGCTGACGCCGATGGCTGCTCCCTCATTTTGGGTGTAGATTTTCTCGTTGAACTTAAGTATGTGGCCCTTTAGAGTAGTTTTGATACTAGCCCCTATTGCATGTGCGACCATTTTTCTTACCTGATCATTGTTTTGGGGGGTCCGTATAGCTTTGGTCCACCCAATCCACCTTGCCATGGGAGTCTTTTTTGCCATTGAAGTTATGGTGGGGGGTCTACCTTTTATAGGTCTACTAGGGCAGAAACATCTAAGGTCATGGCTGTCTAGGTAGTCAGTGTCGTAGGTAAGTCTAAGTAGGAGGCCCAGTTCGTCTGTGTCGACGTCGCAGAACTCCATCTCACTCCCAATGATCATCTCCACACATCTTTTCACAGCAAAATCAATGTTAATGGATGGGTACAGTGACACCACATCCATGCTGCCTATTATGCAGTTGGATAGGCTCCTGTTTTTGTTGCACTCACTGATTCTGCTGAGGAGGTCCTCTGTACTGTCACATACATCTGGGGACATCTTGATTATGGGGCGTATAACCATTGAGAGGAAGTAGGAGATCCTGTAGTTGCTAGCTATATTAGCTCCGCATACGGGTCTTGTTGGTGGTCCTGTTGTCGGGTCGTCGACTGTCTTGTGGTCTTTGCGGAGCCCATACAAGGGTGGTATGCCATTGTTAGACGCCTGGAAGTTGTTGGCAGTGCGTCTGCTTGGCTTTAGGATGTCAGTCCACATCATCATGTGAGCGTTGAAGATTTTCTCTCTCCCATCGTGTGTTTGTTGTGCAATTTCGCTCGTGTTGGTGATGTGGGGTTTCATAGCCTCGATGTAATTCGGCATGCTATCTATTGACATCCTACCAGACTTATCCGCAAATAAATAAATAAATATAGACAGACTGAATAAAAATGGCGTAGACATACAACACAACAGGAGGAAAATATACCATTGACGATGTTGAAGATATGCAACGAAAGATTTATGATAAACTATATATACGTGTTTGTGTCTATATTGTATCTGTATTATTTTTGACCGTCGGTCAGTCAATGGCAACATTGAGGACCGAGTAAGTTAGATTACCGATATAAAAGACAGCGAGAAGCGAAAACCAACCAAACAGTGAGTGTGTTCTGTTATTAATTCTGGCAATATTATACAAATATGACCCTCCCCAAGTATAACAATATATATATATATATATATATATACTGTAGTATAAGGTTGGTAGAAATATCCAAGGGTAAGAGCACTCAGTCCATAGAATGACTTACATATAATTAGTTACAACAGTTACGCTGTGTTGGGTTATACACCCCAACTCATTCACCCTGTTATATAAAATTAAAATGACTACCTCTACAGGTTGATTTAAGGTTTATAGAAAATACACGAGCGTTCTTCAAGGGTAGGCAATTTTGAAATTACCTATAAATAAACAAATCTTTTAGATAATTTAAAGGGGAGATAACTATAAAAAGCTACAAAGGTGGAGAACTTGTGAAAAGTTAGTAATTCAAAGAAATTAAATTCTGTGAAATTAAAATTTCACTTCGTTTGGACAGCGACTAAAGCAGGTGAGGTGGGTATATAAGCAGTTTTTCTCTCAAGCCAGTTGGGAGAGTGTATTCCACTTTTCCGAGTTACATAGCTAGCAAAAGTGCATCCCATTAATATAAGGCATGGATATTTCTAAAATACTCCATTTAATGGAAAATGGTGCCCCATTATTTTTTAGGTTCTACACATTGTTCGTGGGCTGGGTGGCATGTTTTTTGTCAGAATGTCATGGTTCAGATACCAGCTTTTGAACCAGCTCTCAGTCGTTCCGACATAAGTCCGGGCTTTAGTTTGCTGGTTCTAGTTCGGCGAGGTGACTTCTGCTTGATATATCAACGCTGGGATGTTACACTGTTGATCTAGTGGGAATGTCTCTGGCCATCAACATGAGTATCCGTAAGGTTGAAGGCTTTTACGCTTACCGATGATCTGGGCAAACATCACCGGCAAACGGGACTAAATTCCCAACCTAGTAGAAACAGCAGTCAGGTTGGTTAACATACCCGGGATGCTTTCTTTGATTTATGAAATGGGTATCAATAAGCCTTCCTGGATATACCGTTATGTCATTGCTGCGTTTATTTTTCGAATGTCACTTTTCGTTTTTTGTGTGATGCGCGAAGGAACTAACCAATAAAAATCTTTTTTTTACATTATGTATAGATATATATAATCCTGTGTGTGTATACGTTTATATGTATATATGTGTATATACATGTATATATATATGTGTGTGTGTGTGTGTGTATATGTATATATATATATATATATATATATATATATTAGTTTATCACGGGTTCAATCGGGGGTAACCAGATTAAGTAAGGTACTCAATACAAAGCAGAGTATAAATATTTAATATCATCAGGAAATCATCAGGAAGTCTGATTATTTCTCCCGAATGAAACAGTTCTAGTCCTGTAGAAGATGTTTCTCTCTCTCTCTCTCTCTCTATATATATATATATATATATATATATATATATATATATATATATATATATATATATATATATATATATATATATATATATATACATATATATATATATATATATATATATATATATATATATATATATATATATATATATATATATATATATATATATATATATATATATATATATATATATATATATATATATATATATAAAATTGAAAAAGTGGAGAATAACATGGTCAACAGTACAAAAAAGGGGATTTATTTGCAGTCTAACAATTCAATTGTTTCACTGATAGAGTTGTCTAAAAATTGCTGAACACTAAAAGCAATGCAACTCAATTTTAAATACGATGTTAACTCTATTAGATCTTCGGAAACTGTTAAAAAATATATATGTAACCGGCAAATTTACAAATTCAAATTACATCATCAATAATAATATTAATAATAAAGATATAGAGAGAAAAGGAGGAAGAAGGGGAGATAGATACAGTAAAGAAAGATAGGAAAGGAAGGAGAAAGAAGAAGGAAAAAGAAAAAGAGAATATATATTTTTTATATATCTACTTTTATTTTTATTTACATTTATTCATGTATTAACGTTTTTTCATTTATTTGTCCCTCTATTCTTCTTCTTGGCAGTATCAGTAGAGAGTCGGACGCCATGATTTCCAGCATAGTTACTCCCTTTACGGTCTGAGTTCAAATCCCGCCGAGGTTAACTTTGCCTTTCATCCTTACGGGGTCGATAAAATAAAGTACCAGTAATGTACTGGATAATTGCTGGCCTTGTGCCAAAAGTAGAAATAATTATTTTTACTTATGTTTAAGGGCGGTGGATTGGCAGTATCGGTAGAGGGTCGGACGCCATGCTTTGATGCATAGAGTTACGGCCCTTGCCATTCTGAGTTCAAATCCCGCCGAGGTTAACTTTGCCTTTCATCCTTATGGAGTCGATAAAATAAAATACCAGTAAATAAAATACTGGTAATTGCTGGCTTTGTGCCAAAAGTAGAAACAATTATTTTTACTTATGTTTGTCTCTCCTCTATCTACCATCATCTTCTATATATCTTCTATTTATATTTCTATCTATAACAATTTCTCCTTTTTCTTTTTCTTTTTCTTTTTCTTTTTCTTTTTCTTTTTCTTTTTCTTTTTCTTTTTCTTTTTCTTTTTCCTTCTTTCTCCTTCCTTTCCTTTCTCTCTTTACTGTATCTATCTCCCTTTCTTCCTCCTTTTCTCTCTATATCTTTATTATTAATATTATTAATAATGACTTTGCCTTTCATCCTTACGGGGTCGATAAAATAAAGTACCAGTAATGCACTGGGTAATTGCTGGCCTTGTGCCTAAAGTAGAAACAATTATTATTAATGATGTAATTTGAATTTGTAAATTTCCCGATTACAT
>OZ024743.1:272314039-272316539 GCA_964016885.1 Eledone cirrhosa | reverse complement strand
TCATCAACAATCAGAGAAGAGCTGAAGAGGCCTGGGCCATTGAGAAGATCAAACTCAATCCCAAAGTGTTCTTTTCATTTGCAAAAAAACACAAAATCACTGGCTCTACTGTTGGCCCTCTAATTGATGAAAATGGCACTCTTCAAGACAATGCTAAAACTATGGGTGAGATACTGCAGAAACAATACTGCTCTGTTTTCAGCAATCCTGATATGGCCGATCTGGGCTGTATCGGCGATGTTACTCCCCATTACACCTTATCGGACATAACGTTTGGCGCCCCTGATGTCTTGGCGGCAATAAAGGAAATCAAGCATAATTCAGCAGTAGGTCCCGATAGGTTCCCTGCTTGTGTCTTGAAGGCGTGTCAACACCAACTTGCTTCTCCTCTTGCCAATCTGTGGCGGAACTCACTGGATGCTGGATATGTGCCAGAAAACCTTCTATCCCAGTCTGTTGTCCCAGTTTTCAAAAAGGGAAACAAATCCCTTGCCGTGAATTACCGTCCAATCTCACTCACCTCTCATATCATTAAGGTATTTGAGCGAGTGGTGAGATCGCGAATGACCCACTTCCTTGAGAGTAACAATATGCTGAACTCCAACCAGCATGGATTCCGTAATGGAAGGGATTGCCTGACGCAACTACTGCATCACTTTGATGACATTTTGAGAGCCTTGGGAGAGGGTTCCAACACTGATGTTATCTACCTTGATTTCAGCAAGGCCTTTGACAGGGTTGATCATAACATTCTACTGAGAAAGCTGTCCAATATTGGTGTCACTGGAAAGCTGCTGCAGTGGATCAAGAGCTTCCTGTCAAACAGAACCCAACATGTTGTAGTTGAGGGAGTCAAATCAAGCCCAGCCAAAGTCAGTAGTGGAGTCCCACAAGGCACTGTGTTGGGCCCACTTCTCTTCATCATCTATATTAATGACATCACTGACATCATCAAACACAGCAACATTAAAATTTTCGCCGATGATTCCAAGCTCCAAAAGGTCATCAATGGCGTGGATGACCGGATAAGCCTTCAGTCAGACCTACTGGCTGTTACCCAATGGGCAGAAAAGAACAACATGTTACTGAACGAAGACAAATTCGAACTGATCCACTTTGGAAAAGAGGATGCTCTGAAACTCCCGTACTCCCTTCCCTCCGGGGAAACTCTCGTGGCATCTAACAACATCAGAGACTTGGGAGTAACCGTGGACAGCAACATAAGCTGGACCACGCATATAAGCAGCAAAGTTGACATGGCCCGCAGAATGTGTTCCTGGATCCTCAGAACCTTCCAGTCGAGAGATTCCCGCACCATTATCCTTCTCTTCTCTACTTTCGCCCGACCACACCTTGAATACTGTTGTCCACTGTGGTCTCCCCACACGAAACAAAGTATCATGAAACTTGAAGCTCCTCAAAGGGCAATCACGAAAAAGATAGATGGCATGTCAGACCTTGACTACTGGGGTCGATTGGAAAACCTGAAACTTTACTCACTCCAACGTCGCCGTGAGCGTTATATTATCTGCATGATGTGGAAAATGTTCCATCATCACTGCCCAAATGATGTTGGCATCGCCTTCAAGATACACCCAAGGCTTGGGCCCCGTGCTATCCGTCCCATTCAAAAATCTAAATCGCAACTCATAACAACAATACGGCACAATTATTTCACCTCAATCGGCCCTGCTCTCTTCAACATCACACCAGGACACGTCAAAACAGAAACTGACCACACAAAATTCAAGAAGTCTTTGGACAAATTCCTCCAAGTAATCCCGGACAAACCACCCACACCCGGATATGTCTCCGCAAACAGTAATTCTCTTCTCGAATGGGCCATGGTGCCCAAATTCTGAATTGAAAGACTTCGCCAGGTGGTGCTATTAAGTTAGACATGGCCTGGGCCAATACTGGCCAAAACATTTCAAAGTTATTCAAAGTTATTCAAAGTTATATATATATATATATATATATATATATATATATATATATATATATATACATATATATATATATATATATACACACACACACACATACACATATACACATATACAAACAAATATATACACATACAAGTAAATAGGTACTCAATAAATATACGCATATACACAGGCACATAAATACACCTCTACAGGCAGAAAATGTAGATACGAAAGAGGTACTCGCATGACCATAGTGGCCGTATTTCAGGTTGAGGAGGGGTGGGGGTAGGGTGGGGAGGAGGTATAGGGGCCAGTAGGGGGAGGTCGTTTTTAGCCATCGGGCTTTAACACTGGCTTAAAGTGTTTGAATGTTGCAAAGTTCTTGTGCATGCAGTTCGGGCAGTGTTCAGAGAGTTTGTTCAGTAGCGGGCCCTTGGCGAATAAAATTTCGTAGCTCTCTGAAATACAAAGGTCGCAGCCCTTGTGTCCTCCGTTGTAAGAGTGCGCTTTCTGGAGTATTTTCCAATTAAGCGTGAAGGGCGTGGAGTTCCTTTTGAGGTCCCAAACGT
>OZ024743.1:272286539-272291539 GCA_964016885.1 Eledone cirrhosa | reverse complement strand
TTTACACTATAGACGAGAGAGCACAAATTTTCCACTCACACTATGCTAAACCCATGGCCTCCAAATACCTGATACTCAAAAACTCACCAATGTCCAGTAGTGCTAAGTTTAATATTCTGATCGCAGATTTGGTACGAGTGATGAAGAATGTGTCCCGCATGTGCGACCCAACAGAAATGGAAAGACACATCCAACACTTCATCAACCGCATGCAGTTCTCTGGCTACAACCAAAGAGACAGAGTCAAAGTATACGAAGGAGCCATGGAGAAGTATAAGACCCTCATAGAACTGGACATGAAAGGAATTTGCCCATTATACAGGAGCAAATCATGGAATAGCTTAGATAGGGCTAGACATAAGATAGGGAAAGCCACCTCATGGTACGACAACCAGAGATACCAGAGTAGTAGAGCACTTTCCGACCATACCACACCATATCCTGACTTTTCCTCCCAGCTCAAGTTTCATTACCCGCACCATGCGAAAACACAATATCGACTTCTCCACCCAGAACATCCCAGTTCCACCGAGAAAACTTTACTTTCGGATGCTCACGCAAAAATCTCTACCTGTTTGCGAAAAGACGGAGATGGAGAACATTTTTCTACGATAGATACTGCGACAACCAGGACTTCGACACCAGGGAGAGATTCGGATTCAAAACCTACAAATCTCCCCCACCGAACCCTATGCTCTCACCCTTCGAGAACGACCTTTTCCACCTCGTCAAGGGTATAAACTTCAAACCCAGACACAACACATTCCTACAACAACTCCGTAGCAAAATAACGGAGTATGAAAGCATCAACGACATCCTGGTGCATTCGGACAAATCTTGAAACCTCTATTTCGTCAACCCTGACAGAGACCACACACTGATCAGGAGCAGCCTGAACTCCACCTACAAAAAGGCTAACCATTCAATTATCGAGGACATACATCTAGATGGACAACAAATTACCTCCAGCCTCGGGGTCGCCGACCGCACTGAACCCCTCGACCCACGGACTACCTACTTCACACTGAAGGACCACAAATCCGACTTCAACCGCAAACCATCCATTAGGCTTATAAACCCAACGTAGTCGTACATAGGGAGAATCAGTAAAAAGATCCTAGACCGAGTTATACCAAAAGTTAAGCAAAACGTGAGACTTAGCCTATTGGTCAGCACCCAGGAAGTAATCTCGTGGTTCAGGAATATGGAGGACAAACGAGACACAAAATTCATCCAGTTTGACATAGAGAGTTACTATGCATCTATTACCTTACCGCTCCTTACGGCCGCCTTGGACTTTGCCGAAACACTCACACCCATCACTGAGCAGGAAAGAAATATCATTCTCCACGCCAGGAAGACAGTCCTACTTTTCGACAACTCTAAGTGGATAAAAGAGAGCTCCCGACTCCCCCTTCGACGTCAGTATGGGCGCAACGGATTCAGCCGAGGTCACAGATCTTATAGGATTATTCCTACTATTTAAACTGACCGAAATGTTTCCTGCATTCGGCGGTGGATTGTACCTGGATGATGGGCTTCTCATCCTCAAAGGGTACAACCCCAGTAGTACAGACCGGGTCCGTAAACAACTAATCAACTTCTTCCGGGACTGGGGATTTAAAATCACCCTACAAACGTCCCTAACCCGAGTCAATTTCATGGACGTTACACTTAACCTCGAAAATGATCTGTACTACCCATACAGGAAACCAAACGACAACCTGCACTACATCCACCTGCACTACATCCAGGAAAGAAATATCATTCTCCACGCCAGGAAGACAGTCCTACTTTTCGACAACTCTAAGTGGATAAAAGAGAGCTCCCGACTCCCCCTTCGACGTCAGTATGGGCGCAACGGATTCAGCCGAGGTCACAGATCTTATAGGATTATTCCTACTATTTAAACTGACCGAAATGTTTCCTGCATTCGGCGGTGGATTGTACCTGGATGATGGGCTTCTCATCCTCAAAGGGTACAACCCCAGTAGTACAGACCGGGTCCGTAAACAACTAATCAACTTCTTCCGGGACTGGGGATTTAAAATCACCCTAAAAACGTCCCTAATCCGAGTCAATTTCATGGACGTTACACTTAACCTCGAAAATGATCTGTACTACCCATACAGGAAACCAAACGACAACCTGCACTACATCCACCGCCTCTCTAACCATCCTAGAAACATCACCAATAACCTGGTTAAAAACATCTTCCTCCGCATATCTCGTTTGTCCGCTAATGAGCAGATATTCGACGAACACGCGCCTCATTACAACCAGGCCCTCAAGCGGAGTGGCTTCCGGGAGGAAATATCCTTTTATCCAGCTTCCCTTAGCGGATCTAGCAGGTGACACCGCCGCTCACGCAACGTAACGTGGTTCAATCCCCCCATAATTCCGAGGTGGCAACACCTATCGGGAAAACCTCCTTTAGACTCCTCGAAAAACACTTCCCACTACAACATCGCTACCACAACATAATCAACAAAAACACCATCAAACTCTCCTACAGCACCACACATTACTTCGCACAAAATATCGTCTCCTCAAACAACAAAAAACTCAACCCCTATGGAAGAAATAACCTAGACATCAGTGGAGAGCCGACCAGTAGGTGTAACTGTCCTGATAGATCTACGTGCCCCCTCAACAACAAATGCCGAGAACATAACGTGATCTACCAGTGCAACGTGAGGACGGACACCTCCAACAAAGCTTATATAGGATTAACCGCGTGTGACTTCAAGACCCGACTCTACCAACACCGACATACTTTCCGAAACACGGTCCGGCGACATGCCACTACATTTTCGGGCCACATCTGGGACCTCCAAGATAATAATATAACCTACAACCTCACTTGGAGCTTACTGTCCAAAGCTAACTCTTACACGGGAGGACGCCGTCCGTGTAACTTATGCTCGGAGGAAACATTACAAATGCGGTTTTCGAAGGACCAACTCCTAAACAAGAAAGAGGAACTGGTAACCGCATGCAAACACAGATTGCGTAGGTCTTACCTCGTCCTAAAACCCCCATAACGACCCGGGTGGGTAGACAAAGGCTGATACCTCCTACTTGCCGAATAAGTTAGGGGAAACCCCAGCTTACTTAGCTAGATGTATCTCTTTTCTTTTCTTTTCTTTTCTTTTCTTTTCTTTTCTTTTCTTTTCTTTTCTTTTCTTTTCTTTTCTTTTCTTTTCTTTTCTTTTCTTTTCTTTTCCTCTTTGTCTACTTCTTCCTCCTGTCTCATCCTATCACTTCCTTCCACCCCCAATTTTCTTCCTCGTCTGCTTTTCCTCTTCGCCTACCCCGATGCAGCCCATCGGGCCTCTGTAGCATCAGTTCCCCCACCCCTGTCATTTTAAGGTAGAATTGGCCGAATACGTTTTACTAACTACTAGACCCCTTTAATTTTGTATCAGTGTTTTTACTACTCAATTTCTACAAGTTTTTTCTATTCTCAACTTATTAACCTGTAATTGTAAGATAGCATTGTGATTTTTTTTATTCATTTCTCACTATGTAATTTTATATTTTTTTTTATTTATTTCTATTATCATTAATTGTCTCCTACTCTCATTCGAATTACCTATTCTATAACCTCCCTCCTCCATTTCATACACTATCCTTAGAATCTGCTGTATACATATCACTTTCAACGCTTGACCGCTCCACTCACTCCCTATTGTTCTACAGGCAAGTTCAGCCACCCCTACCTCCCACCAAATGCCATGATAGACTTATTTGTGTTTACAACAAATTTTAACCAATCCTCTTGACAACTACAATCTTCCCATATAAGAAAGTACCCTCTTGAAAAGTTCGGCTATTTATTCACCAGGCTAAAAGTTCTAATTTAGTCCAGAAATAGCCGTCGAAACGGCTTAAGCTCTGCCGTCGGGGTCATACGTTTTCCTATATTTATCTATATATATAAATATACATATATAGTATATATATATATATATATAAATATACACATATTTATATATATATATATATATATGTATATATATATATATACATATATATATATATTTATCTATTTATTTATATATATGTGTATATGTATGTATATCTATATATGTATGTGTGTGTGTGTGTGTGTGTGTGTGTGTGTGTGTTTATATATATATGTATATATATATATATATATATTATATATATATATATATATATGTGTGTGTGTGTGTATATATAAAGACGAAGTTTTCTGTATGTGTGTGTATGTGTGTGTGGACAATTTTTAATGAGGGCTCATATATTCTAAAACATTCATGCGATTTCTTTGAAATTTTTTACAGAGCTTCTCCTTGCACAAAACCTGTACATGATCTTCAAAGGCTTTCAAAAGTCGATATTGGGGCCTTTGGAGACATTAAAAAAGTTTCTATTATTTGTGTCAATGTTCCTGATTAAGTAAGACAAGAGTTATCTTTCGTAATTTGGCTCATTCGGATTTTAATTTACTCTTTGTACTTGAAACAAAAGTTACGCTTCCTTGAGACTAACAATATCATTTTGTATATTTCACAACCAGCAATTTCTAACAGATTACTAAGTTAAGTTATAGATTTGACATTGCATAATTTATCGTTTCAAGTTTGATGTTCATAGATTAAGTGATGTCATAACTTTTACCATATGCTTTATACATAATAGTATCTATTATTCACTTCACTTCTCTATTTCATGATGCGCTTTTACTGTTGTCAAAAAAAATGTAAACCTAGACTGGATTTCTGTTGTTACATGGTATAACGGATGACATTTCGCTGGAATAGTGCCTAAGGTTTTCATGTTTACATAAAGTACGTTTTTCTTCTATGTATTCAAATTTACTTTGTTTAGTTTAATGAGCTACATCGAAAGCTACTTGAACCGTCCAAAGGACGGGTAGTTTAGCTAGTATATATATATATATATATATATATATATATATATATATATATATATATATATATATATATCAAAATAAAGATCCGAAGGCATGA
>OZ024743.1:272271539-272276539 GCA_964016885.1 Eledone cirrhosa | reverse complement strand
ATTGAGGCTTGTTTGCATAATTGCAAACGAATCGAATGTTGTTGTTAATGTTCGAAAAACTCAGATTACATTTATATATACATATATATATATATATATATATATATATATATATATATATATATATATATATATATATATATATATATATATATATATATATAATTACATACATATATATAAATATACTAGCAGAGGTACCCGGCGTTGCTCGGGTATTAAATAGCAGTTATGTATACCATTTATGTCACTACTTCAGTGCTGCTTCGAAAACTATACTTTTACAAAATCATCGGCTTTTTCCAAAAGGGGATTCCTGACCCCAGGGATCCCCTACTCAATATGTGCCAATTCTGTGAGATCACATTCATCTGTAGCACAAACGTAGCCCATGTGTCAAGTTTTATGAAAATCGGTTACGAACTCCAGGAGTTATGATGTTTTGTTGCATTGCACTGCAGTGCTTCAGTCGACTCCAAATGAAAGTGCCCATGGCCATCCGGAGTACATAAGTAACCTATGTCTTAAGTTTGGTGAAAATACTGTGGAAATGCATAAGGTTTACACACACACACACACACACGCGCGCGTGCGTGCGTGTATGTGTTCGTGTTTGTGTATGTATTTGTGTGTGCGTGTGTATGTGTATGTCCGTCGGCTCATACGTATGTACTGGCCTAAATCTTCACTATTTATTTTTACTATTTTAATAACCTCTGTCATTTTCGTTTTCAATTTTATTTACCTCATTCTTAAACTCCGGGGCTGGAAATTATTCGGTTATTTTAAATAGAATATTAGTCTAACGACTCCATTTATACCATAAACTTGGTCTTGTCTTTGCATGAAATTGTTCTTCCCGGTCCACATAACCACATATTTTCCTCGCTTTTTTTCGTTCATTACCAGGGAACGTCTTCGCGAACCAAAATATCTTCTTCTTGTTTTCCTTCGGTTGCAACGTTTCTCTAAATATTTACTTGTGCCTTCACAGATTAAATTTTTTAGTTTCAGAAGATCCCGTTAATGTTGAAAGCAGCAGCGATTCTTTGCTTAAACCTTAATCTGTTCTTATAACAAATATATATATAAATGTATATATATATATATATATATATATATATATATATATATATATATATAGAGAGAGAGAGAGAGAGAGAGAGAGAGAGAGAGAGAGAGAGAGAGAGAGAGAGATGCTTTGTACGGCTTTTGGAGGAAGGAGTGACCAGCAGATTCATTTGCCACCGTTCTTGTCAATGCTCCGTTTACTTGGTATTTGTTGGTCTACAGTTAGATAAATGGCGCACAAAGGGTTAATGTTTATTGGCGAGAAGTTTTTTGAATAATAAAAGACGGGTTAAAGCGACCTACAATGTATCTGTGTGTATATATATATATATATATACACAATGATATTAAATAAATGGAAACTATATTTATAAAATCATATTTATTTTATTATATATATTTCAAGGGTACCAAAACACATTGGTACGCTTTCCTCAGATAAAATACAAAGTTTGTTTTATAAATAGAGCCATACCCATGAAAATCATACCTTATCGGTTGGATATTTTCTGGATAGTGGAAATGTATTAGGGATTTTTCAAACTTATGGGGGAATATGCAAATGAATATTTAAATAATTGAAAAACAACCGTATATTTAAACGACTATGGAGAGAGAGAGAGAGAGAGAGAGAGAGAGAGAGAGAGAGAGAGAGAGAGAGAGAGAGGGGAGAGAGAGAAGAGGAGAAGGACAAAATATTGCGAGAGAGAGAAGAAAGAAAAAAGGGAAGATGAATAAAAACTCATATAACGTTAATTTGAGAGAAATATATTCTAAGTATCTATCTTAATAGTACGTGTATTTACGATTATTAATTGTTTAAAATTTGTTTATAATATAATATTTTTCTTCTGTTATAAGTAGATAAATAAATAATTAAATAAATAAATAAATAGATGGGTATATCATGTTATAGATAATTGTTCTAATGAGTTATGAGGGATATTGGTTTTGTATTTTATGTAAATAAATATTAAGTTAAATTAAATTAAATTAACTGAGGTATATGATTGAAAATGGGTAAATCCGGAAAAAAACTCCGGTTTTATTTATTTATTCGTTAGAGTGAGACTATTTAGTCAAAATAAGTATAGATGTTGAAGATACATTTAGCCAGAATCAGTTAATGGTTATTAATCTATTGAAAAAATATTGAAAAAATATTGAAAAAATATTGAAAAGATTTTTAAGAGATTAGTAATTTTTAAAGAAATAAAAATCAAAGAAATAAAAATTAAAGAAATAAAAATTATTAAAATTAAAATTTTAAAAATTAAAATTTTAAAAATTAAAATTTTAAAAATTAAAATTTTAAAAATTTGAATTATATACGTATATATTTTATGAAACTTTAAGAAGTGGAATTACAGCAAATATTATAAATATTATGATTTAGAGATATCAATATATTAAAACCAAGTGGATGAGATTGTTATGGAGATTAGTAGGAATATTATAAGTATAATTATAATTTGTATATAGTTCTGAATGTTGAATTCTGGCAATGTCTAAATAAATTGGTTCTTAGATTAATAGAGTTTTTACATTTAAGTATGTAAAAATTTCCTCAATACACAATTTGCATAATCTAGATAAAGCTGTGTTTCGGTACGCGGGTGCTTTTGAAACTGTTTCCCAAGCTAATGAATAGACTATATTCTTGCATTTTAAGTTCCATATCAGGTTTGAAAGAGAAGTTGAAGATTTTTTATCAAATCTTCGGAAAGAACAATTGTGGTTATTCCAGCGAATTTTAAATTCTGTAGAAGTGGCACTGACATAGTTAAATATATTATCCCTTGTCTTAACTGTGCATTTATAGACCATGTTTTTTTCTAAACACTTATTTTGTAAAGGACAGTTTGATTTAATTCTACAGTTACATTTTGCGGAGTTGTTGTTGTTGTTCGGAATGGTACTATTATATTGGATATTGCTAGAGATATTACTCCTATTTTGGTTATTTTGGTTAGGGTTTAAATTTCTATTATTAATTCTATTTATATTTTGTGCTATGTTCATAGTAGTAGAGTAGGATAGTTTTATAGTATGTCTGTTAAAGATTGAGTGGTATCTGTGGACTTTAGGAAAACATTTATCTAGTGCTTTAAAGAATATCTTTGCTAAAGGTGTTTTAACGCTTAATGAGAATGGGGGTGAGTACCAAATAATATTTCTAGTTCTAGTTCTTCTGTTAGTTTTAGAGTTTAAGTTAAATTTTTTATTATTATTACAATTAACAATAGGGTGATTTGCTTTATTACTGTTGTCGATGTATTTAATCTTATTTGTATACCCTGCTCTATTTAAAGCTTCATTATAATATTCAGCCTTATCGTCAAAAATGTTTTTATTAGCGGAGATGCGTGAAATCCGTTGTTGGACAGAATTGACAATAGTGTTCTTGATAGATCTAGGATGATTAGAGTTAAAAATTACATAGTTTAGATTTTCATTAATTTTATGGAATGGATAGTAGAGCCCTCTGTTAAGGTTTAATGTTACGTTTAAAAAGTTAACAATTTTATATTTATTCTCTATTTCTAACTTAAGGTTGTAGCTATTGAAGAATTGCATTATGGATTTTCTTTTCCTATTAATTTCACAATTACTATGATTTTCAATTAAAAGCAGCATATCATCAAACACTACACACACACGCAAACGCATGCGCAGAGAAGACAAAAATAAATAAATAAATAAATAAACAGATTAAATAAAGATGGCGTAGACATACAATACAAAAGGAGGAAACATAATAACACCACTGACGATGTTGCAGATGTGCAACGAAAGAACTTTATTAGACTATATATATATGTGTTTGTGTCTATATTATATCTGTATTTTTGACCGTTGATCTGTCAATGGTAAACATTGAGGACCGAATAAATTAACTGATATAAAAGATACAGAAGCGAAAACCAACCAAACAGTGAGTGTGTTCTGTTATTAATTCTGGCAATATTATTACAACAATATGACCCTCCCCAAGAATAACAATATTTGTTTCGACACACGATTTCATATCAAAGACCTCGCAAAACTATATATATGGGAAGATTGTAGTTGTCAAGAGGATTGGTTAAAATTTGTTGTAAACACAATTAAGTCTATCATGGCATTTGGTGGGAGATAGGGGTGGCTGAACTTGCCTGTAGAACAATAGGGGAGTAAGTGGAGCGGTCAAGCGTTGAAAGTGATATGTATACAGCATATTCTAAGGATAGTGTATGAAGTGCAGGAGGGAGGGTAGACACTTGCCGAATAAGTTAGGGGAAACCCCAGCTTACATAGGTAGATGTATCTCTTTTCTTTTCCTCTTTGCTTTCTTCTTCCCCCTGTCTCATCCTATCACTTCCTTCCACCCCCTATTTTCTTCCTCGTCTGCTTTTCCCCTTTCGCCTACCCCGATGCAGCCCATCGGGCCTCTGTAGCATCAGTTCCCCCATCCCTTTCATTTAAAGGTAAATTGGCCGAATACGTTTTACTAACTACTTATAGCAGATGTGTTAGACCCCTTTAATTTTGTATCAGTTTTGTTACTACTCAATTTCTACAAGCTTTTTTCTATTCTCAACTTATTAACCTGTAATTGTAAGATAGCATTGTGATTTTTTTTATTCATTTCTCACTATGTAATTTTATATTTTTTTTTATTTATTTCTATTATCATTAATTGTCTCCTACTCTCATTCGAATTACCTATTCTATAACCTCCCTCCTCCATTTCATACACTATCCTTAGAATCTGCTGTATACATATCACTTTCAACGCTGGACCGCTCCACTCACTCCCCTATTGTTCTACAGGCAAGTTCAGCCACCCCTACCTCCCACCAAATGCCATGATAGACTTATTTGTGTTTACAACAAATTTTAACCAACCCTCTTGACAACTACAATCTTCCCATATAAAAAAGTACCCT
>OZ024743.1:272209039-272266539 GCA_964016885.1 Eledone cirrhosa | reverse complement strand
CAAAATATAAACTGTCCATTAGGAGACTAGTTGAATAGCTGACATGTAACCGTTGTATTTATGTATAACAATTAATGTAAGTAATATTTTTATATTTTGATTACTTTTATACCTTGTCATATGTATTACAATATATAATAATGTTTCTGTAATATTCTTGCATAATTGGGCTCTGGTATAGGTTTTCCACTTTTTATTTCCATCAAGCTCTTTACCGAAGAGCAAAATCGAGATGTTTTAATTTCGATTTATTTTTGCTTGTTTTTGTATACTGCTCCCATATTTCAGCCAACTTGATTAATTAGAATGCGTTGATGAGTTATTTCTAGCTCTCTCATTAATCCCTTTGCTCTCCACATGACGCCAAAAGGATACTATTTACAAATAAGATAAACTTTGCTACAAACCAATGTGTTGCAACTGAAAAAAAGAGATAGTAACAACGCCCAACATATTAGCCAAGAAAATAAAGTATGCACAGAAGGCGAAGTGAGAAAGAGAAGATGAAAGATCAGAGAATATACAAAGAGTAATAAAACAAATTGTTCGTTTGGACAGAGAATGCAGGTGGTGTAAAGTTTAAATACTCATAAATTTGAAAAGGTGTGCCGCGTGGCTAGGATCATAAAAAAAATGACTTAAAATAGGTGAGCGAAAACAACGAGAAAACGGCCGAAGCACAGGACAGTTCCTTTTCATCAGTCGACACATGTACCCGTTGAAAATCCGTCCGGTGAAACGCACGTCTTCGAATATGGTTTTCTAATTGGTTGTGAAAGTAATTCTCTCGTTCTCTCTCTCTCTCTCTCTCTCTATATATATATATATATATATATATATATATATATATATATATATATATATATATATATGTAAAAGGTAAACAGAAATAACAACACAATCGGTACAGTATATGGAAGGTATATATTAGGTTAACGCTTGATATAGCAGGAAGAGGGTCCTAACGTTTCGGACGCTAGTCCTTCATCAGAAGAAAGAATGAGAAATAAAATGATTGAGGAAACGGGCGTGATGGAATTGGAAAAAATGTCTTTAGATAAAAATAACAGGTCCATTCATGTTGACATCTCTTGCAAAACTGTTGGTGCTGGCGTTTTGTGTATGATTTGCTTTTTTAGAAAACTGGATGGCGCGCGTCTACCTGAAATGAAAAAAAAAACGTTTTGTAAAAAGAGCTATACTTCAGCACGTGCTTAAGCATGAGTTTGTGTCTGTGTGTGTGTTATTATAGGTGTTTACGAAGCTAAGAAGAAATGCGTGTGTATATGTGAGTAAAAGAGTGTGTGTGCATGTAAGTACGAAGCTATGAGCAAAAGTATGTTAATATAAGGGTGTGTATCGGCCTATATTATACATAAGTAAATTTGTCATGAATATACATAACAATAAAAAGAAGTCGCTAAAAAAGGTCTCATTCAGCGAAGCGAATACATATAAAACATCTTATACAAAATCCCCAAGGGATAGATCTCAATAAAGCAAGCTAAAAAGAACACTTCACAAGCTTCTTTCCCTGGGGATATATTCCTAGTCACGCAACCTAAAGCTAGAAGGCTTCACAAAGATCTCTTCTGAAGCTTCAATTATGCAGTTTATATTATACAAGAATGAATAATACATATAAGTGTGTATGTATCCATCTGTGTATACATCTATCTTATAGAAGGTGTCTTGGTCAGTTTACATTTTGTACTGAAATATAATAAAAACAAAATATATGCATGTGGTGGGAGTTGCGGGAGGTGATGATAATAGTAATACTAATAAAGATGAATTCTTACACAGTTTTTCACCCAAGATCATACCATTAATTTCCTTTGCCATTTGTATTTTAAGATTTATCGATCAATCGTCATCAATAAGATATCGAGTCTGAAAGAAGGATAAAAATAAATGAGAATATGAGATGTATTAATATCTATTCCTTGAGATGCAAATTGTAGCTTTTTAGTCAAGTGATTATTTTTCCTCGCTGCAAATTGCGATGCCATACCTTGCCATGGACCCTTAATTGTTGATGGAGTCATGGGGCGGCGTGTTGGGTGTTTTATGCCTGGCGAAGTCTATCCCATCTCCATGTTTGATTATTTTCATAGAAACCAGACGATTGCTTCCAAATAAAGGGGAAAATAGAGAATAATAGAGAGATAATGGAAATAAAATCTAGAGGAAGAATCGATCACAGTACTGGTCTGGTACTTTACCAATTTTGAAAGGATGAATAGCAAAGTTGACCTCGTTGGGATTTAAACTCAAATTGCCTGTTCGCCAAATTAGGTTATGTTAACTAACCCTAATCAGTAATGATTGAGCAGTCTTATCAAAGCATTCTACCAAGACTATTCTATATTTTATTCAAACAGCGTATCTAGCACTATATTATCGAATGAGTCATCCATTTAAAAGAAAATCAAGTACCATGTTATTTCAAAGAGATTTTACTTCTATTTCTAACAGATAGAGTGATCATGTATGATTACCCCAGTTGTCAAAAGAGTGCAGGTGATTGGATCGCGGGTGTTGTGTTATGATTGTATCCTTACTATACTTGTGTTGTGTCGGATTTTTAACTTTTTAAAAAGAAAGAGTGTGTAAAACCGAAATATATTAAGTAAACGTCCCACTTGAGAATACCAACCAAGTACTGGGTAAAGATATGTGGTTCCTGTGGAAGTTAAATATAAGCAGAGAATCTATTCGTATGTTTTGACTTTCAGACACTAAAACGAAGTCGTAGACAACTCTGGTCACATATGTATGGGCATTAAAAGATAGAGGAATACCCTATACAATAAAATAGAGAGTATTGGAAAAGTTCAAACCACATATCAATGGAGCGAAGAGGAGCGGGTTTTATTTATATCAGTGAAAACAGAATTCTCAAGAACTTAAAATCATCTAAAGAATACTTCAGCTTCAAAGTAAGATCTTCTGGAACTGTTTACATTTTAAAATATATTTTCTATCTTCCTGTGCATCTAAACCGGCAAAACTCACCTTAGCGATAAGAGGGTCGGCTGAAAAGTTCATAGGCTGACCAAGATATTCTCATAGAATTACCAAATTAGGTTTATTTTTCGACATAGTCCCTGGGAAGAAACAATGCGGTTATTAATAAGACTACAACGTATTACCTTCTGTTGCTTTTCTCACTTTCTTCCTTCCTAATATACCTTATTCTCATACAGCATATAATTATTATGTATTCGGTTATATATACATACATAAACAAGTATGCAAACGATCACGCAGGTTTCCAGATACGTGAAAGTGTACATTGATCGTATATGTACATGTGTGTCTTGTAATAGACTCGGTAAATTATACAGACAATTTCCAGAGGATTTTTATCATACCAGAGTAAGGCGTAAAAACCAAACTCGCAATCTTCAATTCGGTATTCGTGCCTATGGTCATGAATTTTGGGTAATGACCGAAAGAATAGACTCGCGAATACAAGTGGCCGAAATGGGGTTCCTCCGAAGGGTCTTTGGAATAACGTTACTCAATAGAGGTCGTAGCTCGGAGATGAGTCACTCCAGGTAGAGCCACTACTTCTCCGAATTGAGAGATCACAGCTCCAATACTATAAGCATGTGGTTAGAATGTTTCAGGGAAGAATCGCTTGACAATTTTACAGGCAAAAACAATCGGCAGGAGACCCAGGGGTCGATCCCAAGGAATATGGTTGGATAACATCTATGAGCTTGGCTGTTCACGCTTGGGGATCCAGCCGGATTCGTTGGAGACGGTTGCTTCTAACAGGACCCGCTGGAAGGAGTGTTTGAGGATTCTGCCCCCACGACCCTCCCAAGAAGAAGAAGAAGAAGAAGAAGAAGAAGAAGAAGAAGAAGAAGAAGAAGAAGAAGAAGAAGAAGAAGAAGAAGAAGAAGAAGAAGAAGAAGAAGAAGAAGAAGAAGAAGAAGAAGAAGAAGAAGAAGATTTGAGTTATCTCCCTTCCTCTGTCACTTTTTGTGCATATTTCCCTAAAGACATAAAAAAGAACGCGATCGCGGTAGTTCTGCTCATGAAACCATTGTCTGTTCATGAAACCATTTGTTACAGATATAACATCGTATATACGAATTACTAAATAAGTATTCATTCTGATTACATATAGAGAGCGCTCCTTTATTCTTTTTTCGCTACACATACGCGCGCGCGCATGTAAATGTGTGTGTGTGTGTGTATATATATATATATATATATATATATATATATGGGGGGGTGTATTCTTATATTCTTATGTGCATATATATATAATATGTATGTGTAATATGTATATATTAGTGAAAGAATGATTGAAAGAGCAAGAGAGAAAAATGGCGAGAAACTCGAACAGAATGGGAGAACTGTTTATTTTCATTTTAGTTTATGGTTTTTTTGGAAGCTTTAAAAGTATTTAATATTTAAACAGCTTTCAACATATGCATTATACTAGGT
The DNA here is from genome assembly GCA_964016885.1 of Eledone cirrhosa. NCBI lineage: Eukaryota > Metazoa > Mollusca > Cephalopoda > Octopoda > Eledonidae > Eledone > Eledone cirrhosa. The sequence continues at coordinate 272,262,075 of OZ024743.1, read as the reverse complement.
GATAACCTGTATTTCTGTATATGTGTATATATTCTAGTCTATCAGTTTGTGTTTGTGTATCTGTATGTATGTGCGCGTACATGTGTATTTGTGCGTATTTGTAAGACAGTAGAATATATAAAGTATATAAAAGGTAATATTTCCAATGTATGCCAAAACAGAAATCGATTGTCATAACATTCTTAGTGGTAGTCTTTTAAATGTTCTAATCACTCGACTTGATTGGCTCAGTAAGTTGCCTTAATCACTCACTTCGTTCAATTAATACAGGAATCTTGTGTTATTTCCTGCTGTTTAATTATTTTCACACCACACGATAATTTCATGTTGTCAATCATTGTCGCAAATGTGTTACAACGTGAATGTAAAATCTAGTTTAGTTCAGGCGGACATTATTGTCACCGTATTTTTACCTTGCTACAGCATATTACAATTGTTTATTCTCGTTCTGTAGTGTCCATATCAGGGCGGCGAAAATACCAAATTGTTAGCGGACATAATGCTTTGCGTTTATCGTTTCGGCTCTCTGCTCACGGGTGTCAAATCCCGCCGAGGCCAACTTTGCCTTTCATCTTTTTCAGATTAATAAAACAAGACCAGTCCAGAACTGCGGCCTTCTCTCTCTCTCTCTCTCTCTCTCTCTCTCTCTCTCTCTCTCTCTCTCTCTCTCTCTCTCTCTCTCTCTCTCTCTCTCTCTCCTCCTCTCTCTCTCTCTCTCTCTCTCTCTCTCCCTCTCTCTCTCTGAAAGTAATCGGATGTGTTCAGACCTGAAGAGGGGATGGGCTCTCCCAGGTTTATAATGCCTAAGTGTCACAATGGTTCCCCTGCGGCGCCATCAGGCGTTATTAGTCTACACATATAGTTTTTATATCAGATCAGCTTGTTTTAATCATTGACCATTATATACTTTACGAAGGAAATCAACTGCATTTATTTCTTATGTATTACATTCAGCTGTATATAAGTACGCGTTATCACATGCTTTCATATGATATCTTGTGATATCGTTAACATATTGTAGCATGAGAGTGGTTGTTTTATTCCCTCTCCCGCCATATACTTTTTTTTATCTAATCATAGCTTATAGAAACTGAAAATATTATTTTCAAACTACGGATATAAATTGCTTTTAAGATGAATATTTCTGTCACCTCTGTCAGATTGATTTCATATTGATCTATATATACATATGTGTGTGTGTGTGTGTGTGTGTGTGTGTGTGTGTGTGTGTGTGTGTGTGTGTGTGTGCGTGTGTGTGTGTGTGTGTGTGTGTGTGTGTGTGTGTGTTATAAATAATGGCTGGTGCTGATTAAATCGACATTTATTGGCGTTTTTGCTGCTTTTCATGGTTGGTTTTGAAAGTCTTTTGAAACTTTAACAACGCAGAATTTGGAACAATTACTATCTGTGACAGCCATGGGCAATAGAAGATGCTTGTTGTTTAAGTTATTTAATGGTTTAAGGTAAGGTGGTTTACGTTACAGTAATTCTTTAATCACTCTCTAAAGCTGATAGAAGGATTTTAACAGAATAGATCTTGATTTATTTGTGGCGACCGAATATTGACGCCGCCATAGCTTGCAGATTTCTTAGTCTGTTTTTGTTGATATTATTGTAAATGTTTACGCTGGTGCTGTTGTGAGCTATGATCGTCGAAACCAAATTTCCCTTGGTGAGAAAATGTTATATAAGCTGATCTTATGACACTAAGCTGTTGCGTAATGGGGTTTTTATGTTAAATGCATACAGTAAACTTCCTAAATAACATCGACTTCCATTTTTTATGACGTGTATAAAGGTCGTGTAGTAAATAACAAATATATTTAGCTTATAATGAACAATGCTTTCTCAGATACAGTAAACAAAACATTTTCAAAATTGCTGAAAACGCCGGAAACAAACTGGCATGTTGTCGGCAGTTTTCTTTACTGCATAATGTTTTTTTTTAATGTCGTTAGCTTGACTTTTCCGTTATTCTGGGTGGCGTTATTTCGAGGGTTTGCTGTATCTTATCAAAAGCCTTTTGCGGATCAAGTCTACGGTGTCCAGCAAGGAGACCTACTCGGTCCGCGCCCCTTTCTGCTGACAGTCGATGATGTTGCCCGGGTACCTGCACGACGCGATTCTGGTTGGCTCGGCTGAGTCGGTAGTTGAAGACGTTTGGCTAATCATCTCAGCTCTAATGCTCCTCGGACTCAACATCAATCCATCCAAGTCCGAGGTGTTAAAGGTTAGCTAAGGTGGAGCCGAGTTCCACAACACCGTACTCAGCATCCATCCCGTCTTGTCTGGGGTTTGGTTAAAGCCCAAAGACGCTGCCTGCATTATTGGCTTTCCATTTCTCTTGAAAGTTATACGGGAGTGCCTGGTGACCAAGCACGCAGACCTGTTGAGGATGACGGAGAGGTTGCATCTCATTGACGCGCACCCAGCACTCTTCATCCCGAAGAACTGCTTCGCCCTTCCTAAATTTTTTTCATGCTACGCGGGCCGCCTTGTTGCCCTCTAACAGATCGCTGTGCGAAACTCATCTGCAATGTCAGCACCTGCTATCAACAGGCAAAGCTTCATGTGAAGTACGGTGGCCTCGTAACTGAGACGAAATCAATTGCATGTCTACCTTCAGACGGATCGAGTCTGAATTGAACCAACACCACCTTGCCTGACTCCGTTCCGATTCGCACCTAAACAGCCACGCGCGGCTCAATCGGTGTCCTCTTCATCAAACGGTACCCTTCTGAGTAGTCCAATTGTTCTGCCTCTGCTTGTGTGAGGCACGTAAATGCTGTTGTGAAGCTGTCGTCGATGCGTTCCGCCTGCACCCATTATCATGCCGCCAGAACGCCTGCCGGTTCCCCAGACATACCACTCTCAACGACATACTGAGACGGAGCCTCGACGCAGCCGGCTTCCCGTCACAAGTGGAGCCAGTAGGACTCGACGGTGGTGACGGTAATCGTCCCGACGGAATTACCCACTTTCTTTTGAAGGAGGTATATCTCTCATCTGGGATGCGGCATGCTGTGACACGTTCTCTGCCTCCAACGTAGTCACCTCGACCCAAAACCCCGGTACCGCGGCTCGCAATGCAAAGGACAGGAAGAAAAGCAAATACCGGGGATTGTCCGGTCACGTCCTCTTTACATCGGTCACCGTCGAGACCTCAGGCGTCCTCGGACCCTGAACAGTAGTAAAATCGGATCGATAGCAGCTCGTGAGGTGGGGTGGCTGTTGCAGCATGTGTCGCTGACCATTGTCCACGGAAATGCCTTTGCCATTTTGTCTGCGAGGAGCAACCGAAACACGGCTCTGACTTAGGTGAAGTGTCTGTCATCCTCTCCTTTTCCTCCTTTATTTCTTCCTTTTTTCTAGTATTCCTTGCTCTTCCCCTCATTTTCCTCTCATTTATAGCATGTATAGTCCTTTCCAATACTGCTTTCTTTTTCTGTATGTTTAGTCTAAGTTATATTGGCATAAAATCCCATTTTAAAATTGTCTTCTACGCCTGCAATATTTGTTGTTGACGACATGCATGTATGTATGAATGTATGCATGTACATATGTATGTTGGTGCTACTGGTAACATGTATCCCAGTACAACCTGTCTCATGGTCGGGTCGTTGGCGACTAAACTGGCAACCCCACCAAGGTTTCTTGGTGAGGAGGGTGACTTTGGACATCCTGCAGGACTAAAAACAAAACCTGTCAAAGGGCAAAGGAGCTCTTAAGAGTCAATGGCCATCCAAAATCACCGGGAGAGATGACCCATTAGCTTTTGTCAAGGCAGAATTCTAGGAGAAGGAAAACTCTGATATAACACCTGCAACCCTGATGGTATCCAATGATGTTGACTTGTTCTTCTTTTTGGTAAATATCATCTTGGTTAAGAGAGTGGGACTGGCTTTGTGCAGTGCCTTTGCTCACTATAAAAGCTTCACGGCACAGGCATTGCTTTATATCTGGAGATCTCTCTGCACTTGTCGTCACATGGTACCATGGGCCCAGCACTATGTGTCAATAATTGTCACAAGTGTAGTGCTTGTACCAGAGTTTTCAAGTCTCTGGCTGGATTAAAAAGTCACACTCGTTCAGCGTATCGGTAGGGGTTCTCCTACATGGATATAAAGTTGGCAGCCACCACATATGTATGTATGCGTATATGTATGTGTATATGTATGCATTTATGTATGTATATAGGTATGTAGGTGGGTATGCAGGTAGGTAGGTAGGCAGACAGGCAAGCAAGCAAGCAGGCAGGTATATATGTGGGTATTTATGTACACGTTAATAGTGATGATTAGAAGAAAGAGTTTCAATACCTTCAGCTGACTGACGGAAATTCCAATATTTTCTTCAATCTATTGAAGTGACATAAAACAAAACAAAGGATAATCATTTGGTTGTCAATAAAGTCCAAGATATTCCATTTCATTTTTAAAGTCCTATTCCAAAAGAGATTGCAATGAATGTAAGAAATTCTCTGTTTCCTCTCGTCTAAAACACGAAAATCTTTATCTTCAGTGAAACTGAATCGATATTTGTTCCGTATATATTTGCTTCTCATGTCTCTCATATTGGAAGCTTAGAAAAATGAATCATGTTTCAACAACTCACCGTGTCGGTTTTTTCTGTTATTCCTCGGCTTGAGACTAACTTTAATGTATTTCTCAATACAAAACCCAGAGGTTTTGTATTGACAAGAAGATCATGAATAATAATATAACGTTCGTGCAGTTTTGAAAAGCTTGTGTAAGGTTTCAATAATTGATAAAAGCAATAAACTCAATCTACGGAGGTGAATCCTAGATTTAACTTATTTTTGTATTTTTATTCATTCCTTACAAATATTCAAATGTTCTAACCTTATGACCAAAAACCAAGAGGCTTTCTTTCTTATTCATTACATTTTTATATTACGGGATGGAAAATGTGACTTCCCATAGCAAGCTAGCATTAATGCGAAACTATATTGAAAAATATTGTTGAATTTAAAGACAGTGGGTTATGTATAATGCATTATTTGCAAAGCTAGCGAAAGGAAACAATCTGAATAAAAGCAGTGTAGTACTCATTCAAATATAATACATTGTTGAATGATGTGACATCGCAGAATTCTATAATATATTCTTTTAAGGATGCATCAATGATTAAGTAGTCTTTGTAATTTCATCATTAATTAGTCTAGCTTTTCTACGACCTTACAATGAAGGTGTCTTTATAATGGGTAAAGTATTAAGTATACTTTGTTGTCTTTTGTCTATTTCTTGGCACATTGACTACATTAAGGAAATAATAAATGATTGATGAATTATTTGTCTTTGTTTTGTTTTTTGTTTTTTGTTGTTTGGGTTTTTTTCTTTTTGGTTTTTCTGCACAATCAACTGAGAGTTGTAAACGCATGTGGCCTAACGGTTCGGGTGTTGGACATACAATTATAAGGTCGTGATTTTGATTTCCATTGGAGCATTTTACATTGCTCCGGTTTACCTGCGACGTCACTGGCACCAAGCTGTGTCAGTCTTTGCCTTTCTATTGGATAATATCGGTGGCATCAGGAGGAAAGACTTGCATGCACGGTCGTCGGCTGGTCTTGTACAAAATACCTTGCCTAGTTGGCGCACTGAGGAGGAACTTTTTAGGTGTAAACCCATGGCTAGCCATGACCGAAGAATGCCTTCTTCTTGGGAGTCGCAGTAGATAAAATCCCATTTAGATAGCTGGAGGCTTATTAATGCTGTATTACGCCAATATTGTGGTAGACCTAATCACTCACTCTAGTTTGTATATATCTTGATCCTTTACTCCCGCCAGTGTCGGAAGCTCTTTAGAAGATAAACTGTCTTGGGCATTGCTCTTCCTTCTCTGACTAAACAGTAAAAGAATATACTTAAATCACAACTATAAACAACTATGATAGATATGTACAAATAAGCATCCTTAGATACAATATATGAAGACATAAGCTTCATCGGTACACTTAATATGACAATAGGTTTTGGTATTCACCACCGCCTAAGTATTTAGTATTATTTATTCCTTAGAATCTGGTTCCTTTTTTTTCTTCTCTTTTCTTTTCTTTTATTTTTTTTTGTCATCGATGACTTCGTTTGGTCGCTGGAAAAGAATATTTAGTGGTAAATAAGTAACATAACAAGGTAGTCCTTCACATGCTGTATGGAGAATGTGGGTTGAAGAGAGATAGATGGCAGGAGACGAATAGATATACAGATTGATAAATGGAGAGATAAACAGACAGATAGACAAACTGAGAGATAGATATATTTCTTTATTTGCCACAAGGGCTCACAAGAAAAGGGGACAATAGAAAGACATGCCGGGGATTTTACATACAGTCGTGTAAAAATATAAAAACAAACAATTACAACAATCGAAATCTCCAATAGGGGGAGGGGACGCCACAAATGGGTTGTTTAATACCCCGTCGATAGAACAACCCTCAACTCCAGGAGCGTGTTGTGCAAGTGCTTTGCCTTTCTCTCCACTCTGATTCTCCTTCTAAAGTGATACTTAAAGAATGGAATCAATTGTTGTCCGGAGAGAAAGGCATCTGTCCTCAGTCCTCTCAATCTCGTCCACCATATAACTTCTTTCACCATAGCCACCGTACAGAGGAAAACCGCCTCTCTTTCGTTTTTGAAAGAGGCTGGCGGTTTGATCCTTACTATGGACTCAGCAGTCAACTGGATTTGTCCCATACGCGACAGCAGTTGTTCTGCATAGTTCCACAGGTCGGTTACGCCCGGGCAGTGTACAATTGCTGGCGGGACTGTTTCAATGTCCTGCGCGCATCTTGGACACGTCCTCTTGGAAGGATCCCTGCCGGGGCGTCCTTGCCTGTAGATCTTGTCACGAACCGGTAGAGCTCTTCGATAGCACTGCCACGCCAGGGACCTCTGGAAGTTGTCCATAGGTCCCGGGCGGAAATCCTACCAAACAGACTGGTGAGCTCATCGTCTTCGACGCCCAGAGTCTCTCTGAGCACGTCCTCGTGCTTGTAACGTACAATCCCTCTATAGAATGTCGAAGTGGAGTCTCCACTGATTGCTGCGCTCGCTTGCCAGAGGACTGTGAGCGCCTGAGCGCATACAATGTGCCAGGCGCCCATTGTTTTCGGTCTTTTCTTGACCCAGGACTGCAGCTCCGTCAGCGAGACGAGCTGTGGGAAAGCCTGTCTCACAAACAGTGCCCACACCGGTTGGGGGTCGGTGAGGAATACCTGGAGATGCCGCAGCCTCAGCGCATGTTTGCGCATCATCAGCCACGGCATTCCCAGCCCTCCGTTGGAAGGGTGCTGACAGCAGACGGATCTCCTCACCAGCGGAGCCTGCTTTTTCCACAGAAACTGGAAGAGCATGCGTTCCATCTTGGCGAGGTGTTCACGGGGACAAGGCACGACAGTCAAGCCGTAGTAGATGACGTACGCTATGAAAGTGTTCGCCACCTCCGCTCGACCTTTCAAGGGCAGTTTGCACTCTGCCCACTTCTGTGTGAGCGCAAACACCTTGGCCGTGACCTGGTTCCAGTTTTTCTCCACCTGGAGGTCTGGACCGAACCAGACCCTGAGCAATTTCACCGGTCCGTGATTGCGATTGCCCGGTCGGGGCATAAACGGCCACCAGTCTGAAGGCTCCACCTCCAATACTGTTCACGTCTAGGACTACCAGTCTACCCTCCGGGTCCAAGTGTACTTGCTGTACTTGAACGTCCAGGTTCTTCCGAAACATGACAGCCACTCCCCTTCCACCTCCTGGCTGACATAGAGATGCGTAGATCTCAAAGTCGTCGAAGGTGGGGGTTAGTTGCTGCCTGTTGTGGATCCTGGACTCAGTGATGGCTATCACATCCATATCGTGTGACCTAAGGTCGTTTAAAAGTTGGCCCTGTTTCCAGGGCATCCCTAGGCCACGCACATTTACGCTTCCAACTCGTAAACTAGCCATGTTGGTGAAGAAGAGTTGTAGAAAAAAGACGAAACGTGCACTTACCTTTTCGTTTCCTGGAGATTGGGTTGTTCAATCTCCATTTGGGTGCTGGATGGGGTGTTGGGTGGGGTGGGGAAACATTTTAACAGGACGCAGTTGCTGGGTTTCTGGCAGGGGTTGCCCACGTCCTGTGAAAATTTATTTTTCAGGTCACTATAGGTTTCCATAGAAACCCTTATAAGTTTAAGGTGTGGAGACGATTCGGCCTTGACGAAAGTTTTGCCCTCTGTCGCCACCTTGGGGTTTTGGGAGATGACCTCCGTCAAACTCTTGTTGTTTGTGTTGATGTATGCGTATTGTTGTTTGTGTTTTTGTTGTGTTGTTTTAGTTTGTTGTTCGTCCAGGAGTTTTCTTTTTATGGTGGGTGCTTGTGTTTGGGGTGGTGTTGGTGTTGGTTTTGCTGGTAGGGGGATGTTTGACTGTGGTGTTGTTTGTGTTGTTGTTTGTGTCTGTGGTTGTATGTTGGTGATTGGAGTTTTAGGGGTTTTGTGGTGTCTCTTTTTTTGTTTTTTTAGATTTCCACGGCTCTCCCTCTTCTTTACTTAAAGAAGGAGAAGCAGCTTCATCCGTCGATGAATAATCATCGTCAGGAGTGTGGGGTAGGGGTATGTTGTGTGGTGGTAGTGTTTCGGTGTGTGTGTTTGTGGTAGTGTTTGATGGAGTGGGATGGGGTGGGGCTGTGTTCTTCAGGGGTGTTGCCTCTGTTTTTTTCTGTTGTTGTTAGTTGAGTGGCTGTTTGTTTTGGTGTGGTTGCTCGTTTCGTCTGTCGTTGTACTTGTGGTTGTGGTGGTTGTTTTGGTGTTGGTAATAGTGTTTTTTAATGATGTTGTTGTGGTGTGTTTGTAAAGGACATGAGGCTTTTAGGTGTGCTGTGCTACCACAGCGAAAGCAATGAATTTTTCGTCCTTCTACCGAAATGTTTATTTTGTTGTTGTCGTCGATGACGACTCTTTCGGGTATTTTGGAGATTCTCTCCGGCCTCATTTGCAACAGAATCTTCAAATCAGTACCCGCCCACCTTTGTCGAATAGACTTTCGTATCAAAAGAATCATATCAGTTTCTGGCTCTACGAAGCCAGCCAAGATCCACCAGATGTTAATATTTGGGGGTATATTTTATATTTTTATTTTTTGTGTCCTTTTTCCCATGTATGTAGGGAAAGAGGTGAATGCTTTTGACACTATTGGTGTCACAGAATGTTTTGGGGCGAGTGCCTCGCATTTAAACAGTACGGAAACACTTCCGTACTGTTTTCCTCGTTGGGGAAAGTCGATATTTGCTAGAATTTCCTTGAAAGTAGCTTCTATATCTGTTTGACTAACAAATATCGGCTTTCTCGTGGTATTGAATACAGTCCTAAAGGTCACTGTCCTTCGAACTGTGTCTTCTTTTATTTCAAGGGGTGGGTTAATTCTAAACCAACCCTTCTCTTCGAAAGTTACACATTTTCTCCCTTGCTTGAGCATATCTCTTGCATTGGAGATGTCAAGATTTATAAAATCTTGTTTTTTGTTCACTGTTTCAGCGAAAAACATTTTTTGTTTGTGTGTGGTGTTGCTGTTGTTGTTGTTGTTGTTGTTAACGTTGTTAGCCTCGGCGTTGAAAATCTCAGTTCCTTGACGAGGTGAAACTTTATGTGTAGATGTATCTGTGGAGTTGTTGATATTGACTTTTTCATGTGTATGTATGTTAATGGGTTTAATTCCTGAGTTTTCATTTCTCTCCGCTTCGACGGTAGAAATTGTACAATCTTCAAGTGGCAATATTTTTTTCCATTTGTTGACAGTCGTATATATGGCGACGTCCATAGTAGCAGAAGCAGATATAACGTTAAAATCTGCCTCTTTCTCTCTCTCTCTCGACGTTCTCCAGCGTTCTTTTCGTGTTATTCATGTTTTATAGTTGGCAAAATTTGATATTTTAAAACAATCTTTAAATTAAATTTTCGCCCCTAAAGGGACGAAAAATGGGATTACCACCCAGCTGACAATTCAGCTTGGGGGGTTAATCTACAAGATAATATGTTTTTCAAACAATTTGTTCTGTTTTTCGTATATAAATTTACAAAAGATCTTACCGGCGATGTTCCACGCGTCAGGCAGAGATAGATAGATAGATAGATAGATAGATAGATAGATAGATAGATAGATAGATAGATAGATAGATAGATAGATAGATAGATAGATAGATAGATAGATAGATAGATTTCTTTATTAGCCACAGGGGCACAAAAGAAGGGGACAAATACAAAGGGGGAAGTTTACATACAATAAAAACGTGTAAAATGTTATCACAAAAGTGAGTCGATTTTCCCCAATAGAGGGAGACAGTTTATATGGGTAACACATACCCCCGAAAAAAAATGTGCAACCCTCATCTCCAGGAGTACGAAGAGTTTGTACTCCTTTCCTCTCCTCCTCCTTTTCCTCAACCTACAGGCTGATATAGAGAGAAGGCCCATTCACTCGGGCCATTCTCGCCACTTTCACCCACCTTTCATAAAACTTGCTCTCCATCCTGATTCTTCTTCCAAAGTGGTATTTGAAAAAAAGAATCAGTTGATGGCCGGAGAGAAAGGTGTCTGACCTCAGTCCTTTCAACCTTGTCCACCATACAACCTCTTTTGCCATAGCTATCACACAAAGGAAAACCGCCTCTCCTTCGTTTTTGAAGGAGGGTGGCGGTTTGATCATGACAATGGACTCGGTGGTCAACTGGATTGGTCCCACCCGCGACAATAGTCGTTCTACATAGCCCTACAGGTCAGTGACGCCCGGGTAGTGTATGAATGCGTGTGCGACGGTTTCTTCGTCTCGCACGCACCTCGGAGAGATCTTTTTTGCAGGGTCCCTGCCCGGGCGCCCATGTCTGTAGAGCTTGTCTCGAACTGGTAGAGCTCCTCGGTAGCACTGCCAGGCCAGGGACTTTTGGAAGTTGTCCATCGGTCCCGGGCGGAAGGTCCTACCGAACAGACTGGCCAGCTCATCTTCCTCTACGCCTAGAGTTTCACCGAGCTAGTCGTCGCACTTGCTGCGGATCAACCCTCTATAGAATGGCTGTGAGCGCCTGAGCACATTCGATGTGCCAGTCGCCCATTTTCCTCGGTCTTTGCTTGACCCAGCACTGCAGCTCGGTTAGCGAGACGAGTCGTGGGAAGGCTCGCCTCACGAACGGGGCCCACACCGGTTGTCCGGTGAGGAATACGTAGAGATGCCGTGTTTGCGCATCGTCATCCACGGCATCCCCAGCCCTCCGTTAGAAGGGTGTTGGCAGCAGATGGATCTTCTCACCAAAGGAGCTCGCCTCTTCCAAAGGAATTGGAAAAGCGCGCGCTCCATTTTGGTGAGCGTTTTGGCTGGACAAGGCACGACGGTCAAGCGGTAGTAGATGGCGGACGCAATAAAAGTGTTCGCCACCTCCGCTCGACCTTTCAAGGATAGTTTGCACTCGGCCCACTTCTGGGTGAGTGCAAACACCTTAGCCGTCACCTCGTTCCAGTTCTTCTCCACCTGGAGGTCCGGACCAAACCAGACCCCGAGCATCTTTACCGGTCCTTCCGTCCAGCGTCCGACGACGCCATCAGAAGGCATCGGTTTGCCTCTCCACGATCCGAGTTGCAAACCGATGGACTTGTCCCGGTTCAGCTTCGCTCCTGTGAATCTTTCGTATTCCTTCAGTAAGGTGCCGACTTCCCCGATTTGCGAGGCACTCGACACCATTACTGTCACGTCGTCGGAGTAGGCCGACGCCGCATTCCGCAATCCCGGTTCCAGAGGGATGCTCTGCAATAACTCCAACTTCCGCAGTAGTGGCTGGAGATTCAGTACGTACAGAAGGGAGGGGAGAGGGCATCCCTGTCGGATGGATCGCGTGATATGGAACGGCTCCGAGAGGTAGCCGTTCACCTGGACCCTTGAGCAGATGTTGCTGTTGTGCATTGCAACAATCCAGCTCCTGAACACGAATCCGAAGCCTGCCGCCTCGAGCACCGCATCCAGGTAACGATGGTCAACCCTATCGAAAGCCTGAGACTGATCCAAGTTGATCAGGGCCCCACCGAAGCCGGGTTTACACCCTACCCTCTCTATGATGTATCGCATGAGGTGGAGGTTGTCGTGTATGGACCTGGTCGTGATTGCGCATGTCTGCGCTTTTGCCACCAGGTTCTCGACGACAAGCGCCAGCCTCTTTACCAACACCTTGGCCAAAATCTGTAACTCTGTGTATGGGCCTGAAGTTGCCTATGTCATCCCCCTTATTCTCGTCCTTCCTGACTAGTGTGACTACGCCCCCGGTCACAGAACTGGGAATTCTCCCGTTCTGCTGCCAGTTGCAGTAGACCGCTTCCAGGAGACTGGAGAATAAGTCCGGCATTGCTACGTAAAATTCGTAGGGTAGACCGTCGAGACCTGGAAATTTGCGTTTGCCGCATTGGCTTAGCGCGTCCCCTATCTCAGCGGCTGAAATCGGCTTTTCACAGAACTTTGCCTCGCTGTCCGAGGGCCGCGGTAGGCCGTCGAGGTATGGACCGAAATCCATAGCCCCTCCCGGTGCGCCGCCCTGCACGAACAGTTGAGCAAAGTGCCGCTGAAAGGCCGCACACATCTGCTTCGGCCCACGTATCACGCGTCCTTTTTGGTCCTTCAAAGACCGAATCGTGGACTTGTTGCCACTTTTTGCCTCCGTCACTCGGGCCCAGCTAACAGCTTTGGCTCCCTCGTTTCCCAGAGCACGTATTTTGCTTCTGACAACGCAGCCCTCGTGCTTTGCGTCGAAGAACTGGTCCAAGGCCGTTCTCGGTGCTAGCACGCTGGCTACATTGCCACTTCTAATTGCCTCTTCTACTTTATCTACCAGTTCCTTCTCGGTTCTATTTCTATCTAACGCTAATTCTTTACTAAAAACTAACGAGTCTAATCTAACTGCCCTCTTGAGAGAGTACCATCATCTGTTGTTGACAATGGCCCCTGTCAAGTGCTGTTTAACTAAAGTGCTAATCCGTCTACTGTAGGCTTTTCATGTCGGTAACGACAAGTTCAGCTTCTAGTCTCCGGGTCCTTGTCTATGGGTTCTATCAAGGTTGACCATGCAGGTCTCTAGCTTTGATCTGAATAGGCAACCATGAACATTTGTGGACAGCTTAACATGTCCCTATCCTTATTTCTAACTAGAACCCTATCTAGGTACGATCTAGACGTTCCGCTACGATTAGTCCACGTCCACAGTGGCACAGTCGGAAAATCTAGTCGATATCTATCGGCCAGGTCAAATCGACCGATTAACTGTTTGAGGCTGTTACACCCCCTTTTATCGGGACATGCTCCCACATAGTCCCAACGTGCATCTAGGATTCCATTCCAGTCCCCTACTAAAAGCAAGGAGCGGAAAGTTCCCAGAAAAGTCTCTAGACGTTTGAAGAAGTCTGGCCGCGGTGTCCCGGATGGGGCATATGCGGCCACCAGCCTGAAGGCTCCACTTTCACTACCGTCAACGTCTAGGACCACCAGTCGACCCTCCGGGTCCAGATGTACCGTCTGTGTTACGAGGCCCAGGTGTCCCCCCCCCCCCCCACCCACCCCCGGCCGACAGAGAGATGCGTAGATCTCAAAGTCATCGAAGATGGGGGCCAGCTGTCGCTCGCTGTGGATCCTGGACTCGTAAATGGCTACTACATCCATACTGTGCGACCTGAGGTCGTTTAAGAGTTTGCCCTGTTTCCAGGGCATCCCCAGGCCGCGTACATTCACACATTCAACTCTTATATTGGCCATGTTGGTTCTGAAAAGTTAAAAGAAGAGAAGAAATCACTCACCTCTTCGTCTCCCGGGGATCAGGCCGCACGGTTTCCATGGGGGTGTTAGAGGGGTTGTCTGGGTGGGTGGTGGTTTCCGGCGGGGTGGGAACGGAGATGTTTGGTGGGGTGGGGGTTCTGGGGTGGGTGTGTCTGGGGTGAGGGTGGGGAAACTTTTTTAAAGGACGCGGTTAATGGGTTTAACACAAGGATTACCCACGTCCTTAGGAAAGTTTTCCTTTAAAGACTTATGGGTGTCCGTAGGGACCCTAATCATCTTTAAATTAGGTTTGTCTACACAGTTCGAAAAAGTTTTCCCTTTGGTTTTCACCGAAGGGTCGTTGGAGATGACCTCTATTAAAGTTTTGTTTTTACTGTTTATGTATGTGTAATGTTCTTGTTGTGTTGCGATGGTTTTTGTCTTTTGTTCTTGTGGGAGCTTTCGTTTTGTTGTAGGTGTTTGTGTTTGGGGTGATGTCGTGGTTTTGTTTTCGGGACGGGGGGGGGGGGTTGTAATGTTTGTGTTGTTTGTGTTGGTGGTTGTATGTTTGTAGTGATGTTTGTTGTTTTTTTGTTGTTGTGGTGTCTTTTCTTCTTTCTTTTCGAACGGAGAGGCTCTCCCTCATCGTCACTTGGTGATGATGTGGGGGCCTCGTCCGTTGTGGTGTCTGTGTTATTTGGAAGGGGTATGTTTTGGGGAGTTGTGTGTTTGTGGGTGTTTTTGCAGTGGTTTTAGGTGGAGTGGGGTTGGGTGGGACTGTGCTTGCAGGTTGGTTTGTTGTTCTTGTGCGTGTTGTTGTTGTTGTTGTTGTTGTTGTTGTTGTTGTTGTTGTTGTTGTTGTTGTTGTTGTTGTTGTTGTTGTTGTTGTTGTTGTTGTTGTGGTGGTGGTGGTGGTGGTGGTAGTGGTGGTGGTGGTGGTGGTGGTTGTGTTGTTGTTTTGGGTGTTGGCAGTAGTGCCTCTTTTTTTTTAGTTAACTGAGGACAGTAAGCCTTCAGGTGACCACTGCTTAAACAGTGGTAACATGAAGGCCGCCTACCTTCAACAGATAGATAGATAGATAGATAGATAGATAGATAGATAGATAGATAGATAGATAGATAGATAGATAGATAGATAGATAGATAGAAAACACATAAGATAGTAGAAAAGGAAGATTGAATATCAAGTATGGTAAAATTAGACACAATTGTAGGGAATGGAAAAAGAAAACTGAAAAAAGTGTAATAGAACGAACGAAAATGTAGTGGATAAAGAAGAAAAAATAGAAATATATGTAAGTCATGGGAGTGAAAGAAAACGAGAGCGAGCGAGTGAGAGAAATAGTGTAAAAAAGAGAAAGAAAAAGAAATTTAAAAAGTGAAATCAAACAAGTGAAATGGTGATTGACGAATTCAAGCTTTCGTATTTAAAGTGTTATTTCTTTTACTAGTGGAAAGATTGTATTTATACGAAGAGAAGTATGTAATAGTGAAAATATTTTTTTAAAAAACGAATTGAAATAATTAATAAGAGAGAAAATGGGTGGATACTCTATCAATGGTGAAATGTTCATTATTTTAAAATGTTGATATCGAATACTTTCTTGTGATATTCAAGATATAGGAGATCAATATTGCCAGACGTATTACGATAAAAGTAATAAAATTATTGGTCGGGTAACAGAGATATCCAACCAATCAATCAATTAATCAATTAAACAATTAATCAGTCACCATTTTACTTATTTACATTCCGTTTGATTTTTATGTGAAAAGAAACAACTTCATCTTCTCCCCCTCCAGCTTAGTTGCTTCAGCAACTAACCCCGGTACTGTGGCCCGCAATGCAGAGGAAAGGAAGGCCAACAAATACCGGGGATTGTCCGACCGCTGCCTCTTCGCACCGGTCACCGTCGAGACCTCAGGCGTACTTGAACTCCGTATTGTCGAGCTCGTCCGCAGGTCATAACGTCAGCAGTCCGTCTGAGGAAGGAGCCCACGAGATGGGGTGGATGTTGCAGCGAGTATCACTGGCCATTGTCCACGGGAATGCTTTTGCAATACCGCCGCCCCCTAGACCCAAAGCCCATCACCTTCCCCTTCCCTTTCCCATTCCGTTTTTTTAATATTTGTAATGTTATTCTAATTAAAAAGTATTTATGAAGAGAAAATAAAAATAACGAATGACAATATTGACAATATATGGAGAGAATATTGATTTCTAATTTAGGCACAAGGGCGGCAAATTGGAGGGAGGATAAAGGAGATGAAGTATGTCGGTCACAGTACTTTATTTTATCGACCCTGGAAGGATGAAAGGCAAGGTTGACTTGGGATGATTTGAATTCAGATTGTAAAGAGGCAGAACAAATAACACAATAGCATTTTATTCGACGCTCTACCAATTCTGCCAATCCACCACTCTTATATGAGGGACTATTGATCACTAGCTATATAGACGGATTATTCAATCGAATGTTTCAATGATTATTTCCCTTGTGCGTGTGTGTGTGTGTGTGTGTGTGTATGTGTGTGTGTGTGCGCGCGCGTGCGTGTGTGTGTGCGCGCGCGTGTGTGTGTGTGTGTGTGAAATCAGAAGAGAGAAATATGTGGCGCTAATTAAATGTAGTTAATCAAAATAGAACCCTGATAAGAAGGCAGACAGAGATGGTACCAACAAAGGCGTGGGTAATATATAGAGCCTGTTGGGCCATATATGACTAACTAGATTGAGGACTTGTGGACCCTCAATTTTGTGTGTCTGTGTGTGCTGTAGTGGGGTGAAAGATTGAAATGCTAGAGGGACCCTAAATACTCGAAAGCCTAAGTGTTTGGTCATAGTTTAATACAGAAATGTACAAGTAGTGTAAATGTTCAGATGGGACGGAAAATATGACTAAGATACACAGCTCACAAGGGCTTTAGTTAGTCGGTCCTATCGACCTCAGTACTGAGAAAAATAGATTAACAGCAGCATTAATTGGATAATGTTTTCAGATCCGCATGCTCACAAATATATTATACCTAGAATATCATGGAAAGAATATAAAACAACGAAATGGATCCAAGAGAAGAAAAAAAAAGCGAACATAAACTTAAATGATATTGTCAAATTGATAAAATTGTTGGAGTAGAATCGAACTGTATACGTCCAAAAAGTGAATTACATTAGGTTGATGAAGAAGATAATAAACTGTATTCCGAAAGACTGCAAAAGCAAAAGCGACGAAGAACGAAGATGAACCAGCTGGGTGGATGGGTGAATTTTGATAGTATTGATAAAACTTAGAGATGGAAATTGCAACCCGAAATTTATGAAGAAATACAAGGTGACGAGTTAGCACAATCGTTAAATACTTCGGTAAACGTTCGTCCCTCTCCACTCTGAGTTCAAAGCCCTCTGATATTAACTTTGTCTTTCATCTTGTCGGGGTCGATAAATAAAGTACTATTCTGTCACTAAATAAAGTACTGTTCGGTGGATTGGCTGAATTGTTAAAGAATCAAATGTTCCGGCCCTGTGCGTTCAGAGTTCAAATCCCGACTTCTGTTACCGGAAAAGCGGTAAGGCTACAACTTCTTCAGAACGTGGGAAATAATTAACCTAAAAGCATGATCATGAGCATTTTCAAATACTAATTCAAATATGTTCATGAAGTTTCGTACGCTGCTGTAAACGGAAATAATGATTAGAAGAACAAGGAAACCCTTTACCCAGCAGTGAGAAAACAATAGCTTGTTTGATTGACAGAATGTGTAAGATCATGCAATATAAGGAACATAATGTAAAATCTCCCTTAAATTACATCTACAATCTAGTCTTGAGAGGAGGGTGAACACGTTGAATAATGTAGTCCTATATAAAAAAAAATTCTGAAGGAAGGACATCATGGTCATCGCTAGATCGCCTATGAACATAAGAGATTGCTGACCTTGAAACTAAATAATAACAGCAACTCGGAAGTGATCACTTGGTGATGGTGGTGGTGTGGCTGAAAATAGTACATTGCTTCATATATATTGCAGTATTTACGTTCTACTATTTGTCGGATGAGATCAAGTTCGACCGATGAGAGTACAAAATAAGATTCCTATGCATAAGGACCCTAAATTTGAATCAAAGAGATTTCTAATCCACATCTATGAAGATAAAAGTGTACATTCTTACACCAACAACACAAATACTTTGATAATCACCAACTGAATCAACTTAGAAATAAAAAGAATTTGAATTTTTTTTTTTTCTGGCGGGATGACCATTATTTTAAAAACACCTCACTTGTTTTATTTTTTAGTTATGTAATAGCTAATAGCTATATATAGTGGAGGCACGTGCCCTAGTGGTAAGGGTGTTGGACTTACGATCATAATGTCGTGGGTTCGATTCCTGGGTTGCGTGTTGTGTTCTTGAGCAAAACGCTTCATTTCACGTTGCTCCAGTATACTCAGCTGAAAATGAGTACCAGCAATAGCTGAAGGTTTAACCCTGCGATGGACTGGCGCCCTGTTCATGGGGACGTCTTATACTTTCAGTCGCTTCACGCCACGAAACCGGGATAAGCGCCGGCCAAATGAGCCTTCTGGCTTAAGACAGACTTTAGAATAGTTATATGGATGCATGCAAGATTGTGTAGTTTAGAATTTTTGTTTACGATCAGGAAGTCCCGGGTTCCATCTCACTGCGTGGCATCCAAAATAGTATTTCCCCATAGCCTTGAGTCGATCCAAGCATTGTGAGGGAAATTGAGTCGACAGAAACTGTTTGGAAGCCAGTTAGATGGGATATACCTGTAATTTAAAGAACCACTCTTATCACATATAGTGTTTCACGCTGAATCTCCTTTAAAATTATGCTACGAGTACCCCCGCTTGTGGAATGCTCAGCCACTTACACGTAGGCCGTTCTGTTGCCGAAAAACTGCAATACGCATCGTCGAAACCGACGCAGGTCCATTAGTCTCATTACATAGGTACATCACATGTTGACAACCCTGAGAATTACTGGTGGTCAAAATTAAGTTTGAAGTCATAATAAGACAACTTCTGGTTAACTTAAAAGATGATAAAGAGACAGAAAATAACTGGTTGTTTGAGTGTAATGGGTCCATGGAATAAGGAAGATTAAAGAAACATCGAAAACAAGTTTGTGCAAAGCAGATTTGTGTAAAGCAAATGTATTTATCGTAGTAATAATTGCTGCAGACTTGCCTTCATTAGTTACTAATGACTGTCAGACGCTAGTTAATTAGCACCTGGCTACCATACTGCGGTCGTAGATTATGAATCACTAAGATTAATAACAAATAATTTACCCAAGTAAATACGTTAAACTCCAACGTTGCTACCCGCATATTGTGCATCTAAACAACGAGAACGAATACATTTTTTACCTAATTCCCTGCATGTGAAGAAGCCATCAATATATACCACTTAGCCTTTCACAAATTTACTTTATTCTATGCGCAAGAGAGATTATATAAGAACATTCTGTACTGGGTAGTTTAATATATAAAAGCGAATGCATATATGTTTGTTTGTTCCATGGTGTAACTTAGAGTTTAAGTAAGTGAAATTCTGCATAGTACAAGGTCATAGACTATGTAACTTTTTTTCTGAGATTTGTTCGTTTCAGCTCCAGACAGAATAAATAAAAATATCGTATAATTCCAGCCACTGAAATAAAGGCTGAAAAATATTACTGCTTTGAAAAATAATTAATTTAAAGAAATAATTGTTTCTACTTTTGATACAAGGCCAGCAATTACCCAGTGCATTACTGGTACTTTATTTTATCGACCCCGTAAGGATGAAAAGCAAAGTTAACCTCGACGGGATTTGAACTCAGACCGTAAAGGGACGTAACTATGATGGAAAGCATGGCATCCGACCCTCTACCGATACTGCCAACAATACAAACAATGCAAATTAATACAGTATTCAGATTGGAATTAAATTATAGGTTCTCTGTATATTTTAATGAAACGCAACAAGAACTGGGTGGCTTGAATGAAGCAATTTTCAATGAATTAACATTCATATGTATTTTAGGTGTAATTACCCAGTGTAAGGCTATGTCTGGTTTCTAGTAAATATGTAAAATATAATATATCAAAGATTTGTTATCGATTAATTAGTCTGAAATCTATTAAATTGTGATTCAGTGGATATTCACTCAGTTATAAAGTATTTTAAGGTATTGCAATCCAATAGATATGATTTGATGTTAATTAGAGCCCAGGTAACTATTTTTTTTTTCATTATTCTTCAGTGAAAATTTAATTCTTCATATAAACTACTTTTAGGAATGTTGGAAATCTATCGCATAATTATAACATGCAAGCAACAACAGAATGTTAATAATAATACTTATGTGCTTGAGAGCACAGACACATATGTATATATAGGTGTATATATATTTATATATATATATATATCCGAAATATAGTTGATATATATATATATATATATATATATATATATATATATATATATATATATATATATATATATATATATATATATAGGTGTGTGTGTGTTTAAATATATATATAGCTATATATATATATATATATTTACAAAAACATATATACATACACATTCATGAATATACATTTGCATATATAAACATACGTACATATATATACACGTGTGTGAATATATATATATATATATGTGTGTGTAATTATATGTATATATATATATATGTGTGTGTGTGTGTATGTGTATATATATATATATATATATATATATATATATATATATATATCATAAAATATGTCTTTAGAATCACTAGATATAATATATACCATTTCCTCTCCCAATTAGTATAATTAACCATATAAAAAATCAATTAGACCAAGCTATAAGAATAAAGGCTCCTATGAAGAAATCTTCGACAAATAACCGAAAGCAGCCCCTTCGCGGTGGCGACAATAGATTATTTATCTAACATTTCGACAGCATGTAAAAATCGACCAGATATACAGTCAACTAAACACAATTAGGTGTAAAATTGAACTTAGAAGAATTGCGTACATACCAAATTACCCCTACCATGGTTTCATCCGTATTTTAAGACATCCGATAACAAGGTATGTCCAGAGCTTCGGAATCATCAGGAGCGAGCTCAAAATAAGACATTTAATTTTCAAAAGTCATCGCGCCAAAAATACATTCAATTTTGATATAATATATTAGTATAATTAGCTTAAACATAACCAAATACAAAAGATATTAAAACATTTCATGGTATTTAATTGGTCGCTTCTATTTGACTTAATATTTGAAAACAACGGTCACACATTATGTCTCTTTCTTCCTTCTTTCTTTCTTTCTTTCCCTTTTTGCAGTTACATCTTTCCTCTACTCTCATCTCTCTCTCTATCTCTCCTTATCTCTTCTCTTCTTTCTTCTCTCTTCTTCTTTCTTCTCTTCTATCTCTCTCTCTCTTTCTTCCCTAACACGGATATTTACGCATTTAAATATTTATGTATGTGTTTATTTATTTCTTCTTGCATTTTCTCATACTGACCCCCTCCTTATACTTATATCTCGCTCCACATCCTCTTCTTCATCATATTTAAGTTTATCATGTTATTATTTGTGGTATATAAATATTGAGATTTGTTGTAATAAATCACTGCAAATACTGGAATTGAACCATCAAGACAGTTGAGGTATGTCATACATCAATTCATGTATTTTATCTGACGAGGACGTACTGAAAAAACAGCACAGTACCTCCGAAATATATATAATAAAACATATATTTTGATTATGTGAACGCCTTCATTTATTAATATTTTGAATAATATATATATATAGTGGCGGACTGGCCAGGTTGCCAGGTTGCCAGGTTGCAAGTGGGCCACAAGCGGCACACAGTAGCATTACAAGAACCCACAGTAACATTGCAGGGCCCACTGTAGTATTTAGGGGCTTTGCTTTCAAAAATACCTGAAATCTAAGAGAAAGAATCAATTTTTTTTAAATAAATAAAGCAATTGAACAAAGCATTTGGTTAAACAATTCACCAGGGAATTACTAGAAACCAAAATATAAGATAGTGCAAATAGATGGAATCAGTGGTTGTACATTCTACTAAATCTAAAGCTTAGTGTATTCATTCATGCAAACATACATAGACACAGGTAAGATATTTTTCCGCAAAAATTCGATTGCTCTGTTTCGTTTCCCCTTATGTATTTTTGGGAAATTTTATTTATTCATTATAAAAATTAAATGATAGTATTCTATATGTAGGTAGGACCCCTTCATCTCGCAACCAATATTTCTAAAAATAGTCCGCCACTGTGTATATATATATATATATATATATGTATATGTATATATATATATATATATATTTATATATATAATGCCAATCATTGTAAGTTTGAATCTAACTGACATGCAAAAACATATATATAGGCATAAGTAAGCCCAAATCATAGTAGATTCAAATATCACAGATAGAAAGAGAGGGAGAGACGGGAGAAATGAGGTGCAACAAAAATGAAACATGGATTACAGGTTAAAATTTAGTCCAGATAGATGTGAAACAAAACGAGGGGGTAGTTTATGGAACACTCAAATGATTTAGAAGTCGACCTTAAGTAGGAGCAATAACATTAAGAAAGACATGAACGACACCACAACACTTTATTTTGAAAATGTTTAAAGTAGGTTTATAAGGTTTATTAGTATGAATTTTCATGAGATTTTCGCAGTTGTCTCTGTAGCCTAGCGGTAGGTACTAGAGACGGTGGAGATCCTGTCCTTGGGTTCAATCCTGGTCAAGAGGTACATGTAAACCTTTTCAGTTTTTATTTTACAACCCATAGAAGAAAAAAAGAAACGGATTACTGGGACCCCTACTACCGACCAGGATCGAACTTCAGACCAGGATCACCACCGTCTATGATTCCTCCAACTAGGCCACCGAGACAGCTACAAAAGTGCAATGAAAATTGATAATTATAAACCTACTTTCAAAATCAAAGTTAAAAAGATGTTGTGTCGTTCATGCATTTCCTAGAGCTATTAGTAATATTTAGGGTCGACTTCTGGTCATTGTTGAAAGTCTCTGGATTTCGCAAAATACATCATATTTTTTATTCGAGAAGGTAAGATATTTTTTCGCAAAAATTTGATTGCACTCTTTTGTTTCCACTTATGTATTTTTGGAAAATATTATTTATTCATTATAAAAATTAAATGATAGCATTCTATATGTAGGTGGGCCCCCTTCATCTCCTGGCAACCAATATTTTTAGACCCTGTCCGCCATATATATACAAGAAAGGGGTGCACATGACAAAGTCAATAGGAAAAACAACGAAAAGACGGACTATACCTTTTCCTCAGTCAACCTCTGGAAATCACGCTAGTTTCAGTGCATCATGAATGATACTATTCCTTTCAGTGCCCATTGTGACGCAACAAAACAGAGAGATTGTACTGGCAATATATTTAAACTTTTCATGGTTGAGGGTGGCATTTGTCCGGTATAGTCATGCTCCTCATATCATAGATATAACAGGACTGTGGTTTACACCTTTGTACTCAACTGGCTAGAACTAGCAAAAAAATATCTTTCAGATTACACCTTATTGACATTAAAAACATGATGAAGTAGGAGCACATTTTATAACGTAATCATGAATATAGGATGGTTAAAGCTGTAAAATCATTGGTTATTGATCTACTCGATCAGAGCAACTTGAAGTTAAAACAGCATCGTTACAACGATGTAATCCGTCAGCCCGCTTAACAACACCACCTGGCTTTTGAATACCTTTAACAGAGTTCACTCTATTGTAAACATTTGGACCACGTTCCCAGTTTGAGTTATAACTCAATACTCTGCTTCTTCATGAATTGTGATTTCGTCCGCTCTTTTCCCCATCAATCTAAAAGTCGCTTCAAATATCATAAATGCTGCTCTTTCTCCACCTTTAAACAATGAAAGAAAAAAAATGAAGAGAATAAAATTTGAGTATTGAAAATTAATGACAACTCGTTAAATAAACCGTGTTATATACGTACAGAAGCAGTGCAAGATTTAACCGACGTTATGTGAAGGTATAACTAAAAGCACTGGTATATACGAGGTGTGTCAGAAAAGTTCCAGGACTGATGTCACAAACCCAAACTTCACACTAAGAGTTTTCTCCTTCAAAGTAATCACCCTGGAATATGTAACTGTAATCTTAGCTCTCTGCAGCGATCAAACTTTTTTCTTCATAATTTTATATACATGTCCTTTGTTTCAGGTTGTCAAGCAATGAGCACAGAGCAACGAACAAACTTGAAGTTTCTGGTACGGTTGGGGAAAATTCCGTCAGAAGCACTGGGATTGCTGCAGCAAGTGTATGGAGATGAGACGATGTCACGCTCACGTGTTTTTGAGTGGTGCAAGAGGTTTAAAGAAGGACAACCAGGACTGAGGTCAACGTTGAGTGCGTCAGGCAGATGGTGCGTAGCGATCGTCCGCTGACTGTTCGAATGATGGCAAATGAGCTGGGCATTAATCGGGACAGCGTCTGGAAGATTCTCGCTGAAGATTTGGACATGCGGAAAGTCTGCGCGAAGATGGTGCCAAAACTGCTGAACGATGACCAGAAGGGTCGACGCATGCAAGTGTGTCAGGACATCCTCGAACATCTTGAAACCGAGCCAGACTTGCTAGGGACAGTTATCACCGGTGATGAGTCATGGATCTTCGAGTACGACCCGGAGGGGACTCGTTTTGAAGACGTGGACGATATCAAACAGGTCGTGACGACGGAACTGCGGAGGATCGTGGAAGAATCCTTCCAGGAGTGCATGCAAGCGTGGCAGAAAAGGATGGAAAAGTGCATTAGACGCCAGGGGTATTACTTTGAAGGAGAAAACTCTTAGTGTGAAGTTTGGGTTTGAAATAAATCTTTTGTGACATCAGTCCTGGAACTTTTCTGACACACCTCGTATAAACATACGTCATTTTTACATATTTCTCTGCGCAACAATGAAAGTGAATGCTTTGAGACGAATTTCGACGCTAATTAGTTCCACCCGTAGATATCACATACACCATTCTCTGTTGACTAAGAAATACATAAATAATGGTTTTATAAGCTCGCCAAATATAGTAGTATCCATAAATTGGAAATTCGTTTTGGATAATATTACTACTTCCGCTGGTAGCTAATTCAATTATATTGTTCATTTTCTGTACACACATGTATGTCCCAGCTACTGAGTGCACAATTTAATTGACATGCAAAGTTCACGTAGCCTGCAGTAGTGATATGCTTCTACCCGATACAAATGTATTCAGCTAATGAAGCTTAACTTTAACACAAGTACTTATATTTATAGCGAACTTAATCAACTGTTATACTAAATTGGTGTTTCTTTCATTGATTCTGAGAAGACAAAAATCCCATTCGAAGCATTCATTAATTATACAGCGTTTATGGAACCTACAATGTTCGTATTTTTGATAATTATTTATAGATAATAGTTTTGTACTCAGAAACGTTACATAACATAAGAACATTTGACGTTCTTCTGTGTCTTCTAGCATACCATTTTGGCTTAATTGTACAAAGGAAGCTGCCATTTGCCCGGTTAGACCTGTTGCTTTATTTATACAACTTATTTATAACTTCTCTTTAATGGTAACACTTTCTGATTGTTGTAAAGAAAGGTTTCGTTCGTTCATTATCCCTCCGAAATATCTGTTTCTTTCTCTCCTTACTCTCGTCTTTATATTTTTTTATCTCTCATTCTGTATTTTGATGAGGGACTAACGTCCAAATCGTTAAGATTCCTTCTTACTATATCAGTCGGTAAACTAATATATATCATATATCTTCATTGTATTGTATCGTTCACCGGTACTGATTTTTTATTTCACTTTTCGCATATGTGTGTGTGTGTGTGTGTTTGTATGGGTATATACATGTATATATATATATATATTGCATTTATGTATTACATTGCCCTGAGACTGGCGGAGTAAGAGATGTTTTTTATGCGTTCCTCCTCCGTATTTGCTTGTTATTGATTTTTGTTGTCTTTTTTTTGTTGTTTTTTGTTGGGGTTTTTTTTTTTTGTTTTTGTTTTTTTTTTTGGGTTTTTTTGGGGGTTTTTTGTTTTTTTCGTGTACATTTTTTCTATCTCCCTAGATGCTTAGCAGAGTTTAAAGAGCAAATGTCAAGTCCAGTCCATAGGTTGACATTATCAAGCCAGCGTTTTGTCTGTCGACCTTTACTTCTCTTACCGGCTAACTTTCCTTCTATTCATGACTTACTCACACCATGAGTTGATCTTGTGGTATGACCATACAGCTTAAGTACTCTTGACTTGATAACTGATGTGAGTGGTTTAAGCTTGGTAATTTTGAGTAGCTCATTGATAGAGATATGGTCGCTGAGTCGTTTGTTAATCATAAGTCTCATGATGTGCTCCTGAAATGTAGAGAGCTTCTGAAGTGAACTTGTCGTCCAGTAACACAATCAAAACCATATAACACAACTGATAGGATGTAAGTGTCAAAGATCCTAGCCTTCAAATGATAAGCAACTCATTTTGATGTTAGTACTTGTTTCGACTTATATATAGCAAAATTGTACACGAAAAAAAACGAAACACGTGGAAGGAAGAAATAAAAACATCTCTGTTACACCTCCGCCTGTCTCTGGGCAATGCAATTTCTTAAATAGGGGTGGTATTGTATAATACTGAACCAAGATTGGACAATAGCTTCAACAATTGCCAGGAAATGCATATGAGACAGGGGAAAACAAGGGAGGATCTTTCGGTTAGAAACAGAACAGGATGAGATGCAAGCTAGTTGTGCAAATCTTAACACGGGAAGGAGTGTAATGTAAATAGATTTTCGTCAAGAAATAGACAGTATGTGTTAGAGAAAGAGAGTTGCCGCGTGCTAGTAAGTAAACATATATATATATATATATATATATAATACATTATAAAGAAAGAAGAAACATTAGATATAATTAATAAGATATACCATACCCAAATTTCCTTATTACTCCTCGACTACGTAGTTTTGTGGCATATTATGCAAAAATACTACATCACGGAGATACAGTAATTTTGTGAGGTTTGCCGACTTATCAAGAGGATACCTCAGTTAGAGTTTCAAAACACATCCGTAGGACGCGAGATAGAATCCCGAAAGGCGGCGGGGGAGTCAATCACATGATACAGCGGTCAAGAAACAGAGCTAAGCCTCTTACAACCAAGAAAAAAATACCACAGAGGCGGAGGGGGTATTTATATCAAAGCCGTAGAAGAGATGGCTAGGATGGCGAGAAGTTTGAGTAATGATAGCTATCTAGCAGTCACTACACTTCAATGGTTACTCTACCATAGGAAGTTATAAACAATTTAAAGAAATACACAGATACATGCGGACACATACATATACATGAATATATCCACATATATCCCTGAATTTGTGGTGCCAACCTCAACCGTTGTTGCTCTATGAATAACTGGAACAAAATAATCCGAATGGATTAGATTGATTCAGTATCAGAGCTACATTATAAAGAAAGAAGAAACATTATATATATATATATATATATATATATATAGCTCTGATACTGTCTGATACTGAATCAATCTAATCCATTCGGATTATTTTGTCCCAGTTATTCATAGAGCAACAACGGTTGAAGTTGGCACCACAAATTCATGGATATATGTGGATATATTCATGTATATGTATGTGTTCGCTTGTATCTGTGTATTTCTTTATATTGTGTGTATATATATATATATATATATATATATATATATAGATTTCTTTATTAGCCACAAGGGCGCAACAAGAAAGGGGACAATACAAAGACATGCCGGGGATTTTACATACAGTCGTGTAAAAAATATAAAAACAAACAATTTCAACAATCGAAGTCCCCAATAAGGGGGAGGCGCCACAAATGGGTTGTTTAATACCCCGTCGATAGAACAACCCTCAACTCAAGGAGCGTGTTGTGCAAGTGCTCCTTTCTTCCTTTTGCTCTCTTCCTCAACCTACAGGCTTATAAACAGAGAAGGCCCAATCACTCGGGCCCTTTTCGCTTCATTCACCCACCTTTCAGTAAATTTACTGGGGTGCAGTGCCTCTCTCTCCACCCTGATTCTCCTTCTAAAGTGATACTTAAAGAATGGAATCAATTGTTATCCGGAGAGAAAGGCATCTGTCCTCAGTCCTCTCAACCTCGTCCACCATATAACTTCTTTCACCATAGCCACCGTACAGAGGAAAACCGCCTCTCTTTCGTTTTTGAAAGAGTCTGGCGGTTTGATCCTTACTATGGACTCTGCAGTCAACTGTATTTGTCCCATACGCGACAGCAGTTGTTCTGCATAGTTCCACAGGTCGCTTACGCCCGGGCAGTGTACAATTGCGTGCAGAACTGTTTCAATGTCCTGCGCACATCTTGGACACGTCCTCTTGGAAGGATCCCTGCCAGGGCGTCCGTGCCTGTAGATCTTGTCACGAACCGGTAGAGCTCCTCGGTAGCACTGCCAGGCCAGGGACCTCTGGAAGTTGTCCATAGGTCCCGGGCGGAAAGTCCTACCAAACAGACTGGTGAGCTCATCGTCTTCGACGCCCAGAGTCTCTCCGAGCACGTCGTCGCCCTTGTAACGTACAATCCCTCTATAGAATGTCGAAGTGGAGTCTCCACTGATTGCTGCGCCCGCTTGCCAGAGGACTGTGAGCGCCTGAGCGCATTCAATGTGCCAGGCGCCCATCGTTTTCGGTCTTTTCTTCACCCAGGACTGCAGCTCCGTTAGCGAGACGAGCTGTGGGAAAGCCTGTCTCACAAACGGTGCCCACACCGGTTGGGGGTCGGTGAGGAATACCTGGAGATGCCGCAGCCTCAGCGCATGTTTGCGCATCATCAGCCACGGCATTCCCAGCCCTCCGTTGGAATGGTGCTGACAGCAGACGGATCTCCTCACCAGCGGAGCCTGCTTCTTCCACAGAAACTGGAAGAGCATGCGTTCCATCTTGGCGAGGTGTTCACGGGGACAAGGCACTACAGTCAAGCGGTAGTAGATGACGGACGCTATGAAAGTGTTCGCCACCTCCGCTCGACCTTTCAAGGACAGTTTGCACTCTGCCCACTTCTGAGTGAGTGCAAACACCTTGGCCGTGACCTCGTTCCAGTTTTTCTCGACCTGGAGGTCTGGACCGAACCAGACCCCGAGCAATTTCACCGGTCCGTCCGTCCAGCGTCCAACGACGCTGTCGGATGTCATCGGTTTGCCTCTCCACGTACCGAGTTGCAAACCGACAGACTTGTCTGGGTTTAGTTTTGCTCCCGTCAGCGTTTCGTATTCTTTCAGTATGTTGCCGATCACCCCGATTTCCGAGGTGCTCGACACCATTACTGTCACGTCGTCGGCATAAGCCGACGCCGCTTTGCGCAGTCCCGGTTCTAGGGGGATGCCCTGCAACAGCTCCAATTTCCGCAGTAGTGGCTCTAGAGTCAATACATACAGAATGGAGGAGAGAGGGCATCCCTGTCGAATGGAACGCGTGATTGCGAACGGCTCCGATAGGTAGCCGTTCACCTTGACCCTCGAGCAGATGCTGATGTGCATCGCCTCGATCCATCCTCTGAACACGGGACCGAAACCGGC
Source organism: Eledone cirrhosa (assembly GCA_964016885.1). Classification (NCBI taxonomy): domain Eukaryota; kingdom Metazoa; phylum Mollusca; class Cephalopoda; order Octopoda; family Eledonidae; genus Eledone; species Eledone cirrhosa. The sequence goes on along the minus strand of OZ024743.1, from coordinate 272,232,628 downwards.
CGCCTTGAGAACCGCTTCCAAGTATCGATGGTCGACCCTATCGAATGCCTTAGACTGATCCAAGTTGATCAGAGCCCCACCGAAGCCGGGTTTACTACCCACCCTCTCTATGATGTATCGCATGAGGTGGAGGTTGTCGTGTATGGACCTGGTCGGGATTGCACACGTTTGCATATATATATATATATATGGCATTACTCGATTTCGAGTAATACCATCGCTTGATACTTAAGCATGAGCCTCACGGGCGTGGCTTTGTGGTTCTGCTAGGGACTTGCCTATGGCCAGCAATACCATGCATCGCAAAACATGTCATATATCAAACGATGCCTGTGCTTGAAGCTTTTTTAAGTGAAAGGCTTTGCACGGTGCCAATCCACTCTCTGAACATCAAATACATTTGCCCAAAAAGAAGAACTGGTCTACTCCATTGGATGCAAACGAAGTCGCAGGTTTTATATCAGAGTGACTTTATCCTAGAGAGATGTCTTAATGTCTTAATGAAGACTATGAGTCTCTCGCTCCACAAAAAAACAAAATGTGCATGGTCGGGTCGTCGGTGGCTATACCGGCAACCCTACCGACTTGCTTGGTGAGAAGGATGAATTTGGACACGCTGCGGGATATATATATAGTAATAATAAATAATAAATGCAAAATCAAAATCCGACGAGTGCTCGATAAGTATATATAAACCTGTAGAACAAATATTTATTATTAATAAAGTTTAAAGTTTAAGCAAAGAATCTCTTCAGGAAAACTGGTATTTCCCATTTTCTGTCTACGGGGATATAGTTAGCTTCAAACGAAAACTAGGATTCAACCGAAATTTGGATAACCGTCTTTGACAATTAATTAATTATTTTATACACAACACACCGTATATTGGATAAGCTGACATTTTTAATATGAGTATGCCTAGATTTATCCATTTATAAGAAGTAAACAAATGTATGTATGTATCTAAGTATTATGTGTGTGTGCATGTGTGAGTGTGTACGTGTACGTACGTAGGAAAAACTCATACATACATGCATAAATATATGCATACATAAATATACATACATACATACATACATACATTCAAAAACATAATTACATACATGTCTGTGCTACCGTTATGTGACTCTAAGGCCCCCTGTTGACATTAGACGACAGTATTTTTGATATCTTTATCAAATATATTTTGTTATTTAATGTTAAGATCGTGATTATTATTGAACTATGATATAAACTGCAAAGAAATTTTAGAAATTAGTGAGAAATCGCCAATGATTGCCGTAGATGTCAACAAAATGTGAACGCTTATAAACATTGGTAATATTAAGATGCATTTCTTTTGAAAGACGAAGAGATGTAAACGTCTGCTACGTAAAAACACAATGTCTATTCGACAGGAATCTAAGAATCTAGTGGAAATAAATTACACATTTGAATGTTTTCTCATGTATTGTTATGGCGCAGAAGTGACAGAGTCGCCAGAGCGTCGGATTAAATGACTCGGTGTTTGTACCGGCTCTCTGCTTTGTGAATTCAGATTCACCTGCGATGAATCGTACGCCGCATCTCACGGATGCCGAACGTGCGCGTTAACCATTAAACTAACGAGCCATTGGCCAAAATTTCCCTTTTAAAAAGATTTTAAGCCTATAGCTATAAACCAAACGGATGACCTAGGAAGTATTAGGAAATTTTTGAAATTTGACATATGGTGTCCCAATGCAAAACACCAAATAGTTGATCACTATAAATAACGTTTTCTGATTTAGGCAGAAGACCAGCAATATTGGAGGCGGGGAAAGTCGATTAAATCGACCCCAGAGCGTGACTGGTAGTTTAATTTATCGACCCCGTAAGGATGAAAGGCAAAGCTAACCTCGGGGGATTTTAACTCAGAACGTAAAGGGCCGTAATTCTATGTCGCGAAGTATTTTGTCCGACGATCTACTGATACTGCCAATCCATCGACTTTTATCAATTGCTATAAATAATAGTTGAGAATATCGGATAAAGTAGACGGAAAAGGTGAATATAGGCGCCTGCGTGAACGAAATGGGATTCCACACATTTCAAATTTTCTCGATACTTTTTAAGTCATCCACTTTGTTTTCTCTCCCAGACATAGGCTTAAAATTATCTAAGATGTAAATGGTAGCCAGGAGCTCTTTTGCGCACTGGTTAACGCACTTAACCAACATCCGTTGGGACGCAGACATTTCAAATATGTATACCTAAATATATATATATATATCTAGGGCGGGTAAAATTCCCGAGATCCATGGACGAGTTCTTTCCAGCGGTCTCTGTCCCACATTATCGCTGCCATGTCCTGCGTCTCCAACAGACCAGTGTCTGTCCTTAGGGCATCAACATACGTTAACCTTGGTTTTCCTCTTCCAGTGTGTCAATGTAGGGGCTCCTACAGGAGCATTGAGTGCAATGTCAACTCTGGATGTCGGTGAGCATGTCCAACTAACCTCAGTCTCATCTGTGTCACTTTTGAGCTGACTTTTGGGAGGCTCCCATACAGCCCTGAGTGTTTCATATATATATATATATATAAATAAATGTTGTCGATCGACTTTCATCAAATCGGACCGAGGAAACAATGATTCCATTGGTCTTTCCAATTGGTAATGCTATCTATCGGTCACAATTCCAAGTAAAAGGAGCAACGTGAAATAAAGTATCTTGCTCAAGGACATAACGCACATAATCGAACGCACATAATCGAACTGACACCCTCACGATTTCGAATCCAGTTCTCTAACGAATCAGCCATATATATATATATATATATATATATATATATATATATGTATGTGTGTTCAACACTGTTCAACACTGACAAAGGAACGATGTACTAGTTTCAAGCTTATTACCTATCGTCAGCATCGTATACCTTCCTGCCAGATGATTGAACCTCTGAAAGTATATACTTTCCTTATGCATATTAACGGCTGAGCAGCCTAATTTGCATATCGAGTGAGTTAATCGACTGGGCGCCCCGAAAACGATAAATGGAAAAAAATGAAACGAAATTTCATTTCTCCCTCTTAGTACGGCTGTTACTTAAATATAAGTATGTATACGTACATACATATATGTATACAGACGCACAGTAGTATGTATATATATACATACAGGCACACATACATATATGTACGTATCGTTTTTACCGAACATTTATTATAATGCTCGGTTTGTTTGTTTGTTTATATCAACTAGAAATTGATTGACATATATATATAAAATAAACATATGAAACAATCACAGGGAATAATTTGTAAAAGTGTGTAAGCACTTTTACAAATTATTCCCTGTGATTGTTTCATATGTTTATTTTATATATATATATATGTCAATCAATTTCTCGTTGATATATATATATATATATATATATATATATATATATATATATATATATATATATATATATATATATATATTTAAGAAATGTTATCTGAGTTTTTCGAATATTAATAATAACATTCGATTCGTTTGCAATTATGCAAACAAGCTTCAATTTTATAGCCAAGTTAGTAGAATGAACACTTCATTCTTGCTCTTGTGTTGGCAAGCGAACAGAACTGCAGACACTAATGTTTCTTGGTATCACACTTCATCAGTACAGCTCACTGTTCACCTGCCAAACTGCCAGAGCTAGTGAAAATATATAGCTCTGGTAGTTTGGCAGGTGAACAGTGAGCTGTACTGATGAAGTGTGATACCAAGAAACATTAGTGTCTGCAGTTCTGTTCGCATGCCAACACAAGAGCAAGAATGAAGTGTTCATTCTACTAACTTGGCTATAAAATTGAAGCTTGTTTGCATAATTGCAAACGAATCGAATGTTATTATTAATAATCGAAAAACTCAGATTACATTTATTGTATTCAGCCATGTAGAACGAAATTCTCTTCTTTTATTTGAATTTGACAAAGCCGGTCATTTATTGCTCGTATACAGGAAACTGACTGGCCAGTCTGCTGATATACAAAACTGGCTGATCATTGGATCTACTAATATGCAGATCTGACTGATCAGCCGGTCTGCTAATATGCAAATCAGGCCGATCAGTCACTGTGTATTTTTGAAAATAGCATATATTTTCGCTAGCTCTGACAGTTTAGCAGGTGAACAGTGAGCTGTACTGATGAAGTGTGATACCCAGAAACATTAGTGTCTGCAGTTCTGTTCGCATGCCAAGTCAAGAGCAAGAACGAAGTGTTCCTTCTACTGACATGGCGTAAAATTGAGGCTTGTTTGCATAATTGCAAACGAATCGAATGTTATTATTAATAATCGAAACACTCAGATTACATTTATTGTATTCACCCATGTAGAGCAAAATTCTCTTTATATATATATATATATATATATATATATATATATATATATACATATGTGTGTACGTGTGTGTGTGAGTGTATATTGTATTCCTCTAATACGTTCACAAAAATCAATTTGGAGAGATGAAATTTGAAACCATACATATATAGTCTACATAAATGGAACCAAATTGCAGCCATAGATGAAGGACGAAAATTGAAACACATAATATATCATAATTGCAAAATACTGATTAAGCTTATCACAAAATATTCAAAATATATCTATCGTAACTTGAACATAAAGCAAAATTATTGTTGCCAAATATATCCTTTCAGATTTATAAGTTAAAACCTACCAGAAGTTAGTTTGATGATGGACATTCATCCGTGTGCTTGATTGTTGTCAAAATCTGTTTGAATGAGTATTCCGTAGAAACGGAGAGGAATTGCACATAGTACATCATGATTGTGAAGTGAAATTGTTAACCAATTATCTGTACTTGCGTCCATAATAATTCCGCCAAGCCAGTATGGAAGAAAATAATAATTTTAATAAGTAATCTGAATGGATGAGTGAGACTACTGCAAACAGTTTGTTAAAAGTACATTCTATCTTTACAAAAAATGAACGATCGACTTTCGTCAAATTGGACCGAAGAAACAACGTTTCCATTGGTCTTTCCAATTGCTAATACTATCTATCGGTCGCAACTCCAGATAGCAGGAACAACAGGAAATAAAGTGTCTTGCTCAATGACATAACGCATCGCCCGGTCCGGAATCATACTCACAACCTCACGATTGCGAATCCAATTCTCTAAGCCACACACCTTTACAAATAGCAGTTAAATTCCCAATGCAAGAATGCCTGTGTTATCGCTTGACATGCTAATATATAGATATAATGTAAATTTAACAAACTGGACGACCCCGAAACCTAAGGTCACGCATACATGTTAGGTGTATGAAATTTTAAATACACTATGTGTGTGCATGTGTTAGTGTGTGTCAAGCTGTTGTGACCAACTGGATGTAGGAAAATACCAGAGGATGCACCTTTCTTCAGAGACAAAAACCACAGACGAGTTCTTAAGAGCAGGTGCGTAGATGGGGACTTCTTATTACGAAGTTAGCGGGTGGCCTCCCAGAATAATTTATATGCTGATCTACGACTAGGCGAGTAAATGACGCCTCTAAACAGCTTAGTCTTCTTGGGATTCAAAAAATTACTAAATTGGTCATTGATTCGAATCAGACTATAAATATTATATAAAGCAAAATCAAAAACTAAATCTAAACAACATACAAATGCTAGCTAATCAATTTATTCTATAAATTATCATAATTGTTTCTACTTTAGGCACAAGGCCAGCAATTACCCAGTGCATTATTGGTACTTTATTTTATCGACCCCGTAAGGATGAAAGGCAAAGTCAACCTCGGCGGGATTTGAACTCAGATCGTAAAGGGACGTAACTATGCTGGAAAGCATGGCGTCCGACCCTCTACCGATACTGCCAATATTAGAAACATGAAACTGTGATGACCATTAAGTTGCTCGATCAACTTAACTGCTTATACGTTAAATTAAAGTATGATTCCGTATTCCATTGACAATTGTAGTCTTAACTGAAATTCTCAGGCGGATTCAGCATGACATAATATACGACCATGGCTCTTATTATCATTATTCTTATTCTCTTATTATCATTATTCTCTTTGCAGCAAAGAGTTACGGGCCTTTATGATCTGAGTTCAAATCCCGCCGAGATTAACTTTGCCTTTCATCCTTACGGGGTCGATAAAATAAAGTACCAGTAATACACTTAAATTGCTGGCCTTGTGCCAAAAGTAGAAACAATTATCATTATTCTTATTATTATTCTTATTCGCCCACTTATTCCTGAGAGCGTCGTGGGGCAGAATCCTGAAGCACTCCTGCCAGCGGGTCCTGTCAGAAACAACCGTCTCCAACTGATCTGGCTGGATCCCCAGGTGAGACCATGCTCTTGGGTGTTATCTAATCATCTTGCTCAAGGTCCCCACTTGAATCTCCTGTCGGCTGGATTTCCCCGTAAAATCTGTCCAGCGATTCTTTCCTGAGACATTCTAACCACATGTCTATAGTATCGAAGCTGTGATCTCTAAATTAGGAGAAGTAGGGGCTTTACCTGGAGTGACTCTCTGATCTCCGAGTTACGCACTTTATCGAGTAACGTTACTCCAAAGACCCTTCGGGGGAATCCCATTTCGTCCACTTGTATTCGCGATCGTATTTTTTCGGTCATTACCCAAGATTCATGACCATATGTATGGGTTGGCACGAAAACCGAATTGAGGATAGCAAATTGACTTTTACCCCTACTTCCCGTCTAATGATTATTGAATGCTGAAACTTGCGTATTACTGCACCAGCTTTTGCAATTCTTGCACTTAATTCATCCTCCTGCCTTCCATCATTCGTGAACACGGCCCTGAGATACTAGAACGTCTCTACCTGCTTCAATGGAATATATGACAATGCTGAATCTTTGAATTACCGATGCAGTTCATCTGATGAGCTTCTACACAGTTTCCGTCTACTCAATTTCACTCAACCCGGGGCCATAGCAAAATACATTTGCCCAAAATGCTACACGATAAGATCAAAGTTACAAAGCGAAATCCCTAAACACCCGGTCATAGCTGGGTCTTGCGTTGCTATGTCCAAAACGACACACACAGTGCTGTCTTACTGTAGTGTGGCCACCAATATATATGCTTCACATAGACTTATACTCACCTCTCGCTTTATTTTACTATAATAAATATGAGAGAAATGTTTAAACACCACAATATCGACTTACAAACGTATCGGTAGAGGGTCGAACGTCATGCTTTGCAGAACAGAGTTACAACCCTTTATGGTCTGAGTTCAAATCCCGCTTGAAAGCACCGTTTGAAAGCACCAGTAATGCACTGACATAATTGCTAGCCTTGTGCCAAAATTAGAAACAATTATTTCTTTGCAGCTAGGCCTTGAGAGTGAAAGGGTGTGTAAAAGGCGTTAAAAGATTGACTCTAATAAAAACTACTGGAGACATACGACTTACTACTACTACTACTAATTATATTACTGCTACTAATACCACCACCACTACTACTACTACTACTACTACTACTACTACTACTACTACTACTACTACTTATACTACTGCTACTCATGCCACCACACTACTACTACTACTACTACTTATACTACTGCTACTAATACCACCACCACTACTACTACTACTACTACTTATACTACTGCTACTCATGCCACCACACTACTACTACTACTACTACTACTTATACTACTGCTACTAATACCACCACCACTACTACTACTACTACTACTACTACTTATACTACTGCTACTAATACCACCACCACTACTACTACTAATACTATTATACTACTGCTACTAATACCACTACTACAACTACTACTACTACTACTACTACTACTACTACTACTACTATTTATACTACTGCTACTAATACCACCACCACTGCTACTACTACTACTACTACTACTACTACTACTACTTATACTAATGCTACTAATACCACCACCACTACTACTGCTACTACTACTTATACTGCTGCGACTAATACCACCACCACTACTACTACTACTATACTACTACTATTTATACTACTGCTACTAATACCACCACCACCACTACTACTACTACTACTACTATTTATACTACTGCTACTAATGCCACCACCACTACTACTACAACTACTACTACTTATACTAATGCTACTCATACCACCACCACTACTACTGCTACTACTACTTATACTACTGCTACTAATACCACCACCACTAATACTACTACTACTATACTACTACTATTTATACTTCTGCTACTAATACTACCACCACTACTACTACTACTACTACTACTACTACTACTACTACTACTACTACTACTGTTGCTGCTGCTACTGCTAAATAATAATTGTTTCTACGTTTAGCACAAAGCCAGCAATTATCTCAAGGAATTACTGGTACTTTATTTTATCGATTCTGTAAAAATGAAAGGCAAATAATAATGTCACCTCTACTGATACTATTAATTCCTCCTACTACTGCTGCTGCTTATACTACTGCTTCCTCAGATACAGTATGTTACAACACTCAACATCACAGCGCAATCTGCAGCCATGGGCACCACCAGCACCACCTCCATCACAACACTAACCTCTACTATGGTTACCACCACCACCACCACCACCACCTCCATCACAACACTAACCACTACTATGGCTACCACCACCACCTTCACCACAACACTAACCTCTACTATGGCTACCACCACCACCTCCACCACAACACTAACCACTATTATGGCTACTACCACCCCCACCACCTTCATCACAACACTAACCTCTACTATGGCTACCACCACAACCGCCACCTCCGTCACAACACTAACCTCTACTATGGCTACCACCACCACCACCTCCATCACAACACTAACCACTACTATGGCTACCACCACCACCACCACCTCCATCACAACACTAACCACTACTATGGCTACCACCACCACCTCCATCACAACACTAACCACTACTATGGCTACCACCACCACCACCTCCATCACAACACTAACCACTACTATGGCTACCACCACCACCACCTCCATCACAACACTAACCACTACTATGGCTACCACCACCACCACCACCTCCATCACAACACTAACCACTACTATGGCTACCACCACCACCTCCATCACAACACTAACCACTACTATGGCTACCACCACCACCACCTCCATCACAACACTAACCACTACTATGGCTACCACCACCACCACCACCTCCATCACAACACTAACCACTACTATGGCTACCACCACCACCTCCATCACAACACTAACCACTACTATGGCTACCACCACCACCACCACCTCCATCACAACACTAACCACTACTATGGCTACCACCACCACCTCCATCACAACACTAACCACTACTATGGCTACCACCACCGCCACCAACTCCACCACAACACTAACCACTACTATGGCTACCACCACCACCACCACCTCCATCACAACACTAACCACTACTATGGCTACCACCACCACCTCCATCACAACACTAACCACTACTATGGCTACCACCACCACCTCCATCACAACACTAACCAATACTATGGCTACTACCACCACCACCACCTCCACCACAACACTAACCACTACTATGGCTACCACCACCACCTCCATCACAACACTAACCACTACTATGGCTACCACCACCACCACCACCTCCATCACAACACTAACCACTACTATGGCTACCACCACCACCTCCATCACAACACTAACCACTACTATGGCTACCACCACCGCCACCAACTCCACCACAACACTAACCACTACTATGGCTACCACCACCACCACCACCTCCATCACAACACTAACCACTACTATGGCTACCACCACCACCTCCATCACAACACTAACCACTACTATGGCTACCACCACCACCTCCATCACAACACTAACCAATACTATGGCTACCACCACCACCACCAACTCCACCACAACACTAACCACTACTCTGGCTACCACCACCACCACCACCTCCATCACAACACTAACCACTACTATGGCTACCACCACCACCACCACCACCTCCATCACAACACTAACCACTACTGTGGCTACCACCACCACCACCACCACCTCCATCACAACACTAACCACTACTATGGCTACCACCACCACCACCTCCATCACAACACTAACCACTACTATGGCTACCACCACCACCACCTCCATCACAACACTAACCACTACTATGGCTACCACCACCCCCACCAACTCCATCACAACACTAATCTCTACTATGGTTACCACCACCACCAACTCCACCACAACACTAACCACTACTATGGCTACTACCACCCCCACCACCTCCATCACAACCTCTACTATGGCTACCACCACCACCACCACCTCCATCACAACACTAACCACTACTATGGCTACCACCACCACCACCTCCTACACAACACTAAGCACTACTATGGCTACCACCACCACCACCACCACCTCCATCACAACACTAACCACTACTATGGCTACCACCACCACCACCACCACCTCCATCACAACACTAACCACTACTATGGCTACCACCACCACCACCTCCACCTCCATCACAACACTAAGCACTACTATGGCTACCACCACCACCACCACCACCTCCATCACAACACTAACCTCTACTATGGTTACCACCACCACCACCACCTCCATCACAACACTAACCACTACTATGGCTACCACCACCACCACCTCCATCACAACACTAACCACTACTATGGCTACCACCACCACCACCACCTCCATCACAACACTAACCACTACTATGGCTACCACCACCACCACCACCTCCATCACAACACTAACCACTACTATGGCTACCACCACCCCCACCACCTTCATCACAACACTAACCTCTACTATGGCTACCACCACAACCGCCACCTCCGTCACAACACTAATCTCTACTATGGCTACCACCACCACCACCAACTCCACCACAACACTAACCACTACTATGGCTACTACCACCCCCACCACCTCCTACACAACACTAACCACTACTATGGCTACCACCACCACCACCTCCACCTCCATCACAACACTAACCACTACTATGGCTACCACCACCACCTCCATCACAACACTAACCACTACTATGGCTACCACCACCACCACCTCCACCTCCATCACAACACTAAGCACTACTATGGCTACCACCACCACCACCACCACCTCCATCACAACACTAACCACTACTATAGCTACCACCACCACCACCACCACCTCCATCACAACACTAACCACTACTATGGCTACCACCACCACCACCACCTCCATCACAACACTAACCTCTACTATGGCTACTACCACCACCACCTCCATCACAACACTAACCACTACTATGGCTACCACCACCACCACCACCTCCATCACAACACTAACCTCTACTATGGTTACCACCACCACCACCTCCACCACAACACTAACCTCTACTATGGTTACCACCACCACCACCACCTCCATCACAACACTAACCTCTACAATGTTTACCACCACCACCACCTCCATCACAACACTAACCACTACTATGGCAACTACCACCCCCACCACCTCCATCACAACCTCTACTATGGCTACCACCACCACCACCACCTCCATCACAACACTAACCACTAATATGGCTACCACCACCACCACCTCCATCACAACACTAACCACTACTATGGTTACCATCACCACCTCCATCACAACACTAACCACTACTATGGCTACCACCACCACCTCCATCACAACACTAACCACTACTATGGCTACCACCACCACCACCTCCATCACAACACTAACTACTACTATGGCTACCATCACCACCACCTCCATCACAACACTAACCACTACTATGGCTACCACCACCACTACCACCTCCATCACAACACTAACCACTACTATGGCTACCACCACCACCACCACCTCCATCACAACACTAACCACTACTATGGCTACCACCACCACTACCACCTCCATCACAACACTAACCACTACTCTGGCTACCACCACCACCACCTCCTACACAACACTAACCACTACTATGGCTACCACCACCAGCACCACCACCTCCATCACAACACTAAGCACTACTATGGTTACCACCACCACCACCTCCACCTCCATCACAACACTAAGCACTACTATGGCTACCACCACCACCACCACCACCTCCATCACAACACTAAGCACTACTATGGCTACCACCACCACCACCACCACCTCCATCACAACACTAACCACTACTATGGCTACCACCACCACCACCACCACCTCCATCACAACACTAACTACTACTATGGCTACCATCACCACCACCTCCATCACAACACTAACCTCTACTATGGCTACCACCACCACCACCACCACCTCCATCACAACACTAACCACTACTATGGCTACCACCACCACCACCTCCATCACAACACTAACCTCTACTATGGTTACCACCACCACCTCCATCACAACACTAACCTCTACTATGGCTACCACCACAACCGCCACCTCCGTCACAACACTAATCTCTACTATGGCTACCACCACCACCACCAACTCCACCACAACACTAACCACTACTATGGCTACTACCACCCCCACCACCTCCTACACAACACTAACCACTACTATGGCTACCACCACCACCACCTCCACCTCCATCACAACACTAACCACTACTATGGCTACCACCACCACCTCCATCACAACACTAACCACTACTATGGCTACCACCACCACCACCTCCACCTCCATCACAACACTAAGCACTACTATGGCTACCACCACCACCACCACCACCTCCATCACAACACTAACCACTACTATAGCTACCACCACCACCACCACCACCTCCATCACAACACTAACCACTACTATGGCTACCACCACCACCACCACCTCCATCACAACACTAACCTCTACTATGGCTACTACCACCACCACCTCCATCACAACACTAACCACTACTATGGCTACCACCACCACCACCACCTCCATCACAACACTAACCTCTACTATGGTTACCACCACCACCACCTCCACCACAACACTAACCTCTACTATGGTTACCACCACCACCACCACCTCCATCACAACACTAACCTCTACAATGTTTACCACCACCACCACCTCCATCACAACACTAACCACTACTATGGCAACTACCACCCCCACCACCTCCATCACAACCTCTACTATGGCTACCACCACCACCACCACCTCCATCACAACACTAACCACTAATATGGCTACCACCACCACCACCTCCATCACAACACTAACCACTACTATGGTTACCATCACCACCTCCATCACAACACTAACCACTACTATGGCTACCACCACCACCTCCATCACAACACTAACCACTACTATGGCTACCACCACCACCACCTCCATCACAACACTAACTACTACTATGGCTACCATCACCACCACCTCCATCACAACACTAACCACTACTATGGCTACCACCACCACTACCACCTCCATCACAACACTAACCACTACTATGGCTACCACCACCACCACCACCTCCATCACAACACTAACCACTACTATGGCTACCACCACCACTACCACCTCCATCACAACACTAACCACTACTCTGGCTACCACCACCACCACCTCCTACACAACACTAACCACTACTATGGCTACCACCACCAGCACCACCACCTCCATCACAACACTAAGCACTACTATGGTTACCACCACCACCACCTCCACCTCCATCACAACACTAAGCACTACTATGGCTACCACCACCACCACCACCACCTCCATCACAACACTAAGCACTACTATGGCTACCACCACCACCACCACCACCTCCATCACAACACTAACCACTACTATGGCTACCACCACCACCACCACCACCTCCATCACAACACTAACTACTACTATGGCTACCATCACCACCACCTCCATCACAACACTAACCTCTACTATGGCTACCACCACCACCACCACCACCTCCATCACAACACTAACCACTACTATGGCTACCACCACCACCACCTCCATCACAACACTAACCTCTACTATGGTTACCACCACCACCTCCATCACAACACTAAGCACTACTATGGCTACCACCACCACCACCACCACCTCCATCACAACACTAACCACTACTATGGCTACCACCACCACCACCACCACCTCCATCACAACACTAACTACTACTATGGCTACCATCACCACCACCTCCATCACAACACTAACCTCTACTATGGCTACCACCACCACCACCACCTCCATCACAACACTAACCACTACTATGGCTACCATCACCACCACCTCCATCACAACACTAACCTCTACTATGGCTACCACCACCACCACCACCTCCATCACAACACTAACGACTACTATGGCTACCACCACCACCACCACCGCCACCTCCATCACAACACTAACCACTACTATGGTTACCACCACCACCACCGCCACCTCCATCACAACACTAACCACTACTATGGTTACCACCACAACCACCACCTCCATCACAACACTAACCACTACTATGGCTACCACCACCGCCACCACCTCCATCACAACACAAACCACTACTATGGCTACCACCACCACCTCCATCACAACACAAACCACTACTATGGCTACCACCACCACCACCACCTCCACCACAACACTAACCTCTACTATGGCTACCACCACCACCTCCACCACAACACTAACCACTACTATGGCTACCACCACAACCACCACCTCCATCACAACACTAACCACTACTATGGCTACCACCACCACCACCACCTCCATCACAACACTAACCACTACTATGGCTACCACCACCACCACCACCTCCATCACAACACAAACCACTACTATGGCTACCACCACCACCACCACCTCCACCACAACACTAACCTCTACTATGGCTACCACCACCACCTCCACCACAACACTAACCACTACTATGGTTACCACCACAACCACCACCTCCATCACAACACTAACCACTACTATGGCTACCACCACAACCACCACCTCCATCACAACACTAACCACTACTATGGCTACCACCACCACCACCACCTCCATCACAACACTAACCACTACTATGGTTACCACCACAACCACCACCTCCATCACAACACTAACCACTACTATGGCTACCACCACCACCACCTCCATCACAACACTAACCACTACTATGGTTACCACCACAACCACCACCTCCATCACAACACTAACCACTACTATGCCTACCACCACCACCACCACCTCCATCACAACACTAACCACTACTATGGTTACCACCACCACCACCTCCATCACAACACTAACCTCTACTATGGTTACCACCACCACCACCTCCATCACAACACTAACCACTACTATGGTTACCACCACCACCACCACCACCTCCATCACAACACAAACCACTACTATGGCTACCACCACCACCTCCATCACTACACTAACCACTACTATGGCTACCACCACCACCACCACCTCCATCAGAACACTAACCTCTACTATGGCTACCACCACCACTACCACCTCCATCACAACACTAACCACTACTATGGCTACCACCACCACCACCACCTCCACCACAACACTAACCACTACTATGGCTACCACCACCACCACCACCCCCATCACAACACTAACCAATACTATGGCTACCACCACCACCACCTCCATCACAACACTAACCTCTACTATGGTTACCACCACCACCACCACCTCCATCACAACACTAACCACCTTAACTACTGTATGATTAGCGCCAACACCACCACCTCTACGATGGTCACCACCACCACCACCACCACCTCTATCACAACACTAACCTCTACGATGGTCACCATCACCTCAACCTCCACCTCCACTAATATCGCAGTGTTATTTACCACCACCTTCCCCATCACAACACGAGCCGCTGCTATAGTCTTCACCGTCGCCTCCACCACCACATCCACAACCGTCACTGTCCACTGAGTAATGTGACTTGATGATGAACAGAACGACAGCGTAAAATCTTCGTCCGCATCATCATATAGGAGACTATACAGAGACCACACCCACCGACTGCCAGCACGTAATGATCGCATGCCAACATGTGAGCGTCTTCAAGGGTGCTCGACTTGCGAGAAATAGCAGTCAGATCTCTCTCAAATCATACCTTGCTTCCCTTAAATAGAAAAGATACGTGGCAGAATACAGCCCCACAACTATTTCTAAAGAAAAAGAAACAAAGATATATTAGTCACGACTGGAATACCTTTAATCTTAGGTCTGTCCGATCAGTACTGACTTGGAATCAAATAATAACTACATCAGCACTATATTAACAACAACAACATACTAACCACAACTGAAAATTAATTACAATAATAACTACAACAGTTACAACCTTAAAAGCAACCGCAACACTGTAAAAACACATATATCAACAATGACAACACTATACTAACAACAACCACAACTACAGCACTATATTAAGAAAAACTATAACAGTATATTTGAGGAAAAGCTATAACAGCAACTACAACACTACACTAAGAACAGCAATAACAACAGCAACTACCTACTTTATCATCAATACAACGACCACTCCCACAACAACAGCCACTACCACCACAACAACAACAACCGCTCCCACCATCACCACAACAACCACTACCATCACAACAACCATCAAAGCCATTATAACTACTGTCACTTCCATTGCAATATAGCTATAACAACAGCAACTACAACACTACACTAAGAACAGCTATAACAACAGCAACTACCTACTTTATCATCAATACAACGACCACTCCCACCACAACTACTACTACCACCACAACAACCACTACTACCACAACAACAACAACCACTCCTACACCATCCATCTATCACTACTACCACAACAACCATCAACACCACAACACATAGCAATAACCACTAACACCATCCATCTATCACTACTACCACAACAACCATCAACACCACAACACACATAGCAATAACTACTACACCATCCATCTATCACTACTACCACAACAACCATCAACACCACAACACACATAGCAATAACTACTACACCATCCATCTATCACTACTACCACAACAACCATCAACACCACAACACATAGCAATAACTACTACACCATCCATCTATCACTACTACCACAACAACCATCAACACCACAACACACATGGCAATAACTACTACACCATCCATCTATCACTACTACCACAACAACCATCAACACCACAACACACATAGCAATAACTACTACACCATCCATCTATCACTACTACCACAACAACCATCAACACCACAACACACATAGCAATAACTACTACACCATCCATCTATCACTACTACCACAACAACCATCAACACCACAACACACATAGCAATAACTACTACACCATCCATCTATCACTACTACCACAACAACCATCAACACCACAACACACATAGCAATAACTACTACACCATCCATCTATCACTACTACCACAACAACCATCAACACCACAACACACATGGCAATAACTACTAACACCATCCATCTATCACTACTACCACAACAACCATCAACACCACAACACACATAGCAATAACTACTACATCCCCTGTTGTCAACACAACAACCACTACCATTACTACAGCCATAACTGTAGTTACCACCACAATAACACTTTTTATTACAAAAACCACTACTACTACTACTACTACTACCTTCACTAAAAGACACGCCATTGTCACTACAACCTTTATCACAACAACCATGCCGCAATTCCTCTCACCTCAACAATCTTTATAATAACCACCACCACTAACTCACTAAACACCACCTTCATCACAACTACTACTACCACCACTACATCCATTACAACAACCACTCCTACTACTAATTTTATCACAACGACCACTCCCACTACCACTACTTTCATCACAACACCTACCACTACCCTACTTTCATCACAACGACCACTCCCACTACCACTACTTTCATCACAACACCTACCACTGCCACTACTTTCATCACAACGACCACTCCCACTACCACCACTTTCATCACAACACCTACCACTACCACTACTTTCATCACAACACCTACCACTACCACTACTTTCATCACAACACCTACCACTACCACCACTTTCAACACAACACCTACCACTACCACCACTTTCATCACAACACCTACCACTACTTTCATCACAACACCTACCACTACCACTACTTTCATCACAACACCTACCACTACCACCACTTTCATCACAACACCTACCACTCCTACTACTTTCATCACAACACCTACCACTACCACTACTTTCATCACAACACCTACCACTACCACCACTTTCATCACAACACCTACCACTACCACCACTTTCATCACAACACCTACCACTACCACCACTTTCATCACAACACCTACCACTACCACTACTTTCATCACAACACCTACCACTACCACCACTTTCATCACAACACCTACCACTACCACTACTTTCATCACAACACCTACCACTACCACCACTTTCATCACAACACCTACCACTACCACTACTTTCATCACAACACCTACCACTACCACTACTTTCATCACAACACCTACCACTACCACTACTTTCATCACAACACCTACCACTACCACCACTTTCATCACAACACCTACCACTCCTACTACTTTCATCACAACACCTACCACTACCACTACTTTCATCACAACACCTACCACTACCACCACTTTCATCACAACACCTACCACTACCACCACTTTCATCACAACACCTACCACTACCACCACTTTCATCACAACACCTACCACTACCACCACTTTCATCACAACACCTACCACTACCACTACTTTCAACACAACACCTACCACTACCACTACTTTCATCACAACACCTACCACTACTTTCATCACAACACCTACCACTACCACCACTTTCATCACAACACCTACCACTACCACTACTTTCATCACAACACCTACCACTACCACCACTTTCATCACAACACCTACCACTACCACTACTTTCATCACAACACCTACCAATACCACTACTTTCATCACAACACCTACCACTACTTTCATCACAACACCTACCACTACCACTACTTTCATCACAACACCTACCACTACCACCACTTTCATCACAACACCTACCACTACCACCACTTTCATCACAACACCTACCACTACCACCACTTTCATTACAACACCTACCACTACCACTACTTTCATCACAACACCTACCACTACTTTCATCACAACACCTACCACTACCACCACTTTCATCACAACACCTACCACTACTTTCATCACAACACCTACCACTACCACCACTTTCATCACAACACCTACCACTACCACCACTTTCAACACAACACCTACCACTACCACTACTTTCATCACAACACCTACCACTACCACCACTTTCATCACAACACCTACCACTACTTTCATCACAACACCTACCACTACCACCACTTTCAACACAACACCTACCACTACCACTACTTTCATCACAACACCTACCACTACCACCACTTTCAACACAACACCTACCACTACCACTACTTTCATCACAACACCTACCACTACCACCACTTTCATCACAACACCTACCACTACCACCACTTTCATCACAACACCTACCACTACCACCACTTTCATCACAACACCTACCACTACCACCACTTTCATCACAACACCTACCACCACTTTCAACACAACACCTACCACTACTTTCATCACAACACCTACCACTACCACCACTTTCATCACAACACCTACCACTACTTTCATCACAACACCTACCACTACCACCACTTTCATCACAACACCTACCACTACCACTACTTTCATCACAACACCTACCACTACCACTACTTTCAACACAACACCTACCACTACCACTACTTTCATCACAACACCTACCACTACTTTCAACACAACACCTACCACTACCACCACTTTCATCACAACACCTACCACTACCACCACTTTCAACACAACACCTACCACTACCACCACTTTCATCACAACACCTACCACTACTTTCAACACAACACCTACCACTACCACCACTTTCATCACAACACCTACCACTACCACCACTTTCAACACAACACCTACCACTACCACCACTTTCATCGCAACACCTACCACTACCACCACTTTCATCACAACACCTACCACTACCACCACTTTCATCACAACACCTACCACTACCACTACTTTCATCACAACACCTACCACTACTTTCAACACAACACCTACCACTACCACCACTTTCATCACAACACCTACCACTACCACTACTTTCATCACAACACCTACCACTACCACCACTTTCATCACAACACCTACCACTACCACCACTTTCATCACAACACCTACCACTACCACCACTTTCATCACAACACCTACCACTACCACTACTTTCATCACAACACCTACCACTACCACTACTTTCATCACAACACCTACCACTACCACTACTTTCATCACAACACCTACCACTACCACTACTTTCATTACAACACCTACCACTACCACTACTTTCATCACAACACCTACCACTACTTTCAACACAACACCTACCACTACCACCATAATACATTAACCTCAACAACAACATCACCACAGCCATCACAATGACCACTCTCACTTCTACCACCATACCAATAATCACTCCCATTACTACTTCTATCACAACAACCACTACCGCTATTGCTACCTTCATCACAGCAAGCCCTCTGACTGCTACCTTCATTACAACACACATTACTACTACTGCAAGCAACTAGTATAACCATCATGACCCCCAGCAAGTATAACCGCTACACGGTCGCTCGAGTGGTTAGAAATAGCGGACAAATCTGCCTTAAATTACACCCTGCAATTTTAAAGAGTAAAAGGAGAAATTGGACAATGTAATGCTAGAACCACTAAAAGGCATGATGATAACGACTGGAATGCCTTTAAACAAAGGTGTGCTCGAAGAGTCCTAACTTTGGGTTAAACAATAATAATGACTATTACAACCACGGGCCGATGAAGAAGCCTTTATATGGTCGTTCGCTTTACTAGAAATATTAACCAAACCTCCATCACGGTGTTTTTGTTTTGTTTTGTTTTTTATTTCATAAATAAGGTCTAGTGCAATCGTGGGCAACCTGCGGCCCGCGAAGCTTCCTGAATGGCTCGCCTAAGTCACCTAAGTGAAATCTTTCTGAATTTTTTACCCCAACTTATCAGTCGTTATTGGCAGTATCGGTAGAGGGTCAGACGCCATGCTTTCCAGCATAGTTACGTCCCTTTACGATCTGAGTTCAAATCCCGCCGAGGTTGACTTTGCCTTTTATCCTTACGGGGTCGATAAAATAAAGTACCAGTAATGCACTGGATAATTGCTGGCCTTGTGCCTAAAGTAGAAACAGTTATTTATTTTTCTATTATTTTTACGATCAAGGAAAACAACGTGTACCAATTCTGAAGAAACAAATCAAAACAACCCGAGTTACCATCCTTTTTTTTTTATGTGGGTTCGAATGTAAATTAGCGCTTGCGGCCCGCCCTGATGATGAGCCATATATCAATCGGTCCGCTTCTCGAAAAAGGTTGCCCATGCCTAGTCAAGTGGTAACATGATGTTGGTAGCAGTAGTAGGTATTGATGGAAGCTGAATTAATAGGCATGGTGATGACATTGGAGTTAAAGTTGTGGTTGTTAGTGGTATTGCTTGAGACGGTACTCATTGCGGTAATAGTGGTAGTAGTTCAGCTGATACTGCTGATGCTGTTAAGGTTGTTAATGCTGCTGATGCTGGGGTGATAGGAGGCTGAAATAAGAGCATTTACAATTATCGTAGCCAACGTTAAAAGCACAACCATTACCACAACTAACACAACAGCAGACATTGTCACAACTGCAGGTAACAACGCTATCATCATCACTAACAACAGCAATGAGTTGATGATGAGAATAATAGCATTGTTGTGAATGGGTGAACCTCGGATACGTAATAAAATGTTTGTAAAGACCAAAGGAGCATTAAATTTGTGGCTAGAAAACATGTCTCTGTTGACGAAAACATACAGCATGAAAAAGTACTTGGCCTATATAAATATTACAGTCATAGGTTTGAGAAGAGCAATAAGCGGGTGTTTAACCCTTTAGCATTTAAACCGGTCGTATCCGGCCAGAATTCTCTCACCTCTTTCTGTTCAAACCGGCTGCTCATATTGATGTTAAGGTATTGTTCTCAAAATAAATAATATCAAAATCTCATAGATTCGATATTATGTGAGATAATTATGTGAGGTAAAGCCTTTACTGTGAAAATACGATAGTAGATAGAGAGTAATGTAAATGCTAAAGGGTTAAAGTTAGCAATAGATAGCTTTGTAGCCTTATAAAGTGTTACAACCTCAAGAATTTTAAGATTATGAGTGAATTGGTGTCAGCTGATACGAAAGCATAATTGGAATTAGTAGAGAAGCTAAAATAAACTAATCGAGAAAAAAGGCTACGGACAAGTGCAAGTCTCTAACTATAATGAAACTGGCTTTTTCTGGAAGAAAATACCGATCTGTACCTCCCAAGGTTTAAGTCTTGGATGAATCGTCGTACTCTAGTGCTACCTAGCAATGATGGAGGTCTTATGATTATAATATGTCTGATATACAGAGCCAAATCTTCCCATGTCCTTAACAACAGAGACAAATTTATGCTGCCCGTGTTCTGCTATTTTAGTTCTACCACTGCTATATATCGGAAGTGAAATATTTCGAGAAAATGCAGCTATCATTCAAGTTTCTATTTATCAACGATTCACGCGGCCATTTTGAATCCCTGATGTGTGAGAATGAAGACGTTTATGTTCTGACCTTGATTCCAAACACAACGAGACCGTTGCACCAAATGTATCAAAGCATCATGAAGTGACATAAATTGACATACACATGCCAGGATTCATCTTGCATTTGGTGTTAACAAAGATTGCAGCATCATGAACTTACGAAACAACTTCACATTTGCGGATGCAATTGAATTTAAGGCCAAAACAGTTAATGCATACTTGAAGACATTATAGAGCGAAATCTACAGTTGTACAGATTCTTTTCATTCTAAAAAGTCCTCAGCCATCAACCTCTAGATAATCTAATGATATGACTTCTGCACAACACCGACATATATAAGCACTGTTGTATAAATGTCTTGAACATGGCAGTTTTTTTTATAAGGTTTATTTCTATATATGTAAACCATGTTTTTGTTGTTGTTTGTTTTCAATATGTATTGAAAATACGACTGTGCTCGAGTTTATTTCTATTTTTACATAGCTACTTTGGGGGATATTTGTATGAGTTTTGTAGCTTTCGACATGTTTTTTAAGAGTAAACTTTCCAGTTCAACGCGTTTTGTCAGCTAGATTGATCTAGACATTGCTATTGGAATTTATATTATTGGTCGTTACATTGTCATCAGTCAAATGTTTGGTTTGGTTTTTAATTACTATATATTATGTGCGTGTTTTAGCATTGTAATGTGCTGTGAGTATTACTTCCACTGTTAATCTTCTAATTTTGCGTGGAATTCTTTATAGAATTGACTCAGTATCTAGAC
>OZ024743.1:272104039-272204039 GCA_964016885.1 Eledone cirrhosa | reverse complement strand
GTGAGGGTCACCTAACAGTTGTCCGATTGAGCTGAAATTGTGCACACCCCGTGTTTTTTGGTGATTGGAACAGGATTAGGGGATGGGAGCAGCAAATTTAACTTTCAGAAAATTACCTATTGCTAAGGGCCACCCTAATATATGTGTATATGAGAGTGTTAAAGTTTGCTTGAAGCATTGTGGAATATGAAAAATAGCCGTTTTGGAAGCCTCAACAATGCAGATGGGTAAATCTCCGGGTAACAAAATCTGATGGTAGTGAGAGAGGGAGAAGTAGGAAGAAGCGTAGAAAGAGACATGTTCTTTGACCCGGACGTGTAGAGGCCGGATGGTGCTACCGATGTAAACATATCAACACTAGAGCCTCGTCTTTCCGTAAACACATAATCAAATGCGGAAACAAAGACGGAAGGCCCATTGCCACAGTGTTAGCGACATAATGCAACGTCGGCACTTTAAGGATGAAGAAAGCACTCTGGATGAAACGTCTCGGACCGCGAATCAATAATCGATCCAAGAGAAGTGAGACGAGATGGCTGGTGTAAATAAATAGAACAACATACACAGTGACAGTCGCTAGGCCACTCACCGACCGATACACACAAATAACAGACAGGCAGACTACTATCACCATGCCTGCCACCGACCTAACTACCACTGACAGAACGCAAGGACTTGACAGCAATGATACGTACACACAAACTATATATATATATATATATATATATATATTTGGGGAGGGTCATATTTGCGTAATATTGCCAGAATTAATAACAGAACACACTCACTGTTTGGTTGGTTTTCGCTTCTCGCTGTCTTTTATATATATATATCTGCGATCTAACTTACTCGGTCCTCAATGTTGCCATTGACTGACCGGCGGTCAAAAATAATACAGATACAATATAGACAAACACATATATATATAGTTTACATAAATCTTTCGTTGCACATCTGCAACATCGTCAGTGGTGTTATATTCATTGTTCCTCCTGTTGTGTTGTATGTCTACGCCATTTTTTTTTTGTTGTTCAGTCAGAAGCGAGAAGCGAAAACCAACCAAACAGTGAGTGTGTTCTGTTATTAATTCTGGCAATATTACGCAAATATGACCCTCCCCAAATATAACAATATCTGTTTCGACACACGATTTCATATAAAAAACCTCGCAAAACTAATTCATCGCCGCTATATATATATATATATATATATATATATATATATATATATATAACCAATAGCGGACTGGGTCTAAAAATATTGGTTGCCAGGAGATGAAGGGGCCGGCCCACCTACATATAGAATGCTATCATTTAATCTAAACTATAATTTTTATAATGAATAAATAACATTTTCCAAAAATACGTAAGGGGAAACAAAACAGTGCAATCAAATTTTTGCGGGAAAATATCGTACCTTCTCCAATAAAAATATTATGTATTTTTCGAAATCCAGAGACTTTCAATAATTGTTTCTACTTTTGGCACAAGGCCAGCAATTATCCCAGTACATTACTGGTACTTTATTTTATCGACCCCGTAAGGATGAAAGGCAAAGTAAACCTCGGCGGGATTTGAACTCAGATCGTAAAGGGACGTAACTATGCTGGAAAGCATGGCCTCCGACCTTCTACCGATACTGCCAATCCACCGCCCTAGAGACTTTCAATAATGATCAGAAGTCGACCCTAAATATTACTAATAGCTCTAGAAAAGCCATGAACGACACCACAACTTGTTAACTTTGATTTTGAAAGTATATTTATAATTATCAATTTTCATTATACTTTTGTAGCTGTCTCGGTGGCCGAGTTGGAGGAATCATAGACGGTGGTGATCCTGGTTTGAAGTTCGTTCTTGTTCGGGATTAGGATTCCCGGTAAACCTTTTCAATATTTTTCTATTGGTTGTAAAATAAAAACTGAAAAAGATTACATGTACCTCTTGACCAGGATTGGACCCAAGCCCAGGATCTCCACCATCTCTAGTACCTACCGCTAGGCCACAAAGACAACTACGAAAATCTTTTGAAAATTCATACTTATAAACCTACTTTCAAAATTTTCAAAACAAAGTGTTGTGGTGTCGTTCATGTCTTTCTTAATGTTATTGCACCTACTTAAGGTCGACTTCTAAATCATTTGGGTGTTCCATAAACTATATCCTCGTTTTGTTTCTCATCTATCTAAACTATATTTTAACCTGTGATCCATGTCTCATTTCTGTTCTTCCTCATTTCTCTCCCCCCCCCCTCCCCTCTCTCTCTCTCTCTCTCTCTCTCTGTGATATTTGAATCTACTATGATTTGGGCTTACCTTATTCCTCTATATATGTTTTTGCATGTTAGTTAGATAAAATAAAGTACCAGTAATGCACAGGGTAATTGCTGGACTTGTGCCAAAAGTAGAAACAATTATATATATATATATATATATATATACATTGGCGGACTAAGTCTAAAAATATTGGTTGCCAGATGAAGGGGACCCACCTACATATAGAATGCTATCATTTAATTTTTATAATGAATAAATAACATTTTCCAAAAATACATAATTGGAAACAAAACAGTGCAATCAAATTTTTGCGGGAAAATGTCTTACCTTCTCCAATAAAAAATATTATGTATTCTGCGAAATCCAGAGATTTCAATATTGACCTTTGGTCTTTCACACCCACTCTATATATATATATATATATATATATATATATATATATATATATATATATATATATATATATATATATATTTCGGGTTCAATCGGGGGTAACCACAGTAAGTAAGGTACTCAATACATAGCAGAGTATAAATGTTTAATATAGAAAAGCTTCTACAGGACTGGAACTGTTTCATTCGTGAGAAATAATCATATATATGTATATTTATATATATATATATATATATATATATATATATATATATATATATATATATATATATATATATAAGTATGTAACCGTACATACATATATGTATACAGACGTACAGTAGTATGTATATACATACATGCACACATATATATATGTACGTATGGGTTTACCGAACATGTTCGGTTTGTTTGTAAACAAACAGCCCGAATTATTAGCCGTACAGTGTGTTCGGCAACCATCGTTGCCATTTTGTTCAACACTGACAAAGGAACGATGAACTAGTTTCTAGCTTATTAGCTGTCATCAGCACCGTATACCTTCCTGTCAATTGATTGAACGTTTTATATATATACTTTCCTTATGCATATTAACGGCTGGGCAGCCTGATTTGCATATCGAATGAGTTAGTCGGCCGGGCGTACCGAAAACGATAAATGGAAAAAATGAAATTTGTTTACAAACAAACCGAGCATTATAATAAATGTTCGGTAAACCCATACGTACATATATATATATGTGTGTGCATGTATGTATATACATACTACTGTACGTCTGTATACATATATGTATGTACGTATATGTATATACGTATATGTATATATATATATATGTATATATATATATGTATATATATATATATATATATGTATATTTAAGTATCAGCCGGACTAAGATTGAGAAATTAAATTTCATTTTTTCTATTTATATATATATAATTTTCGTTCTACATCGCTGAATACAATAAATGTAATATGAGGTTTTTTAATATGGCAAAGCTGGTCAGTGATCGCTCGTATACAGAAAACTGACTGGCCAGTCTGCTGATATATATGTCTGGGTGATCAGTGGATCTGCTAATATGCAGATCTGACTGATCAGCCAGTCTGCTAATATGCAAATCAGGCCGATCAGTCACTGTATATTTTAGAAAATATCATATATTTTCACAAGAGCAACAATGAGGGGCTCATTCTACTGACATGGCTTTAAAAATGAGGCTTGTTTGCATAATTGCAAACGAATCTAATATTATTATTAATATTCGAAAAGGGCGGGGTTTGGCAGTATCAGTAGAAGGTCGGACGCCATGCTTTGCAGCATAGAGTTACGCCCCTTTATGGTGTGAGTTCAAATCCCGCCAGGGTTCACTTTGCCTTTCATCCTTACGGAGTCGATAAAATAAAGTACCAGTAATGTTCTGGGGTAATTGCTGGTCTTGTGCCAATAGTAGAAACAATTATTAATATTCGAAAAACTCAGATTATATATGTATATATGTGTGTGTGTGTGTGTGTGTGTGTGTGTGTAAAAGGTAAACAGAAATAACACAATCGGTACAGTATATGGAAGGTATATATTAGGTTAACGCATGATATAGTAGGAAGAGGGTCTTAACGTTTCGGACGCTAGTCCTTCATCAGAAGAAAGAATGAGAAATAAAATAGATTGAGGGGACGGACGGGATGGAATTGGAAAAAAATGTCTTTAGATAAAAATAACAGGTCCATTCTTGTTGACATCTCTTGCAAAACTGTTGGTGCTGGCGTTTTGTGTATTTTTTTTAGAAATGTGGATGATGGCAGGCGTCTACCAGAAATGAAAAAAAAAAATGTTTTGTAAAAAGAGCTATACTTGAGCACGTGCGTAAGAGTTAGTTAGTTAGTTAGTTAGTTAGTTAGTTAGTTAGTGTGTGTGTGTGTGTGTGTGTGTGTGTGTGTGTGTGTGTGTGTGTGTGTGTGTGTGTTATTATAGGTCCGTACGAAGCTAAGAAGAAATGTGTGTGTATCTGTGAGTAAAAGAGTGTGTGTGCATGTATGTACGAAGCTATGAACAAAAGTATGTTAATATAAGGGTGTGTATCGGCATGTATTAGTAGTAAGAGAAGCTGCTAATGATCAAGAGAAAGCGATAGGAATCAAGGGGTGTGATAATGGACGGGGTATTAGAGAAATTGGGGAGGTGAGTTGAGTCCAAGAGGGGAATAGGACCCAAGACGGTGAATCAGACATTGTTCAGTCCTGGTGAGCGAGGCCTGTGATCCATGATGTAAAAGGACACCCATGACTGAAACATGTAGGGAAGAATGACCAGGAGAACATAAATGACGGGAGACAAGAGTATCCAAACCGAGTTGTATGTCCCTCAAATGTTTGGCAAAACGGTCCGCCATACGGCGTCCCGTTTGTTCGGTATATAAAGACCCGCAAAGGGAACACCGGAAGGCATAGACAACGTGGGTGGATGTGCAGGTGAAGGAATGGCGGATATAGAAAGACCCGTAAGAATGGTGAGGGTGGAAATAAAGGGACAAGTGTTGCAGTGGGAACGGGAACAAGGATGAGAGCCGGGTGGAGTATTGAGGAGAGGACGAAAAAGAACTGCGAATCAGGAGGTCGTGGAGGTTTCGGGCGCGCTTAAAAGCAGTAATGGGAGGGTTTGGAAAAAAGCGAGAAGTGACAGGGTCAGAAGAGAGGATACGGAAGGAACGGAGGATATGTCGCCGGAGTGGTAGAGTGATGGGGTGGTAGGTGAGAGGGAAAGGAACAGGGGTGTCGGGGGGCAGGGGTGGGGTGAGAGGGCTGTGGTGCGGTCTGTCTCACGGACGCGGGTGAGAGCAGCTTGGATCAAGGTGGGGGGATATCCACGCTGGATGAAGCAGGAAGCCATGCGAAGGGAATGGGTTTATATGTGTGTGTGTATACACCTCCTTCACCACTAATTGATTTGACAGATATCTTTAACCCATTGATACCAAATATTATTTGGTCAGTAGTTCGTGTGTAAGTATATAAGTATATATATATATATATATATATATATATATATATATATATATATATATATATATAAGAAATGTAAGCTATCGCTGTATTTTGACTAAAGAAATTAAAGAAATTATTTAGCCTGATAGTGGGGTTAAGAACCCCCGGAGAAATGGAAAAAGATGAGTATTGAGTATTTCCATTTCTCCGAGGGTTCTTAGCCCCACTATCAGGCTAAATAATTTCTTTAATTTCTTTAGTCAAAATACAGCGATAGCTTACATTTCTAATAATTTCAAACCCACTCGCTGTTTCGAAAATATTCTTACTATATATATATATGTGTGTGTGTGTGTGTGTGTGTGTGTGTGTGTGTGTGTGTGTGTGTGTGTGTGTGTGTGTGTGTGTGTGTGTGTGCGTGCGTGCGTGCGTGTACGTGCGTGCGTGCGTGCGTGCGTGCGTGCGTATGTGTGTGTGTTTTTGCATGCATGAAGAATACACGAAGCTTTAAATTTAGTAGAATGTACAACCACTGATTCCAGCTATTTGCACTTTCTTATATTTTGGTTGCTAGTAATTCCCTAGGGAATTGGTTGACCAAATGCTTTGCTTTGTTGTTTTATTTATTTTTTAAATAATTTTATTCTTTCTCTTAGATTTCAGGTATTTTTTGAAAGCAAAGCATTGGCCCCTAAAATGCTACTGTGGGCCCTTCGATCCTACTGTGAGCCCCCTGAGACCCACTTGCCATTGTGCAACGTGGCAACCTGGCCAGCCCGCCACTGTATATAACAAATTAGTGAATAAAATTATATTACTATAGGTGACACCTGTTTGAGCACTCTATCCTTTTACGTGAATAAGATATTTAGTATTAAAAGTGTCTTTTAACAATGACATATACTTGTTATCGGTGTAATATGCAGAATATTTGTCTTAAGAAAGAAAAATCGAAGTTTCAGTTTAAGATACGTTATATGTAATCACACCTAACACGTGGGATGCAAATGACCAGCTCGGAGCGTTAATCGATTACAATCAGCTTCGAATCTAGGATTGTTCTGCTCGTCAGACGTAGTAAATATCAGAATCGGAATATGTTTATATTATTCCGATTCTGTCGAGGAGTCAGTGTACGAAGTGTTTTACTATGTACTCGTCGCATTTTCATTTCGCTCTGGGTTACTGCGACATACATGTTTTAAAGCCATGCAAACCGAAGTGGAGGAATAAAAATCAGCAGTGCAGAGTGAACAGTGCAATTACCAATTTGATGCAAGTCACAATAACATTCCAAACACACGTTTAAATCAGAGTGTTCTAAAAACTGACATGATCTAATGTGTTATATCTACTTTTACAGCTCTCTCATTTAGACTATTCCAGTGGCTAACATAGGTCTACACACTACCACACTTCATAATTAGGTACAATCATGGCTTAGATCACATACCACGTGATCCATTCACTACTTGCAGCGATGAAAAAATCCCCACTTTCAAATTTAAAAAAAAATGTCAGCTTCAGAGCGACAAAAGTATACAGCTGCGAACAAGTTTGTTCTATTAATATTTTTAAGAAGGGATTTTATCCTGAAACATAGGGACCTAAAAGGAACTGAAAGGTAACATCCTAACATCTTTATTATCATATGTTTAACTTTTACTGTTCAATTCACATTTTGGTAGCCTTCAAACAAAACCCTATCCCTATATTCTACGTTTTACCAAATGCTTCAAGCAAACTACAACACCCTCTTATATGTATAAGTTATATACATGCATATATGAGAGTGTGAGTGTGTACATATATATGCTTATATGTTGGAGTGTATATGTGCATATACTGTATATTTGCATTTTATAATTAGACCTTCAGAAAGAGCTCTATCTATGCGGTACAACAATCACAGTTAGCGTTCATATAGCAAGGCTTCACTTTTTTTAGGTTACTTAATGGATAACCAAGAAGTAGAGGGTTGATAGTGAGACAGATAGAATAAAATATATCGATGTACTTCCAAATACTTGTATAATATGTGATAGTATTGTAACATAAGTGTTATTGGATGTCGTCAGTAAATATAATATATTTACGATTGTAATGCTGAATGTTCATGTCCTCAAACAGAAGGTTTACTACGTATGAGAACGATCTATAAAACACTTCTTATGTAATTATAATTATTCGAAACTAGAACCACGTTTTCACCATCTTCAGACTGATGTAAATGTATAACTTAGTTCTTATAGAAGAATAATTAACAAACATTTGTGCTAAAATTCCATTATCACCAAACTAATTTAAGTCGGTAAACGTAATACTTTATTAAGTGAAGAAATGAACATTTGGGATGAAGTATTATTGGTTACACGTTGAAAAATACCTATTGATAATGTAAATCAGAAAGGTTAACAACAATTTAACCGCAACAAATATTATACACTGATATTGTAGGTCATTTGGTTACACCACAAAACCAGTGTCTATTTAAAAAGAGCTTTCCGAAACACCATAATAAAAGTGGAGCAAAGGTCGACTTCAGATTGAATAAATGAAGCAGAGAGTTAGTTTTCAAATTGCCAAGTTTAATAATACCAAAATATATCAACATACACAAGAGAAATGACAGCTCTGTGCTTTGGGAAGACTTTTCCAATTCTACAACATTGTCATAGAATGTATAAGGTATATTGCAAACCAAATCTGAAAATGACATTAATTTAGTGGTAAATCATAATAGCGAGATAAAGGCGAATTGCCCAGACAGAAAATGTGCCTCGTTATTGAGAGTTTTACTCTTATCAATTAAAGATACATCTTACAAATGTGTTAACGGTAAAAATATAAATGCAGAACTCTCTAGAATGTTACGTTGATACACACAAACAACATGAATAACGTGAGCCGAGGGGATGCTTATGAGTGACAGGATGACAAATGCACAGAAGGCAAAGTGCTAACACTGTTTACAAAGAGTATTCATATACTATGACAATAAAAGTGCAAAGATTCATAACAGAAAAGTATACAAGAAGCAAATATAAATAGACAAAAAGTACAAACAAATATTTGTACAACTGAGGTGCACTTAGTTGAACATGATGGAAGACACGAAATGTATTAACGTATTATAATATGAGAACAAGATACTATACACGCACACATACACACACATTTTTATATATATATATATATAAATAGAGAGAGAGGGGGGGGGACAGAGAGAGAGAGAGAGAGATGACTTATTTAAGACTAGAACTGTTTCATTCGTATGAAATCATCAATGGACATTTCTGATGATGATTTCATACGAATGAAACAGTTCTAGTCCTGTAGAAGTCATTTCTATATATAACAAAGATACCTATACTTATACTCTACCAACGTATTGAGTAATTTTTTAATTGTAGTTCCCCCCTCCCGACATAACTCGGGTACCTACATATATATGTGTGGGTGTGTGTGTATAAATATATATATATATAAGTTGTCTTTATTTAAGTGTTCATTTGCACCATCTGAATCTATAAATAATGGTGTAAGCAGAATTAAGCACTCCACACATGTTGTATGTATATAACAGTGATATGGGATGACGTAGAATAGTACACGGCGGACTATTTTTATACAAATGAACATACAGGCAAGATTGTGTTATTAATAATTATATTTATTACCGTTATACGTATTTCCCCAATGTCTGCAAGTTGTTACGTAATCGTATGTTAGGCTAGCGTGGCTTCTTCATGCGGAATTTTGCATTTATGCAGCAGTTACGCAATAAAATTCTATAAAGTAATTCATATAGTTAAACAAGAGGTGCGTGTCCGTCGCGTGTTGTGGTCGCTTACTATATCTATATGGTATCTCTACCATTATGGTTAGGGTTAGATTTGCAGCTAAACAAAGTGTTATGGTTAGTGTTAAGTTTAGGTTTTAGGGTAAGGGTAGAGTTAGGGTTAGAATTAGATTTAGGGCTAGGTTTAGAGTTAAGCGTTATGGTTATTGTTGAACTTAAGCAGGTCCAGGAGCAATTTCATGCATTTGAGGGGGGCGGACAAATCCCCCTTCATAACTAATATACAAACCTGAATGAAGAAGTTTTATACAAATGGGACAGTGGAGAATTCCTAAGAATGTCTGAGGACCGTCCTAATCATTCTGAAAGCGTACACAACAGGTTATTGACATGGTCCGAAAGTCTCTTGACCACAGCTCAAAACGTTCGCAGCGCTAGAGAAGCTAATCCATTGGTCTCTCCAGAGAAACTTGCAGAATATTTATCAAAGATCTTAAGAAGTATTCCTACAGAATACCACTAAATAAAAGCTTACTGTAGCTGATGAAACCACGAGAAAGGCTATGGCTGAGAAAATGGAAAACAACCCAAATTTTCTGAATCTGCTCTCGACCTCTGATGAAGCTTACTTTCACTTAGAGGGGAAGATTAATTCTAAAAACAATGTGTTCTGTGGGGTCAGAGAAATTGACTGAAGTGGGTGTGAAATGTCTCCACTCGACTAAATGTCCGGTCTGGGATACCATTTCTGAGAGGGGATCGATTGGCCCATTCTTCTTCAGAGAAAATAGTGTCACTGCTTCAGTTACAAAAGAACGCTATGTAGAAGACTTGGAAGACTTCAAAAAGGAGCTACAGATAACTCACTCATCTCTATTGAATAGGTTCTGGTTCCAGTAAGATTTCACAAGACCTCACAGTTGCTGCAAGTATAGTTGAAATGTAACTTTGGGAATTGTGTAATCAGTGTGAAGATTGATTTTGAGTGGGCCCCACACAGCCCTGATTTAACTCCCTCCCCCAGATTTGTTTCATATGGTTTTTAGGGCTATCTGAAATATAGGGTATATGTCAATATTCTGAGGGCCATCACTGAACTAAAGGAAAATGTTGGGCGGATATGCATTTATTGAAAATTTAGAAGCTTCAACGTATTTTTTTTTTACTATGAGAAATTGAAAGACCCGTTCTTCGTACAGCAGATGTGTGCTCTAGTCCCACAGGCAATGCTGTCAACGCTTTCCCGTCCAGGGGCTTTTATGTACAACATGTTAAACTTCTTTTCATAGTAAAAAAAAAAATACGTTTGAAGCTTCTAAATGTTCAATATATATATATAATATATATAAATTTTATATATATATATATATAGAGAGAGAGAGAGAGAGAGAGAGAGAGAGAGAGAGATATGAGTGATCTGGGTTGCCTGGCTGGACGCCTAACACAGTGGTTGACAATGAAATATGTGAAATATGCTGTCACTAGAATCCTTAATACACTGGCACAGACATCACGAATGTTGGCGCCCAATTAACCATACGATTCTAGTATATAAGATTATTTTTTTTAGTCAAACAGAAATCAAAGGTAAACTGCCTCTTCTTGGGGGAGGCATCGACGTCAGCATCGCTGGAAAATCTGTTCACGGTGTGGTGGGAGAGGAAACTCAAGGAACGCTTGGTTGAGAACCCCCATAGCCACAGCCATGTTCTCTCGCTATGTTGATGATATCAGTATACCACCGGGGAAACACCTTCTCCGTTCTGTCCGCCGGGGCTTTGGGGAGGCCAGCACGTGGGACCCCATTTGCTCACCATGCGGAGAGATGGGGAGGGCCAGAGAGATGGAGGCGATGACAGTGGGAATTCGGCTGTTTTTTCATGTTTGCTTAGGTTACAATTGCATTGTGATAAAAGAAAGAATATTCTTTCATTCTTGTTCTTCTATTAACTGACTGTATTTAACTGATTTCAACTGAAAATATTAACTATAGTGGTTAAAACACTCTCACGAGAGAGTACTCATGAACCGGAATTGGAGACAAACACTATGGAGAGCATGCAGCAAATAGATAACTCCATCTAGCAGAACATTAAAGTAACAGTAGACCACCCACCTAAGCTCCCCAATTCTAGACACAATTTCCACCCCTACCGACGGTACTGGTGATCCATCCGGAGTCATGGCGTCTAATAAAATAGTCAGACCCTGTCCTTGGAGTATTAAAACGAAAACAAAACAAAATAAACCTTGCGTTTTGAGATTCTAGTGTATCTTTCCTCGTTTTTCTATGATATTTTATAGCAACCGACTGTATTTACTGTTATTTTTCTGTCTCGGCATACTACATCGGCAGAATTGATGAAACATCAGATAGAATGCTTTGCGGTATTTGTTTCGGCTCTCTGTGTTGAAATAGAGTTCAAATCCTGCCATGGTAATCTTTACATTTCATCATTTTCAAATCGATAAAATGTACCAGTCTAGTACTGGACTCCATTTTTCTTCTATGTCTGTTTCTCAATTCCTTTCTTTCACCATCTATCATGGCGGCCCTGTGACTCCATCAGGAATTACGGGTCCACGCATACATACATACGCGTGCGTGCGTGCGTGTGTGTGTGTGAATTTACATGATTTTAATAATATGGGAGATAAGCACGTTTTGTCTGCTGTTCATGTTTTCTATACACACGTAAATACTGGAACTATTTGAGAAGTATTTTTTAAAGAAAGCTAAGCGTTGTTGGTTTTTTGGTTTAGGTTATCCTCCCTGTAGTTAAATTTGGAAAACTGCCAACTTAATTAGCGATTTTTATACAAAATCACACAAATACACACATGCTCAGATATGCACATCCCTAAGCATATACATATATAAACGGGAGGGTATATCTGTAATATGTTGAACACTCAATTCAGGGGGCGAGTTCGGTTTGAGCTAAACCTGATCATCAAACGGGCCCTGGCTCGGGTAAATAGTTCTGGAGCCGGCTGGTTTATCCAGAAGTGATGGGAAGAGACCAGACCGTCTTACCCTTTGTCCCTGGGTGAGAGGTAGGATTTCACAGTCAGTGACTCTTTTGCTCCTTCCCACATCATGGACGCCGCGGTGAATGTGGAGCTTACTGCTTCCGCTGCCGAACGAAATAAAGTTCGGAAATACCAGGACTTATCAAATAATTATTTTTTCCACCCTCTGGTGTTCAAGACGTTCGGTGGAGTCGGGCCACTGACAGCGAAGTTCTTGTCTTCACTGGCGGCTCACCTTACTGAGGTGTTAGGTGATGCCCGTCAGGGTGCCTGGTTATTTCAACGCGTTAGCCTCGCCATTACTCGTGGTAATGCTGCGAGCGTGTTGGCTTGCCTGACAGTATGCAGTTAACCCCGAACGTCTTGAACACCACAGGTTGCGACCGATTATCACACTTTATTTGCCTTTCCCTTATCATTTTTTATCATGAATTTATATTATTGTATTATTAAACATGTTTTAGACATATTTTCCTTCTGAACGAATTGCGAGCAATTTATAATGTTATTTACTCATTTGTTATGTTATTTAAAACATATTTGCAACAACAAATTAGCAAACAATACTCGAGAATGCGCGTTTCACCAAGCGGATTTTCAACCCGTACATGGCTCCGTTCTCGCCACGGCTATGCACGGGCTGGAAAGCCGATAGGTAAACACGTTCCTCGAGTATGGTTTGCTAATTTGTTGTGGAACTAACTCTTTCTCTATATATATATAATAATAGTTTAGATCGATATCCAGATAATATATGCGTGTGTGTCTGTCAGTATGTCTGTATGTGTGTGTGTGTTTAGCTCTATCTAACTCGAACCACAGATGAAACGCTAAACGTCTTTGTCTGGACTTCTAGTTACCTCTAATTATAAATTTTATACAAATTTATATAAACATCTCAAATTACTTACCAAGGGAACGAAGCATGTATAACTTTGTGCTCTGAGTTATCTACCTTTATCATTTATTTTGTTTTGACCTGTTTAGCTTGATTTGCTTTTTGGCTTAGGTGGTTGATGCTTTCTTGACCACTATTTCAGTTTTGTATGGCCTCTTAACATATTGTTTAGCTCTGGTTTTTTAACTATGGAGCGTTTGCCAGCATTATTTCTGATTTTTGCGTTTCGTTTCGCCTTTTCTACCCGCCGAAATGCGATTCTCGCTAAATCTATATTTGTAAGGTTTGTATGTATATATATTTCAGTGCAGAAGCAAATGATAAAGTAGAAAATCAAACTTTCCAGTTGTTGTCTTCCTGTTTCTTCTACAACAATTACAACGGTACGCGATGGGGCCCACCCACAGCCCTGGCGGACAGAATGGAGAAGGCGTTTCCCCGGAGGACGGCAAGGGACGCGCTGGAAAAGCCACTCCAACTCGCGGGGCTCACACCTGTGGCTGGCCAGCTCAACGCCTATGGTGGTGAGTAAGGAGGTAGCCCTGGGGCCGAGTACACCAGAAGTCTCCACTGCCAGGGGTACGACCGCAAACCTGTCGGAGAGCGACCGGTATTTGAGGAGTTTGGTCCCCTCAGCCCAACGTGCAGCAGAACCTGGGTCAGTCGCAGACTGCACCAGGTTGCGGCTGCAGAAAGTGTCGGTGCAAGTGGCATCTCAGACGAGGGGTTTGCCACCGCGGAACGGGAAGATGGTCATGCCATCTGGCCTTTTGCCGTCCCCTCGATCCAGCCCCACCGGCTCGAGCTGGGAAGGGAAGCCTGCAGCGTCCAAGCCATGCTTAATGACCTATTTAGGGTAGATAACTAATTTGTAGGTAGATAGATATCTTTCTTTATTTACCACAGGGGCGTACAAAAATGGGATATTACAAGACGTGACAGCGGGGGTTTTACATAAAATCTTTAACAATGATAAATAACAATAAACTATATAAAAATAAAACAATTGAAATCCTCATTAGGTGGGGGGAACGCTACTGCGGGGTTGTTTTACACTCCCTGGATAGAAGAACCCTCAACACCAGGAACACGTTTTGTAGGTGTTCCCGTCTTCCCTCTGTTTATCTTCCTCAACCTACAGGTTTATATACAGAGAAGGCCATTCACCCACCTTTCAGCGAATTTACTGGGGTGTAGCACCTCTCTCTCTCCACTCTCACCTTCCTTCTGAAGTGGTACTTAAAGAAGGGGATGAGTTGTTGTCCTGAGAGAAAGGTGCTTGCCCTCAGTCCTTTTAACCTCGTCCACCATATTACCTCTTTCGCCATAGCCACCAGACAGGGGAAGACCGCCTCTCCTTCATTCTTATATGAAGGCGGCGGGGTGATCCTCACGATGGACTCGGCTGACAACTGGATGCGTCCCACACGTGACAGCAGCTGTTCGACATAATTCCACAGATCGGTCACCCCTGGGCACTGAACAATTGCGTGCAGAACGGTTTCGATGTCCTGCTCGCATCTTGGACAGGTCCTTTTGGCAGGATCTCTGCCAGGGCGTCCGTGCCTGTAGATTTTGTCTCAAACTGGTAGAGCTCCTCGGTAGCACTGCCAGGCTAGAGACCTCTGGAAGTTATCCATAGGCCCTGGACGGAAAGTCCTCCCGAATAGACTGGTTAGTTCGTCTTCCTCGATGCCTAGAGTTTCCCCAAGAACGTCGTCACACTTATCCTCCACTAATCCCCTGTAGAATGTCGAAGATTAGATAGGTAGATAGACAGTATAGAGTTAGTCATATTTTCTCTTTAGTTTAATAAATTCTTACACTTTTATATTATATTATATCGCCGAGGTTAACTTTATTTTTCATCCTTACGGGGTCGATAAAATAAAGTACCAGTAATGCACTGGGTAATTGCTGGCCTTGTGCCAAAAGTAGAAACAATTATATTATATTGTATATATATATATATACATATATCATTATTACGTTTACTTTTTCATACTGGCATGTCTTGGGTGAGATGTTTTGAGACAATGTTTTACCAGATGCTCTTCCTGACCTCAACCCTTTAGTTATCTCTTACAACAATACTTGAATGATCGATTAAGCCTGTAGTTAGAAATTAAAACATGGTCTCAACTTTTACATATATATTAAGGTTTATTCATATGCATGATTTATGCAAAGCCCTAGCAATGGATGATTTCAAGTAGAAGAGATGAGAGGTTTATTATGTGGCTGGATAATTCACCATTGGAATTTGATATCAATCTTGTATTAAAGGGTGACAATATATTACTTACATTTACTGTAAATATATAAAACTTTATCGAATATAAATATGACAGTTGTCTGTTAAAATGTAAACTGTTTTCTGAGCAACACAGTTAATGTAATGCTGGTTAGAATTTTAAAGAAATACTTTCCCCTACTTTTACCGTCTCTACTCCTTATTTAGGGCGTCTCTCTCTCTCTCTCTCTCTCTCTCTCTCTCTCTCTCTCTCTCTCTCTCTCTATAGATATACTTAAGAAAATTAACAAAGAAAGGATAATGCAATGAATGGAAACAAACAAAATGAAAAACAATCTTTCAAGGGGAAATTTTGAAACATTACTTTTAGAATATAAATATACAAACGAAGGTCACAGAACTACATGATCGGCTATTGAGATGGACTTAGGTAGTTCCGACCCCTACCAACGGTAGTTCTGGTCTATCCGGGGTCACAGCGTCTGACATAAGCCACTGGAAATTATTTCCTAAAACTGTGTAACACCTACATCTAAAAAATTAGTAGAATTTAATTGTAAATGTTTATCCATGAATAAAAATACATATTTAACTTATTCTGTACTTTTGTGTAAATATTTACCATATGACTTTGTGATGGTGGAATTTCTCTGTTTTGCATCCACCATGACTAACCATATCTAAAGTCTAAAGTCAGTAAGACTCGTTATACCAGTGCTTATCCCGGTTTCATGCCATGAAATTACTGAGAGTACAAAACTAGACAGAATGCAGTGTTAAACCCCTAGCTATTTCTGGTATTCATTTTCAGCTAAGTATACTGGAACAACATGAAATGAAGTATTTTGCTCAAGAACAACCCGCAACTCAGGAATTGAACCCACAACATAACTCCAACACCCTTACCACTAGGCCATGTGTAGCCACTAACTATATACCACTACTAATATTGGTAAATAACAGAACAAGCTACTAAATATCTAATGGATTAATACATAACATAAGTAGTCAATTAATGCATTTAATTGATTAAAACAGCACATATTTAATGTATTATAAACATAAAATTTGTAACTTAATAATATATTTAATGGATTAAACATACATATGTAATCAATTAATGTATTTAGTAGGATAAAACATGCCATAAATAGTTAATTGGTGTATTTAATGAATTACAAACAGAACACAAGTACTGAATTAATGTATTTAATGGGTTAAAACAGAACATAAATAGAAAATCAATATATTAAAAGGGTCTGAAACCCAGCATAAGTAGTCATTTAAAATATTCAATGAGTTCCGAACATAAATCATAAGTAACCAATTAATATATTTAATTGGTTAAACACGCCATATGTAGCTACATTATATATTTAATTGGTTGCAAACAGATAATGTGGATAATCC
The DNA here is from genome assembly GCA_964016885.1 of Eledone cirrhosa. NCBI lineage: Eukaryota > Metazoa > Mollusca > Cephalopoda > Octopoda > Eledonidae > Eledone > Eledone cirrhosa. Next base: position 272,187,010 of record OZ024743.1, on the reverse strand, counting down.
ATTAATGTTTATAATGGTTTAAACACCAAGTATAAGTAGCCCGTTAATGTATTTAATTAGTTACAAACAATTAATACAGTTAATAGGTTACAAATGCATGTAAATAGTCAATATGTTCAAAGTGTAATAAACGCATAACATAAATAGTTAATTTACATAATTAATGGAGTGCAAACACATGGTATGAGTCACCAATTAATATATATATAATGGGTTACAAGCACACATGTAGCCAATCAGTATATTAATAGGTTACAGACACACAGCATGAGTAACCAATTTATATATTTAATGGGTTACAGACACACAGCATATGTGGCCAATTAAAATATTTAATGGATCACAATCACACAACATAAGTAACCAATTAAAATATTTAATGATCCATAGTTTTGTGTGAAACTTATTTTATTATTCCACATTCAATCAGACAAGAACACTCTCAGAATGAAATATAGGAATTTTCTCCTCTTCTTTCTCCCCTTCTTCCTCATCCATCTCCTCTGTTGAATTACATTATTAAATCCTTCCTGAAAGCTTGTCTTTCATCAGACATTTGCCATGGTAGCAAATCTGTTTAAAATAGAAGAGGCAGGATGTTATTTAGAGTAGGCTTAGATTAAATAGAATTTAACGATTATTTATTTTTACAAATAATGAATGTGATTTTGTTGTAGATGTATGTAAACGAAGAAAGGTACATTTATTATAATTATTATTGGACAGACATCAAATAATTCTTCATCAAAATCTCATCAAAATGATCATATTTCTTTACATACACATAGATGATGATGACGATAATTATATTTATTATCATAATAATCATATTTCTTTACATAGATGATGATGACGATAATTATATTTATTGAAGTATCGTTAGAGCGTTGGACATTATGCTTTGCGGCATATAATTATGGCCCTTTACGGTCTGAGTTCAAATCCTGCCGAGGTTAGCTTTGCCTTTCATCCATATGAAATGGACCGTGTCAGTTTGCACTAATTTCTGTGTCTCTTGCAGAGATGGTTTTCCAGATACCCAGTCTAAATATTTTTTAGTCCCCTTTTTTATCATTCCAAGTGCGTTAATTATCACTGGTTTTGTACAGGCCTTAAGATGCTATATTTTCTCAATTTCAATTGATAGATCTTTATACCTACTGAGCTTTCCAAACTCTTTTGGTCAGATCTGATGGAATACTCATGTCAATTAAGAAACATGTTTTCTCTTTATGGGTCCTTCACAATTATATCAGGTCTGTTAGCCTTGATTGTTCTGCCAGTATTCACAGGGAAATCCCATAGGATTGTCACATTTTCGCCTCCTTTACTGCACCTGTGTGATGGTTGTATCATTTTCCCTCCATTTTCAGACCATAAAACCTTCACATTACCCAGTATAAGTTTTATATTCCTGAGAAGCTAATATTTGCAGCCTGAAACCAGGTGGTCATGGTCTAGACATGGTTATCACAAAATTGACATTTTGGGTCAATTCCGTTTCTGATCACATTGGCTTAGAAGTTACATGTGGAAAGACATTGGTCTTGTACAGCCAAAATGAAACTCTCTGCCTTTAACCCAGAAGTCCACAACCACTAATGAGTGAGAGCTTTATTTACATTCGGTTCTTTGCTACAGAGAACATACTGCCTATGCAGTGGTTTTTGCTCCCATTTAGTGCCTGTTGGCTTTCATTTTTTTGCAGCTTTAATTGCAGAATCGCCATCATTTTCAAACTGTATTTCCAATTCTTTTGCAAATTTCCTACTTTCCTTTGTGACTGAATGTAACCTCATCTTCCTTTCGTGATCTGCAACCATTTTCATCATCTACTCATTTTAGTTTTAAGGTACTGATTGAGTCCAATAGTCGATATCCTGTATGACAGCTCTAGCTGGATCATTCCTCTACCTACGTTTTGTCTAGGGAGATAGAGGCAATCCACATCTGCTTTTAGGTGATGTATTCTATTACAGGTCAAAAGTTTCTTAATTTTGGTGTCCATTTTCTTAATTTTGTTAACATATTGAAACTGAAGGTGACAACTAGGATTGCAAAATGATTTATGGGAAATATTTTATTCCTTGAATTAAGCTGTTTTCAAGACAGCATGTATTTTCTGCTGGCATTCCTTGCTGGTTCTCCCTTTCATGCCAGCATGGTGAATGCCTTGGCCTTCATTGATTCCTTGATATCTGTAGTCTTGTTCCTGTTCTAGTTCCCTATTTATTGTATTTACATCTATTTCCATTGAGTTTGTGTTTGTCATTCTACCTTTTTTTAATGTTGCTTTGGTGCATTTTTCCATTCCAAACTCCTTCCCTACATCATCGCTGAACACTTTAACCGTCTTCAGTAGTCCTTCCAAGTCATCCATATAAAACAGGTGGTTTATGGTTTTGCTGTCTATTTTGTAGCCATGTTTTGTTGAGCATTAAGGACATCAGTGTATGTGCAATTCAAAATATCAGAGGAAAAAATGAATCACCTTGAAAAATACCAAAGTTAATACTTATGCTGCTGGAATTTATAATTCCATCACTGTGTGACAATGATAGATTTGTTTATAGACATGTATTTCATATTATTATTACTTCTTCGATAGTTTTAAGTGAGTTTCTACTGTATCACCTGGTACACCTCTTGTACTACTTGATTAATTATTTATTGAACTAGCTTGCAATCTACTATACCAGGTGTTTTTACCATCTCAACAATTATGCCAAGTAGTCCAACTGCCATCCATACCTTTATATCATTAAAATGAATAATGAAATACATGTATGCTATATACAGGTTAGGTATAAGTATATATGTATTTTTAAATAAACAAGCCGAGTTTAATTTAGTTTAATACCTAATTAATACTGTCATTGATATTATACTTCCAGAAAAAACAACTATTTGCATTACTCACTAATTCATAAATAAAAGACAAACGAATTATAAGTAATAAACCTGAGTGAAAGTATGTAAATATATGTTTGTTGCTCTTCAACACAATGAAAAACAACTCTTGGAACAATACTCGATTTTAATGTGCCGAATTTTTGTTCAATAAAAATGTTTTTAATACTACTTTAATACTACTTTTCATTTAATTTAAATCTGCTCTCCAAACAAGCAAGTCAATCCGATCGATTTTTAAATCTCTCATAGGGTTACTCCCTTGATAATGGAGTTTTAAACCCAAAAATATCTGGGATCGTTAAATTTACTAAGGTAAGTTTTGTTATCTTGGCGATCTAATGTTCTCCATAACGCATTGTTTAGCTTCCAAAATTTAAATTTGTGTTTACTACTTCAATTTTTTTTACAAACTTTTTCTTAGAAATAAGTCTGCATTTTTTACATCTAAGTGTCATATCATCGTCGTCATCATCATCATCATCATCATTTAATATCTGTGTTCCCTGCTGGCAAAGGTTGGACAGGTCATCACAGACCAAGTCAGTACTCAAGCAGATGTACTGACCACTCAGATAGGCAGAGTGCATGCATCTTGCTTACACACATTCCCACACTCCATTGTGTTCTCACACTAGTCAAGAACATATGTAAGCATGTTGCTTACATATGTTCTGGTACCAATATTAGGGCAACTGTCATATATTTCACACAACCCAATATTCCTCCTAACCTTTTGATTGGCATGTTGTTTTTTTACAGCTGGGTGCCCTTCCTATCATCAACCACTTTTCAGTGTCCTAGATGCATTTGAAAAATATGGTTAATTGAAACTATTTCAAAACTCACAGCATTTCTTCCACAGTCAGTTCCATGCACAGCAGGCTGTTCTCTGGTAAATATATACTTCCGCTTCTCATCATAACAGCACAAATGGTGGCATTGAAATTCACTGACCTACATGGCAGAAAAAGAGAAAGATGAATTATTTAATACATTCTTTCGAACTCATGAATTATAATGACACAAACTTACCTCTTAATTTTTGTGTGGATAGTGTCCATGTGTAACTCTCCACGATCACCATGCATTACAATACTTTTTTATACTTATTCATATACACTAATGAACCTCAATAATGTGATTCACTTATCACTAAGCATGTATGTAGAAGGTTGTTTTGCTGAGGAGGTCTAATGATATGGAAATATGCCTGGAGTTATTGGCCCATACTTGCTTTAATCAAATTACTTTATTATAACCATTGAGTAAAATGTTTTCTTCTGCTCACCATATAAGTATTATTGATTAATTCATTACATTATTCGCTCCTCCCTACATTAAGTATGATGGCTCTAACTTGACCATTGGCTTATAATCTTTTATATTTTATATTCTAAACTTATTTTTTTAAATTATGTATTAAAAGAGAATTCTTTTTTTTTATTTACTTTTGGGTTTAAGTCACTGGACTGTGGCCATGCTGGGGCACTACCCCCAGGGATGTTTTTGTCAATTACATCAATGCCATTATTTGTTCATTGGTCTTTATTTTATTGCTCTAAGAAGGATGAATGACAAAGTTGACCTAGGTGGGATTTGAAAACAGAATAAAAGGACATAAAGGAGGCCTTGCTTATGTGGTTTCATGTGGTATAGGACATTAAGAATCAATTTGTTGGAAGTTATATAAAAAAAGGGTGGGAGAAGAAAGAAACCAGACTTCAACATCCTAGACAGAAAACAATGGTTTAAAAAAACATGTATACTTATCTAAAAGATAAATAAGGGGTACAAGGCTGAACAAAGTGATTTACCCCATGTGAAATGAAATTTATTTCTTACCTCACAAGGTTCTCCTTTCACATAATTATAACACTGATCCTTCAGCTTCATTTGTTGCCCTGGTAACACTTTAGGATAAGGAATTGGCTCAACAGCCCGATTCCATAGACAATGAGCAGCAGTTGTTCTAGAATAACACGAGAAAAGAAGACATAGACGAAAGGTTTGTGGTATTTATCTATTTCCTTATTTTACATCAAAATTAGTTCTCCTCCTCCTCTTCATCTTTCTTCATCTTCTCCTTCTTCTCTGTCTTCTCTGCCTTCTTTTTCTCCTCCACCTCCTTCTCTTCCTTCTCCTTTTTGCTCCTTCTTCTTTTCCTCCTACTGCTTCTTCTTGCCAAGGTTAGCTTTGCCTTTCATCCTTACAATTTAATCAACTTTCCCCTCCCCCACAAATCGATGGCCTTGTGCCTAAATCAGAAACCATTATTATTATTGGTGAATAAAAGGGGCGGTGGATTGGCAGTATCCGTAGAGAGTCGGACACCATGCTTTGCAGCATAGAGTTACGGCCTTTTACGGTCTGAGTTCAAATCCCGCCAAGGTTAACTTTGCCTTTCATCCTTACAGGGTCCATAAAATAAAGCATTATAATGCACTGGGATAATTGCTGGCCTTGTGCCAAAAGTAGAAACAATTATTATTCTTGGTGAATTGGCAGTATTCGTAGAGTATCAGACAACTTGCTTTGCAGTATATAGTAACAGCCCTTTACATTCTGAGTTCAAATCTCACTGTGGTTAGCTTTGCTTTTCATCCTTAAGAGGTTGATAAAATTAGGTATCAGTAACACACTAGGATCGATTTAATCAACTTTCCCCTTCCCTTCAAATTGCTGGTGTAGAAACAATTATTAAGTATGACTAAAATTATGATAGTCATTTCTAAATAAGATTTGAACCAGGTATGTTGGTATCAAAAGAGTTAAGCAATTCATCAATGAAAGAGAAAGATCTGCTTACCTTAAGAATTCTTTAAACTTTTTTATTGAGCATGTTGAGAATCTATGTGCCTTAATAGGATCAGACCTGTTATAACTCATGAGGTAGCCAGAATTGGTTGTACACAATTCAGCACCAGATTCTCCATCATGTGGTGCACCAAGCCTAAAAAAATCCCAGAATCATTTCAATTGGTTAAAATTCTCATCTCAACTTTACAATTTTTAGACTGAAATGTTGATTTGATCATTTTATTCTTTTATTGGATCTAGTTATTAGACTGTGGCCATGCTGGGGCACCATCTTTACAAATTTTAGTGGTCCTGTTTTGTTTTGTTTTTCAAATCTTTTTGGAATTATTTTATCAGTCTCTATTTGTCCAGCTGTTCTTTAACCAAAACTAACAGTGGTATTTTTTGAGTAGGAATTGTTGGATGAGTTGATCCAGCTGCAATAATGAATTCCAGATTTTGACACATATTGCTCTAAATCTACAACATCCTTTTCAAATGCTATGTCCATCTGTGTTAGATACTGTTTGTATCTTGTTTAGAATAAGTGCACCATATTTCTACATGCTATAAGGGATCACTAGAAGTATTCAGACTAGGAAGGACACTAAGCCATAAAACATGGTCTCAAAAAGTACTCCAAAATTACTATGAAACCTACCATGGTGCCTGCAAGCTAATATCTGACTTAGTAGGGAAAATGGCTTTAAACCTTTTGTTACTATATTTCTAACAAGAATTCTGATTTTATTTTTTAATTTACAAAATTGTAAAAATTTGTTTAAAGAAACAAACTAACTTGATAATAAAAGACAAACTTCAACATATTGAAATCTTATTTTATATATTATCTTTCTTAAGATTCAATATGTTTTTAGTAGTAAAAGATTTGAATACAAATTCCATCACTTCAATATCAGCAGTTTTATGTGGTTTGGCTTTGAATGAGTTAAAGCGCATTTTGTTGTAATGGTTTTGTATTAAAACCTGTCATATTTTTAAATTCTCAGTTTTAATGCATTTATGTTTATTATGCAACATTTTACATGGAAGAAACACACTCAACCAACACTACCTCAATAGTTTGCTTTCGCAGAATAGCACTGAAGTACAAACAAACAAACTCTATAGAAGCTGACAGAAGAGAAATCAATGAAATCTCAGCATAGCTGCTTGACCTGCTATGATAGTAGCCAAGTCACCCTCAACTCACACTCCACTATCTTTAAAAAGGAGACACATTGATTAATGTGATCCTGGGTTTCCTGCACAAAGAAAAAAGATTGGATGGTCACAGCTGGAATATCTGTAATCACAGGTTGACTTGGTGTTAAACAGCAACAATAACAAAGAAAAGCAAGGTTATTCACCGCTAGAATATCTTTGATCAAAGATTCACCTGGAGCTAAACAACAATAACAAAAAAGAGCTAAGATGGTCACAAATGGAATCTTTGATCACAGCTTGACCTGGGACTAAACAACAACAATGGTAAGAAAAAGGTGGGATGGTCACAGATGGAATATCGTTGATCAGAGATTGACCTGGCAGTAATTGACATGAGGTTAAACAGCAACAGTGACAAGGAAAAGATGGGATGGTCTCAAATATCTTTGATCACCTGGAGCTAAACAACAACAATGATAAGAGATATTGAAGGAGCATCAGTGACAATCTACAGGCTTTATACTGGCTAATTGACTGAGTTGTTAGAAAATTGGCTAGAATCCTTTGCAGTATTCATGCCAACTCTTTGTACTCTAAATTCAAATCCTGCTAAGGCCAGCTTTGCTGCTCATCCTTTTAAAGTTGATAAAAAGAAGTACCAGTCCAGTACTGAGGTCAATTCTCCCTCTCTCTCTCTCTCTCTCTCTCTCTTTCTCTCTCTCTCTCTCTCTCTTTCTCTCTCTCTCTCTCTCTCTCTCTCTCTCTCTCTCTCAAATACATGCATGCATGTAACTTTAACACAATATCAACAATGGGTACTTTGACTTATTTTCTTGGAAAAATCCAAATACTTACAAATGACCAACTTCATGTGCAGCTGTGAAAACACCCCTAAACACTAAGTCAGTTTCTCCAATTGCAACATTAAGGGCTCCCATCAACCAGTGTCTCCGACATGCTCCACCAACATATGACACTCCTGTAACACGTTTTTCACATGCTTGTCCACTAAAAACACAGCCATCATCTCTGAAAATATAAAGAAAGAGTTGTTTTAAAAAGATTAGCTTTTAATTACAAAGAACATTTGCTGTGTGTATCCCAGTTTTTATAAAAGGTACACCGTATACCAAAAAGGGTTAGCACCAAAGTTATAAAACATTGTTATAAAGTTATAACCATTGCTATAAAGTTAAAAAAAAACATTGCTATAATGTTATAAAACATTGCTATAAAGTTATAAAACATTGATGCAAACTATCCCATCCAATCCCTTATATCATGGAGAAGTGGATGCAGAAACAATCAGGATTTTCTAAGCCCAAAAGAAATGGTAGGTTTAAAGCTCCAAAATATTATTTTATTATTGTCCTATAGGACAATAACATAATTAGTATAACCAATTTGAGATTGGTATAACGCACATTTGAGAAGCCACATCTTGTAACACTTTCTCTAGGGCCAAACTATATTGTTTCTACTAACAACCTAAATGCAGAGGATATCATGTCAGCTTCAATTACAAACACACTGTTGAAATGTTGCCTCTTCCTTTTTCATGGGAATTGTTCTAATGAACTTTCTTTTTTGTTGCTCCCATCTTCACAAATTTAAATGGAGCACCAGATCTTCACAAGTTTAAATGGAGCACCAGATTGGCAGCTAGATCTCACCCATTTACAGTTGAAGTTCCTAAATTCAATCACAAATACTATTCTGATAGATTCTTCCTTCACAAACGTCTTTTTATTTTCCTGGCCACTACAATTTGCAAAATTTCAAAAGCAACACCAATTGCCATCTTCTCTCTCCTTGAATTATTTTGTGGTGGTCACTGTTGAGATCTCTGGTGTCCTTGGTTTACAGACTACTATTTTCCTCCACCAAATTAAGATGAGGGCATCATACCTATGGAAAGAGCTTTATGAAGTTGAATGGCTGATGCAGGACCTATTGCTGGATGTTCTTTGCAACAACACTTTGCCAACTTGTCTGCATAGTGTAGCTGAGCTATGCTGTCCAACTGAGGATGTATACGTTATGGCCCCACCCTTTTTTTTTTTTTTTTTTTCTATCTTAATTTTAATTATATTTTTATCTACCTTGAAAGGATGAAAGCCAAAGTTAGCCATGGCAGTTTTGAACTCAGAGCTCAGAATGCAGAGAGCCAGAAATAATACTGCAAAATATTCTATCTGGTGCTCTAATGATTCTGCCAATTTGCTGTCTGGGAACAAGCAAGTAACTAATTAATGCAAGGGTATCCTGAGTATGGACAATAGAATGAGAACAATCTACCCCTTGTAGTTTGAATGAAGGGCTCAGTTTGAAATTTCAAAATACTACTAAATACAACAGTTACCTGAAGAAGGCCAAAATATTTTGTTTCTGCTTTTGGCACAAGGTCAGTAATTATCCCAGTGCATTACTGGTACTTTATTTTATCGACACCGTACGGATGAAAGGAAAAGTTAACCTCAGCGGGATTTGAACTCAGAAAGACAAGGGCCGTAACTCTATGCATCAAAGCATGGTGCCCAATCCTCTACCGATACTGCCAATCCACCGTAAGGCCAAAATATTGTGATTATAACAACCAAGGGTAGTACAATTTTCAAAACATATCAGTTTATATTAAAAATTATAAGCCAAGAGGAAAACAAAGTTCTGAAAATATACCAAAGTAGGAACTATGAATTCTTTAATCTTTTCATTGTCATATTTCTAATAAAAATACTACCTATGATTTTCAAATCATTTGGAAAATAATCAAGAATTTGGAAGGATATAACTTTCTTATTATTATACTGGTGTTTGGAACATAACTTTACAAATGTTCTATCATAAAATTATGATGAAAAGATTTTACCTAAATATAAACACTGTAACCTTTTCATTACCAACTCGTCTGAACCCGCCCCTTTTTCCAAGATACAAAACTGTCTGTTTTAAAGTGTTTATATTTATATCAACACCATCTCGCATAATTTTATAAAACAAAATTTTAGTTCAGCTTGATAAGAAGTAAATTAATTATATTTTTTAATTTCTCCAAAATTTTGATTATTTTCCAAATCACTATATATAATTGTATATAAATTGAGTAATATGTGACAAAAAAAATCGATGGTAAAATGGGAGCCAGCTTATATTTAAGATCAATATTTTACTGATTTTCCCCAATTTCAAATTTTACATAAATATTTTTGCTTTGGAGGTGAAATTTGTTTTCTTTATAGTTTTTGATGTTTTGAATGAATGTCTTTCAAAACTGTAAGAAGCTGATATAAAATAGTTTTAGAGCTTCAAACCTAACCTTTCTTTTGGTCTTAGACAATCCTCATCCTCAGGGAGTTGTGAAACAGAAACTATACTCTAAATGATACTTACAACATTTTTTTAAATATTAAGATATTAAAACTTCATAAATATATTTTCCACTCATGAGAATTACAAAATCACTCCATCTAAACATAACATATTGATTAGCTGCCTCGGCTTATACACAGAGTTTGGATTCTTTCCCATTTCTCAGACATGAAATAGATGTCAGTTTATATTCAGATCAGCTCATATTCGAGTATATATATAGTACATGAAACACATTCGTAGTGTCTTTCATTAGAAATATGGTGATAAAAGAGTTAATACAGAGAGTTTTGTATTGTGAAACCAGGGGTTGTTTCTGGTGGTTTGGTATCAAAAGTGTTAATAGTGGGTGCTATGATATTAGTGCTCTTGCAGGAGAAAATTCTTAGAACTTACCCAGTCAACAGAAAAATGACATCAAACTTTTTGAAGTCCCTGTAGTGATAACTAAGCCATCTTTGTAAATCTGACAGAGCGTGTCGAGCTTCAAATATTCTTTTATTACCCTGAAGCATATTATTCTTGAGAAACAGCTGTGATTCTTCATCCTAAAACACAGAATGCATTGTGAATAATAAAAGTACCTCATCAGGTACAAAACATAAGACTCTTACAGAAATATACAATAGTTTCTCTTGTATTTCTGATATTATGCAAAAGAGAAGAGTGGAATTTGCAGGCCATTGCCATCACACCTCAAATGAAGCTGTCACCTTTACTCCTTTGAAAACCAACATCTGTCAAAAGCCAAAGAGGTTGAAAACTCTGTAATCCAGATATCATAGCCATTGTGTTGTATGGGATTTACACAAGGCAATGAGTGAGGAGAGGCCAGTGTGGAGATCTATCACTGAGTCTACTTTGGCTGAGGTTGCAGGATGATGGGAATAATAGTTCATTCTATCTAACATTGACATTTTGAGGGAAAGGAAAATTCTCTTCACAAATGATGGAAGGAAGGAGGCTGAATTAAATGTAAGAACTCCAGGAGCTGGAGCAGGAATGTACCAGTTTCAGCACTCAATCATCAGCAGAAGGGGAAGTTGGTGTAAAAGCCAAACTCACTATCTCCAATTTTGTGTTTGTACCTACCCTTATCTATGGTTATGAATCTTGGGTAATGGCCAAAAGAATATGATTGCAAATTCAAGTGGCCGAAAAGGTGTTTCTCCAAAGGATCTTTGGAATAATATTACTTTATAGGATGCATAGTTTGGAGATCAGGGAATCACTCCAGGCAGAGCAACTACTTCTCTGAATTGAGGGACTACAGCTTTGATACTACAGGGGAATGTATTAGTGGTGGTGGTGGTGGCAGTGCCAATAGTCTTCTTATCATGTGATATATGCACAATAGTTAGAGAGGCAGATCGAGATTGAAGAGCCAGACTAAGGTATCATTTGTAGTATTACCTCCAGTTCAACATGAAAACATCTAAGAGAATAATCCTGAAAAACATGCAGCACTATCTGGTCAGGGTCCCCACAGTCTCATGCTATGCTGTCTTTCATTTACCATCAATGTCAAAGTCAGTAGGTTGGGTAGCCAAGGCAAGGTCATCTGCGTATGCAAATTTCCTCAAACTTATCCTGGGCATATCACTCACATGGGTGTTAAAGATCATTGGTGGTGTAGAGTATTAAAGGTGTTGTTATTTATAGCCAGTGTATGAGGTAATATATGGTGATGCCTGAAGGAAATATATATATTTAAAATATCTTACTTGGAATACACCAACAGTTTTCAGTTTTATATTAATCCTCATATCTTGTATTGTAGCAAAACGAAGGTTAACCTGTTGAGAATGAGAACATAAAACAAATCTGTTGAACAATATTTCCTCTCAACAATTTTGCTATATCTAATGAAAGACACTATTTATGATATTCAAATAATTTTCCAAATTTTAAAAAGGTTTGAGGGATTTAGTAAACTAACATAACTTTCTCATGATTTATCTGGTGCTTGAATATAACTTAACAAAAGTTCTTACATATGATGGAAGGTTTTTAGATAAATATAAACACTTTAACCCTTTTGTTGCATTATTTCTAATGAGAGATACTGCACATGATTTTCAAATAATTTGAAAATGATTTAGGATTTAGTAAAATACTGCACATGATTTTCAAATAATTTGAAAATGATTTAGGATTTAGTAAAATAACATAACTTTCGCATTATTGTAAGGTTCTTACATAAAATTATTATGGAAGTTTTTAGATAAATAAAACCAGCTTTATCATTAAAGCAAGGGGAGTTTTCAGGCATTTTAGTATCAAAAGTGTTAATGTGTCAACTCAATCATGTGTTATCTCCTTCAAGCACTCAGTATTTCTTTCTGTTACTCTCCATACACATCATAAGTCGATACCATCACAATCCCCTCCTCTGCAAAGTGAATGCCATCTCTTTTATGCCGTTTTTCTCTCAGCTCATTGATGCTTTGTCATCCATGTACACTACTATTACACACCCATTTGAGCATGCTCAGCTTATCTCTTTTCAATCTTTGTAAGTCCTCTTCACACAAAACTCAAGTCTCACTTCTATGCAACATTTCCATTCATATGCACACATCATACAATCTCCCTTTCACTCTGAGGGACAAACCCTTTATGGCTAGCAACAATAGTAGCTTCCTGGACTTTTTTCAATCAGTTCTCACCCTGGCTACTGTACTTTCAGAACACACACCTCCACTGCTAATTAGTCACTCGGGTAACAGAAACTGTCAACTTCATCTCAGCAGCCTGTCTGATGATCGTGAGTACAAATATTTATTTACAAAGATATATATATATATATATATATATATATATACAGTTGTCCTCCGGTATTTTCAGGGGTTACCTTCCTAGAGCACCCGTCAAGAGTGAAAAACCGCAAATATTGGATGTGGTCCATAAAATGCCTATAAACGTCAAAACATAACGTAAAGTATGGGCAGGCAAATTAGCTGCCTCGGCTTATACACAGTTTGGATTCTTTCCCATTTCTCAGACATGAAATAGATGTCAGTTTATATTCAGATCAGCTCATATTCGAGTATATATATAGTACATGAAACACATTCGTAGTGTCTTTCATTAGAAATATGATGATAATATTGTTATTAATAATGTAACATTAAAAAGTGTTAAAAAAAATGTGTCACCACAAAAAAAGCCATAAAAAATCGGGAATATGCAGTGGTTTCCATGAACATTTATCAGATAGGTTCTAAGGAAAATTCCACGAATGGTGGGACCGTGTATATATATATGTGTGTGCGTGTAGAAAATATGAACATAAATAAATAATATAATATTATATATATGTGTGTGTGTATGTATATCCTTAGAATCATCATCCTATGTATATATATATATATATATATTTGCCAATTGTTTTTATCTTGTGCCACTCTCATTTTTTCCTATAAGAAGGTAAAGGCTTCCCCAAGTCAATATCAATTTTTCCTTTGCTGTAATTCTCTCATTTATGTAACATCCATAATCTAATCAATTTCATATCTCTTCATCCTCTGTTTTCCTGTCTCACTTGGTCTGCATTCTGTACTCAGCTTTCTCCATCTCTCGTCATTTATTCATGCCATATGCTCTGCCAACTTCCATTTTCTCTTCCTAACATATTTTATGACATCTTATGTGTTTTAGTGTATATTTAGAAATTATTTACAGTAGTGTGTCATAAGAGGCGACTAAAAGTGTTGACACCAGGAAGGACATCAGGCTATACAACATTGCCTCAAAAAAGATCCCTGATGTGTATGAAGCATGTCTGGGGGCCCACAAAGTAAATTCCTGTTTTAAGAATAGAGGAAAGGAGCTTAACCCTCTAGCAATTAAACCAGCTGTATCCAGCCAGAATTCTCTCCCCTCTTTCTGTTGAAACCGGCCATTACTGGCCGCTCATACTGCCTTTAAGGTATTGTTCTCAAAATAAATGATATCAAAATCTCGTAGATTTGATATTATGTGAAATATTATGTGAGATGTTATGTGAGATAAAGCCTTTACCACAAAAATGCTGTGGTATATATAGAGTAATGTAAATGCTAAAGGGTTAAACACTTATTGTTCTAGACATCTAGAAATTTTTATTACAGGTATTTAATGAAATCATGGGAATTTTTTTACAGCATTTTTTAAGTATGGCAAAGTACATGAATGAACAAAAGATAAAGATTGTTCAATTATATTTTGTTAACAATAATTTCCAAAGTGATTTTTGTGTTAATCAGATTGTATTAATTGCTTTGGAAGAATGGAATGTATTTACTTACAGCATGCCAAAAATGTAACATGTATGCAGCAAGATCCCGTAAGTTTTTCCCTGCCTTTAAATAAAGAGCATAATCTAGGAGGGCACACACTTCAACATCAATGTAAGGGACAGAGTTCATGGCATGGCGCTTCACACGGTTCACACTTTCTTCTGTTTCTTTTGGTAATGGTAGAGGAATCCCTAAAGAATATAAGCAATTATATAGAAATGTATAAAGTAAACTTATTTAGGTTCTTTAATGATATCATTATCATCATTATCATCATGATCATCATTATCATCATCATCATCATTTAACATTTGTTTTTTCCTGCTAGCAATGATTGGATGATTTACCACAGATGAAGTCAGTACTCAAGTGGAGATACTGACCTCTCAAATGGGCTGGGGCTCTGTATCTTGCTCACTTATATTTCTGCACTGTACTGAATGCTCAAGAGGACTAGGAGCTTGCATCTTGCTTACAAAAAACGTTCCCACACTCTACCAAATGAATTTTATTGTGATTTTATTGTGAAGTAGATTAAATATTGATTTCTCATTTTGATACAATAAAACACAAATTTTGTATGTTATGACATGTATGGGGAGGGGGCTCTATAATAATAATAATAATTGTTTCTACTTTTGGCACAAGGCCAGCAATTTCCCAGTGCATTACTGGTACTTTATTTTATCGACCCCGTAAGGATCAAAGGCAAAGTTAATAATAATAACAATAATACTACAATACTAACACACAACTCACTCAATGGTTGTATTCAAACCTTACCTACAGACAATCTCAACACCACTCTATAACCAAGCCACAATGAACTGCATGAAAACACAATAAACATCTCATTTAAGTAAATTCATTACAAATTCACTACTAAGTGAAGACCAGTGGCCTTGTGGTAAGGTTGTTGAACTTATAATCATAATGTGGGTTCACTTCCTGGACTGGGTAGTGTGTTGTGTTATTGAGCAAAATACTTCATTTCACATTACTCCAGTATATAGCAGCAATACCTAGGGGTTTAACCTTGTGATGGACTGGCATCCTGTTCAGGGGACATTCAGTCAATGTCATGAAAACTAGGATAATTACTAACCTGATGAGCCTTTGTGCTTGAAACAGACTTTAGACTTTTAGACTAATTCAACACAAATTTACTCCAAGCTCACTATAAGTTCACATCTTCACAACAAATTCTCTACAATCTCACTATATGTTAACTATATTCACTACAAATTCCTTATCAATTCATTACATCTTCCCTACAAATTCATGGCATTTTCACAACAAATTCTCTACAACCTCACTAAAGTTCACTATATGTTCACTAAATAGTCCTTACAAATTTGCTAGAAACTCACAATAATCTCCCAATAAATTCACAAATTTTCTACAATTTGATTGCATCCACATCATAGTTTAACATCTATTTTCCACACTGTGGTTAGACTAGTCAGATGACTACCACTTGCTTGTACACTCCAATTTTGGCTTGGTTTCTATAGCTGGATGTCCTTCCTAATACCAACCACTTTACAGCATGTACTGGGTGTATTTTATCATGACTCCAGGACTACCACCTTAAAGGATGGACTAGAAGCTTTTTGCCATGGCACCAGCACTACCATCTTACAAGGTGGGCTGGTACTTTTTATCATAGCACCAAAATAACCATACCGGGTGGACTGGGTGCTTTTTTACATGGCATCAATACTATGTCCTTATAAGGTGGACTGGGTGTTTTTTATCGTAGCACCAGCACTACCTTATTACATCATTTGGGTTAGGATGTATCAGGTGCTGGAGAGGTGTTGATGGGAATGGATGTGTAACAATGTGAGAGGGGTGCAGGCTATATGCTGTGCTGGGAGTGGGGAGACACTTCACCCTGGAAGAGGAAGCGCCGGGTCATGTGGGTGATTCTGAATTAAGTGGGTGTTGTCTAACATAATGTAGAATGTGTTTGGCTTTCTTTGATGGTCTGAGTGTGAAGGGAGGGGTGAACATGGGTTGAGCAGGGAGGGAAATCAGATACTCATTTGTTATTGCAATGATAGAAATATAGAAATGTAGGAATATATATATACCCATTATTTCATCCAGTACCATTACTGGTGTAGTTTGTCTCCAGAGGGTGTGACTGGCAACTTCAACGGATCTTTTATGACGAACACTGTTACCAGGAGGCAGCAGAAAGAGTTCATCACTTACCATTCCTTCCTAAACAAACACAATAACAAGGAAAGTTGAATATACTCAGTAAATAGAAGATAATATTTAATACTATATTTGGGGATAGGCATGTGGCCAGTATTGCCAATAAAAAGACACACATGCACCATATGATTTTTCATTTGATCTTTATTGCTTGTTATTTATTAGTTCATCAAAGTTCTTTCATCTCACATGACATCATGTGTGATGAAAGAACTTTGATGAACGAATGAATAACAAACAATAAAGATAAAGTGAAAATCATCTGGTGCATGTGTTTCTTTTTATTGGCAATACTGGCCATATGACTATCACCAAATATAACAATATCGATTTCACATCAAGAATCTTGCAGAACAAATACATAGACGTGATATTTAATATTATTTCATTCTTTTACTGTTTTCTATCATGAAGAATGATATAAGCCCAGACTTCGTCAAAAAACCCATGCACGTGAATATCAGGTGAGCAAGAATTTTAGTCAGTTCTAACATAAATGTGAGTTACTTGGAGCCACACAAAGGCCCTCACCAACATTCTCCAAAGTTTCTTTCAAACCCCTTGACAATGGATGGTACATCTGAAATATAGGGACCAACAAATATTTCCAAGGTAACATTATCTCCAGTTCTTTTTCTCTTCTACACCCAACTTCACCTCTCTATTTCTTCACAAAAGTTTGTTGACTGAATATTTATAACCCCATCTGCATTGTAGCAGCTTCCTAAACACAACCAATTTTCATATTCCACAACAATTCAAGCAAACTACAAGATATGACACAATGGGACTGAACCATACACCAGATGGTTGCAAAAGGACCTTATTAAAAATAGAGCCATGCCTGCACTGTAGCTACAGTTTTAATAATCATTGCTGTGAAATGTAATTACATTTTGGTGTTCCTTTTGTACCAGGAAGAATATATGGATATCCTTAACATGTTTCACAGCTTGTCAACTGTTCATTAGAAAAAAAATGCCCTTATCTTTTCTCTCATGGAGACAACCCATAACAAGTTGTTATTTATATCAAACACGAATCAGAACTTAGTTGAAATGGCCAGTCTTATTTGTTAGAGAGTACTGTAATTATCCTTTCATCCATTCATAGGTACTTATTTCCTGATGGGGTCACAGGGATACAGTCATGACATTTTAAACTTGGAGGAGCCTATCACTCTCTGGTTGATTCCTTTTAGTTAAAGATAGAGGGAAAAAGAAAGAGTAACAGGGGAGAATGAAGGAGAGAGCAAAAAGAGAAAGTGAGAAAAGGAGACAGAAAAAGAATTGACCAAGTACTGGACAGGTATTTTATTTATTGACCTCAAAAAAGATGAAAAACAAAGTTGACTTTGTGTTATTATGGTGTGACACACCTGTTTTGTATATCTATATGAAATGAGGGTAACACCCAAGGTATTTACTAGGCATAATTCCGAACTACCAATGAGAGACTACAACAAGACTCCGTACACAGTCTACCTAACAATTCACTTCAGTTCTTATCTATAGGCTTTTTGCCTAGTCCACTTTTAGTTACATGGGAGTATTCAGGGTTTTTTCCCCACAACACCTTGGGTGCAGAGAGCTAGAATGACTACCACAAAACCTTCTATCTAATATCTCAAAATCTCTGCCAATTTGCCACTTTAACTTTAGTTATACCTTCATTAAATTTATTTTGTATTTCCTAATACATGTTGTATTTTGCATAATAAGTTATTACTGAAGCAATAGATTATAGTTTAGTTTGGCTGTTTAAATAGATTTTATACTAACACCATAGTATTGTTGATTGATTAGTTAACTATCTCTATATAATAGGGTTGCATATGGAAGCATATATGATATGTTTATGTCTAATATACATCCTTTTTGCCTCACTAAGCTGTGAACATGTCGCAGCTTTCTCAGCAACAAAGGGAAAGAACTAGATGGCACCATTTCTGGATTATTATCTGTCTTTGGAGGAAATTTTTCCTTTGTTGCTGAGACCAAATTAAGCTGAAAGCTTATAGTTATTTTGCTTATGAAATCAGCTGATGATGCTCATTTGTAAATAGTGCAAAAGCTGGCCGGCTTGAATTAATAAGCAGTAGTAGTAGTAGTAGCACTGATATAGTTAGTAGCTATGTCAGTGCTACTACTAATGCATAACTATCTCTATATATCAACACAGTAGAGCATACTTTATTTTATGTTTAAATAGATTTTACTTATACTAATACTACATTAATATGGTCTGAATTCTTATGACAAAGTGGAATCTGCTAAAGGCACCCAAGGTGCAGGTGGGGGTGTTAAACCAAATGACTGATCAGCCCCCCCCCCCCCCCCCAACCATGAGTTTTTAACTGGAATATTTGGTAAAATGTAAAAGTTTGTCTTCAGAATATTTCACTTACCACATGAATGTCATTATTTCCATTGGGACGAACACTGACGATGACACTCTCGTCTACATTCTGGAAGAAATGCTGGCTATGTTGATGAAGGTCAACCTTAGTCAATAGAAACAATCAAAGATCTAGTTTATTAATCGAGACAATACTCAAAATAACAATAGTATAGACTGTATGTTTGTATAGATATATACCACTTCCCAGAGTCATGATGGCGCCATCATGATATTAAGCAAGTTTGGGGCACTTTTAAAACTGGTGGAGCTCATCCCCTCTCCAGGTTAGAACACAGTCGATTTCTTTCAGGGAAGAAGAGAGAGGGTGAGAGAAAGAAATATAGAGGAAGAATTGACCCTAGTATTAGACTGGTAGTTTTTTATCAACCACAAAAGGATAAAAGGCAAAATCGACCTTGGTGGGATTTGAACTTAACCCTTTAGCATTTAAACTGGCCATATCCGTCCAGAATTCTCTCACCTCTTTCTGTTCAAACTGGCTATAACTGACCACTCATACTGATGTTAAAGTATTGTTCTCAAAATAAATAACATCAAAATATCATAGATTCGATATTATGTGAGATAATTGTATAAGATAAAGCCTTTACCACAAAAATATAATAGTATATATAGAGTAATGTAAATGCTAAAGAGTTAAAGAGCACAGAGAACCAGAACAAATACTGCAAAGTATTTTATCCACAATTCTAACAACTCTGCCAATTCACTACAAAACGAAGACATCATTTTTCAATTTTAAGGAATTTAAAACTTATATAATATTTCAAGGATGTTGAATTGACAGAATCAGTAGAGCTGTGAACAAAAGTCTTTACAGTATTTAGCAATATACTGTTTGATGTTAATATCTGCTGCTTAATCAGATCTAACAACAACAACATTTATTAAAAATAAAACAAAAAATCACAATTCATCCACATTTGCATATTTAAAAAAAGAAAAAACGGATAAAACTCCCCAAAATGGAAAGAAAAACAATTTTAATTGCGAAAGTAAAGGAAAAGGGTGTTGTAGACTCTACACCCAGTCTATGTGATATGTCTCAGCTGTGCCTCGGGGACAAAATGGCAGTGGTATAGCGACAAAGGACAACCGGTAACACCCGATGCATCAGCCATCTTCGGGTTCCTTCATCAGCCTCTTAAGGTTCCTTCCTCAGGCAGGAGGCACTCCTCCCAATTTTGCCGAAGAAAACAACAGTTTGAGGACAAAGTACACCCAAAGTCTCGACAGTGACAGGTTTTACATATTTGAGATTTAAATTGTAATTCTTCACGATTTTGTTGTTTTACATATTCGAGGAGATAAAAGCCATTTACCGGTAACTGTTCCTTTTCAATCTTTAGTTTTCCTCTGTTGAAAAATAGCTGCATCAAGTCCATATCTTCCATAAGAATAGATGAAGGGCTTCGTTGTAGTGTAACATTGATATTGCTGATATTGGAGAGAAGTGTCATTGTCAGTTTGTCTGACGTTAACGGGTCACCATCAACAAATACCTGGGTTTTATGGACTTCGTAATCTGGAAAATATGTGTTTAAAAATTTGAATAGAAAACTGAAATGAAATCATTGTTTGTGCGTTTGCCAAAAGGCCAACAATTGAGAGGGAGTACTTGATTTTATTGACCTCTGTAAGGATGAAAGGCAAAGCTAACCTCGATGGGATTTGAACTCAGAACATTAAAGGCCATAACAACGAGCCACAAAGCATGTTATCTGACGCTCTACAGATACTGCCATTCCATCACCCTAAATTAAAATGGAATAATTGTTTCTACTATTGGCACAAGGCCAGCAATTATTCCAGTGCATTACTGGTACTTTATTTTATCGACCCGGTAAGGATGAAAGGCAAAGTTATCCTCGGCGGGATTTGAACTCAGACCATCAACAAAGACGTTGATAAGTTAAAATAGCTTTATTTAACTTGCTCTCGACCTTGCATATATAATGTAGGCAACTACATCATTAGTTGTTGAATAAAATATTTAATATACAGACGTCATATTCTTACATCCTACGATATATATATATTCGTACATTTCACAGATATACATGTGTATAATTACTTACATGGCTAGATACATAGACAGATATATAGAAATAGACCGTCATATATATACATGTGTATGTGTAATAATTGTTTCTACTTTAGGCACAAGGCCAGCAATTACCCAGTCCATTACTGGTACTTTATTTTATCGACCCCGTAAGGATGAAAGGCAAAGTCAACCTCGGCGGGATTTGAACTCAGATCGTAAAGGAACGTAACTATGCTGGAAAGCATGGCGTTTATTTCACGCTGCTCCTTGTCTAGATTTGCGACTGACAGATAGTATTAGCAATTGAAAAGAGCAATGGAAACATTGTTTCCTCGGTTCGATTTGACGAGCTCTACCCCACTAATAACTAAGAAAAGCGGTTAAAATATCCCTGTAGATGGAAAAAAATGGTCAGCGGCCGCTACGGGGAATCGGCCTGCGTATCTTTCAGATAGCGACTGACTGCTCTAACCATTGAGATAAAGAGCCTCTAACAACAGTTCCTGTCTAAATCTGAAGGTTAAATCGAACAGCTTTTGAATGTAAACAATAATGTACACAATATACCCGATTTTCTAAACAAACAACTGTGTTTACAGTTATTTCTGCGTCTGAGTCTCCTACATTTTATATGAATTAGCAGAAAAACCGCCCTTCGTGCGGTTTTCTGCTAGCATATATAGTGTGTATATTGATATACGCAAATATATATGCACATAGATATAATACGTAAATTGACAATACGCACATAAACTGAACAAAGACTGTGTTACACTTACTTCTGTAATCAGTAAAGTAATCCATGATACATTTTTTTTAGAAAAGCGATAATGGAGATGGAAAAGCGATGAAACTGTTGACGGAAAATGTTCATGAATCTTCACTTGAGAATGTCGATGGGAAGCTTCAAGCAGTGAATTTGAAAATAGATGCTGCTGGTATGAATGAATGAATTACATTTACCAATATGAAGAGTTGACCTTTGCTATATTGTTGTTTTACTGTATTCACATATAGACTTCTTAAGTTTTTGTAGTGCCCCTTTTCTAGCAGTTAAAAAGAAACTGAAATGCATTTCAACTAAAGAGAGTGATAGCTGTTTCACTTTACTGTAGAATTTCTTTGTAGATACAGTTGTCAGCATTTAATATTTTTATATTTTCTTTTTTTTGTAACTCGTGATAATGCAACATGCATCTGACCATGTGAGAAGAATTGTGTTGGTTGATATACACCTATCTTTTCAAATGTCTGCTCTTGTACCTTGTTGCATGTAAGGGCAAAGGCTGATTTGACAGGAAATTGCTTGCGAGTAAAGGTGAAAGGGAACTCAAGCTCTTGAGATACATGTAGTATCCTTAGGATTAGCAACCTTGTTGCAGCATTGGGACCCAATGCCACTTTAGCTTCAATTACATGATTATATAAACTGATGATGATGTAGCATGTACCATTGAAATGCCCATTTAGAGGATCCAGATTTCTCAGAGGCATGATGCAACTGCCTTTCTTCAGTTTAAGTATGTGTGTTGGGAAGCCTGATAGGGTAAGTTTGTTGATGAACTCAATTGGATATTGCAGTTCATTATCTACTGTATCAGAGCTTCTGTAGATTATTTCATGACCAGGGAACTTGTTGACTATGAACTCATTCACAAATCTTGCTGCATCATTTATTGGAGTGATATTGGCTCTATTTGCAAGCCATAGTGTGTTTGTGTAGTTTCCTGGAAAATTTGTATACACACAATCACACAGTCCAGACACATTGCCATATGCCAGATAAAGTTCATTTGGCAGAAGAATTGTGAATGCTCCTACAGTTGGAACAGTTGGAATGTTACCATTTCCCACATCAAGAAGGTAGTTTGCAAACTGTCTTTCATCAGAACCCTCTGCATTAATTAACCGTTGATTGGTTGTCATCTCCATGGTTTCCACATAGTCCTAGAGATAGGATCTCTTGATGGTTGCCTCAACTATTTGTGGTCCAACACTACGATGTATAACTGGAAGAATTTGCTTCCAGTAACCAGATAGTAATACTGTTAGACCACCAAATGGCTTTTTGCAATCTCGAACATCTTTGAAGCTCCTGTCAAGGCATTCAAAGATATACTTATGTCCCATACCTATCTCATCAATGATTAGCAGGTCAGCTTGCTGCATAAGATTACCTGTGTCATCCCTCTTTGTGAAGAAGCAAGTTGATTCAGCAGTCACATTGAGAGGAATCTTGCACTTGGAATGAAGAGTTCTACCTTTGTGAAGCAAAGTGGCTGCTATTCCAGATATGGCAGTGGCAAGTATAATTTTTTTTTTAGATCCGAGGTAATCCAATAGGATGTTTATGACATAGGTCTTTCCTGTACCTGCACTTGCATTTCAAGCAGAAAATTCCGCCTTCATTTTCATTTACAGAGGTGATTACTTTGTGAAAAATAACCAGTTGCTCAGGATTCAATGTTGGCAGAAGTTCATTTATGTTTGCTTGCAGTTGGTGTGTATTGAAATCAGTTTCTGCCATAAGAACCCTGTTGATTTTTGGTATGGCAACAATAGTTGGTTCTGGTCGAGGAAGTCCGTAGTTGGCATGAATGTTCAAGCCATCATGTTGAAGTCTTTGTTGT
The DNA here is from genome assembly GCA_964016885.1 of Eledone cirrhosa. NCBI lineage: Eukaryota > Metazoa > Mollusca > Cephalopoda > Octopoda > Eledonidae > Eledone > Eledone cirrhosa. Next base: position 272,163,161 of record OZ024743.1, on the reverse strand, counting down.
ATCTTCTGTAGAACAATCTGCATGGTTTGCATGGACATGACTTGCTCATGATGTTCATGCATGATATCCTCTGCAAGACAATTCTTCCATATCTCCCAGAACTGCAGAGGGTCATTTGGCATGCTGTACAATAAAATGGTGCAGAAGATCTCTCGCAGCTGAGGACCAAGCGTAATGGATGAGGCCTCTTCTATAGCTTTGTCTTTTTCTCCATCTTCATCTAACAGACCAAGTTTCCTGCATGCTTCTTGGAATGTTGGAAATTCAACTCCTTTAATTATCCTCAAATCTTTGTATGAAGTTGACCTAGCCTTGTGATATAGAATCATCCTGAGGTAATATAATTCAGATTGATGTCTACTGAGAGATACTGTTGGAATGTGTCCAAGAGATTCACTCATAAATTGTTGATCACCATCCAGATGTCCCTTTTTTCTTCTTTGCCACTTTTTGTTTGTCCAAGTGAAATATTTAGGAATATCAATATACAATATGTTTTGTGCCAGTGTGTCTCTAATATTCAGTTGAAAATATTCCGTCAACTTAGTCATTGGTTGTCCCCTAGAAACAATACTTTCTTCTTGCCCTCGCTCATACACGACCATTTGTTCCCCAGGTAAATGGCAAGCCAACTTTTCAACTGGCAGTTTTCGATGATGTAATGGAAATTTATAGATTCTCCAGAATGCTTCACTGGCTGAGATGTACCGTGCAATGATATAGGTCTCAATCTCATTTTGGGCATGGACTCAATTTCCTTGATCATCCTTAATAGTGAAAGTGATCTTGTCTGATCCTTTTGTTGTGTACTTATATAAGTACTTAACAGCCTTGACACTGTGGACAACCTCACAATTGATGTGGCACTGATATCTCAATGAGAGGAAAGGATTGTATGGAACAATCCAACGATTATCAACAGCAAATTCGTGACCTTTAAGTTGGATTGTATGGGTGTGACCACCATGCTATTTATCCCTTCTTCTATACTCTGGAAAGGAATTTTCGGCAACAAATGTGGTTTGTCTGAATGCCTTGGGATAACTTTTTGAGCAATGGCGTTGTTGTCCTAGCCCTTCCATACATGAGTACATCATATTAGCTTGTCCGCGTGGGCCATGAATGTTGCAGGGTGTGATGATCTTATGCAGAATTGGATTGGTCTCTTTATCAGGAATCTCACAGTACACTACCTGATCAATGGCATCAGCAGTTTTGGGTTTGTTATCTTCAGCCATTATCAGCAGAATATGAGCATGAGTGAGGCCTCGTTTTCTGCCACTCTATTGTAGCAGAATGAGTCACAACTTTTCCTAGGAGATTTTTTTTCAGTATGTCATCCATGAGGCTGTCATACTTGATCTTGAAGACTCTTGCACAAAAATCAGGTCTCTAGGTTCTTCACCAGGGTGCAAACTATTTTTTATTTCATCCCAGTTAGAGTTAGTTGTTACCGTGATGAAATAAGATGGCTTTCCCATGTGTCGAATCACAGTCATCGAATTCTGAAAGCACTCACTGTAGAAGCAAGGGGAACCATAGATTGAAGGAGGAAGAACAATTCTCCGGCCTGCACTTGTTTCAGACGTTAGACTGTGTCCATGCTGGGGTACCACGATTAAAGGATTTTCTTGACCTCAATTCCAGTACATATATTTTAAAATCTAGTACTTATTTTATTGATCTCTTCTATTCTCTTTGAAACGTGTGTGTGTGTCTATGTGTTCATATGTATGATGGTATCCTATCGTTTGCGACAAGGATTCTTCCAGCTAGGTTTCTCAAATGGAACTGCCTGAAATTAAGATGAGAGTGTCTGAGCATTCCATAGACACATATAACGGAGGGTTTCAGGGTGGGACTACATTGGTTCTTCGACTTACTGGCAGAGAGAAAAGTGAAATAAAATGTCTTGCTCAAGGACACAACGCGCTGATGGGATTCAAACTATCAACATTACAATCACGAGACACACACATGGACATAAACGCAAACACATATGCACACGTACAGTAACACACATATGCACACACACACATAAGCAAACAGATACACACACAAATATACATATATATATACACATAAACACTTATGCACACACACAGATACACACACATACATATATATATATATATATATATATGTGTGTGTGAGTGAGTCTATGTACTTATGCAATGGAAAAAAGAATATACACCTGTGGATTGAATCATTGGTATTGTAGTAAATTATCCTTTCCTTATTTCCACATCTTCACATACATACACACAGCCACATAGACGATAGAAAGATATACAGATAACCACACTATCTACCTACATATATCTACGTATCAACCTATCTATCTACCTGCCAACCTATCTATCTACCTCTATCTCTCTCTCATACACACACAAATATATGTATTCGAGAGAGTGTGTCTGTTAGATGTATTATTGCATTTCAAGAATTACGAAAAATTTGCAAGTTACTTCATCCGGGGAGGATTAATAATAGCTTCACTAACCTCGGAAGACGATTTGTGTGCGGTATGTATGTGTGTCTATATATATGTATTATATTCGAGCATGCGCAGTACAACCAATCTTCGCGCATGCGCAGTACGGACCAGCCTTTGTGCATGCGCAGTACGGACCAGCCTTCGCGCATGCGCACTTCGGACCAGCCTTCGCGCATGCGCACTTCGGACCAGCCTTCGCGCATGCACAGTACGAACCAGCCTTCGCACATGCGCAGTGCGGACCAGCATTCACGCATGCGCACTTCGGACCAGACTTCGCCTATATATATGTCTATGTATGAATAGATATTTATGTGTGTGTGTGCGTCCGTTAGATGTATTATGAAGAATTTGCAAGTTACTTCACCCTATGAGGATTAATAATAGTTTCACTAACTTCGGAAGACGATTTTTGTGTGGTGTGGTGTGTATGTGTGTGTGTATATATATATGTGTGTGTCTGCATCAGACATATTTCATATGCTATTACATTTATATATATCTAATCAATGGACGTACAACAGTGCTTAATCTAAACTATAATAAAGTAAGAAGCGCGGGACTGCGTACGGTTTATAATTTGTTATTCCCTTAGTAAAATAAGTTGGATTACTTTGAATAAAAAATGAATGAATATTACATAATTTATCTACTAAATTGCGTGGCTGTTCATTAAATATATTTTATTACTTATTTAAAGATTCGTTTCTTTAAAATTTTCAAATGTCAACACTTCCAGTTAGCGATCGTTTAAATAAATATTCATATTCATATATTTCTGTCACTAATTTTCTTCTAATGCAGTTTATATATAATATCGTCTTTTTTTAATGTATCATGGATTACGTTACTGATTACAGAAGACAGTGTAACACAGTCTTCGTTCAATTTCTGTGTATATTGTCAATTACGGTTTTATTTTATGTATCATATCTACATGCATATATACTTGCGTATAATATCAATATACACACTACACGTGCTAGCAGAAAACCACCCGAAGGGTGGTTTTTCTGCTACTTATATTAAATGAGTTAAATAAAAAAAAGAGTTAATAAATAAATAATAAGTTAATAAATAAATAAAGAGTTAATAAATAAATAAAACGTTATACTTGTTTTACCCTCCCATTTTCAATTAAATCGAATGCTATCATAACTGTGTGTGTGTGTTTGTGTAAATGTATGTATGTTTGTGTGAAAGTATTTGTGAATGTATGTGTATTTGTGTGAATTATGTCCGTGAATGTGTATTTTTATAAGTTTGTGTTTGCGCCATTATAGTTATATACTCATACATATAGATGTATGTATGTGCACACTCATACGCGCCAGTGTGTAGAAAATCGTAATCTCTCTTTCTCTATATATATATATGGTAGTTGAAGTGGTGGTGGCGACGATATACCGGAAGTGCAACTTTGAAAAAGAAGTCAATTTTAGATTATTTATTTTTACGAAATTATTTGTTTACGAAATTCAGCACATAAATTATGTAATATTCATTCATTATTTATTCGTGGATTGGCAGTATCGGTAGAGGGTCGGACGCCATGCTTTGACGCATAGAGTTACGGCCCTTGCCATTCTGAGTTCAAATCCCGCCGAGGTTAACTTTGCCTTTCATCCTTATGGGGTCGATAAAATAAAGTACCAGTAATACACTGGGTAATTGCTGGCCTTGTGCTAAAAGTAGAAACAATTATTTATTCAAAGTAATCCAACTTATTTCACTAATTGGATTAAAATAAATAAACCGTACGCAGTCCTGCAGCCCTTGCTTTATTATAGTTTAGATTTCATAACTCCTCAGCGCTTCCTTCTATTTTTGTGTATAATTTTTATACAAACTAACCAACTTTATATTTATATAAATTCATTCCGTTTATATTCAATCATTTTAGTTACACAATAAATATCAAAGCAAAACTCTAAATAGCACCGCGGAGACCTCTCAGTGGTGTAATAAATGTTTATATTCTACTGTTGGTATTGGACGTTTCTTCTTCTGATTAGTAAACCTAGACCACACACGCACGTGTATAGAAATAAATAAATATATATATATATATATATATATATAAAGTAGAAGTGGTATTTAATTTGCTGGAAGTCCGACAAACATAAATGTTTATAACTGATTTAGAACACTCAACAATTACTGGAGTAAATATTCAATGATATTAAATAAATGGAAACTTATATTTATAAAACCATATTTATTTTATTATATATATTTCAAGGGTAACCAAGACAATATATATATGCATGTGTGTCTGTCTGTATGTATGAATGTATGTACATATATATGTGTGTGTGTGTGTGTGTATGTATGCATGTATGTTTGTATGTTCTTCTGGTTTTATAATTTCACAAATTTTTGCTAATAGAGAGAGAGTCGGTTTCTAACAGAGATACAAGACTCTCTCTTTGGAATTTACACATCAACTAGGTAGATATGCATGCATGTGTGTGCAGGTATGGGTGTTATTGTATGTGTGGATGTGTATGTTTTGAGTTGTATGTGTGCATGTGCATACGCTTTTTATCAGTACATGTGTATATGCAGTTATTAGATGCAAAATTTTTGTAATGTTTTACATATTTTTACTGTTCCATTAATGGATTGTACTTGTAATTTCCTAACTAGCTGTGTTCTTTCTGTGAAGCCTAGCTTCTCAAGATTTGTATTGAGGCAGGTACTAACATATCCCAGTGTCCCAATAATCACAGGCATAAATCTGAAGGTATAGTCAGGGTGGAGTATCTGCATGTATGTATGTATTGCGGTAAATTTGACACTTTATTGGACCAGGAAAAGGTTTTCCTAGTGTATCCATTGTTGAAGACATTGAATATAATATCGTTGAGACATGAGTGGAATATAATAACTGTGTTTATACTTTAAAGTGATATAGAGCAACACTATTAGATTTACTAAACTTCCGAAGAACCAGAAACCAATGATATGTGAGACAGGAGAAAAACATCTGCCAGATTTGCTTCTATGGAAAGTATTGGGGATCACTAAGAAGAGGCTGGGAGGAGGAGGGGCTAAACAAATAGTCATTGTTTGTTATTGTTTTCACCACCTTTGCGATGAAGATTATGAGTAGTGAATGGAAGACCCATGTATGCAGGTGCATAAAGGAGACAGGGACTCCGTAAGCCATAGTGAACACAACCCCACTCAGGAGAGCGGTGATTCCGAATTAAAAAGGACATTATACAATGTAGAGGGAACGCTTAAATTACAACAGACAGCATATCTAGGAAGGTAGGATAGGAAAGTCATACAGTAAATCTATATGAATAGTATAGTTTATTCTATAAACTATAATTGCATTTACATGTTTAACATTAACCATGATATTGATGAGCACAGTTATGGGGTGGCTAAGTAAAGACATCTAACCATGTGCAAGAACTCCCACACACACGATCGATGTCAAGCTTTCAGTTAAATAAAGCTGTGACCAAAAAACAACCATATCAACACAGAATACCTCATTTATCTAAGGTAATACATTGAAGGGATGCTACTTCTAATGTCGGCACAATGAAAGGTATGCCGGGTGAAATTATGGAATTGTTGGAGTGGAGATGAAAAGAAATGTTGTATACAAGAGGTGAGATGGAGACACAGTTAGACACCTCACAGCCAAAGATCACGGATATAAGTTCTTCTGTGTATGAAATAATAATGGGACAGGTAGAGTAGGGTGGCAATAGTTGAGAAGTGACTAATAAAAAATAATTACAGTAGTTAGAATATGTGATAGAATTATCCAACTGAGAATAGTCATTTTCAATAGAGAATAATTATACACCACAATCAAAGCCAACTTAATTTCTATGAGGATCTTATACAGATCACCTCAATAACAGATAATAGTGATTTCATTATCTTGGCTGGTGACAGCAATGAATATGTTGGGAAACACTAGTGTGGCTTCTCTGTAGTACATAATCGCTATAAATATAGATCTAGAAAGGAAAAGGGATCAAAGCTCCTAGAGTTCTGTTATACAAATGACCTAACCATCAGCAAAACGAAATTCAGAAAACCGAAAAGCCACTTGATCACACCAATCAGGCAAACAACAAAGCCAGATTGGTTTCATACTCATTACAAAATAAGATAAACAGATGATTGTGAAAACTAGGTCTTTTCTAGGAGAAGATTGTAATTATTTATTAGTGACATTAGTGTAAAAGTCAAATGTAATTTGTGACGCAGTACAATATGGAGATGGGGTAGTGGAAGCTAAAAGATCCCTCTCGTTCGGAAAAATTCTACGTGATACCTATGATAAGAAGAAGGAGACACATGTTTAAGATATATATGACAATTGAAAGTCTCTATGAGACAGCCTGTGGAGCAAGATACCGGCTAGGGGAAAAGGGGACTTGGTGGTGAAATAGTATTATAGATAGGGCTATAAAAACTAAAAGACAAGCCTGAAAAAACAGGAATACGTGGACAACAAACAACAATATTAAGAAATTTGAATAGAAGCTAGATGGCAGGTTTACATTGTACGATGAGAAGCTGAAACAAAATTTGCCAATGTTTTACGATGTTAGGACCAGATGCATGAGGTGTTCTAAACTGCAAACCAGTGTCAGTGTGAATCAAGATGTAAAACTCAAGTAATTCCAATAATACCTTTTATATAAACCCAATTAAGATTAATATTATAATGCTCCTCTTTCTCTTAATCTTGTAACACCTGATTGAGTCGTGTATGTTCTATAATGACATATGACGTTTCTTGTGTATTTTAAGCCTGGTGGAGCACATCTGCTTTTCAGCAGATATCTTCCAGAGAAGGATAGTGAAAGAGAGGACGTAAAAAAGATATATAGAGAAAGAATCGATCCTAGTACTAGCCTGGTGCTTTTTATCGACCTCAAAAGGATGAAATGAAAAGTTGACCTCGCAGGGATTTGAACTCAGAGACAAAGAGCCGGAATGAATACCACAAAAGCATTCTATTCGACGTTCTATCCACTCTGTCAATTTGCCGTCTTAGTATTATAATTAAAAAGAGATCAAATTGATCACATAAATAAAGTAAAGTTTTAGAAGAATGTAAATGAAATTCATTAGATTTGATAGAAACGGTCTCGGGGATATGGTTGAATATAGAAAATAATGGGAAACTGTGAGTAATTAAGTGGTCCTATTATTTTCTATATACATTTAGTTTATTCTTGAAAGTAGTGCCTTGGAGAGAAATTTTGTAAGACAGAACCGGCTTTTCTCTACTTCAACCCACACACGAAAGGAGAAGAGCTGTTTGTTCTCAAAGAAGTTAAAGAATTTCTTTTGAAGAAATAGAGCATCGAATATTTATTGATTTCCTTTATTGCTCTCTAAACCTGATAGGTGGTTGTGTGTATAAAATGGAACCTTAAACTTCAACTTTAGGGGAGAAATCTCCATACACAAACAAAAGCCCAATAAACGTTAAAATTCCTCAAATTAATCACACAAAACTTTATTTTAAGTATCAACCTCCTCATCAATATGGTCTGTTTGGATTTCTGACAGAAGGTTTTTTTCAGCAGCTTTCCATCGTTTTGGATTCTACATATTGCTGATGTATTAGAAAAATTGATATTTTCTTTGTATTTAACTGAACATTAAAGTATTATGTCAGGGATGTTTGTCAGAGCAAGACAAACAATTCTAGAATCAACAATAACTGATCAGTATTCCCAGAGGGTTTTACAAATTAAGGATACAGCTAACATACCAATTATCACACTAAATAAACATATTTAACACATTTCTTCTCCCCGTTTCATTTTATCTTAATTTTGACATTTTTCATCTAAATTTAACCTTGGACTGTTACAACTGGTAACCTCTCAAACAATTTTATATATGACTATATTACAATTATTATCAGCGTCAACTCATGAGATGTCTTCGAGATTTGATGAATCCTTATGACAGCAGGTATACTCGTAAGTTTGAAATCCTTGACAGGTCAAACCATACACGCAAAAGTAGAGAATTCTTAGTAATTCAAGATTAAATCTAGTAAATGTTTATTTTAGTCACTGCATACATGGAAACAACTTTCAAGAAGATTCCTTGCTTTCAATTTTCATGAATTGTATAACGAAAGGAATAATTTCTCTGGAAGCTGGAGCAGTGAAAGTTTGATCAAATATTTTGACTTCCTTCTTCTTCTTAGGAGGTCGATTTAATCGACTTTCCCCTTCCCCCAAATAGCTGGCCTTGTGCCTATAACAGAAATCATTATTATTATTACTATTATTGAGAAGGTCGTGGAGATAAGACATGGCTTTCAGAGAGTCCTATCCGAAGCAACTCTTTCTACTTGATCCAGCTCAATATTTACCTCTGGGTCTTCTGTCGATTGGCATTACCCGTAAAATCTGTCCTGCGATTTGTTTCTATAGACATTCTGACCACATGTCTGTAGTATCACAGCTGTGATCTCTCGATTCGGAGGAGTAACGGCTCTCCTTGGAGAGACTGCTTGATCTCCAAGCAAGCAACCTATCAAGTAACGTTAATCCAAAGACCTTTCGAAGGAACCTCACTTCGCGATTGCATTCGTTCAGTCATTACCCAAGATTCGTGATCACTTTGACCTAACAATGAACGACATGGGGATGGGATCATTGATCTGCGATTTATAATGTCGTAACAATAAATTTTCTTGTTTTGGAGACTCATAGGCAGTGGTCTACTTCGATATACGAAAGGTATTTTTTCAATGATTCAGTAAAGGTCAGTAGGAGGAGTTATCAAGAAAATGGAAATAACTGAACGGGCTTACTGCAGGCCAAATGTAAAGAGAACTTTGAATAATATATCTTTCTTTATTGATAGATAGATATCTTTCTTTGTGGTCTGACAAGTTGATTTGTGGATGAAATGCAGAACAACTTCTTCACAAAAATGTTATTCCTATTTCTTTTGTGAATAAAAATGTGATATTTTTTAATTTGAATCTTGTCATGTAAATATAGCAACGCCTATTTTCAGGAACATTTGGCATCTTTCAAAGACACTTACAAACATAATCTTTACAGGCTTCAATAGAAATAAACGAGTTCGTACTCACCTTCTAAGTTGTTCGAACTTTGTGATTTAGGAAATCGATGTTCATCTTCCTCTTCATCTTTTGTATCTTCAACATTTAATTTATTTTTGTCGAGAAATTGTCCATATTTCAGTTCGGTAATTTCCAAAGGAGGAAAATCTGCTAATTCTCTACGTTTAGAATTCTGCAATATTGATTTAGAATATATTTCTTTGAAACTAGTCTTCATACTAGCTTTATTTCTGTCTTGGCTATTAAAATCTTTGGATATTCCATCGCTAATCTTATTACTGCTGCCAATTGGTTTGTTATTCAATAATTTGATTCCCTGAAGAAAAGAAACCGAAGGTTAATTGGTATTTTATCATCACTACAGCAAGACCCAATTAAGTAATGTGATAGTTCCTCTCTAAAATTTGATTTATGGTCCTCTATTCATGTTTATTATTACATCATGCTAAGAGGGCGGTGGATTGGCAGAATCGGTAGAGCGTCGGAAACCTTGCTTTGTGGCATAGTTACGTCTCTTTACGTTCTGAGTTCAAATCCCGCCGAGGTTAACTTTGCCTTTCATCCTTACGGGGTCGATAAGATAAAGTACCAGTAATGCACTGGGTAATTGCTGGCCTTGTGCCAAAAGTAGAAACAATTATTACTATATATATATATATATATATACGCACACACACACATATATATATGTATACATACATGTGCGCATAAAGGGCCGTAACTCTATGCTGTATAGCATCCGAAGAGGGCTCGATAAGGATTATATAAAATGTATAATTAAAAAACCCATAGAGCAAATATATATGGGGAAGAGAGGGAAGAAAGAAAAATAGATAGATATAGAAAGAAAGAACGAAAGGTGGGGAGATGTGAAGAAATCTCAATGTAATTTATAAAGATCATCGAGTACATTGAGTAGATGAAACCAAAACCTTAATGACAATCACACCAGTTCCATCACCTCTACTACCACTACTACCACTATCACTACCCCTACCACCACCCCTACCACCCCCCCCCGCCCCCACCTCTACTACCACTACTATCAACACCACTATCACTACCATCAACACTACCACTACCACCACCTCCACTAGTACCACCACCACTATCATTACCATCAACACTACCAACACCCCTACCACCACCACTTCCACCACCGCCTCCACCACCACCACAAATCCTACCATCACCCTCTACCACCACCTGACCTCCACTACCACCCCCTACCACCACCACTATCATTACCATCAACACTACCACCACTATCATTACCATCAACACTACCACCACCCTCTACCACCACACCACTACTATCACCACTTCCATCACCATCACCACTTCCATCACCACCACCACCCCTACCACCATCACTACCACCAAGAGAAGGCGATGTATGACAAGAATTAACAAGACAAATGACAGCCCTTTTAATCAGCCGTAGATAAACATAGACAAAGCAGGAAAAGTTGTCGCTTTCTCTCAAATTCCTTATACTCTACTACAGAATACACACACACACGCGTGCTCACATACACACACATGTGCACGCACACACACACGCATGTGCACACACAGACACACACACGCAACATACACACATACATATATATATATATATATATTAGCCTACACTCTATGTATGGACAGATGTAAACAACTTTATCTTCGTGGACAGAACGTTCATCTCTCAGATTTATACTAAATAGGGAGAACTATTTTGACTAAACCCAGAGACATAACCCAGTCTCGACCTATAGACAGACATAGCTCAGAAATGTCATAATCTGTTAAGTATATATTTTATGAATGACAGATGTAAATACATCCTTTAATAGAAGCTTGAATAGAAGCTAGACGACAGGTTTACATAGCGCGGAGAGAAGCTGCAGGAACGAGGTCTACCAACGTTCAACATTGGGAAATAGTGATAGGGACACGGGGCACACTCTTTTCTCTCAAAGAAAGTTGCTTGAAATAGAAAAGCGACGAAAGGGAATATAGCAACAGTTGACTACTTGGCTACAACATGAACAGATATGAAACTACCAAAACCAATACCCACGGCCACTATAATTACTTATTTCTAAAATTGGCACAAAGTCAGTAATTTGGGGAGAAGAGAAAGTCGATTATATCAACTCCAGTGTATAACTGGTACTTTGTTTTATCGACCTATCAATGATAGGCAAAGCTGACCACGGCAGGATTTGAACTCAGAACGTAGAAAATTTTAACTAAAACATTTTGTCCGACGCTCTAGCGATTACATATCCTCCCCTCTTTGAAAAAGACACATTGTATAATGTAGGGTTGAGTTTACTGTACATTGATAAAAGACATGATAGTCACACCGGGATCGTTCCGAATACCGCAAAGTATTCTAGCCAACCTTTTAATAATTTGGCCAATTCGCCGCCTTAAAATAAATTGTCTTGGTTATCCCTAATAGAAATTATTGATCTACTAACAAGTCTGTACAAAGTATTCTTTGAGATGCCGAAACAATCCAACAGTCACATTGTTTAATATATTTTGTTTACATTCAAGGAAGCCAGTCGAACTGCTTCAGCTGGTCTGACGAAATCAATCCCCATGATATTTCCAGAAACGGTGAACGGTTATTTAAAGTAAATTATTTAACTAGCAAGAAACATGGCGTCATCCAGCTACCAATTACGATCACGTCATATTTCAAACAAAAGAAAATATATTCAAAGAAAGAAAGGTCAAGAAAAGGGTGAATTCTTTTTCCAGTTAAATAGGCATTGTATTCAGAAAAGAAGAAACAAATGTTGCTTTAATAACTTTTGGTAAAGTGAATGGGGAAAAAATAGAGGTGTGCCGTTGAATCTATAGGAAAATGTTTTAAACGTTTTCTTTTGACAAAGCGACAAGCCGGTATGTTATGCTTCGCATTTCGTATCAACAATGTAAGACCCTTCTTCAGAAATATTAGCTGACAGCCAACACGTTTTGATCTTGTTTAGTCGAAGTATATGTCAGAATGTTTTTTTCTGAAGCAAAAAGCGACTGTGAAAATGTGATACTAATATTTCAGTATAATTTACAAAAGAATAAAGAATCATGACAATTAACTTTAATAAGAAATTTAGTCAGATAGTTTGAATTATAAACACGGAAGCACGCACACATGAAAAAGATTGGCTTGTTTGATCTCTCGTCAGTCGTGGCTCATTGGAATATATCTGGACATACGGCTTTCGAGTTAGCAGAAAAATGTCTTAGAATTTATTTCACAGCCTACGAATTTTGATTTAAGAATGTCTGACAGAATAATTTGGATTAGACAACAATATGATAACATTTATCTTTACTTATTCACCACGATCAGGGCGGACAAATGAAGAAGAGGACTATTTTTTCCAGGCCTTCTTGCAAGTTAACGTGATAATGAATGACAGAAACCTCGTTATTTCTAATGATTGCGGTGGATTGGCAGTATCGATAGAGGGTCGGACGCCATGCTTTGACGTATAGAGTTACGGCTCTTGCCATTCTGAGTTCAAATCTCGCCGAGGTTAACTTTGCCTTTTATCCTTACGGGGTCGATAAAATAAAGTACCAGTAATGCACTGGGTGATTGCTGGCCTTGTGCCAAAACGTAGAAACAATTATTTTAATAGACACGTTGAGCAATACCAAGATGGCTTCTCCGGCGTATACGAAGGCATAGATATGGTACGAAAACCTTGGATGACTCAAGGTTCTTTGTGTTCTGTCATGTAAATGATCTTACCATTTGCAACAGCAAACTGACCAACCACTTGAACACGTACCAATCAAGTGAACACACAAACCAAATTGACTTTATTCTCACCAGGAAGTGGGACAAACTGATAGTTGTAAATGCCTAGTTCTCTGATTGAGAATATACCACCCAACATAGATAACTCTTTAGTGACTTAACAGTAATACTTAGATGGACCAAGAGACATAGATGAATCTGGAGAAGGAAGATCTGGAAACTGAAAATATCCTCAACTAGTTGTAGATTCACAGAAGTTCTACATGACATATATGACGGGCGGGAAGGGGAGATAGAGAAAAATTGGGTCGATCCTGAATGCTCCTGGTAACATGCAACCCTGTACAACCTGTCGCATGGTCGGGTCATCGGCGACAAAATTGGCAACCCCATCAAGCTTGCTTGGTGAGGAGGGTGAGTTTGGACACCTTGCAGAATGAAAAACAAAACCTAAGGGTGGAGGAACTTATGAGAGTCAACGGCAATCCAATAGTGTGTACATGTGTATATGTTGTGTAGATGTGTAAATATGTATGTGTGGGTGTGGGGGTTGCATGTGCGTGTGTGTATGCAGCTCTTTCAAGGGAGAATACTGCTCACCCAAATCTTGAAAGAGAGATAGAAAAAGTAACCCAAACATTGTTCCACCATGAACCTAGTGGTGTTCATACTGGCAGGAAAAACAAGAAGAAAAATAGTAATTTTCAGAAGAATTTTCAGAAGAATAGAAACCCATTGAATGTTGATACATGGAATGTTAAAACACGTCTTGACTGGAAATCATTCAGAACGCAGAACTGCTATTGTTGGAAGAGAATTGAGTATGTATAATATTGATATAGCTGCACTCTCTGAAACCTGTCTTAGGAATGAAGGTCATCTATCAGAGAGGGGTGCTGGCTATGCGTTCTTCTGGAAAGGGAAATCAAATGGGGAGAAAAGGAATGGAGTAGATTACGCTCTCAGGACAGAGGTCACAAAACGGCTGGAGCAACCACAAGGCATTGGTGATTGAATTATGCATCTGAAAGCAGAGGCGGTGGAACTGCCGCTCTCCCCCAATAATTATATTTTTCTCCCCAAAATACCAAAACACACATCTATTTGTATATGCGCTACAATTTATGAACATGTTATGTAGAGATAGATTGGAGATATAGATATAGAGGGGGCAGAGTTTGGTGTTAAATGGTATAGAGAGGAAGGTTGGGAGAGTATGTTGTATATTAGATATTGAGGGGAGATTTATGCTTATTGATATAGAGAGGGGGGTTGGAAGAGAGTTCCATGTAGTATATATAGAGAGGGGGAGAGTTTGGTGTAAATTGATATAGAGAGGGAGATTGGAAGAGAGTTTTGTGTAGTAGATATACAGAGGGGGGGGGGTGTAATTGATATAGAGAGGGATATTGGAAGAGAGTTCCGTGTAGTAGATATAGAGAGGGTGAGAGTTTGGTGGAAATGAATAGAGTGAGAGGATTGATAGAGATAGGTATTGATAGATATAGAGAGGGGGAGATTTTGGTAGTGATGGATAGAGTGAGAGGGAATGAGAGAGAGTGTTGTATGGTAGATATAGAGATGGGGATAGTTTGGTGGTAGTTGATATATAGAAGGGGATTGGGAGAGAGAGTGTCGTGTAGTAGATATCGAGAGGTGTATATTTCAATGCTTCTAGATATAATGAGGGGGTTGGGAGTGATAAATATTGCTAAATATAGAGAGGGGGATTAGGAAAGACAGTATCATAAAAGATATAGAGGGGGGAGTCTGTTATGGATAGAGAGAGACCGATTACGAGAGAGTGTGGTAGAGATGGCGAGGGGGGAGTTTGGAAATGATTGATATAAAGAGGGTATTGGGAGAGTGTTTTGTATGTTAGATATAGAGAGGAGGAGAATTTGATGATTATAGATATACAGAAAGGATAATGGAAAAGTGTAGTAGACATAGAGAGGGTCCCAAATAATAGGAGGGGTGGGAATAAAGGGGGAGGCTTGGGAAATCGGTAATTGGATGGTTTAAGTTCGTAAATATGGGATTTCTTGTAATGTAAGTACATTGTCGTATATAATGTTTTATTTTAATGTAAAATAAAATAATAAGACCTGAGAGAACGTGAATTATTGACGGACGTAAGAATGAAAACTCAATACCGAAATAGAGTTTAAATATTCATTAGTTTCACCTGAGTACTTACAGGATCATCAGACATGACTGGTGGTCCTGTGAGTGCGCAGGTGAAACTTTAGAGTAACACAGCTCACCAATAGACATGATAGGATAATGTATATATATATATATATATATATATATATATATATATATATAGAGAGAGAGAGAGAGAGAGAGAGAGAGAGAGAGAGAGAGAGAGAGAGGAGATGAATAAATTGGTAATAAACTGGTATTATAATACCAGTTTATTACCAAATGCGAAGAAGCTTGATATATCAACCACTAAGGAAAGGGTACAGAGCATTATTTTTTTTTTACATTATATATATATATATATATATATATATATATATATATATACAGGCGGGGGTGGAACTAGGGGGGAGGGCAGTGGAGCCAAGCCCCCTCCCAATAATTATATTTTTCTCCCCAAACTACCAAAACACACATCTATTTGGATATGCACTACAATTTATGTACATGTTATGTTTATCGCATATCGAAGTTTTCTGACCATTTTAGAGTGCAAAGAGAAAAACTAATCACTACAACTAAATTGACCAAATTTGACACCCCACCCCACCTCTGCTAATTCAGAAGTGTTTCTACTGACCCCCGAAAGTTTCATAACTATCATTTCGGTGTATACCCCAGCCCTGGATAGTAGCCAGAAATCAAACATAGCTTTGTACTAAGATTTATGAGGTTGTATAACATCGATTCCACATTCGGACAAGATCTTGCTTCTGGGAGATTTGAATGCTTTAATATTTCAGTGTTTTAAGATGTTACGGCATGGGCAAGATGAATGTCAATGGTCTTCTCCTTTTGCAATGATGGGTGTGCAAAAAGGAGATCCACAAGACAACATGAATACTCCCGAGATCTAAACATGGACACATATTGGATTATATCATCAACAGGAAGAAAGACCTCCAGGACATCTACTCTGTAAAAGTAATGCGTAGTGTAGAATTAGGCTCAGACCACAAACTTGTGCGTGGCAAGATGAAAGTGCAGATGAGAGGAAAAACTGAGGGCAGCAGGAGTACAACTGCAAAAACGTATAGATGTGTCCAAACTGCAATGTTTACAAATGCGAGGTACTCTTCATAATGTGCATTATGAAGAGTACCTCGCATTTGTAAACGGTATCTTTGATGAATCTTGGGAACAGTTTAAAACAGATTTATAATGCTGGAGTTTATGTACTCGGTGTTTAGAAGGCAAAACACCGATACTGGTTTGATGATAATGATGCTGCAATCGCCATGCTTATGGAAGAGAAGAACAGGCTAAATCAGAAGTGTCTTGTTGCAGAGGGTCCTATGTGGACCACCTTTTAGAAGGCCTTCAAAGCTAGTCTGAAAAGTCAGCTGCATGCACATGTTCGTACAATGTTCAATGAATAGATGTCACTCTTCTGACAAGAAGTAGCCATCAACATGTATGTATGCATGCATGTATAAACCCGTAACTCCTCGTGCAGTTATAGGGGTATCGAAGTGACACAGCGTGTTTTGGGCATTTAAACCTGTCGAAGCTCGTCCCCTCTTTAGCACTGAACACAGTCAACTTTTTTCCAGAGAAGGAGAGTGAGAGAGAATGATAGAAAGTGAGAAAGAGATATAAAGCAAGAATAGACACTAGTACTGGACTGATACATGTTTATTGATCTCAAAAAGATAAAGTCAAAGTTGACGTCGACGGGGTTTGAACTCAGAGCACAGAGAGCAGAAATGAATACCGCACAACATTCTATCTGACGCTCTTTCCACTCTACATATTGGGATATAAGAATACTTATTGACAACGAATAAAATAATATGCTGTAATATATTTTCCTTTGATTCCTTTTGCTCCTCGTGAAGCATTGGGTGACGAGTGATCTCTATTTCGTACGGGGCTGTTCCTAGGCCTGGTAGCTTGTCGTTTCTGTAAAAATGTTGATTAATGGAGGTATGGGTGTTTGCCTCACGCTCAAACTCTCTTTCTTCTCTTCTTAACACATGCCAAAAACTAAGCTAGCGTTTCGAAATTAAGGATAGGGTGAGTCCATGACCCAGGATAGAGCCAAAGTCGAGCTTTTTTTATCAATTATTTTCTTAAGTGTAAACCTTAAATTTTTTGAATCTCAAATACAAGATCTAATTTATTGCATCATCTATAATATCTTATTAGATTCTCTTAGTTCTTCAATTATTCTTATGCGAGGGGGAAAGCATAAGCAAATCTGGGTTTTGTAAGCCCAAAACATTAGTTTTGGGCTTGATTTTCAATTTAAGAATGAAGTCTCCCAATGTAAATTTCTTCAACAAGCAGAAAATGAAATACACGAAGGATGCATTAAATTCATCATCGAGCTTGTGCAGCGAATGCCAGATGATTTCAAACTTTTAGAATATCTGAAATATTTTGATACGCCTCAAACATATCAAACCTGCAATTTTAAATAGTGCGAAATATTTTTTAATGAAAACCACACGACCATAACTAAAATACATTTTCAATGGAGGCAAATATGGAATGTACCCTGGGTTGAAATTTTGAATATTATTTCATGTTTAATTGAAGTTTCTTTGTATAGAGATTCTGCTGGAGAAAATCCGCTTAAGGTGCTTTCTGATTTAGCTATTAAAACTCCTTATTTTGTCGCATTCAAATGCTGCTGCGGAACAACTTTTTAGTGTCATGAATATTGAATATTGTTCATTAAAAATTGTGCAACCATAAGACTCAGAGAAATTTCATCCATATAATAGTGCTTAAAGTTGACAAATGCTGCTTTAGAAACAAATTGCTAAAGGTTATCTTGCAAATATTACCCGACTTTCAGAAGAAAAACATGTTCCCCGTTTTTGAGGAGAGCTTTGATTTTTGATTTTTTTTGATTTTTTTTATTAAATATGAGATACGCCAATTTATGTTTATTTTGAATATATTTCAAATGTTTCAGCAACAATGTTTGCCACCTAACCAATACCTACCCAATATTTAACTTAGATGTAGCTTCCCTCTACACCTCTGTCCTCCCCGACCATCGAGTTAATTACGGACAACATCATCGCCACTACCGACCTCAGTTGTTTTGGCGGTCACTGTTGCTGAAGACATCTGTGAAATGTTCTTTATCGTCGTGTGCAACACCTTTCTCCAGTTTAAGGGCTCCATATACAAACAAATCTCAGGATCTAGTCTTTCAGGCCTGCTGGCCATCACGTACACGGATCAGCTGGAGCACACAGCACTCACCACCTACCGCTTTTGCTCCTACTTTTCCGGATACGTGGATGACATCCTTATGCTCAGTTCATCACGCGAAAAAGCCGTCAACATCTACGTCTTTGAAAACAAAAACACACATATAAAATTTGAGGTTGAACATCCAGCCACCACTGGGTTCCCCTCTCTTTACTCGACTTTACACTAAGAATCACATAGGAGGGATCCATATACGCCAAATTTTACAGGAAGGATGCCTGCAGAGACATACAACAGATGCAGCGAGGGTAGCGACAAACATACCAGCAGGTGGAATTCCAAAACATTCTCACCGAAAACGGCTACCCTACTTTTCTCACCAAATACCAAAATGCTAAGCCAGCAACACGTAAAAGAAGAAGGATACGCGTCCTTAAGGATAACATATGCTACCTAAAGCTGCCACATTTCAATGAGAAGACGTAGATTGTCATCAGATAAACCATTCGTAGGGAGGGACTGAATATACGGCTGGCAACTAGGGACGATCATTGAGGAGACTGCTCCACAGACACCAACCCACATACAGCGAGAGTTGCTCACTTCCTAATCGTCCTGTCAACAATGCAGAAGTGTGCATATGTGATCTATAAGATCACGTGCAAAAATTGTAGCTCCTTATACATAGGAAGTACCACAAGGAGGCGACACATACTGATCAATGAACGCGTAACAATGAGAGCCTCTTCCGTTAAAAAACATCTTGACAGATGCTACAGTCAAGACATTGAGGTCACCATAGAGGCGACTGAAAGGAATATAAGAAATTTAAGGATTAAGGAGGAAATTTTCATCAGCCGAATAAAACCAAGAGATAAATAATAGATCAGAAATGCACGAAGCAAAATGGTTTCTGTAGCGACCCCACACATGCGCATGCGTTTTTCAAACGCCAATTATGGAAGAAAACTCCGATCGTTCGTTTGTTTTGTCTTGGAATGTATCAGCTTCGTATCTCAAAAGAGGGTTGAAAAATTCTAAAATACACTGGGTAAAACATTACTTTGTTTTGTTTGTCATTATTTGTCCTTTGTATTTTCTACCACATTGTACTGGCTTTAAAAAATGTTATTGGTCTTTGTCTTCATATCTCACAATGCTTCGTATTAACTACACTACCCCAATATTTAATGTTTTTATCTTGTGTTAATAAATTTCGATTTGCTTTTGGAGATTTTGATTTGATAATTGAGTTGTATACGAACTATATATCGCCCGTGGACTCCAGATTAAACTTATTAGACAAGAAATTATTTTTGGCTTATTTTATTTGCCTTTTAAACTCTTTCTTTAATCCTTTATACATTTCATAATTGGAATTTGTTGGATGGTGCTTCCGTTTTAATTTAATGATTGGGTCATCTCTTTTCTTAGATGTTTTAATTCTTTGTTTCACTGTGCCTTATTGTAGTTGTTATCTTTCTTATTTTTATTTGGATTGAAATAGGTAATAGGTACTTTCTCATCATCATTTCATTTCATCTTACGTCCGCTTTTTCCCTGCTTGCAAGGGTGGGACGGGAACTGATTCTGGCTTGATTTCTACAGCTGGATGCCCTTCCTAACACCAACCTCATTTATAGTGAGTGCTGGGTGCTTTTTTTGCCGTGGCACCTCCACGACCACTTTGCAGTGGAATGATATGGACCCCAGTCCCTATTATCTCATTTCTACAGCTGAGTAAATTAAATTTCTCAGTAATTAATTTTTTTTATTTTATCCATAAATATTCGTAGATTTATTTTTAGCTCTTTGGCTGATTAGATATAGTTAAATGTGTTATAAGGTGATAGTTGTTCTTCTAAATAATTAGTAAACTCTATCCAGCCAGTCATGTGAATTTGATATTATCTTACTTGTGTCTTAGTTTAATTTATTTGACTATTATTAGTATTCTTACTGTTAAAGTAATCGTAATATTAATTTCAAATTTAGTTACAGAGCCAGTAATTTGGAAGGAAGGGAAAGTTAATTAAATCAACCCCAGTAATTCACTGCTGCATTATTTTATCGTTCTACCAATCGACCAGCATTAAAGGAATTATAATATTAATATTACCAGTGGCATGATCTGGACCTAAATTTATTTGATGGTCTACATCCCAGTTGTCTATAAAATGATCTTCTATCGAGATTCTGTGATTGGTTTTTAATTTAGGCACAAGGACAGCAAATTTAGGGGAAGGACAAAATTGATTAAACCAACCTTAGAACCTGACTGGTACTTTATTTGATTGACCCAGAAGGATGAAAGGTAAAGTTGACCTCAGCAGGATTTGAACTCAAAATATAAAGAGCCAGAACAAGTAGTGCAATGTTTCTATTATGAAAATGTCAAAAGATTTGGAGGGGGGGGGGGGGTCTAGCATTGTATGTAAAATAAAGTTATATTTATGTGGGGCTTCTAAGAGATATTCCCTTTTTTCTGGTGTTGGTATTCCACATTGGATGGTGTGCATTTAAACCACCTGAAATTAGAATTTTGTTTCGTTTTTAAGAATTTTAATATTTTATTATTGTCTCTGTACTTTGTAGAGAAGGGGCTTATAAATGTTTGTTAAATACACTCTCTTTGTACTATGTCTAATTTGATAAATTAATTCTGATCTAATTACTGTGAGACACCTTCATGTAATGTAACATGTATTGGATATAAAAGAAAAATTCTGTGTATTCTCTGTTGTACAAATTCAAGTCATTTAGTAAAAGTTCTTGAAAAAGAAAAATATCAAAAGCAGAGCCCTAATGATTTTAATACAATACTATTAGTTCATGCTGTTTGTTTTGGTTGATGTAATATACTTTAATTTGACTCATTGTTATTATCATTGTTAATTTTTTCAGTGTTTATATCTGAGCCAGTTTTTGGAGCCCCTTTGTTTTAAACTAGTTTGGTTATCATTGCTTACATTGCTATTTTGAAAGTGGTTTTCTGGTGTTATGTTAACCCTTTAACATTTAAACTGGCCTTATAGGGCCAGAGCTCTCTCATCTATTTCTGTTCAAACCGGCTGTAACCAGCCACTCATACATATGTTAAGGTATTGTTATCAAAATAAATAACATCAAAATCTCATAGATTCAATATTATGTGAGATTTACTGTGAAAATACAATATTAAATATATAGTAATTTAAATGCTAAAGAGTTAAATGATGTACTTTTGTTCACAGTTAAAAAGTAAGGCTTTTTTAATGAGGGGTTGTTCTCTTACATGTGTGATACTTTGCCGTAAAAGACTCATTTTTTTACAAGGCCCTATGAATTATTACATAATGCATAGGTTCAACTAAAAATAGACCACATCCCTTTAAGATCCATTTCAATCGTGAATGACCTTGGGTTTTGCACCTAGAAATTTCCTTGCCAAAGAACAAGCCCAGGCAAGGTGTTTTTGTGGAAGACCAGCAGTCGGCTATGCATATGAATCTCCCCTCTCCATGCCAACAATGTTGTCCTAGGAAAAAGGCAAAGGCCGATACAGCTTGGCACCAGTGACATTGTTACTCAATTTTTCCAGCTGAGAGAATTGTACCTTGTAATAAAGTGTCTTGCTCAGGGACACAATGCACCGCCCAGTCCAGGAATCAAACTAACAACCACACAATAGTGAATCCAGCTTTCTAGACACTCAACCGCGTGTCTTCTCAAGATCTCTGTTATAGTACTTTAAATTGGTGTTAGTGTATGAATTACTGGTTTAAGGATGATAGATACCATCAGGCTGCAGCCATCATATAACATAATTTCTATATAATAATAATTTGTAATGACTACAACCCTGTTGTGTAATTGGCATGGAACTGATACAGAACTAGTATTACCCTTAAGGACTATCACTGGCCTAAATCCCTTACAAATCTGATCCAGTACACAACCAAGCACTGACTCTAATTCTATACTCAACTACGAGGGTCCGAATGAACCCAACGCAACCAAAACCCTGCAATCACCATAAAATAATTTGAATCTTTTGCCTTTTAAACCAACCAACAAATCCGGAAAGGAAAGAAGTGAAGCCATAAGTCCAGCCAATCAATAAGTGAATAAGACTACATAGCTTATGAAATAACTACCATATTTCCTAGTGTCAAAGACAGTACTTTTTTCTTAAAATAAGTCTCAAAATTCTACCATGCGTCCTGGAGGCCGAAGGTTGTGTATTATTTTTTTTTTAATTTTGAGGGTGCGTCCTAGAAGACGAATCATCTGGGAAATACGGTATGTATTAATAAAATTGAGGAAATAGCAAAGCAGATTAATAATATATGTATGTATATATGTGTGCGTAGTTGCAATGAATTATCATGTGTACGAGTTAAAATAAATAAAAATTACATAGAGAGCACTCTTTCTTCTTATTAATGTATATGTGTAAAGGGTACACAGAAATAACAAAAATAACAAAACAAACGGCACAGTACATGCAAGAAATATATTAGTTTAATACTTGAAATAGCAGGAAGAGAGGCCTAACGTATCAGACACTAGTCCTACATCAGAAGGAAGGTAAAGTTAGAAATAGAAAGTAAAGAATAATGAGAGGAAGGAGTGGGAATAATGAGAAAAACATTTGGGGAGGAAAAAAACACAAGTGCGTATTCAGTCAGTTATCTTAGATATATATTTATTTATTTATATATATATATATTTTTTTTTTACATATATATTTACACAGACGAGAAAACTATATATTCTTGACTGTTCTCAAGTCCAGCAGGTGTGGGAGGGACTGTCCTGATGAAGACCAATCTGAAATGCATAGACGGTTGTCCTCCTTGCTTCTGCTGGACACCACTGGTGTTTGCTTAGCTACAGTTTCCTAAATGTTTCCTGTAAACATACTGTGTTTCGTTAGAAATACGAAATTTCTATACATATCTGTATACAGCTATGCTTGAAGCTAAATCCTATTTCTCTCTCTATATATATATAGGAAAAAGTTTAACCCTGACAGCAGAGCTCAAGCCGTTTCGACGGCGAAACGGCTTGAGCTCTGCTGTCGGGGTTAAACTTTTTCATATTACCCTCTCTACTACCCTAAGTATTGAGTACTCTGGTGTGTTATGGTCCATCTGGTTTCTTACCACACCTCCTTCGTTATATATATATATATATATATATATATATATATATATATATAAGAAATAGGATTTCGCTTCAAGCATAGCTTTATACAATATGTATAAATATTTCGTATCTCCAAAGAAATACGGTTTTAGGAAGCCGTAGCTATGAAAACACTGGGGGGGGGGCTAACGTCCTCTGGTGATGTCCAGCAGAAGCAAGGGGGACAACCGTCTATGCATTTCAGGCTTCCCCCGGTGTTTGCATAGCTACGGCTTTCTAAAACCGTATTTCTTTGGAGATACGAAATATTTATACATATTGTATAACGCTATGCTTGAAGCGAAATCCTATTTCTTTTCTATTATAACTTGAGCCAACTTATGCAGCTTCATATGCAAATGAGATTAATCACCTCACTTACACTGACGAGAAAAGTATATATTCTCGCCGGTCTTCCAGTCCAGCAGTCGCAAGCGGTGGGAGGGACCTTCCTGACGATGCCCAATTAAGCATGAAATGAAAAGACGGTTGTCCCCCTTGCTTCTGCTGGATATCACAAGGAAGGCATATGACTGTAAATATTGTCTCAAAAAGTCCCATCCGATCCACACCAACATGGAAAAGATGACATAAAAACAATAATGATATATATATATATATTCATTTTATTAAGGCTAAATAGTGAGTCCTGTTTATTTAGCCTTAACAAAATTAATATTTAAACTCTCCTTCTCTCAGCTGTCAACCACATATATATATAGTTTAAGGTTATCTAAGGTCAGGCTACGAGTAATCTGTACCAAGGAATATTTCAACATGCGGTGCTAGTTGACTCAACAAGATGTTTACTTAGTTAAGTTTTTTAATTCCGGAAAGTTCTGTGGTTAGTAGTTCTTGGATTATTAATAATAGGTAAAGGTTGATTAACACAGATAAACGATATAATAGGGTTTTATTCCAAGCATTAACATATGTTTCATCGCTTAATTATGCAATTAATTATGTTTAATTAATTAAATCGAATTTCGCAATAACCAATCGACTATTGACGATATCAATTTCAAGTCATGATTAATTGCATAATTAAGCAATGAAATATATGTTAATGCTTGGAGTAAAACCCTATAATATTGCTTATCTGTGTTAATCATCATTTACCTGTTATATATATATATATATATGCATGGAAGATAGCAGCTGCATAAAGAGATGCAGAGAAACCCCAGTTGCTGTGATCCATGAAAGAGGCAGACCCAGGAAGATATAGAATAAGCTTGTAAAGACCGACCGTAAAAAGCTAAACCTTACAACAGAAATGATTAAAGACTGTGAGGACTGGTACTATGCTGTGCTGAAGAAGACCTGACCTGCAGCATACAAAGTGACATGACCTACCACCCCCCTCGCATTAGTACTTGTTAACAGTTATACTCAACATCACTACTTCAACCCCACCTACACACACGTTCCTAGCAACTGCCCCCCACCCCATCCCGTGAAGTAGTTGATAATAGGAAGGGCTTTCAGCCATCGAGATCTTGCAAGCAATCAAACAAAGGGTTGCGAGGACTCTTCAGTCATGAAAAAGACATGACAACCTCCTTAGTGTTGGTGATCTACATGATAAACACACCCAGTACACACTGTAAAGTGGTTGGTGATAGGAAGGGCATTCAGCCATAGCAATCTTGCCAAACAAAGGGTTAGAAGGACACTCAGTTGTGTCAAAGGCTTGACAACCTCTCCTGAGCACTCAATGGAATGTGAGACCGTACATAAGTGAGACACCGATCCCTGCCCTGCTTGGGAGATCAGTGGCTCTTCTTCAGTACAGACTTGGTATGTATGGACCTGTCCAACCTTTGCTAGCGGGGAAAGCAGACATTAAAATGACAAAGTTGATTGATATATATGTATGCATGTATGTATTCATTAAGGAATTTCATTTTATACTATTTTCAAAATATAAGAAAATAGTGGTGCACCAGAAATATTCTGATTGACCAGGGTCTCCAAGAATAATTTAACAAGGCAGAACAAGACTACTCAGACCTTTTCAAGCGGGCACAGCTCCTCCCAAAATTCAAAGAACTCAGAGATTTTTCTCAAGTTGGGAATAGATTAGATATTCATGGGCCCCTTCTTAGCACACTGGGCCTTGGCCCAGGTTACTGGCTTTTATAGGCCCTGTTGGTTGATATAGTGGTTATGTTTTCTCCTAGATGAACTCATTAGAATTAAAAATATATTATTAAAATTAAATAATATATCATTAGAATTTTAAAACCTATATCATTAGAATGAAAGATTAACTCTTTAAAATTAAAGAATAAATCATTACAATTAAAGAATCACCTATAATAATATGCCATGTGTGTTTGTATATTTATATCTACATCTGTAGTTCTTTAAAATTTACACATACAAACATACACACAGTGCATTTACTTTCTCAGTTATATTGCTACAAGAAGTTCACTTTCCAATCACAAAATCCTTATTCATACAATTAATTATGTATTAAATTTGTACATAGATGTTAAACCTTTATGTAATATAAACCTCTTTTATTCAGTTGTATAAAAATATAATAATTGTTTCTATATTAGGCACAAGGCCAGCAAATTACCCAGTACATTACTGGTACTTTATTTTATCGACCCCGTAAAGATGAAAGGCTAAGTTAACCTCGGCGGGATTTGAACTCAGATCATAAAAGGATGTAACTCTATGTATAAAAATATAATAATGTAATCCTTGCAGAACAAAAACACAAACACATGATATATACAAATATAAATGCAGAAAGAGAAATAAAAATACATTTAAAAAAAAAGAAAAAAGGGAGGGCAATATATCCTAGAAATGAATTGTTAAAAATATCATTTTTCTCATTAATCACTTCCAACATAAACTATAGGGTTTCTCTTATGCAAACCATAAATTTATCAAAACGTAAATCTTCCAGTTTGTATGAATGTTCATATATTTGGTAATCCTCAACTCCAAAAATTAAATGCATTATTATTCATGGCACTGGTCCACTAGTTAAAGAATTAACATGCAAGTTTTAGAATTAACATGCAAGGCACAGTGAACCTTAACTGCAGCAGTTATGCCAGTATAATACAAAACACTGGCTCAATGTACAATGTACATTTAATTAAAAGCTTAATGCCTGTTGATTTTTTTAGATTGGTACAAGGCCACGTATATGTGGGAACATAGCATGTATGTATGGATGGGTGCATATCTCCTGTTGAAGTTGTACAGGCACCATAATTATATACAGCATGTCTTGGCATATTTTTTAAAATTTGCAGGGCCTATCTTCTCTCCAGGTCAAAGCACAATTGATTTCTTCCAGATAAGAAGGGAGACTGTGATATAGAAAAAGAATCAACCCCAGATCTTAATAGTACTTGTTTTGACCTCAAAAGAATGAAAGGCAAAGTTGACCTTGATTGTAAAAAAAGACTAAAAGGTTTAATCTCAGGAAGGGCATCTGACTGTAAAACATTGCCTCAAAAAGTCCTAGCCAGCCCATGCCAACATGGAAAAGTCAATGTAAAATCGATTATGATAATGATGATGATTATATACATGTATATGTGTGTGTGTGTATTCCTGGCATCACCCCTAACTTACTTTAGTGTGAGAAATATATTGACTTGAAGAGTTGAGAATGCTCCAAAAATGAACAAGTTTTAAGTTGTTTTCCAAAGTTGATTTATAATAAAACTTATAGAAATGAGTATCAAGCTATTTTTTTTTTTTTTTATTTCCAATAAAATTTTATTGAAATTTTAATTTGTCTATAATAGTTTGTTAATACTTAATGTCCTCACACCCAACCTTGGAGAGGTGTACATCAAATATATTGATGTATAACACTTAGTTGGACTTTCAAGGGATATTGTGTATCTGATTTAACCCTTCAACATTTAAACCAGCCATATCCGGCCAGAATTCTCTCACCTCTTTCTTTTCAAACCGGCTGTAACTGGTCACTCATACTGATGTTAAGGTATTTTTCTCAAAATAAATAATATTAAAATCTCATAGATTCGATGTTTTATGAGATAATTATGTGAGGTAAAGCCCTTACGGTGAAAATATAATTGTATATATAGAGTAATGTAAATGCTAAATGGTTAATTTAGGTACACCATATTCAAGCATGTAAAAGGTGACTAGAAGGGTTGACATCAGGCCATAAAATATTGTCTAAAATAAAAAGACCCCCTGGTGTGTATAAAGCCTATCATGGGGCCTATAGTGCTAACCCCTGCTTTAACAAAGAAAATACTTGTTTTTGTTGTAGTTTTGCTTGCAAGAAAACTTGAAGAATGAAATTACACCGAAAGAAAAAAAAAATGATTAAAAAGTTTCAAAGAATTTTTTTAAATGCTGTTCAAAGGTAAAAGAAAAAGGGTATGTCGGAAGTAGATTACTTTTGTAAAACATACCTGAATAATTTCTGCAGCTATGCATCCTATGAAGAACAGCAGTAAAGAGAAAACGATGTGAACCTTCATGCTGGAGCAGTGAATCCAGTTAATTTGAAAGGTGTCCTGTAGTTTCAACAGCCGTCTTGACAGTAATACAGTAATGCCTGTCAGACAATCAACAACACTGCTGTGGGAGATGAACAAAAAAAATATTTTCAAACAAAAACAAAATATAATAATATTTAGATGAGAACCAATTTTTCTGTGTCTCTCTCACTCTCTCTCTACCTATCTATTATCTATATAGCTATTTATGTTTATACACACACATGTATATATATGTTTCTCTCTATCTCTCTTCCCCTATATATATATATATCACCATCATAATCATCATTTGTACGTCCATTTTTCCAAGCTTACATATACATATACACGTACACACATATATATATATATATATGTGTGTGTGTGGTAGAAATGTGTGTAACTATAGTTATAGGTGGTTCATCAGTTAAACCATTCAATGCTGTTACAGTTCCATCTCATGTAGCGTTCTTGCTTATATATATATATATAAATATATATAGATATATATATATATAACTATTAAGTTAATTGCCTTAACATAAACACAAACAGACACCAGACCAACACTCTCCACAATCTCAAGTAAACATAATTCATAAACCTACACTCCAGACATAAAATAAAACGAATCACGCCCTTCAAAACAATACTCAAACACTCTAATCATCATCACTTTTACTTTTATTTTCCACACTGGCATGGGTTAAACTGGTTAACCAAGTTATGTCGGAGTGACCTCATCTTGATCATACGTTCAATATTTCTTTGGCTGGATGCTCTTCCTAATGTCAACCACTTTACAGGGAGTACTGGGTGCAAGTTTTCAAGGAACCAGCACTACCACCTTACAGAGTATACTGGGTGCATTTATCGTGGTATCAACAAAACTAGCTTACAGAATGTACTGTGTGTATTTTATCATGACACCGGCACTAGTGAGGGTGTCACATGCTAGTTCAAACCGAACAGTCCTCTTAAACCTTATACTCTCTTTATATATTCGGCTGCCAACACTGTAGCCTCAAGTCACTCCACATATTTACTTGCCTTGTTTTTTTTCAATTCAAATTATTTTTTATATAAATAACATGAGAAGCTTGTCAACTAGGACTAAAAATAAGAAGATTTGGCTGCTATTTCTAGCAAATCGAGTGACCATGTAAAGGGTTCTTCGTTGGCATGTAATTGTTGTTGTTTAGCCCTAAATGAACAAACCTAAGCAAACCTATGATCAAAAGAATTCCAGTCATGACCACCCCCACTTTTATTCTGACATGATGTATCTAGGAATACAATATACAATGCCAGTCATTTTTCTTTTTAAATGTGTGTCCATATATAAACATATATGTTCTTCTTTGCCCACTTGTTCTTTGGAAGGTCAGCTGCTTCTACTTGCAATCGTATTTTTCAGTCATTACCCAAGATTCAGAACCATAGGTAACGGTAGGTATGAATACTGAATTAAAGATAGTGAATTTGACTTTTACACCTATCTCCCTTCTGATGACCAAGTACTGAAGCTGGCACATTATTACACCAGCTCCAGCAATTCTTGCATTTAATTCAACCTCCTGCTCTCCATAACTTATTAAAATGTCTCTGAACAGTGTAACCCCAGTCACATGCAGAGCACACTGTGCAGGCTTTCTCAAGAGGATGAATGCCTGTGTCTCTACAGCACCAGTTATCATTCCTGCCTTGCAGTACTTGGCAACAAACCTATCCACTGCATGTTGGAGATAACTTTCCAGTAAGTTAAGTAACCCTATATCATCTACAAATATCAGCTGACTGATCTTACATCTGGCAGTTTTGATAGCACTTCCAAGCTGCTATGCATGTCAATCCTATTTGTAAAGATTATGAACAGGAGAGGTGAAAATATGTACCCCTGCTGGAGCCTGATACCCACATACAGGAACTTCAAGGAAAGAAGATGTACATCAATTTCATTATCCTGCAGAACCCTCCACACATCTTGTGGCATGCAGATGTATTCCTTTTTGAGGTTCATGAAATAAGCACACACTGCTTGGCAACACTCCCATATTTTCTTGAAGACTTGCTGCAGAGTGAATATTTGGTCAGCTGTTCTATGTCGTGAGCAAAAACTACACTGTTCTTCAGCTAGCTTCAACACAACAATATTCCTACATCATTCTGCCAGACACCTAACATAGACTTTATTGGGGAGGCTAAGCAAGGAGATTTCTCTATAATTAAAACAATCTCTCTTGTCTCCATTTTCAAAAATTGAAATTATTGCACCAAATTGCCATTGCTTAAATGCTATTCTAGAGATCCACATCACACATGAGTCAGCCAGAGAATACCTTCTCTATTTAAGGCTTTTAACATCTTTGGCTAAAATCATTCTCTCCAGAGACTTGCCACATTTGACCTCTTTATTTACTCTGGTGACCTCAGCATCCAAGAGGTTAGCCTTTGCCTCTAATGTACCTCATGTACATCAGAAGATGTTGTAGCGACTGCTTTTGAGAGATCAGCAAAGTATTCATTACACCTTGCGAAGATGCACTGCTCTTCAGAGAAGTTTCTGATACCAAGAATGGAAGGGGATTTCTTATTACAAAGTCAGTGGATGGTCTGCCAGAATATTTTATTTGCTGATCTAAAATTGGACTCCAGCTTAATCCCAAAGTCCTCCCATGCCTTTACTGTCTCTATTGCAACTTTTCATGCCTGTTTGTACTGCAGGTATAAAAAATAAGACTTATTTGCAAACAATGCTCTGTAAGCCTCCTTCATTCAGATGGCATCTGAACCCCTGAAGTGGAAACTGCTGAGCTAAATAGTCTCCATTTCATTTTAACATCCTAGGCTTGTTCAGGGAGTTCTCTGAATTTGGATGCAATATTATCCGCATTCCTGTTCCTGATTTTCTTATCGACCAGCGCTTCCCACTGTATCCTGTAGGTCGAGTTGGATCTGTCAGTTTTGTTGGTTTTCTTGACTTTAGGTAGTCTCAAGTTGCAGATAAGTAGATGGTGATCAGTTGATAGCTCAGCCCCTTTCTTAATATGAACATCCAGCACAGAATCGAAAAAGGCAGGGGCAATAAAAAATCAATTACAGACCTCCCTTATACTATGTATGCTTATGGATATCTTGTGCTGGAAGGTGTTCATAACAGAGAGCCCAATACTAGAACAGAAGTTTATTAGGCTTCACCATTCATATTTAGATTTGGTTCACCTTTCCTTCTAATCACTCCTTTCCATTTTAGGTGATCAGTGCCATGTACTTTGAAGTCTTCCAGTAAGATATATGACTGTCTTAACTACATCTAATGCTATAGTGATTTTATTAAAGAAGGAGCCAAATTCAGATTCTGTTCGATGCATAAACTTGCACCACCCACAGAGGCCTTCCTTTCTGCCTAAACCTCAATAACAGTCCTATTTAGCACCAAACCAGAATTTCCATCCTCCATCTAATGTACTAAAGCCATGGAATATTGTTGAGTAAACTGCAACAGTATAAAGTCAGAAACAACTGGCCTCCTCCACTAGTTCCTGTTCCTTATCTGTAAGAATTGTAATGTACCAATTACCAATTCTTTCCTTCTAACTGGATTCTCTTAGGAGTCTTGGGATATGCGATCTTTGTGTCCATCATATTCCCACCAGGACAGATTGCAGGCCCATCATCATTTTTTCAGTGTTAGATACAGATAGCAATATATTTTTCAAACAGGTCCCTCTACCTAAGGCTTGAACACACAACTTGATACCTCACATGAAGGACGATGTGGTATGATTGCTTTTATATATCTGACCATACTGCAATTTTTATCATTATTGGTATTATCATTCCAGGTAGATCCACTACTTCTCTGAATTGAGAGATCACAGCTCCAATACTATGGGCATGTGGTTAAAATGGCTCGGGAAAGAATTTTATGGGTAAAAATTGACAAGAGGAAACCCAGAGGTAGACCTCGAGCAAGATGGTTGGATAACATCCATGAGATTGGCTGGTCTCACTTGGAGATACAGCCGGATCAGTTAGAGATTGTTGCTTCTGAGAGGACCTGCTGAAAGGAATTTTTGAGGACTCTGACCGCAAGACCCTCTCAGGAATAAGTGGGCGAGGAAGAAGAAGAAGAAAAGAAGATTGTTAATATTTCAAACACAGATCTTATTTTGTTAAAATTAACATACAGGAGCAGGTCATAACAAATAACCAAAGGTCCTACAATTCATCCTCCTTACTACATTTGTAGTACCCTTTTTGAATATTTTGTTGGCATTTGTTATTGGTTTCTTTCTTTTTTTAAACTATTATGATGAATATGTATTACAATTTCTGTTATTTGAATATGTATTACAATTTCTGTTATTGTTTCCACTGTTTTCACTTCAATAATGTCCCTTTTCTTTTATTTGATGTAAACCCCAATTTGTGTTGTGTTGTCTTTATCCTTATATTATCCCCAACGTCATGGGCCCTTGTGGCCAATAAAAGAAATTATTCAATTGGCAGTATCGGTAAAATGTCGGACACCGTGCTTTGTGACATAGATTTACTGCCTTTTACATTCTGATTTCAAATCCCGCCAAGGTTAGCTTTGTCTTTCATCCATACAAGCTCAATAGAGTACCACTCACACACTGGAGTTGATTTAATCAACTTTCCCTACCCTGAAAATTGCTGGCTTTGTGCCTAAATCAAAAACCATTATTATTATTATTATTAATATTAATTTTATTATTATTATTATTAGTGTAAACATTTGTGATGAAAAATATCACAGTTCTCTTTGAAACTGACTTTAAATTGATGGTATGTAGTTCCTTTTAATAAAGCTTTGTTGGTCCATTGTGATATGATTGGGTTTAAAACTGAACTATATCAATAACATAGAGGTATGCAGGAGAAAATTAACTGGGACAAGTGTTTACTGTGATCTCTTTTCCCAGGAAATCCTTTGTCTAACCCAAATTATATTACACACATATACACACACAACACAACCACAACACACACTCGCACTCAACAATAACAGCAGCAAATAACCAATGTATAAAACACAAATATTTTCAAAAGTTTCACCCAGATTCCTGATTAATAACAAAAATATGGGACCTGTTTTTGGCTGTCATCTTTTCAGGTTGAATAATAAGGAATCAGTAGAGAGTAAGAGCAGTTATGAATGTGTGTGTGAATGTGTATGGATATATACATACATGTATATGTATATATACATATACACACATATTTCATATTGCACATATACATATATACGGATGTATATGTTCATTTTTATGGATACATATGTTTATATCTATACATTTTTACCTGTTCTAGCTGACTGGTTGAGGCCATGCTGGGGCACCACCATTGCTGCTACAATTTCCATAGCCAGCCTTCCTTGGTTGGCCATTGATGTAAGAGGGAGTTTTTCATTGCTGCACTTCAGCTCATGCTGTGGGTTCATCTAAGATCTTAATTAGGAGAATGTTGAGATGTTTCTTGAAAACCTCTATATCCACACCATGTAGATCTCTCAGGTTTTTGGGCAGCTTATTAATGAGATGGGGCCTTTGAACCCCAGGCTATTGTAATATGTAATCCTTACTCTAGATGTGAGGAATGGAACCTTTGGTACTGCACTGTAGCACCCTGTTTTTCAGGGTTGCTCCAGCACACTATATCTGACATAATGTTTGGCAAACCTGATATATTAGTGTCAATAAATAAAATCAACTACAACTCAGCAGTAGGCCCCAGTAGGTTCTCTGCTACTACCCTGAAGAATTGCTGACATCAACTTGCATCAGCCCCTCTTACTAATCTTTAGAGAAACTCATACGCAGGCTGTATCCCTGAACATTTTGTGTCCAAATATGTCGTCCCAGTCTTCAAAAAGGTGAACAAATCCCTTGCAGCAAATTACCATCAAATCTCACTCACCACTCCTATCATCAAGGAATTTGAGAGGGTGGTGAATAACCCTCTTCCTTGAAAAGAACAATCTGTTGAACTCCAACCAGCATGGGTTTGGGGATGGCAGGGACTGCCTGACACAGTTTCCTCATCACTTTGATGACATCCTAAAAGCTTGGGAGATGGCTCCAGCATGGATGTTATTTACCTTGATTTCAGCAAGGCCTTTGACAGGGTCAATCACAACATCCTATTGAAGAAACTATCCAACATTGGAGTCTGTGGAGAACTACTGCTGTGGATTAAATGTTTCCTGACAAACATTTTGCTTAGACACTGTATTTTTGTATTGAATGGAATATAGTTTTATAAATTACATGAATGGAATATGGTTTTATAAATTACATGAATGGAATATGGTTTTATAAATGTTTACATTAAAGGCTCTCGATGGGCGGGCATATGCCCCCCCCCCGGGGGGGTCGTAGCTCTAGGAGCCGTGATGGGGCGTTAGGGGGGCGTTATGCAGTAAGGGGGCCTTTGAAACTTTGAGGGCGCTAGAAGCCCCTTTAGTTTAAGTTTTATAAGTCATATTTGTACGTCTCTTAGACAGTCAGTGATTTGAATGAAGAAAACGAAGAAAATAAATTAAAGAAGCTTGTCAATGAATTCCCTAGGGAGATAAAAGAAAATCAAAAGAAATCAAAGAGAATGAAAGTAAGGACTCCTTCAACAGAAATGACAAGAAGAAGCAATGGTGATGAACATATATACACATACATACATACATACATACATACATACATACACACACATATATACCCATACATACACACACACACACATATATACACACAGGCCGGCGTTAGTTATTGATGAAGTTGAGAACCTGGTCAGCTTTCAGCCAGAGGTGTGGTAGTTAATCTCCCTAGGTAACAAAATCTGGCGACAAAAATGTTCTCCTTACCAAAAAAAGAAGATATAGATCATATCAACATCCTTACACACTTAAATATAAATGTATATATATATATGTATGTATGTAGATTTATATATATATATATATATATAAATCTACATGCATATATATATATATATATATATAAATCTACATACATACATATATATATATATAAATCTACATACATACATACATACATATATATATAAATCTACATACATACATATATTTACATATATATATATGTGTGTGTGTGTGTGTGTGTGTGTGTGTATAATATATTACACACACACACACACACACACACACACACACACACATATATATATATATATGCAGTGTGACAAGAACCTTGTTTCCCAACCACATATTTCCGGGTTCAGTCCCACTGCCCAGGACGACCAAAGCCCTGTGAGTGGATTTGATAGATCGAAACTAAAAGGAGCCCGTCGTATATATGTATATATGTCTGTGTGTGTCTTTGCGTTTGTGTTTGCCCTCCCACCAATGCTTGTTGGTTTGTTGACGTCCCCATAACATACCAAGGTGATGCTCCAGCATGGGCGTAGTCCAGAGTCAGAAAAAAGTAAAATATATATATGTGTGTGTGTGTGTGTGGAGCGTTGTTATTTGGCGTTGTTGAAAAGAGCAGTGGCAATAAAAAACTGTAGACAAAATTCTTTCTGTACCCAAACCAAGGCACACACACAAGTTTGTGTGTGTGTATATATATATATATATATATGTGTGTGTGTGTGTGTGTGTGTGTGTGTGTGTGTGTGTGTGTGTGCGTGCGTGCGTGCGTGCGCGTCTATGTGTGTTTGTGTGTGTCTGTGTATCTATATATATAAGGGATACAAATACTACTTTCTCACTGTCTCCGAGCTTCATTCGTTGCTAAGTATTTGATTTTGCTACGAGGTATTTTATTTTGCAAGGTACTATTTTTCCCCTGAGTTTGTGATTTCAGAGAAAGGTAAGAAATTCTTCATATTTTACATCTTTTGTATTTTGATTTTACAGTTTGAATTGTAGAATTGTTTATCCAATCAAAATATTACAACAGCTAACAGTGAAATATAGAATTTAAAAAAAAAAAGCTTTTTCGACTGAAATAAAGTCTTTGAGAACATTCACGTTTATTTTTCAAAAATATATAATTTGAAATAGTTTGCTTTTGTTTTGGACTGAAACTTTTTTAGTATTTAATTCGTACGGGTATTTTTTAAAGATCTTTTTAAAGATTCTAACTTAACTTGATTTGGCCCATTACGTGCACTGCGGCATTCATATTTCTCAACTTATTATAACTAAGTCTGTACAACAAGCTTCACTTATCAAAAATGTTCTAGGTTACGTGAATGAATTGCGGAATAGTACATCAGGGAAATTTAAGCAAGCGTATTTATCACAACATGATGAAGAAAATGAAGTATCGTCACCATGCTCCTTAACACCGATGGCTAACACGACTTTCTGCAGTCAAAGCCCTTCTTGACAATTATTCAGATGTCCCTATTTCTTTACAAGAGGCAACAAATGAGTTTGGCACCAACATTGCATCCAGAGCTAATGTTATTCTTACATGTCACTCTCTGGGCCAATGTGTTCTTGGATTGCACGTTGTAGTTCCATTACTTCAATTCCTTGAAGGATTGAACAAATCTTTTCAAAGTACCACCTTCAATCTAGGTAGCATGTTGCATAGTGTCAAACTGGTGCAGGAGGAGCTAAAAAAATCTACGCAGTGAAGAAAAATTTCAGGAGCTGTTCAATACAGCAGAAAAAAATGATTTATCAACTCGCTATTTCTCCTTTGGAGCTACCCAGGCACGAAAAGTTCCTAAAAGATACCAGGAAGGAAATGCGTTAAAATATCAACACTACACTGCTTTGGATCATTACAGAGTGCAATATTTGCAGGTAGCGGATACTGCAATATCAAATT
The DNA here is from genome assembly GCA_964016885.1 of Eledone cirrhosa. Taxonomy (NCBI): domain Eukaryota; kingdom Metazoa; phylum Mollusca; class Cephalopoda; order Octopoda; family Eledonidae; genus Eledone; species Eledone cirrhosa. Next base: position 272,125,927 of record OZ024743.1, on the reverse strand, counting down.
TGAAAGATTTTTTTTTTCACAGGATTTAGCAGATTATGAAAAACTGAGCAATATTTTACTCAATGGAAATATTTGTGTTGAAGTGATCATACAGTATCCAGGGCTTGATGAATTTTCTTTAAGGAACGAAATACTTTTTTATAGAAATCATCTTAGTGGATCATCTCTCGAGGATCATCGTAAAATATTCGGTGAAATGCAACCAGAAGTCCGTCGCATGTTTCTAAATGTTGAGCGATTGCTCAGGCTACTTTTAATGTTTCCAACCAGTTCTTGTGAAGCTGAAAGATCTTTTAGCGCTCTGCAGAGACTCAAAACTTGGTTGCGATCGACCATGACTTAGCAAAGGTTGAATCATATTCTAATATGAGACGTTCATAAAGATGTTTTGAAAAAGATTAGTTGTGAAGAAGTTGCTAAATTATTTATTGACAGCAATGATGCGAGATATGATACATTTGGAAAGTTCTAAAAGACAATAAATTTACTTTATATGATTTTTATTCAAACGTTTATGTTTTATTTTTATTTTATTTGATATAATAAATACGTTTAAAGCTTATTTTTTTTTATATCTGAACTTCATTTGAATATATAAAATGTAATTAGCGTAAAGAAATGTTTACTTATGTGATAGGTTCAGGAAAGACACCATAAGTAATACTAAAATGCTCCAACAAATGTTTAAGGCAAACGAGGCCCCTGGGAAAGAGCAACATTATTCACTGACCCGTTCATCACCGTGATCGGCTTCACCTCGATACTTCAGCTCATTCTTACTAACATTCGGTTTGCTTGACCCCATCTTCTCTTCATTGCATTTCCACCTCATTTATTCTATAACTAGGTTGTTGCTATTCCTATATAAACTGACTGTTTATACTACGATCAAGTCTTATTATAGCCTTGGGTTTAAGGAAATGCTTTTGTAGTCTTCAACAGTCATCGATTATAATTGCAGCACCATTACAAGAATATCACAGTGATGCATTAAGGTAAGGGCGATAATTTAAGTAACTCTGACTAATAAGTAATGTCTTAACTTAGTATTATCGCGTCTTATCACTACGTGCTTAATTGATGAATTCCATTTCAAAATAACACATTACTAGTCATTCTTGCATTAAGTTCTCTTGAACTCGTTGCCTCGTTGATCCTTTATTGAGTCTGCCACCTTAATTCCCTCAAGCTAAGTTATTACTATTCCTACATGAAAGACTGGTTAATCTTCATATATAACTTGTCTCGACTTGGTTAATTAATTGTTTCTACTTTTGGCACAAGGCCAGCAATTACATTACTGGTACTTTATTTTATCGACCCCGTAAGGATGAAAGGCAAAGTTAACCTCGGCGGGATTGGAAATCAGAACGGCAAGAATGACAGTATTTGTGTTTTTCCTTGCAGTTTTGTTTATTACAAAGTGTTATTCCAGAACATTACTTGAAACTTTATCATACTGGAACAGGACTCATTATAGTAAGTTCCTTATACATAATTTTATAGACTTATATAGGCAAATCTTTGTGTAACTTTACGAAACACATTCGCTAAACAGAAAATGGCCTCAGCAATGAAGAAAAAAATGCAGGCAGTACAGCGTTGATTACTTACGGTTCGGATTCATCCCATCGCTGTCGAACCACCTGTCACCCATGTTTAATTTGCAAGGAGTCTTTTTCGAATGAGGCGATGAAGCCATCGCGTTTGAGTAGACACCTGGAGGTGAGGCACCCCGATAAGAGATATAAAGATTTAGCATACTTTCAGTCTCTTAGGGACCAATTCCAGAAAACAACACTAATTTCTTCTGCCTTTTCAAAAGTTGAAGCTTCAAATGTTGATGGACTTGTCGCATCTTACAATATTGCCAACATAATCGCAAAGTGTGGCAAGCCCCATTCCTTGGGTGAAACATTGGTAGCCCCTGTCATCTCAGAAGTTCTTTCAACAGTACTACGTCAGAACCCGTTAAAGACCTTGAAATGTATTCCGTTGAGTAACGACTCAATAAGAAGACGCATCGAAAATGTTGAACAAAAATTATGTAACATCTTGAAATCGACACAATTTGCTTTGCAACTTGATGAAAGCACACTTTAAGGGAATCAGTCCTTACAACTGGGATACGTGCGATTTTTCCACCAAAACGAAATGCACGAGGAGCTTCTCTTCACTCTGAATCTAGCCACAGATACTAAAGGTGCCACCATCTTTGAATCTGTCAAGGGATACCTCGAAGAAAAAGAGATACCTCTTAACAATATTGTATCATGTGCTACGGACGGCGCAAGAGCAATGGTCGGTCAACGTAAGGGTTTCGTCTCTCTTCTGAAGAGGGAAAATCCATCTGTATTTGCTGTTCATTGTGTCATTCATCGACAACACTTGGCTGCGAAGAAACTCAGCGAGCCGCTGAGCAAGTCTTTGCAGGTAGCCATTGATGTCATCAATTATATCAAACGCCATGCCCTCAATGAACGAATTTTCCAGCAACTGTGCGAAGATAATGACGAAGAATTCGTCGAGTTGCTCCTTCATACTGAAGTGAGGTGGCTTTCAAAGTGCAAGTGCCTTACTCGCTTCTTTGAACTGTTCGACTCTATCATTGAGTTTCTTCGAGGACGCAACACAGAACTGTATTAAAAAAACCTCGATGTGAGGCAAGACTGCGCCTACCTCGCCGACATCTTCGACAAATGCAATAGCCTCATTATGGCTTTGCAGGGGGAGAAGATCACCTTGTTTAAAGCAAGGAATGCTGTGAAAATATTCCTGGCCAAATTGAAAGTCATCGAAAGGAATCTTTGTCGACGGGAATTCTATAATTTTCCTAGTGCTGCCAATGTTCAAAACATTGTGAGCGATGACCAACTCCAAATTTATACCGCGCACCTCCGTGCACTACAAGACAACATGAGAGAACGGTTTGTCGACCTTTTGCAGATGGACATCCCAATGTGGATAGCAGATCCCTTCATAGCTAACGTCGACGATTTCGACGTTAAATTTCAGGAAGAATTAATTGAACTTCAGACAGATGACATTATCAAAATAAAATTTTCAAAAATAGGTGAACCCCTTTTTTTGGATGCAAGAGGAAATTCAGCGTCGATTTCCACTCCTACATGCAGAGGCTAGAGATTTGCTTTGCCTTTTCCTAGCTCATACTTAGTCGAGAGGGGGTTTGGCGTTGTTTGCAGACTGCATAGTAAGGCTCGCAACCGCTACAATGTGATTGCACGTGGAGATCTCCGGCTACAGCTCACGAAAATCCAGCCTGACGTCAAAGAGTTAGCTAAACTCCATGAAGCTCAAGGGTCCCATTGATACGAGGTCAAAGTAAGTCGATTTTTTATTTGTAGTTGCAGTCTGACTGGACTGGAAACCATCTACCACAATTCACCTACTCATTTGTTGTATATATTTTACCGTTTACTAATGAATATACCCTCTTACGTGGTCATAAAAACTCTCTTGCGTGGTCTCTAAGCTCACAAAGTGGAGGGGACATCAAGTTAGATATCAACATTTATTCTGTCCATTTCATTAAAGGGAAAATTGGAAAGCTTTGAAATAATACAATTGCCACTTTCTTCCAGATAAGAGCACTCTTTGGATAGACAGAGTTGCTCTTGTATAAATGTTCAAAATAGCTGGTATCGTCTGGTGGGAATATAACAAATTCAACTGGTCCTTATTCATAAAAAAGAACATTTATGTTCCTTTTTTTGAAATTTATATACTTCCTTTCAAGGAATGTATTTATACTTTCAACTGCCTGCCATCTTTGGAATATCGTTAATCAATTTTTTAGTAATCTACTGATATCAAAATCAGTAGTATATTGAAAAATGGAAAAAAGGGTAAGGGGGGGGGGGGGGGGGGGGGGGCGTTTCGTGATTTCGAGGGGCAAAAGGGGTTGAGAACCTTTGGTTTACATTATGCATTATAAGTTGTTCTCATGCTACTGTGTTCTGGTTTAGAAGTCGTTTGAGACCATGAGTAAGCATTACACAGAAATGGGCAAAAAAAACATCAATCATCATCATCATTTAACGTCTGCTTTCCCTGCTAGCAAGTATTGGATGGGTCTACATAGACCAAGTCAGTACTGAAGTGGGGCTACTGACCTTCCAGGCAGACCAAGGTGTCTGCATCGTGCTTATGTATGGTCATATCAAGTGCAAAAAAATTGTGTTTTTTTACATATCTAAAGGGTCCTTCCAACCCTTTCATCAGTGAACTTTCTACAACTGGATATACTCATGCTAGCATGGGTAAAATGAATTGTCCAGAGGTGAGCAAAGCCAGAGCAAATGTTCTGCTCACACTGGTACAAGAGGTTCCAGGAGAACAGGGAGAGATGAGGGACAGCAAGAGATGTGGCAGGGAGAGGGACATCAGAACACCAAAGTTGGTTGACAAAATTTGCAAATTTCTGGACGAGGACCGTCATGCATCTCTTCTGATAATTGCTAAACAATTTTAAGTGGCTGAGGGCACTGAGAACAGGGTTATTCATGACGATCTGAGCATGCACAAAGTTTGTTCCCAGGGTGGTCAATGAAGATCAAAGGCAGAGATGCATTGATGACAGCAGAGCGATGGTCGAATGGATCACTTTGATTTCAAGTATCCTCAAGTCTCTGGTAAGCTGTGATGAGAGTTGGGTCTATTTTTATGATCCAGAAACCAAGAGACAGAGTGCCCAGTGAAAACATTCTGACTTCGGCATGACCCAAGAAGGCCAAGCAAAGCAGGTCCACTAAGAAGCTTGTGATGATCTTTGACAGTAAGGGCATCATCTACATCCAGTGGATCCTCCAGAACTCTGGTCAGTAACACCTGCACCAGGACAATGCCCTCTACCACAAATCCATCCTGGTGACCAACTACATGGCCAATATGGGGGTCAAGACTGTCCCTCATCTTTACAGTCCAGTTTTAGCCCCATCCAACTTCTGGATGTTCCCAAAGCTGCAGAAGAAGCTTAGGGCTACCCGCTTTGAAGATGTGGAGGAGATGAAGGAGGCTGTGACAAAGACCCTAGGCACCTTCATTTTGGAGGACCAGAAGGTGACCTCCCAGAAGTGGCTGGAGCACTACAAGTACTTTGAGGGAGACTAGAGTTCTAGTCAAACTACTGGAACCCCAGTGCTAAACTGATATAGGTACATTCCAGCCACACACAGACAATATATATATTGACACATACATATATATATATACATACATACATATATTACATATATGCATGTGTATAAATACATATATATAGATATAGGGTGGCTGCCAACTCGTTTTCGAGTACGGCCACTACTTTATATCCATGTAGGAGAACCCCTACCGATGCGCTGAACGAGTGTGACTTTTTAGTCCAGCCAGCGACATGAAAACTCTGGTACAAACACTACACTTGTGACAATTATTGACACATAGTGCTGGGCCCATGGTACCATGTGACGACAAGTGCAGACAGATCTCCAGATATAAAGCAATGCCTGTGCCGTGAAGCTTTTATAGTGAGCAAAGGCACTGCACAAAGCCAGTCCCACTCTCTTAACCAAGATGATATTTACCAAAAAGAAGAACAAGTCAACATCATTGGATACCATCAGGGTTGCAGGTGTTATATCAGTTTTCCTTCTCCTAGAATTCTGCCTTGACAAAGGCTAAGGGGTCATCTCTCCCGTATAGATATATACAGACATATGTACACACACAAACACATATATGTATTATATATTTATATTTATGCATACATACTTAGTCTTAGTCTTAGATTCTTCCGTGCCGTTCGGCGCATCGAGCAGTAGGTACTCGCCAACGGTCACAATCAGCGGCAACTTTTTTGAGACCGTGCCAGGTGATGTTGGCTGCCATCTTAAAGAAAAAACACCTAGTTCACCCTGTTACATGGCTGGCATTTGGAAGGGCATCCAGCCATATAAACCTAGACAGATCTGGTCACCTGACCTGACTTGTCTCATAACGTGACAACCCTCTAACCCATGCAAGCATGGAAAAATAGACATTAAATGATGATGATGATGATTATATACATATATTCACACCACACACATATATATACATATATAAAAATATATATATATACATACATACATATAAATATATATATATATAAATATATATAAATATATATATATATACATACATATAAATATATATATATACATATAAATAAATATATATATATATACATATAAATAAATATATATATACACATACATACAAATATATTATACATATACATACACATACACAAATATATATATATAAATATACACATGCTTGTATACATATATATATATATATATATCCATATATATGTACCTATATATATATATATATATATATATATATATATGTGTGTGCGTGTGTCCAGCAACATTCTTGCCATAGTTTGGTTGAGCAAAGTGAGAATGTAAACACTGATTTAGGTAACCTTGTCAAAAAAGAAAACCATAAGCTAGCAGAAGCAAACTATAACAACAACTACAACAACTACAAAATAACAAATAAAAGATTGAAAAAGGGAGACAGGGGGAGATAATGAAAACGAAAATTAAAAAAAAAAAAAAAATTCTAGATACATACATCTATATACATATATATATACATATACACACATATATATATACATATTTATATATATATATGTGTGTGTAGTAATGTTGAATAACAAAACATTCTACAGCATGTATATTTTCTAACCGGAACCTTGTCTTTGTCTGTTTTTTGTCACTTAAACAAAGGTAAGATCGTAGCCAAGTACAAACTATTGTCCAATTAATTCTACCTGACATCTCTCATATGAGAATAGTGTAACATCACACAGGTCGGGTGTTTAATGTCTCTCTAACACTTCTCTCTGTCGATATATATATATATACATATAATACCTCTTTCTCTCTTTATATATATATATATATATATATTATATATACCACCTCCTTCTCTTCCTTTCGCTTTCTATCTATCTCTTTCCGTTTTGGAATGACAGTTTGAGATAGAGGAATATGGCAAATATTTCTGCCTATGCACATACACATATTACATATATATTCATGTATATACATGCATATATATATATATATATATATATATATATTCACACACACATGTATATATGTGTGTGTGACTGTGTATTATAAGTAAATATATAATATGTGGTCCAGTTCCTTTTGTAATCTTTTCAACAGTAGTCAACATATGATTTTTCGGGACATAATTAGAAGAGTCACACCACATCAATTTTCGCAATCAGCAAGTACTCCTTTCTTAGAGATTTTTACTACAATCCCTTTTGACCTTTCATTAGATACTCCTCCTTTGTTCCAGATTGCCATTCCAAGTTTTGTTAGCTTTTCTATTTCAACCGTGTTTTAAGAGTTCAGCAGGCATAGAGTCTGATCCAGAGGATTTGTTATTCTTCTGGAGCTGGATTGCCTTGTGCATTTTTCCCTTTGTTTTATCACTAAGGAATACCTCTGAATTACTGGAGTCATTTTCCATTCTATCAAGTTCTAAAGTTGATGTTGGGCTTGGTTGGTTTAACACTTCACTGAAGTGTTCTATCCATCGTTTTGACTATTCTTTCTGTCATGAGCAGTTGATCATTTTTGTCCTTAACTGGTACTACTTTACTACTGCCGGTAGCATTTGTCAGTCTTGCACAATTCATAAAAGGCACAGGCCAGATGTCAAATGTATGCCTCTAAAGCACATAACAGGCTCTGGCCAGTTGTTAAAATGTACATGGCTCCCTCATCACCTCCAAAGGTGGAAATAGGCTCAATTTCAAACTGTCAATTAAATAGTTTAATAATCAGTGCTAAATATCTGATTTATGAATGAATTATATTTAGTGTATATGATGTACTTACAATAGAATAGATTGAAAGCATTGGAATTTAAGGTGAGCAGACCACCCCACCTCATAATGGTATCCCCATACCAACTGCATGAGTATTGTTTTTAGTCTTGCCTGTTAATACAGGATTAACATACATGAAAACTAAGATAAACAAAAAACGATATTCATCATTATCATCATTTTATGTTTTCCAGGCTGGTATGGGTTGAACAGTTGTCACAATCCAAGACCAGATAGGTCAGCAGCGCAACCTCATCTTGCTCATACTTTCCATATTTGGCATGGTTTCTATGGCTGAATACTCTTCCTAATGCTAACCACCTGAGAGGATGCAATAGGTGTGTTTTTCAGTTATGGCACCACTCCTACCACTTTACAGAATGTACAAGGTGCCGTTTTTGTGGCACCAGCACCAGAGTTACATGCTCATCCAGACTGAAGAGTCGTTTAAAACCCTATATTGTCTTCTTTTTCTTCACCCCCTTATCCCCAGAGGGTCGTGGGAACAGTCATCAAACACTCCTTCCAGAGGGTCCCATCAGAAGTGTATTTTACCCCCCTCACCCCAGTTATTCTTGCACTGAAGTCAACATAACAAAATAAGTTTCTTATTCAAATCTTTCTTCTTGAAATTCCAGACATAAATGCCAACAGCAGACTTCACTAGAGAAATTCTAAGTACCTAAGTACAGAGTGAGAGCCAACCTACTACATCCCTGTTACATCAGCTCTAATCATTGACTCATTTCTCTAAAACATACAAGATTCACCTGCCAAGTAAAAACATGGAAAACTGTTGACACAACCTGTTTTGTGCTTTCACTTTTACAGGCCACAAAACTATCACCAAGTTTATTAGTTTCTACTTGTCAAAGCAGAAACCTTATATGTGTCTTATTTCTCTCTAAAATCTTTGAATATACAGCAGTGAGATCAAGGATACATATATAATCCAAGTCCACATATAGTAGACATATCGTTGTTAATGATCTGGAAGCTATGGACTGTATGTTTTCTCGGTTTCAGTATGTATGAATGGGGCCATAACTCCTAGTGGAGTCAAAGGGGTGCCATAGTCAAATATGGCATGCCTTGGGCATTTAAAACCTGGCAAAGCCCATCTCCTCTCCAGGTTTGAACTCAACTAATTTCTTCCAGAAATGGAAAATCGACCCCAGTACTGGACTCAAAGGCAAAGTTGTCCTCAGTGGGTTTTGAATCCAGAATACAGAGCCAGAACAAAGATCATGAAGGATTCTATCCAACATTCTCACAATTCTACCAGTTAGCCATTTTTAGAATGAGTATGTTACACCTTGTTCCCTTATAGGCATATCTCTAATGAAATACAAAGCCTGTGTTTTAATTGATTTTTAAAACAATAAAAGATTTTAAGGGGATTAGTAATATAGCTTAACTTTCTCATTATTAAGCTGATACATAACAAAAAAGGTCTTTTAGATTTAATAGCCCATGTTTCAATTAATTTTGAAAATAATGAGGAATGTAAATGGCTTTAGTAATATAGCTTATCTTTTTCACTATTAAGAACATAAGTTTAGAACATAACAAAAGTTTTTCATATAAAATTTTGATGAAAAGTTTTGATATAAGTATGAACACTTAAAAATGAGCAGCTTTGTATCATAAAACCAGGAGTAATTTCAAGTGGGTTGGTATCCAAAAGTCATAATAATTCTACCAATGCTAACTGCATATTTTTATTTGTCTGACTGTTCTAAAGTCTGTCTTAAGCCAGAAGTCTTGTTAAGCTGGTGCTTATTCCAGTTTCATGGTGTGAAGCGACTGAGAGCACAAGATTCCCTCCTGGACAGGATGCCAGTTATTGCTGGTACTCAATTTCAGCTGAGTATACTGGAAGCAATGTGAAAATAAAGTGTTTTTCTCAAGAACACAACATGCAACCCAGCTCAGGAATCAAACCCACAACATTATGATCATAAGTCCAACACCCTTACCACTAGGCCACATTGCTGTTGTTATTATTTCATATATTTTGATTGGATATTAAAGTGTTGATCACAGCTAGTGTTGAGCTCTCTTAGTTGGTATAAGAATTTTTTTTTTTATTTCATCTAGTAGACTCCCTTTTTTTTTGTGTTGGTGATGATAATCTCTGCACAGATTTATGTGTATCTGGTTTAGAGTCCATAGAAAACCAACTCCAAAAGTAAAGCATATAAATAAGATATGGTCACCTAACCTATCTGGGTTCAGTACGTGACAGCCCAACTAACCCATGCAAGTAGGCATTAAATGGTGATGATGATAATGTACCTCTTATATCATAAGAGATGACTAAAAGAGTAGGTGCCAGGAAGAATATCCAGTTATAAAATATTGCCTCATAAAAGACCCTATAATGCTTAAAATGGGACCCACAAGACCAACCCTTTTTTAGCAGAGAAACTGGCCTTAAAATATACATGTTATTGTGTTAGTGTGTATATCTGGGTGTAATAAACCCAAAGATCCAAAGAACAACAAAACACGTACATAGAATATGTAAAATAAATTTTACCATTGAGGTCTTCTGACTAATAAACAAAGAGCAAGGACTAAGTCCTGGTAAGGAGAAAGTGCATGAAGGATACATTGTCCTTGATAAGGTCAGAGGGTGTGATGGAAGATCTTTGACAAATTAATCAATTAACTAATTATCCATGTATATCCAGTTTAGAACACAAGTATACTGTATTCATACGCATTGAAGAAGCAACTAAAAGGATTGTACCAAGAAGGACAAACTGGTGTAAAACATTGCCTCAAAAAGTCCCATCCAACCCATGCCAACATGGAAAAGTCAACATAAAGACGATGATGATGATTAATTATAGCAAAATGAAATAGAACCGGTACATGAGTTTTTATTGGCAGTATGAACCCCCACCCACCTAAAATACAATAAAATACTTGAAACACTTCCAAATTAAAAGTGATATCAAAAATAATGTTTAACTTCATTTCATTTTTAAAACTTTTCTCCTTTTTATACACATTTATATATTTTTTCTCTCTCATATCTAAAGTAAAAAAAATACCCCTCCCTCCTTTTTTTTTTATATTGTTAAGAGTTTGTTTTCTGGTTTTCATCTACATCACTTTTTTTTTGTTTACTATCAACATCCATACACTTAACTTCAGCCACTCCATCATTCTTATCATTGTCCTGTTCATCCTCCTCCTCATCGTCATCATCTTCATCCTCCTCAATGTCACTGATGTCATCTTCATCGCTGTCTGAGATTTCTATAGATTCTTCATCTGTTCCACCGGCTTGTGCCTTTTTGTTGCAACCATTTTCACTGCCAACATTCTCAATGTCACTCATATCGGTCAAACTTTCTGACTCACTGTCACTGCTAAGAATATCAGAAGTGTTCACAGAAAGTTCATTCCCAAAATCAGCAAAGAAATTGTCTTCTTTGTTCAAGGCATTCAAACGATTAGATTTTTTGGCTTTCTCTTGGGTGTTCACTTCAATATCAGACAAAATGTCAAGGTTCCAAAATTTAACACTCTGATCGTGAGAACAACTAGCTAAGAATTTTTTGTCTCGAGACAAACTCAAGTTCTCCACTGGGAAATCAGTATGTCGTCCAATTACACCCAGGAATCGGTTTGGTAAAATATGTACAGCTCTGTAAAAAGAAAAAGAATGGTGAAGATGTCATATTTATCAACAAGAGTTTGAACTTCTTTAAAGAACGAGAGAGAGAGGGAGGTAAAGAGTGGGGTAAGAGAGAGATAGCATAAAAGAGAAAAGCCGAGAAAAGATTCTAATAAGACACTGGGTTTTTTTTAATGCTTTAATCAGGCAGAGAAGGGCAGTACTTATGAGCATTTTCATAACTTCTGAGACTAGTTAGAGGTAGGAAGGCCTCCTTAAACCAGAGACCATATCATCATCATCACCGTTTTACGTCCGTTCTTCCACGCTAGCATGGGTTAGACGGGTTGTCCTGTTGTGGGCAGTGTCTGGTCGGCTGACCATGCCTTGCTCATACAGGAACTGATCTGGCTTGATTTCTACAGCTGGATGCCCTTCCTAACACCAACCTCATTTACAGTGAGTGCTGGGTGCTTTTTCGTGGCGCCTACACGTCCACTTTACAGTGTGGGCTGGGTGCTTTTTTGCCGTGGCACCTCCACGACCACCTTGCGGTGGGGGGCGGGGGGGGCATATTGTTTATATGCTTCAGCATGTACCCATGGGAGGTCGGGTACCCTGTATTACTGCGTGACGCCAGAAGTCACGGTCGTGTGTCATTGACTTTGAGAGGTGTAGTTGGGTAAGGTCGGCTTTTATCACCTCATCCCAAGTCATCTTGGGTCTCCCCACTCCGCGGTTTCCATCAACTTCTAGTGCTCTGCACCTTTTTATGCAGCTGTCATCCTTCATACGCATCACATGTCCATACCAGCGTAACCGCCTCTCCTGCACGCAGCATTTGATTCCTCTTATGCTCAGTCTCTCTCTCAATTCCTTTATGCTTTGTCGTTCACATATATTACTGTCACACATCCATCGGAGCATGCAGGCTTCGTTTCTCTCTAATCTACGTAAGTCTTCCACCTTCAGCGCCCAGGTCTCACTACCATGCAACATCGCTGTTCGGATACACGCATCATACAGTCTGCCTTTCATTCTGAGGGAGAAGCCTTTTGCAGCTAGCAGTGGTAGTAGTTCCCTAAACTTCTTCCATCCCGTTCTTACCCTAGTTATTGTACTTTCTGAGCACCCACCTCCGTTGCTAATTCGGTCACCTAGGTAGCAGAAGCTGTCTACTGTTTCTACAGGGCCCTCCCAGAGATTGGTGGTACTTGTTTCCTGTGGCTGTTTGCTTGCTGTTTCAGCACAGCTGCTGCATGTGAATCCTACATTCTTAATTAAGCTTCCTGAGATCCCGCTACATCTCTTGTGTACCCATTGTTTGCATTTGGGGCAGAGAATGGAGTTCCTACCTACACCTTTCCTACATACTGAGCAAGGCCATTTCCCTGAGGGGATCTGGGTTCTGTTTTCTCGTCTACTTATAAGGACCTTAGTCTTTGTCATGTTGACTTTGAGGCCCTTTCTCTCTAGTCCCTGCTTCCAGGTTTGGAATTTATTCTCTAGTTCTACCATAGATTCAGCTATGAGTGCGAGGTCATCAGCATACAGGAGTTCCCATGGGCATCCGGTCTTAAACTCCTCCGTTATTGCCTGCAGGACTATGATGAACAGGAGAGGGCTAAGAACAGAGCCCTGGTGGACCCCAACCTGTACGCTAAATTCCTCGCTATACTCATTGCCAATCCTAACTTTGCTGACTGCTCCCCTATACATGGCTTGTACCGCTTTCACAAGCCATTCATCTACTCCTAGTTTTCTAAGAGCCCACCAGATTACTGCACGTGGAACTCTGTCAAAGGCTTTCTCAAGGTCGACAAATGCCAAGTAGAGTGGCTTACTTTTAGCTAGGTACTTTTCCTGTAATTGCCTCACAAGGAAGAGGGCATCAGTGGTGCCTTTCCCTGGTACAAACCCAAATTGCATCTCGTCTATATTCACCCGGTCCCTAATCAGCTGTGCTATAACTCTTTCTGTTACTTTCATGACCTGGTCCATCAACTTTATACCTCTATAGTTTCCTCTATCTAGTGCATCGCCTTTACCTTTGTAGCAGTTGACAATGATGCTACTGCACCAATCTTTTGGTATGGCCCCCTCTAGTATTACCTGGTTAACGATACGTGTGGTTATAGTGTGACCTACAGACCCAGATGCCTTCAGCATCTCGGCAGCTATACCCGATGGACCGGTTGCCTTCCCTATCTTCATATCTCTGATTGCCTTACTTACTACGCTGCCGCTGACTTGTACTGCTGGTCCCTCTATAGGGTCTACGTGGGGTAGGGTCTCTTCTTCCCATGCATTCTCCTCATTTAGTAATCTATCATAATGACTCTTCCATGCATCTTTCTTCTCAGCACTTGTGAGGGCAAGCTCACCTTTATCATTCCGGATACACTTCTCTCCAATGACATCACAACTATCTCTGACACACTGCCTCGCAATCTTGAATACCTCCTGTTTCTGGTCCTCACGTTGCAAAACATGCTTGAATTTTCTATCCTCTGCTTCCCTCCTAGCTAAGTATACTTGTCGCCTAGCTTCCCTCTTGGTCTCTATGTAATGTACCCTGCTCCCCCCGTTCTTCCATTCTTTCCATGCCTGTCTCTTGGCCTTGACTGCTTCATCTACCTTATTGTTCCACCACCAAGTCACTCTCCTCCTGCTTGAGGTCTTACTCCAGCCACAAACCTCATCCGTCGCCTCTAGTAAGTTATTTTTTAGGAACTCCCAGTTCTCTTCTACGTTAAATGTCTCTATCTGTTCTTCTTTACTGTCGTAGGCGTTGAGTAAAATATCTTTAAATCTGTTACTGGTTGAGGGGACTTTCAGCTTCCAGATCTTTCTTCTCCAGGTTGGCCTCTGTTTCAGGGCTCGTCTAGTTCTGACCGTGAGGTCGCTGACAACTAAGCTATGTTGGGATGTACATTCCTCACTAGGGAAGGCTTTTGTATTTACGACCGTCCATCTGTCACGTCCTCTGATGAGGATAAAATCTAACTGACTAGAATGCTCCCCTGATCTATAGGTGATCAGGTGGTTGTCGGGTTTTTTAAAGTTTGTGTTACATATCGACATGTCATTGGCGTCGCAGAATTCTAGAAGTCTGAATCCTTCCTCATTCCTTGTGCCAACTCCATGGCCTCCATGTACTCTATTGAAGCCGTCGCAGTGTTTACCTACGTGTCCGTTAAAATCTCCTGCAATGATTAGGAAGTCCTTGTCGTCTGTTAGAGCAGTAGTGTGTATTAGGGACTCGTAAAACCTATCCTTAAGTTCGTCTGGCAGCCCCGATTGGGGTGCGTAAGCTGATATTATTGTGGTAATTGTCTTATTCAGGACTAGTCTGAGTTTAATGATTCTTGCATTTACCCTGTACACTGAGATTACTTTATCTACCCACTTGTCAGCTAATAGTATACCTACACCACCCATCCCATCGTCATTTCCCACCCAGAAAAATTTGTAGCACTGGCTTTTTCCTACAAGGACTCTAGCAGACCCTCCTCTCCATCTAGTCTCTTGCACACAGCATACATCAACTTCCTTTCGCTCTAGCATTTCTACGATTTCTCCTGCTCTTCCTTTCATTGAGCCTACATTGATGGTACCAACTCGGAGTTTTGGGCATTTGTCGACACTCGTAGGGGAGGGTCTCTGGGTTGGCGCTTCACGTGGGTGCTTGGTAGCTCGCAGATTCATATTTCATCTATTGATTCAGAGTTGCTCGTGTATTCCCAGCTCATCCATCCATAACGGTGGGAAAATTGAGGGCTAGAAGAACAGTGGTGGTGGGGTAATGGCAGGGTGTGTTGGGATGCGCCAGAGGAGGAGAGAGTTAGTTAGGCAGGTAGTAGCAGCAGCAGTGGAAATGGCATGCTAGGTTTGATTGGTCGAATAGACTATGGTGGTGTGTGGGGGGGGGGGGGGAATTGTGAGGTAGGAACTGAGGGTCGCATGGTAAATATCCAAGTTAATACTACATCAGTAAAATTAACAATAATAATGTCATGAAAAAACTACTAAGAGAAACCCTCGAAAATTTATCGCTAATACAGCAGGGAAAATTTAACGCTAATACAGCAGGGAACATCATAATATTAACGACAATATGTAGGCTAAAATACCTTCGTAGATTAGATGGATGGCTGGAAAAATTGGAATCAGCTCTAGTGATACATTTTAGCAGAGAAGAATGGGAAAGTGTCTTATCTCTTCAATATTTTCAGATATGTATGTATATGTATATGTGTATGGGGGGGGGGGGGGGTATTTTAGTCACCGAAAACATCATATCAACACCATTTATAAAAGAATGATGACATTGTTTTATATCCCCCATAAACAATACTTCCTTCGACAAATGTTCAGCAATATATCATTGCCAATCTGGCACTTGAGGGCAGCAACAAAAACCAGAGCCATCTCCAATCTGCTTGCTTTGATTGGAAGAGGGCGGATTGGAACTTGTACTGCACTGAGCTACAGCGCCCAAACTGGCATGAGATGTATAACTCTGGAGATGTGAACTCTATACTCCAGAGCATCCTGGACTCAATATGGATAGCGTGTGCAGCATCAGTGCCACGGAAGCGGAAAAATAATCACCCCAAAAGTGCAATCTGGGAAACTTCAGCGGTCCGACTTGCCAGGAAAGAACGTCGGAACGCTGAACGGGAATATAAACTGCATAAATCAGATGCCAACAGAAAAAAGCGGAATAAATCTTCTAACCCTCTCAAGCAAGTGACAAAGAAGGCAGTGCTTGAATTTGAACAGTGCATCGCAACCAATCCTGACAGTAAGGTGTTCTGGAAATATGTTCATTCAAAGCAGAGACCTCACTCTCCAGTTGGTCCTCTTCGCAATCCCCACACAAGCCAGATCACTGACGATCCCAAGGAATGCGCAGAACTCATTGCTGAGTGCTATGCAAGTATTTTTACTGTTGAAAACCAGAATGTACCATCTCCAACATCAAATTCCATAACAACTATGGAATTTACACCTGCAATGTTGCGACGTCACCTTAAGAATAAGCGCAACTATGCCTCCCCTGGTCTTGATGGTGTGACATACCTGCTTCTCAAACGTGGCGGGTATTTCCTTTTGCGCCAGCTTTCTTTCTTCTTTCAATACTGTCTCAACAATGGTGCTACTCCGGAGCAGTGGAAAACTGCCAGTGTCATTCCCCTGTTCAAAAAGGGCAACCGCATGTCACCTGTCAACTATCGTCCAGTCAGTCTTACTAGCTGTATGACCAAACTGATGGAATCCTGTGTCAGAGAAACACTTTGGAACTTCTGGAGCTCTCACAGCCTCATCCGGCCCTCACAGTTTGGATTTATCCCTAACTCCAGCTGCTGTGATCAGCTTATCGAGTTCCTTGAGGACATCACCCGGATCACTGACAGCGGCTCATGGGTGGATGTTGTTTACCTTGACTTTGCTAAGGCTTTTAATTCTGTGCCACACAAAAGACTTATGGCAAAACTCTCTGCAATGGGTGTGAGGGATGATCTTTTCGACTGGTTGAAATCCTTCATTCTCAGCCGAAAAGAAGTAGTCACGGTTCTAGGACAGCATTCTTCACCATATGAGATGTCATCTGGTGTACCACAGGGATCTGTTCTTGGTCCTCTTTTGTTTGTGGCATATATTAATGACATAGATGCCAACTTACAGAATGCCACGGTACTGAAATATGCAGATGACATCAAGCTGTACCTTGAAATCAAAAGGACTGATCCTGAAAT
Source organism: Eledone cirrhosa (assembly GCA_964016885.1). Classification (NCBI taxonomy): domain Eukaryota; kingdom Metazoa; phylum Mollusca; class Cephalopoda; order Octopoda; family Eledonidae; genus Eledone; species Eledone cirrhosa. The sequence goes on along the minus strand of OZ024743.1, from coordinate 272,108,634 downwards.
TTACAACTCTTTCCTACAATCAGACCTGGTCACAATGCAGCAATGGATCACAGACTGGCAACTGAAGCTGGCTGTGGACAAGTGTACCACCATGCATTTTGGAAGGAAAAATCCAGCGTCCACATACTCCCTCCACAACACTGATATCAAAAAGTCCTCTTGTGAACGTGACCTGGGCATTACTGTCAGCAACGATTTGCGTTGGACAAAGCATGTGTCTAAGATTATCAAGAAGGCCGAGGGTGTCTTGGCATCACTCAGCAAGACCTTTGTTAGTCGCTCTCCAGCCATCTATTTAAAACTGTATACAGCTATGGTACGACCACACTTGGAATTCGCATCATCAGTCTGGAACCCCTATCTTGCTCAGAACATTGACCTCCTGGAAACTGTTCAGAGACGTGCAACCAAGCGCATACCCTCCAACAGACACCTACCATACTCTGAACGCCTTGCTTCCCTGGGCATGGATTCATTGAAGCTCCGACGTCTGGCAATGGACTTGGTGAATACCCACAAAGTTTTTAACCATCTCGCCAATTGCAACCCTGAGCGCCTCTTTGATCTCCATGTGTCTAACACACGTGGACATGCCTACAAGATCAGAAAACAGCACAGCTCCCATGACTTTCGTAGACATTTTTTCACGCTCAGAGTTGCTGAAGCATGGAACAAACTGCCTGCATCAGTTGTTAGCTGCCGAGACACTGCATCCTTTAAGACACTCATGCTTCCCGAAATACGCCAAAACTACACCTGATGTACCCCTTCCATACACATGCACACATGTATGTATCATGACTCGTGCACTGTTCATTTTACTGATGTTTGTGCATTGCTGTATGTACTGTACATGCACTTTTTTGATGAGTTGTGGTGCACCTGGGCACTGTACACAATATTTCATTATTGTTATTATTATTATTATTATATCATGACTCATACACTGTTCATCTTCCTGACATTTGTACATTATTCTATGTACTATACATGCACCTTTGATGAGTTGTAGTGCACCTGAGCACTGTACACAATAATTTCATTATTATTATTATTATTATATACCATACTTAAAAATAAAATTTAAGATATGAATTAGCATCAAGAAGGATACCCAGATGTAGAAAACCTGCCACAAAAGTCTCATCCCAATCCATGCAAGCATGGAAAAAGCATATAAGCTATTGTTTGAAGGGAGGTATGTTAATTGCTCATTAAATCCACTCTGGTTGAGGGCCACATTGTAGTAAGGGGTATGCTCACTAAAAATCTGTTTGTTAGAAAATATGTAGGAAATTCATAGGGAGATGGTTTTAACTAGATTGTTGGTAATAACCTTTGAGTGGTTTCATTGTCTATGGATGTTTCTAGTTTACAGTAAGGGTAGAAGAGTTCACCCTCAGTAACATCTGGGAAGTTCATACTGGTAAGGTGAGTGTGTGTGCATATATATATATATATATATATATATATATATATATATATATATATATATATATATAACTAGTAACCCACACAGTCAATCAGGTAATATGGGATGGTCTCATACCCAATGACTGGTGCAGTAGTACAATCATAAATTGCTACAAGGGCAACAGTTATGCTCTAGAAAGGAGCAACTGTAGAGTTATGAAAGTGATGGAAAAAGTTATAGGGCAACTAATTGGAGAAACAGTCAAATTAGACAAGATGCTGTTTAGTTTCATGCCTGAGAAAAGTACTACAGATGCCCTCTTTTTAGTGAGGCAACTACAAGAGAAGTTCCTAGCCAAAAGTAAGCCTCTATACCTAGCTTTCATTGATCTAGAAAAGGGCTTTAACAGAGTACCTCAATCTATTATCTGGTGGTCCTTAAGGAAATTAGGTGAAGAAGAATGACTAGTGAGAGCAGTGCAAGCCATGAACAGAGAAGCTGTCAACAGAGTGAGAATAGGAAGTGAGTTTAGTGAGGAATTCAAGGTATAGGTAGGAGTTCATCAGCATTTGGTTCTTAGCCCACTACTATTCATTATAGTTCTCCAGCCTATAACAGACGAGTTTAAGCTTCCCATGGGAACTTCTCTATGCAGATCATCCGGCCCTTATAGCTGAATTCATTATAGAACTAGAAAATAAGTTCCAACTATGGAAACAGAATTTTGAATCAAAAGGTCTAAGAGTAAACTTAGCCAAAACTAAAGTGGTAGTGAGTAAGAGAGAAAGTGGCCTTACTCAATATGTAGAAAGGGAGTAGGCATAAACTCCATACGATGTACACAGGAGATGTAGTGGGATAACAAGTAGACTAACAGGAAGGGAAGATTTTGTATGTAAAAGATGCACACAGATAATCAAGGGGATGAGTGCCAGTGATGTAAACCTTTTCCAGTCACAGGAAGTGCCCATAGAAGTGGTTGATAGCTTCTATTTAGGCAACTTAATTAGCAACGGAGAAGGGCGCTCTGAGAGCATAATAGCTAGAATAAGGAAAGGATGGAAACATTTAGAGAGCTACTCCCACTGTTGACCACTAAAGGTTTCTCCCTATGTACAAAAGGATGGTTGTATGATGCCTGTGCGCGAAGTGTGATGCTGCATGGTAGTGAAACATGGGCTGTGACTGCAGAGGACATGTATGAACTGGAGAGAAATGAAGCAACCATGCTTTGATGGATGTGCAATGTAAGTATGAGAGAAAGACAAGAGTTCGGACAAGTTGAGGGAGAAGCTGGGTTTAAGAAGAATCTGAGATGGTGTGCATGAAAGAAGACTGCGTTGGTTTGGACATGTGATGCACATGGACAATAATTGTTAGGTGAAGAAGTGTCAGGAAATGTCAGTGGAAGGATGCCACAGTAGAGTTAGACCAAGAAAGACCTGGACAGAGGTGAAAGCTGACCCAAAATCGCTGAGATTCACAAAGGAGATGATGAAAGAATGCATCGAGTGTTGAGATGCTGTGCTGAGAAGGGCCCAAGCAAACCCATGCAAGTGTGGAAAAACGGACATAAACAATGATGATGATGATGTGTGTAAATAAAAAGAAAGTGCTAATAGTGTTTGAATGAATGAATTATCTATTTTCATTTATATAAATATTAGAGTTTTTAACATTTGTAGTGAAACTATAGCTATCAGAATATTATTTTTATTAACATATATTTATTGTATGTATGGACCCAGGTACTGTCATGACATACAATGTGTCTAAACACAGCCGATTTCTACCTGAGGAGAGAGAATGACAGAGGAAGTGAGGAGATATAGAGAAAGAATCATTCCCAGTACTGGACTGGTACTTTTTGTATCAAACTCAAAATAATAAAAAGCAAAGTTGACCTCAGACAAATTTGAATTCAGAGAACCAGAACAAATACTACAAAGAATTCTACCTGACATTCAAATAACTGCTAATTTGATGCCACTATATATTTATTTCAAATATACAAATGAGAAATTTGTTATTCTTTAAATCTCATTATAAGTTAATAAATATTTTTATTTACAAAATTAGTATTCATTTCATTATTTTGTATAAGCACCATGAACTTATAATTATTTTGCCTAGCTAACATTATCTGATGTTAGCCACAGTGGCAACAGTATATTACCTAAATTACACATCATGTGATAGGTCACACTCAAGTTATTTAATATTTCACTCCATTGTTTAAATGGAAGGGTGTTATTTAAGGAAAATGTTTCTGCTATTTTTAAAAGATCGTGAGATGTCTATAGAGACCCAAGGCAATAAATTAGACAAACTTACCTGACAGCGCCATCCAGTGAACCGGTACAAATTATGTCATCATTTATAGGACAGATGCAATCAATGGACATTGGATGACCAGGGAATCGATCACACAGATTTCCAAACTCGCTCCAATTGAACAAATTCAACACTCCTTCTCCAGTGCCACACACAACTTTACGTCCTCCCTAAATAAAAAGAAGGAGAACATAGATAAATTTACTGGGCACTAGACTAAAACATGATAAATTCACATCTACAGCAAGTACCTCATTATATTTCTAGGCATGAGGTTAGAGTTTCATCCCACTCATCACAACATGCAAAATCAGACATAAAATGGAGAAAGTATATGCGAAGTTCCTATCAGAATATATTTCTAGCATTGCTCTAAAATACATGTAACTGTGTCTATAAGTACTAATTCAATATACTCTTACTGAAGTACTGCTTCAAAGGGAGTTAATCGATCATATTAATCTCATTTTGTTAAACGTCTAAGTTACGGGAAATAAACACAAACACACAGAAAAGGACATACACACACACACAATATATATATATATATAATAATAATAATATATAAGGGAACAAAGAATCAGTGTTGCATCATATAGATATGTAATTAAATATATGATGCAACACTGATTCTTTGTTCCCTTATATAATACTATTGATACTCTGCTCCCCACAAGCATCGAGCGCACATCTTGGCATACTGCCTACAGACGCAATTAATTTGCATCTCTAATACCTATATATATATATATATATATTCTAAGCTATTAATTATAGCAATCGACTATGGTTATTTTCTGTATTTGGGATTCTGACATTTTCTATGTGTATATATATATATGTGTGT